>OY744528.1:89805909-89940909 GCA_963556195.1 Sepiola atlantica
TATATCATATAGTACATATATATATATATATATTAGAATAGGCTAAATAATAATAGCCTAATAAGAATAAGAAAACAGCTACATCGGAATGAATATACAAATAGCTAAACCAGATATTGAAGATAGCTTAATAACGATAAGCAAATATATATATATATATATATATATATATATATATATATATATATATATATATATATATATATATATATATATAGGCAAAAAGCTAAATACGAATAAGCAAATAACCGGATTGCCATATACAAATAGCTAAATCAGAATGAGCAAATAGCTTAATCAGAGTAGGGAATCAGATGAGCATAGTCAAATACGAATATAGCAGTAGCCAGATGCCGAAATCAGAATAAGTAAATAGACAGATTACAGTAGGCAAATAACCAGATGCTCATAGGCAAATAGCTATATCAGAAAAAGCAAATAGCTAAATAAGAATAGACAAATAGCTGAGTCAAAATAGTAAAATAGTAGACAGATGACCATAATAACAGAGACACCAGATAGCCAGAGGAAAATAGCCAAATCAGAACAAGTAAATAGCAACATAAGAATAGGAAAATAACCAAATCAGAATCGTACAAATAGCTAAATCAAAATAGGCAAATATATATGTATATATATATATGTACATATATATATATATATGTATATGTATATATATATATATACATATATATATATATATGTATATATATATGTGTATATATAATATATACGTATATAAAGAGATATATATAAGGTATATAATATATATATATATACACCAACATCAGAATCGCCAAATAGCTAAATAAGAATAGGAAACTATCTAAATCGTAATCGCGTGAAAGCTAAATACGAATACGCCAATAAATGGATTGCTATAGACAAATAACTAAATCAGAATATATATATAGCTAAATCTGAATAGGCAAATAGTCAAATCAGAATAAGCAAATAGCTAAGTAATAAAATACAAATAGCTAAATAAGAATAAGCAAATAGGCAAATTCATAACATGCAAATAGCCACATAAAAATAGGCAAGCAGATAACCATAAGCAAATAGCTAAATCTAAATAGGAGAATTGTCAAATTGCCATGTGCAAATAGCTAAAACAGAACAGGCAAATACGCAAATAAGCATACGCAAATCACTACATGGCCATAGGCAAAAAGCTAATTCAAAATACGCCAAAAGCTAAATCAGAATAGGCAAATAGGCAGATGGCCATCGGCAAAAAGCTAAATAAGAATAGCCAAACATATCAACATAGGCAAATAGCTAAATCAGAATAGACAAATAGCCAAATCAACCTAGACAAATAGCCTGACTACCATAAACAATAGCTAAATCATAATAGCCAAATACCCAGAGTACCGTAGTTAAACATGTATAGACAAATAACCAAATCAGTATAGACAAATAGCTTAATCATACTAGGCAAATAACCAAACAATAAACATATTAAAATCAGAATACACAAATAGCCAAATCAGAATAGGTAAATATCCTAATCAGAATCACCAAAAAGGTAATCAGAATAGACCAATAGCCAGATTGATATAACCAAATAGCTAAATGAGAATAAGCAAATAGTAACATCAGAATATACCAATATCCAAATCATAATAAGCAAAGGGTTTGATCGGCGTAGGAAAATAGCCAGATGGTCATATACAAATAGCTAAATCAGAATAAGCAAACATCAGTGATATCACCATAGGTAAATAGTAACCAGATGACAGAGGTAAATAGCTACATCAGAATAGGCAAATAACCAAATAAGAACAGGCAAATAAGTAAATAAGAATAGACAAATAGGCAACTCAGAATAGGCAAATAGTATAATCAGAATCCCCAAATAGCTAAATTAGAATAAGCAAATAACCAAATCAGTTAAACCAGTTTGCCATTGGGAAATAGCTAAATGAGAATAAGCATATTCAGAATAAGCTAATATCTAAATCGGAAAGGCAAATATCCAAAGAAGAAAGGGGTGTAAGAGTAACATAGGCAAATAAGTAAATTAGAATAGGAGATTAGCCATATGATGAGATACACATAGACCAATCGAAATAGGCAAATAACTAAATCAGAATAGTCAAATAGTCAAATCAGAATCGCCAATTATCTAAATCAGAATAAGCAAATAGCAACACCAGATAGCCATAGGCAAATAGGTGAATCGGAATAGGCAAATGGCTAAATCAGAATAGTCAAATAGCCAAAACAGATGAGCATAGGAACATATCAAAATCAGAATAAGCAAATTGCCTAATCAGAATAGGCAAATAGACAAATTACAATATGCAAATATAGTAATCATGATAGGCCACTAGAAAAACGAGAATAGGAAAATAGCCATATTACCGAAGGCAAAATCAGAATAGCAAACTAGATGACCATAGGCACATATCTTAATCAGAATTGGCAAATACCCAAATTCGAATAGGCAAATAACTAACACCGAATAAACAATAAGACTACAGACAATAGCTAAACCTGAATAGGCACCTAAGCAAAATAATAACAAATAGCTAAATAAGAATGGGCAAATAGCTAACTAAGAATAGGCAATACCTAAATCAGATCATGAAAATAGCTGAATCAGAATAGACCAATATCAAAATAAGAATAAGTAAATGGTCCGATTGACATAGAAAAATAGCCAGATGGCCATAGACAAATATCTTAATCAGAATAGGCAAATATCAGTAATATGACCAAAGGTAAATAGTAACCAGATGACCGAGGTAAACAGCAAAATCAGAACAGAAAAATAGCCCAAATCATAATCACCGAATAGGTTTATAAGAATTAGCAAATAGCCAAATAAGAGCAGGCAAATAGTAAAAGCAGATGCCCATAGACAAATAGCTAAATCAGAATAGGAAAATGGCCGAATCAGAATAGGCAAATAGCCAAGTTAGAATATGCAAATCACCAAATCAGAATAAGCAAATAGTTAAATCAGAATAGGTAAATAGTCAAATAACTAAATCAAAATAACAAAATAGTAACATGTGAATAGGCAAATAGCTAAATCATAATCACCAAAATCTAAACACGAATATGAAAATAGCGCGATTTTTATATAAAAATAGCTAAATAAGAATAAGTAATAGCTAAATCAGAGAATGCAATAAGATGAGCATAGGCAAAAAGCTAAATCAGAATTGGGGAATAGCTAAATCAGAATAAGCAAATAGCTAAAATAGGCAAAAAAACAGATAGGCATAGGGAAATTAAAAATGAGCAAATAGCAATACAATTAATAGCAAACATGTTACAATAAGCAAATAGCAAAATCAGAATAAAAAAATAGCCAAATCAAAATAGGCAAATAGGCATATGTCCTTAGACAAATAACTAAATTAGAATAGGCAAATAGCTAAATCAGATGAGGCAAATATCCACGTAGCCATATTGAAATAGCCAAATAAGAATAGGCAACTAGATTACCATATGCAAATAACTAAATCAGAATAGTCAAATAAACAGATAATTATAGACAAATAGCTATATCAGAATAGGCAAATCAACGAATTGGAATAGACAAATACGTAAATCAGAATATAGAAATAACTAACTCAGAATAGGTAAATATCCAAATCAGAATAACCAGAAAACAAAATCAGAATAGACCAACAGAATAGACCAGATTGACATAACAAAATAGCTAAATCAGAATAGGAAAATGCCTAAATACACCATACATTATTAAGAATAAGCAACTAGATGATAAATAGCAAAATTGAAAATGGCAAATACCTAAATCATATAGGCAAATAGACAAATCAGAATAGGCAAACAGCCAAAGCAGTTTACCATGGGGAAATAGCTAAATGAGAATTTACAAATAACTAATTCAGAATAGGCAAATATCTAAATCGGAATAGGGAAATATCCAAATCAGAAATGGATGCCGGATTAGCATAGGCAAATATGTAAATCAGAATAGGGGGATAGCCATGTGACTAGAGACAAATAGCACAATCGGAATAGGCAAATAGCTAAATCAGAATATGCAAAAAAACAGATTACAATAGAAAAATAGCAAAATCAGAATAAGCAAATTGCCTAATCAGAATAGGCAAATAGACAAATTACAATATGCAAATATATAAATCATGGTAAGCAAAGAGCAAAACTAGAATAGGAAGATAGTCATATGACTGAAAGCAAATTTGGAATAGCAAACTAGATGACCATAGGAAAATATCTTAATCAGAATTGGAAAATACCCAAATTCGAATAAATAATAAGACTACAGTCAAATAGCTAAATAAGAATAGGCACCTAGGCAAAATAATAATAAATAGCTGAATCAGAATAGACAAATAGCTAACTAAGAATAGGCAATAGCTTAATCAGGATATGAAACTAGCTACATCAGAATAGACTACTATCCAAATCAGAATCAGCAAATGGTCCGAATGGCATAGGAAAATAGCCAAATGACCGCAACAAATCAGAAAAGGCAAATATTAGTGATATGACCATAGGTAAATAAAAACTAGATGACCCGAAGTAAATAGCAAAATAAGAATAGGCAAATAACCAAATCATAATCACCAAATAGTTACATAAGAATAAGCAAATAGCCAAATCAGAACAGGCTAATAGTAAAAGCAGATACCCATATACAAATAGCTAAACCAGAATAGGAAAATAGCTAAATCAGAATAGGCAAATAGCCAAGTTAGAATATACAAATCACCAAATCAGAATAGGTAAATAGTCAAATAACTAAATCAAAATAGCCAAATATTTACATCTGATTAGACAAATAGCTAAATCATAATCGCCAAAAGCTAAATACGAATAGGAAAATAGCTAAATCAGAGAAGGCAATAAGATGAGCATAGGCAAATAGCTAAATCAGAATAGGTGGATAGCTAAATAAGAATAGACAATTAGCCAAATACAAATCGGCAAATAACCAGATATCTATATGCAAATTTAGAATAAGCAAATAGCAAAACAAGTATAAGCAACCAGATTACCATAAGCAAATAGCTAAATCAGAATAGGCAAATAGACGAATTAGAATAGACACATACGTAAATGAGAATATGAACATAGGTAACTGAGAATGGGCAAATAACCAAACCAAAGTAGACTAATAGCATAATTAAGATATGCATAAAGCTAAATCAGTATACGGATATAGCCAGATTGCTATAGGCAAATAGCTAAATTTAAAAAAAATCAAATAAAAAATGACCATAAGCACATAGCCAAATAAGAATTGGCAACCAGATGCCCATAGGCAATTTGCTATATCAAAATAGGTAAAAAGCAATATGACCATAGGCAAATAGCCAAATAAGAATACGACACAAGATGACTATCGGCTAATAGCTGAATAAGAATAGGCAAATACCCAAATCAGCATAGACAAATAACCAGAGTACCATATTACCATAGGCAATTGCCTATGATAATATGCTTATTTGCTTATTCTGATTTAGATGTTTGCCAATTCTTATTGAGCTATTTGCCTATAGCTATATGTTGCCTTATTCTCATAGCTAAATATGAATGGGGAAATAACTGAATCATCATAGGCAAATAGCTAAATCAGAATAGCCCAAAAGCTAAATCAGATTAGAAATATAGCCAGAGGTGTATAAGAGAATAGCTAAACCAGAGTATCAAATAGTTAAATAACCATAGGCAAATATCCAAATAAGAATAGGCAACAAGATGGCCATAGGCAAATAGCTAAGTCAGAATAGGCAATAGCTAAGTCAGAATAGTCAAATAGTCAAAGTACAATGTGCAAATAACTAAATAAGAATAGCGAATAGGTAAATAAGAATATGAAAACAGTCAAATCATGATAGGCAAATAACTACATTAGAATATGAAAATAGTCAAAACAGAATAGGCAAAAAGCACGAGTAGCCTATGCAAATAACCAGATGACTATAGACAATTGCTAAATCAGAATAGGCAAATAGTAGCCAGATGACCAGACAGAAAATAACAAAATCCGAATACGCAAATATCCAAATCAGAATAACAATCGCCAAATAGCTTAATCAAAATAAGCAAATAGCTAAATCAGAATAGGAAAAAAGCCAAACAAGATGACAATACGCAAATAGCTAAATCAGAATAGGTAAATAACAAGTTAAGCATAGGCAAATTAAATATACATATAGGCAAGCAGACGACCATAGACAAATAGCTAACTCAGCATTGACAAATAGCCAAATCAGAATAGGTAATTAGACAGATGGGCATATACAAATAGCCAAATAAGAATAGGCAACCAGATGGCCATAGGTAAATAGCTTAACCCGAATAGGCAAATAGCGAATTAGAATAGACCCATAGTCAGATTACCATAAGCAAATAGCTAAATCAGCGTAGCCAGATAGCCATATTACCATAGTCAAATAATCAGAATAGGCAAATAACCAAATTAGAATAGCCAAATAGCTTAATAAGAATATGGAAATAGCTAAATCAGAATGGGAGAATGGCCAAATCAGAATAGACAAATAGCTAAATCAGAATAGGCTTAAAGCTAAATCGGAATAGGCAAATAGTAGTCAGATGACGGATTGAGTAGACAGACACTAGCAACAATTCTTCTGTTAGGGAGTTGCTGAAGGGATAAGAAGATGATATGCTTAAAGATATTTCGTAGTCGTGTTTGTACTTAGTCAATTCCGGAATGTGTGATGTGACCGGCACCCACACATACTCCAGACTTAAGAAATTAATCCGTATCATATCAAACATAGAACAACATATTTTGATTTATTTCCCATATCAAACTAGGATAGGTTGTGTTATGCCAACATTCGGTAGTAGATACATCCTACTGTGAGTAATTGGCATAAAGTTCTAACAATTTGATTATTGCACCTCTTGTTGAGTAGATAAGTGCCATCTTCAATCATATATATATATATATATATATATATATATATATATATATATATATATATATATATATATATATATATATATATATATATATATATATATAAATATCTAAAAATGTATGTATATATATAAATATATATAGTTATCTAGCTATCTGTATATATGTATCTATATTTCTATCTATAAATGTACATATATATATATATATATATTTATATATACAATAATATTTTTATGAATAAATATTAATTATTTTTAAAATACGATGTTTCACGCTAACGCAATTTTCAGCCTAGGAACTTATTCTACACGGTCGGTAGGCGCGAACCCCGATCACAAATCGCCACTGATTCGAAGTCGGAGATCTTATCCATTCGGCCATAGCCAATTAGTCAGTAAATACATAGGAAGTTTAAATGTAAATAGCGGAATCGGCGGCTATTTACCAGGCAGTTAGAATGATCTTACGAAGCGGCGTTCGGATCGTGCAATCAGCTATTTGTACTGCTTGTTATTAAAGCTACTAGAGAGCGCCCAGCCTTTGTGGGAGGGGGCTGATGAACAATAATATTTTTTTATGAATAAATTTTTAAAATACCTAGAGACATCGATGTTTCATTCTAACGCAATCTTAAGTCTATGGACTAATTCTCAACGGTCGGTATATATATATATATATATATATATATATATATATATATATATATATATATATATATATATATATATGTATATACGTATGTATATATGTATATGTATATATATATATATATATATATGTATATACATATGTATATACATATGTAAATATATATACATATATATATATATATATATATATATATATATATATATATATATGCATATATATATATATATATATATATATATATATATATATATATATATATATATATATATATATATATATATATATATATATATATATATATATATATATATTTGAGTTTTAAACATGCCTTGTGTTCTGGGGTTCCAGTCCGGCAAACGATATAAATACTCATCTTCACACTGACAATTCCCGAAAGGATGATACCTATATGTATGTAGATACATATATTTTTTTACTATATAAATATATATATATATATATATATATATATATACATATATATATACATATATATATATATATATATATATATATATATATATATATATATATATATATATATATATATATATATACACGTGTGTGAGAGTGCATGTATGATTATATGCTGTATTTAATACTTTTTCATAGTACGGTGTCACAAAATTGTGATTGATATTATTACACGACAGTTCTAGAATCGAAATGTCTTTGAAAATATCAAATTACAGGATTTTTAAATGACATATCCTTTGAAGAGTATTTTATTTTGTATTACAGAACTTAAAAAGAAAAATTAAAGACAGTAAATAAATATAAATCGTTTATTTTCCAGAAATCAATATGAAAAAAACGTTACATAGAAAATGAGAATAATAAATAAATAAATAAATAAAAACACGCAAAGCGTAGTATTTTTTATTGTCTACCCTGGATTCGATCATGCTTTGTTAAATTGCCTTCTATGATAGGCTGCCGTGTCTTCTCTTTTATTACACAGGAAACTCATATTATAAAGATGCGTCTATAAAATCTAAGTGTTTTTCAATTGAAATGTCACTTGTAGCTTGCCAAATAGACGTAGAGATAAAGGGTTTTAGATTACAGTAAATGCATCTAGAACGGTTTGCTTGAATATTAGACTAACAATTCAGATAAGCGTAATATATAACTTAAATGAGATGGATTGCCCGACGGACAGAATTTCGTATACATATTCTGGATGCGTTTAAATGAACCGTTCCATGTACGATGATTATTTTTATTTGAAAATTAAAAATTACCGAACAACCAAATTCCTCATTCTAACATAACGCCTGTCAGAGATCTGATACAGATGATAGCATATTTTAAAATAATATATATATAACATTTATCTACATGGTATATTATATCCAACTATAGCTTGATAGAATAAGAAAATGTATTTTTCAAAATGAAGGGTACAGTTCTAGTGTAATGTATTTGTAAATTAAGCATTACCGAGCGCATCAGTTACACATTAACTTATATAGATACTGTGACGAATCTCACATTTAAATATATATGTTCTCGTATTCAAACTTAACCCGAATTGTATATACGTTTACAAATAATAAGTTGCGTCTGACTAGCCAACTTTCATTTGTATTTTGTGTACTTTGTTATTGGCAATAAAATGACGTAGCATGCTACAATTTATTTTAAATAACTAAACTGCCCAGCCGAAACGACTGATTGCATGAAACATTTAAAAATAACTATCTAAATTTAAAATCAGCAAGTGGATAACTAATATTTTTGATTGAAGAATATCATAAAAGTTGTCTACCTGCCTCGAGCCAACCACCGCGTAGGTATAACATATTTAAAATAAGATGATTCAATTCAGACTATTCATTAAGCTATAAAAGCCGGCCAACTGTCACATTTGCGGACAAAGCCCCAAACTTTGATGAAATGACGCACTTAAAAGAAAAAAGAAAGATAAATTCGAAGACTTGTAAGTTATCATTTAATGCAAAAATGCCATGTTAAAGCGATCGATATTTTTGAAGATCCATGAAATATGGTCTGTGGTTTACGGATAACGATAGAGCTTCTCCATATCATTCTTGGAACGGAACGCATCGCTTTTCTTAAATATTCGTTATTATTTCGAGTCCAATAATTTTTATGCTTAGTTAGCTCTTCTTCAAATATCATCATATCCATTTCCCTGTACTTATATGTTTATTTCTGACATTGATTGGTTCAATTCCTCTCCTCTTTCATCTAGCGTTCTCAATTCCGTTTTTACTAATGCCGACTTGAAGAATCAGTTTACGTCGGCTTGAATATAATAACTATAATATTAAACATGATATTCTTTACATCACTGTATAGGTATGTCTTTACCCAGTATTTACCGTAAGTATAAGCAGCCAGATATCAAACGTGTTACAACTACTAGAAATACATTCGATCCATAAGCGGTCTAATAACGTTGACTTCCCAGTTCTCGTTAGATCACAGTAGTTAAGGGGCGTTACGCCTGGATAGTACATGATGGGTTATCATTTGGGAATACTAGACTATTAAGTGAGAGAACGTCAAACTCTCGATACGCAACACTTCAGTATATATACACAGGTTAACACAATGAAATATCCTCTCTCAGAGGTGGGGTCTGTTCTCAATCAGGTAACGAATATGTTCAAAGAGAATATACATCCTGTGCCTGTACCTGTCATCACCAAACTGAATAAAAAAAGTAAGTAATACCACAAGAAGCAAACTGCAGGGCATAGAGTGCAGACGACCTTAATAATTACAAGAAGAGAACACAGTTCTCCGGGATTAAAATATCTAAAAAATTAAAGAGCTATAATGTTTGGTAATATTTATAATTTAATTAAATTCGTATCTAGCTGCAATTTCATAAACTGGATAGCTGAGGCAACATAAAAATAAATGTAACCGGATTAGATTGTTTAAAAGTACAATCAACACAAAATACTTAGAATTTATATAGGAAATGTTTGCTTTTTTCATCAAAGACTCACTCATTGTAACTCTTTTATACCTGTTTTTTTTTTCTTATGGTGGTTTATATAACAAGACATTGAGTTCAATAGTTAAATGTTCGTAACTTGAAATATGTGTGCGTGTGTATAAATAACACTATCTGCGTCTTATAATTAAAAGAAGTACATGATAATTATAATATATATAGTATTAACATTCACGAGAAGTTCCTACTCTCTCGATACGTCTGTATTTTGCCAATGAAGAGAAATATGTTTTCTTTCTTCATCTCCTTTTATGTTATTCACTTTAGTACAGATATTGAGTTCCACAAACGCATTGGTTAGCCAAAAGAAACAAGGACCCTTGTGATACTCTAATAACATTGTGACTAACAAAGAAACCGTTTCGAAAAAGTGAAAACCTTTTTTTCGTATAGAAAAAGAGGATAAATTAAGTTACAGTTTGTATTTTATATATGACTTCCTATGCTATGTGGATGGGATTTGTAGGTAATATGAATGTAGGCTGGGTACTCCACCGACTTTCGTTATATATCACTATTAATAAAGAAAGGCGATCAAGAAGAATTATTAAATTCATACAATGCGACCACGGATTAAAATATGTTTTCTTAGAACATAGACCAATAGTAGACAAAAAGTAACTCACTGGATCATGTATGTATGTAAATTATGTTAACGAATCTATCGAGCATATATATACAGCAAATAAACTAATAACACTTTATATGTAAAATAGATCACATTTGATAAATAAAGTAAACTGTTTTATAGAAAACATAAAACTTACTTTAATTCCTATTATATATTTAACAACTTTTATTGTTGTAATAAAATTCACAGCTGTTATCCTGTTTACGAAATATGATTAAGAAACGTTATATATGATTGTAGTAAATATATTGGGTCTATTCACCTTCGGAAGATTATTGGGGAGCGCTCACAACTATGCAAACCGTAGAAACTTAATACGGAGAGTAAGGTTTTCTATGCAGCAACTCTCTCCACCTACACAATTCAAGTTTCAATTAATAGTCAATAAGAAAGTAAGCGTAAATACGCATACTCCAAGTGTCGTCGTAGGAATTGCGCGGAAGAGGCTATACACAGCATCCAAGTGCCTCTAGGACCTTATAAGTTGTATGAATTATTATTTAATGACAAAATATTTACTTTCGTATTTAAAAGTCATTACTGCACTAAGAAACCCAACCAGAAAGGGCACAATATTATTTCTGAATCTACTCGTTAATTAAGAATTGTATTTCATGATTATTTCAAAATATAACCGTATTATATTTGGTATACAACAACTACGCCCTGTACACGTGCAACTTATATATAACACCAAACTGCAATGATCCAGTAAATGCATCATGTCCATAATACATTATACACCATTAGATAATTCATATTAGAAAAAACTAATTTCATAAACAAATCCTCTTTGTAGTGAATTATTAAAAAAATATATATACTAGTAATTTAAGTCTACATTTATTATGTGTATGTTAGAAAATGGGCATTATTTAGGTTTTCATGTGTCTTTTTTTACGCAAAAGCATAATAACTTCAGACACTGTTATAATAACCTCACTGATTACGCGTGTGTGTGCTTTTAGATCACTTATACCATAATATCTCTTGCAAATTGTACTTTTTCATTTTCCGTCACAATTTTTAAAATAATCTGCTATATATGAAACATGTACACATGTTTTCAATTCACGCAACTGTTTAATCAGAAAATCATGACACATTTTCCAAACATCTCTAATTGATTCAATTAGATATGTTTGGAAAATGTGTCATAATTTTCTGTCTCTTATCCAACCTTCTATTCCTTTCCTCTGCTCTTCTGTTTATCCACGTGGATTTCCGTGCATGTCATCTTCTAATATGTATGCAAAGTTATATATACTTTTCCCTTTATCCATAGATCCGATACTTTCTAAACTTTCGAATTTATTCAGATTTCAATTCAAACTTATAAGATTACGAAATATTTTCGTTTTTATTGTATTTAATAATATTGGTGATCTGAATTCTGAATTGTGTTTTTATATTATAATTTTACTACACCACTTGAAATCCTCTAATACATCCTAGATAAATTAGTACGCATATATATATATATATATATATATATATATATATATCTCAATATATAGTAAGTTATAAAAACATATGTATGCCAATTAAGCTACACAGAGGCTTCAACATTTCATCCCCATAGAGAATCGTGACACTAATATATATATATATATATATATATATATATATATATATATATATATATATATATATATATATATATATAGTGTGTGTGTGTCAGGTTATGTTGAAAAAATCAATGAAGTGCTCTGTCGCAAAATAGTGAGCGCTTAATGCAAATTATTTATTTAATACAACGAATAGTTGTTTATATACATTCATTATATGTATATATATATATATATATATATATATATATATATATTAAGTTACAGTTTATTGACAACAACCGTGTGAGCTAAGACGATGGCATTTGAGTTTGAAACATGACTTGTATTCTGGAGTTCGAGTCAGGCGACCGGTTTGAATAACCCTTCTCTACACTGACGATTCCCGTATGGATAAAACGTAGATACAAACAAATATGCATACATGATTATTTATCGCAACCAAATCTAGGCTGTGTTTTTTTAGTATTAACACCTTCGTCATAGTGGCTTCAATGCAACGCGTCTTTCAATCGTAGAACACTTTACGACCGATGCCTTTGAATGTGATTAGTTATCGCTGATTTTCCGAGTAGTTGACGACGTCCGTTGGTATTTGAGTTTGAAATATTACCAGTATTCCAAGGTTCGAGTCTGGTGACAAGTGTGAATAACTCTTCTGTGCATTGACGATTCCTGTAAGGATGAACCGTATACGTATGTTGATTAAAACAAATATATATATATATATATATATATATATATATATATATATATATATATATATATATATATATATATAAACACACATACATTACATATATATAGAGATACATTTCTCGCAGGTAACGACTATTCGTCTTTTCTGGGATTCGAGTGACAATAATCCTCACCAAAATCCCAATACTTACCGCACTTTCCAATGGAGGTATGGATAGTGCTCTCTCTCCTAGGTCTTCCCTTGACCGTTCACTACTATTTTGTGATGTATCAGCCGAGGCTGGTAGCATCACTTTTATTTGAAGAGATGCAATTTTTAAAGGTTCTTGCAGTGTTAACTCCTGTGGTTCATGTGGTGTTATTCTTCCTGTGGTTTTGTTTTCTACCCGTTGTAACATCCATGTGACTGATTACCGTTCGTATCGTATGCGGGTTGGTGTTCGCATTCGAAGAGATTTTTTTAAGATTGGATTGTTTTCATCATTTCCCTTCTTTTGTATGCTTTTTGCGAGCCCTTCCATTGCAATTTCTTCTAGTCTATTTTCCAGATTTCACGGGACGGTTCCTACTGCTCATACGATTATTGGTATTATATTGACTTTCTTCATGTTTCAGATCACTTTCAATTATCTATCAAGTTCGTTGAATTAGATTCGTGTTTCTGTCAACTTGGTGTTCACTCCGTGGACGGGCAGAACGGCTAACTCGAAACTTTGGCAGTTTTTGTTCTTGCTTACTATTATGACATCCGTTATTCTTGCTTGTATGAGTTTATCTGCTTGAACCTTCTTGCTCCATATGATTTTGTTATTTGTGATAGTATATGTTTGTACGATTTTTCCGCATGTTCGAAAGGCCGTGGTGTGCATAGTTCCCAAGGTACTGCTTTACTCACCTAGTCCTGTCTGCTTTTGAATTTTTTTTTCGTCAAGTTTGCTGCATTCACTTATTATGTGGTTTACTGTTTCATATTTTTGTCAACCCAATCTGCATTTACTGTTTTCCTGGGAATCAATAATCTGACAAAAATAAATTTAAAATAGGAAAGGATTACTCGTTTAACACTTCAAAGAAAAACTTGAATTATCGCTCTAGTTTTAACTTTTTTGTAAAATAATGATGCAGACATGTTGAGTAATAACACATAAGACGTAACGGAGAGGCTAAGCGCATGACCCGTCAATAATGAAGAAACGCCGAACACTACATAGAGTGTAAATTAGGGTAAAAGAACAACGGATATTAATCGGTGACCTTTGAACAAGCCAATCTGGGTGAAGTCGACCAGTTCATTTCGGAGTATGACGTCGTAAAAAAACGATTCGGTAACCTTTAAAAGAGTCTTGTGCACGAGGCCAGAAGAAGAAGGTACCCGGAGTGCGAAGTAATAAATTAAAACGTCGGTTTGAGAGGAAGGAAGAAGGGGCGCTTACGTAGCAGATATCTAGTTGGGAGGATATAGAGAAAAACTTGTCGTGGGTCAACCATGAAAAGTAGTACCCCCACCACGGTCGAACTGCCTAAAAAAATTGTGTAGGGATCACAAGTCTTCCCTAGATTACAGCAGCAGACTGCTACAGAACGTATTGTCGAGTTTCCCTCTAGGTTGCAAGGTAAATCACTCTGTCTGGTTTTTGTGAAAATAATCTACGTAGAGTAAAAAATCAACCGTCATCGATAAAAAAAGAGGTTTTTTCGTAAGACAAGAGAAAGGACAATAATGCCAACCGACTTTTTCTAACAGAGAAATATTTAATTATATATATATATATATATATATATATATATATATAAATATATACCCAACTTGCACCAGCTGTTCACTAAGAGAATAAAGACAGAGTTTCTCGAGCACGTCCTTGTCTCTATCGTTATGTGTTATTTGATGCTACCGGATCCACCGAAGGAACGGGTATTGCAACAGTTATATATTATTATCATTATCATTATTATTATTATTATTATTATTATTATTATTATTATTATTATTATTATTATTATTATTTGTATTATTATTATCATTTTAATCAGTATTATTATAATTATGATAATTATTATGATTAACTCCTTAGTTATTTTTTAAATATCTTCAATTGTCAATCGTATAAAAAACAAATTACACAAAAAGATTGACGCTTTAAAAAATTACCAATATTCGAATAGGGTTACGTCAAATATTTCGTCCGATAGTTCTCAAAACTGCCCTCTTAATTATTTTATTTATCAGCCATGTTTCCATCTTAGAATGTTCTAAACCATTGTTATATTTAATCTAAACTGACAACTTGCCTCAAAATATCACCCTATTAGAGGAAAAATTAAATTGTTTAATAGTTCTAATTTTTGAAAACTGTCTTGATAATAACTTTTCAATTAAAGAGTAGAAAGGAGAAGAAGAATATGGCGAACAGAAGAAGAAGAATGAGAAGAAGAAGAAGAAGAAGAAGAAGAAGAAGAAACAACAACAACAACAACAGCAGCACCAATTTATTCTTCTTCTTTGAGTTTACATCCGTTTGCCATGCTAGTATGCTTTGGATGGCCTCATGAAATTGACTTTATAAACCAAACTATCCCTGTCCGGCTCTTAATTCATCGATCTTTCTCTGAAACTGTTACCTCAACTATTCTACATCTACTAATCCAAATATTATCATCCGTTATTTAAACGTTGTCATACCAATTCAGCTAGCATATCCAGCTCCATGGAAAACACGGGGGAAAGTCATAAAAATTGACATGAGATAAAGAGAGATGAATAAAGGGCCGACCAGAGATAGACCAGCTTGAAAATAAATTCTTCTAAAGCCGTCCAACACATGCCGGTATGTAGACCGGACGTTAAACCGATGATGATTATGAGAGTTTATTCATCAACCATAATAATATATGTTATATTTATGTTGCATTCTCTATCTCTGTGTGCCTCTCACGTATAAATGTATGTTATTATATAAAGAAATATAATTATATAGTTCAGATCTAATCTTATGGGAATTAATGTTCAAAGCAACAGTACGTTATTAAAATACAGTTATTTCAAAAAGTACAGCAAAGCTCGTCGGTGTAATTCAACAGTGTATCCTTAACCTTCTTCCACTGTTCTTCCACACCTCATGAATTAGATCTGGTAAACAGAGTTCCATCATTTAGTCTCTAAACTTGTGCTCCACCTGCTTTTTATTAAACATCTACATCTTTATCCTGGGGATAGACTTTCTCTTAACTTACCTCTATTGAAAGCTTAATCTATTATATCAAGAAAATACTATATTTTGCGTGCATGTGTCTGGCTATAAGTCATACACTATATATCATCGGATTCAATGTGACTCGGACCAAGTTATGGTAACACAATGCTGTAATATTCATTTCCTTGGGATGACTAGCGACGAAATTCGTTCATATTGGTAAAAAAATAATACGTGTTCCATTTATATAATCAATTGTTCCAAAACAACACTGAAATTATATCAAATAATCAGTCAGCGACTTTTCTTTTTTTCTTATTTTCTATTATATTTAACTAGTTAAACTGTCTGAATAATATGTTAGCCTTTTTACAAAATAAAAAAATTATTCCTTATCCTTAACTAGAAAATCATCAACTTGATTAATATGGCCTTAGCCTCATTATCGACTTGTTTATTAAAATATCAAGACGAAATTCTACAGCAGTCAGTTGTAAAGTATAGCATTTTCGAACAGTCTCAAGATAAATAGAAAACAGATTAGCAGATACATTTCTAAGCTAACACTAGGTGGACGAATAATTTACAGGTGAACAAACATATGTCTGAGATAACAAACGCTAAACACGAATACAAATCAGGTGGGGGAAACCGGCAGGCTTCTTGTCGCTGAGTGCTTTCCTATGTAACTAGCAAACCCTTTTTGCCAGTGAAGACCTGCCGGACTTTGGAACTCCGTCCCTGCTCCATGTTTCCCGGACTGTACCGACAAATTACGCCCAACTTAACGTAGATAATTACAAAATTATTTTAATTATTAGGAATTTTGATTTCTTCGTAAACAAGTCAGCATTGTTAATGTTTAATTAACATTTATAAAGGCCCTTAAAAATTTGAAAAAAATATCATGAAGCAATTAACCACTGTCTAATAAAGGGTATTAGTCTGGGAAATAGTCATTTATTACAAATATGAGTTTTTGCAGCAATTTACCTCCTAAAATTTAAAACAAATAAAGATGACACCTTAATTATTAAATTAGTTTTTTTAACAATTTTTCTCAATTGATAATTACATTTTTAAAAAAACAGTAATAATAAAACTTATATTTTAAATGTTATATTATTTTAAAAAGAGGGTCCCTGTGGGAATGTATCGTATGCCGCCTTCCTCTTTCTGCATGATATACTATTTATCACATTTAGTTTAAAAAATGCATTTTAATGAAGTTGAATAATATTAAGCAAACATCGTCTTACCTATCTCAATCATATTAAATATTCTTAAAATAAATGCAATGAATACATCATTTTTTGTTATAAAACTCTCTATCAATTATATATATATATATATATATATATATATATATATATATATATATATATATATATATATATATATATATATATATATATAAACGAAATAACCCTGGGGGATTAAAGGGAATAGGTTTGTTTGGAAACGAATACGGTAAATGTAGGAAATAATTATATAAATACAACTGTCTGAAACATTGCAATAACCATAAATTAAACTAATGGATAAGATAACATAGAATAAATAAATGAATATAAAATATTTCAAAAAATCTACGGGCGATAAGTTTTTGTTATACGATATAGATGTTACTTGGTTATCGAGGGTTCCCATTGTGGGGAGGGGGTACGTATCGTGCATCGTGATAACACATTCTGATAATCCTATTTCCTCTCTCATATAAATTAATATCCTGGCGCATCGCTACTACAAAATAGTATCCTAGCATCAACCTTTTCCTTGGATTAGTATAAATCAACTAGAGAGAGGTGAATGGATTTTGAACGCAGATCGATTTGTGTTAATCCATGGGAGATAATCCACCCGGGCGTACTGCTGATTTACATCCCCCTTTTTCTGTGAAAAATGTTCACGATTTGTTAAAGTTGCAGCTGAATTAAATTATCTATGCTAATTTTTAATCTTATATAAATGTATCTTTCCCAACCTGATCAAAATAATTTTAGCCTTTAATAATTTTATTTTAAAAGTGCACTAGATTTTTGAAAATATTACTTTCTGTAGTTTGTTGTATATTTAAAAATTTCTTATCATATCTGTGGAACTATTTTCTGTGGAATTGTGGTTATTTAAATAATAACTGTTTCTTGCATAACCCTGCTTAAATCTTTGTTTTTATTATTATATTCGGCCTATTTATATTGCTTTATGTCTATCGACAGAGGTTTATGCTGGACTTCTCAACGGAATAATAGCACGTTGCATGTGTTAATTCTGAAGCCTTGGTCGTTATTCAAGCGTTGCGCTGTGGACGGTTTGATTTCGTTTGATGTTTCGGGAGAGGGGGGGCTCTATATTGAGGTTGACCTAAGGATATGTATTCCGTCGGATGTGGGGGTCCCCCTTCCCCCTTCCCTTTTACCCATTTTTATCTTTTGTTCTTTTGAACTTGTTTTTTTTTGTTTCCTTCTTAAGTAATTTCAAATAGGTCAATCCCCTGTGGGGTATTGTCAGTTTTTGAGGTCAATGTCTTAGTTTTTGTATCTCCCCAGATAGACTGCCTAGCAAGCACATTGCTGAGTAGCGAACCACGTGTAGGGAACTATAATTTTACAAAACAAAAAAACAGGAAAGAAAACAGTTGTTTGTTGTGATGAATCCTCTCTAGAAAAAATTATTGGTAAACTCTCCACATCTACGTATAAATTCTCTGCCCCCTATAATCGGGGCTCATCAAGCTTGTTTTTATACATATATATATATATATATATATATATATATATATATATATATATATATATATATATATATACATATATATATATATATATATATATTATATTACTCGATATATGGCAGTGTAATATTTAAACTAAATACATATTGATAAACTTTTAAGTTTGTAGCGTCGATAAAGCAGCTTGTGATATCAAAAAAAGTTATAATTTGTTATTTAAGAAACAGTAGAACTTCAAAGTTTAATCCAAAACCTATAATGGAACGTAATGGATTTTTACTCAGACAATGCAATTTCTCTGGGGAATCTCAAAGTAATTAACTGAGTGTTTTATAAAAAAATAAAATAACTTAATTTAATAATATCTGATTCGCCAGACTTTGATGTGAATTGTATTAAAACGCATTGCTTGTTTCGTTTCCAAAACGTAGATATTAAGCGTAGAAGGCAATCAGTTTTTCATCTAGAAACATAGATAACGCGTATTAATAGAAAGGGTAATTAATTTCCAGCGATTTCAAAGAAGAAAAATCGCACATAACATATCGATATATATATATATATATATATATATATATATATATATATATATATACATACACACATATTCACATGCATACATACACACATATATGCATATATATATATAGAGAGAGAGAGAGAGAGGAGAAAAGAGCGAGAAAGAGAAAGAGAGAGAGTGAGAGGGGGGGAATGGCCCACGACACAACGCTAGGTTCCATAATCCACCGGTTAACACCGAAAACTGAAGAATCGCTCGCCGAGTCGAGAAATTGACAAGAAAGATCTTGAAGAGAAGGGACGTCATGTTCTTTAATGACGCTTGCATAAAAAATGATTTTCTGCCAAATAAGACATATTTATCTATATAAATATATAATATAAACCAAATATTTAGTCATGCATAAACAGAATAAATAATGGCGTTTAAATCTTAGAGATACTAAGTAAATCCCCATAGTGTAGGCTTAAACTTGTATAAGCCGACTGAATACTGAGAAAATTAATAGATACACCAAAGACACAGCTATATCAGTAGTGACAACGACACAGAATATCATTACTTATATCGTGACATAGGAAAAGGAGATCGCCAGCTGTTTACTATGTAAGTGTTTCGGTAATGTCAAAACAGTATCTCTTAAATTTATGGTTTTACGGTAGTACTGGTCAAAATATCACACCCTCATAACCAAATGTAAACATAATTCTGTTTTAGTTCAATAAAAATAATACTACACTTAACCACCATGTGTTAGATTATGGGGCCGTGCATTTCCAAAAAGAGTGTAGGTCACCTAGTATGAATTGTGCACCGTGTGAAAGAAGTAGAATTAGTGCAAATCAAGTGCAACATAAGTGCAGTGATAATTTAGGGCGGATGTGTGGACGTAAGAAAGATCACTTGACTTACGCGATCTGTGACGGTGTCATTCCGTACGAGGTGACTGCAAAGGTGTCTCACGCTCGCTTTTACGGGTGATGAGAGGTGAAGTCAAAAGGTCAGGAGAACATGAGTGAACGAATGTGTGGCATGACGATAAAACGTGTACACCACGTGACGTCACTTGTTGTTGTCGGAGCAACAATCGTGAAGTGGAAGTTGAGGCAAAAGGATGTGCAAACGACCAGCTCGAGGCGACAAAAATCGTCCAAAAAGTGACAGCAATCGAAGACGGCGACTCTCTCCCAGGCGTTACTTAAGGCAAATAAAACCCACTTTCTTATCATCTCGAAACGTCTTCAAAGCCCTTTTTTGTCGAACTAAAGAGTGTTGATTTTCAGAATATAATAAACGTAACCAGACGAAAGATCGAACAAAGAAAAACCCACGGCACAACGTTCAACCAGTAAACCACTAGACGACGAAGAGTGAAGTTACGGCCAGACGAAATAAGGTAAAATATAAAATGCATTAAGATGTTTGTAATAACTTTATGTCATCGCATAAATGTACACTCAAAAAAATGTCCCCGTTGCAAAAGACTATATAACAGAAGGGACAGTTTACTTGTTTAATGTCGACAGATAAAAATATTGTTAAAAAATGAATGTTAAAAGGTTTGAAAACGCTTCTGAATTTTAGTATTTCGAAAAGCGTTCATATAAAAAAAACTTGTAACAACATTGAGAAAAAGGCCGTTATGTAACACATGCAGGATACTCAAAGTCGCACCATGAAAGGAAATATCTTCATAATAATCGAGAACTGAAACATCCATAATTAACAAGTATATAATATTTGGTATACACCATTTTAACTGATACAGATGCATGAACAAAAATAATGAAAAAAAGACAACATAACTAATGTACCAGAGAGATAAAGAGATGAGATGAAATATGTATAATGTGTGTACCTATGGTTCGTCGGGTAACAACCATAACGACTATTTATTCTTCTGTTGTTGCATTTGCAATTCATTTAATGTGACATGCATTTCAGACATTTTACTTCCATACCCAAAACATGTTTATACTCTGCCTATTATTAATATACTCTTATGTAAATATATTATTATTATTATTATTATTATTATTATTATTATTATTATTATTATTATTATTATTATTATTATGTCATAGTAGTCTAATCTTTTCATTGTTTCTAGTTGACGTTTTCTTTTTTTGAACATCATGTAAATTACTTTGACCTCAAAAATGTAAACTTTACCTTAACCTTTCGCTGTTCTTAACAGGCACGCCTTTTGTAGAATTGTTTCGTCAATCTGTTTAAGCAATTTATGCTGTTTTTATGGTTCCAAGCGTTCCAATTACAACGGGAATCACCTTTACTTTTTCACATTTACATAGTCTTATAATCCCCATCTTAGATCTTGATTTTTGTTCGTGTTCTTTCTCCTGCAGTATAGTATCGAAGAGGCAGCCTATAGCAATGGTTAAGCAAGTTCTCTTGTTTGTGTTTAGACACATTATTTCGGGTGTTGAATGTTCAAGAACGATATCTGTATGCGCATCTCCAAAAAAAGTTTGACATGTTTTTATGCTGGTGGTGTGCTAGCATTGAGCATTCATATAGAAAATGCGCTAAGGAATCTTCCCTTTCATTACACAATCGGCATATCGGTTATAACTGTTGTAGGTTTACAACTTATATATAAAATACAGCCCTTTGATTCGGTAATTTATTGTGATCATCGAACGTAATAATAGCCAGGTTTTCATTTAGATACAGAAACATGTAAGTTCATGTCGTGGTTTGCGCTTTCCGTGAACACTCTATTGTACTACATGCAATTTATTATTTCCTCTAAGAGACAATATGTGGTAAGATGATGGTGTGCCCCTTCTTTTATGAAGGTTATTAAAATATAATTCATGTGTTTTTGTATCTAGCCTCACAATTAGTACGTATATAATATATATATATATATATATATATATATATATATATATATATATATATTGATATAGTTGTATGGCTTGAAAATGTGTTTAGTAATATTTAGTCACTCAAAATACTATTGCATACACCCTATCTGTTCATGATAGAGTTATGTTTGAAATGTGTCTATTTACTTCGTCTAAAGTCATATTTTTCTAAGTAAGTGACAAATTTACTGATCAACTACAAGGTTAGCCTCTATAATTGTCAGCCTTTTTCAGTGAATTGTTTGACGCCTCTTTTATTACCGATGCTGTTTATTCTATCTATTTTCTTACGTATGATGTGCAATTTTCTCTGTTTAGTAACACACAGGAAAACAATTTCACTCCGTGGGTGATTACGCTTTAACCTCTCGCTCGCACTTCTCAGTCAACGCTCTATTAATATACATACTTAACCTTGTAAGAGGGAAAACGACTTAAAGGGAGGAGACAGAAAGAGAGAACAAGAAATAGAGAGAAAGAGAAAAAGGCAGAGGGAGTGAGCAAGTAGAAAGGTGTTTTGGATGATCTTCTTATTATAAAAAAGGTTTTACTACCAATACAAACTCATCTTTTTATACGAATCGCAAGACTCTTCATCATCCAGTAAGGCGAGACTTCTTCGAGGGCATCCCTTAAAATGAGTTAGTTAATTTTCTATCTCTTTAGACCTTTATGCGGGTCAGTTTCTGCAATTTTTGTACGATTCCTCATCGGAGAGGCTGGTCTTCTCGACATCAAACAGACGTCGTCCACCATTATCTTCAGTAAAAAATACAAAAAAGGTTATTTCCGTCTCCTCTTTTGATAATAGCAGATTCTAGCGTCAGGTTTGCTGAGGGGCTGGATAATCGGATGAGTTAGGTATCGTTCGGTCTTAGGTGTCTATCCTCCCCAGCATTACTTATCTCTTCTTAAGGGCAGTGATTTTTTTTCTGTAGGTCGCCTTTATAATGATTTAATCAACCGAACGTTAATCAATCGGTCACATTTCCTCTTTATTATCTATAAAATATAAAAACTGATAAATACTTTACTAATTACATCTACTGTTGACTTTGTTAAAAAAACACTTTAATTATAATATCTAATAGATTCGCCGCATTCACATTTACCGTAAATCGATAGCCAATACACGCGGTACCGAAATAATAATGTCGTCTTTGTTGAATACTTACTGGGACGAGCAAAAACTTTGGTGGCCATATATGAGTTCGAATTTAATTAGCGACTAATTTTAGGATCTTATATTCAAATAATATTGTTTTAGTTCGTGTGTGTGAAAAACACGATTAAAACACATACATATTTTTTTTAATTTCAAATGGTGATGGTTTCCTCAGTAAACAAAAGGGAGCTATATAATGTTCAGTCAACAAAAGGGAGCTATATAATGTTCAGTCAACAAAAGGGAGCTATATAATGTTCAGTCAAAAAAAATGCAGCTATATGATGCATTGACACCGACTTTAAATATAATCGTTTAGATTGGTGTACTTACTTACGACTCATCAACGAATTCAAAACTATCAATTATTTTTTAACAACTCAAAATGTAGGAGAAAGGTGAAACGGTAGGGGAAGCAAATGAGAAAAAAACAGGAGTCACAAACACTTATAGAAACGTCGGGTAAAACATAAGTATAATATACATACGGTTGTTTTGATCAGTATTCCGATCCGGAGGAAGAGGTTATTTAAAATCAAGCAATATTACAAAATGAAACAATTCTTTTTAAACTACTCTATTCCGAGAAGAAAAGTGGTGTCAATTCTATATTAGATCCTTTCACGATGCATTGTAAGGTATGTATATGAGTTTATGTTTACATAACATACTTACATTACAAGTAACACAGAGAACACATAAAACAAATATTTATGTATGTGAACAATTCTGCATTGTAAAGAAACATGACTGAAATATGTATGCAGCAAATGATAACACAAATATAAATAGTATTAATACTAATATACCCATATACTGTTACACGTGCTATATTTTACTTATTTCAAGAATATTAACTAGTAAAACTTTACAGCACAATATTTCCTACATGTACTGTTATCCTTTATTGTATGTGCAGTTTTCTTTTCATACTCGTTCAAGATTTCAATTGTAGAAAAAAGAATAAAGCCGCGATTAGAATATACATAAATTGTTTCTAATAAAATCAGACTTGCAATTAAAAATGTATAACATTTTCTCTTTGCAAAAGTTATTAAAAAACATTATATTATTAAATAGTTAACGTTAGATGTACTTAAAATACAACTAAATTGCTATTTTGTTAGTTTTCCAAGCGAATACGACATAATGAAAAGAATTAAAACAACGCTCACTTTTTAAAAATACCATACGAAAACGAAGATGTAAAATATATTTTACAAAGAAAGTGTGCCTTACAAAAAATATTCCAAAACTGCAATTGAAAATAAATGACAAAACACAGATGAATTAACCCAAAGATGAAAAAACTTATGAGAAAAATAATATACTTTTTTTGTAAGTGCATGATCAGTGAATATATTAAAATATATATAAAGGAGAGCAGGAAGTAGCCCTTGGGTTTATTTCCGTCAGCCTTGTAACTATTGCTTTCCTTATATTGTCCCTTTTTCTTTACATTCCATGAGCGATGTTTCTGACAAAGGAGGGCAAGTGTTGTTTCCTGTGTAAGAATATAACCATCTTACACTGAGCGTATGGTAATATTTGACCTTGAAGTAGTATTTTTAGCCCCTAACATCAAGTGGGATCATGTCTCGGTTTGAGCGATTTCCATTAACAAAGTATGCACGAGCAGGCATGATGTTAAAAGCTAGCTGCTTTTTCTCTAAGAATCTGTTCGATTTTTAATTTTTTTATTTCGTACCCTGACATTTTATATGTTACTTATAAAACATCATATTTTAATTATTTTAATGCAGGCTACAAAGATAACTCTTGAATATCCAAATACTATTAACACCCTGTGAATGTTGGTTGCTATCTTTTTATTAGCTATCCATTGTGAACACTTAAAGTGCAGATACATATGTAAGATCGTTAGAGGTAAGGCGATGACGTGATTCAAGAGCCAAAGTATTAGAGAAGTTGTAGGATTAATTGCATTATGTAAATAATTTAAACAGCGAGAGGGAAAGCTGCGATAGATAAAAGAATGGAGATAGCGGAGGAGGTGACACACAAGAACGGATGAACTAAGCGTGTGTTAAGTAAGAGACATACAGAAATGAGCTATAATAGCGGAAGGTGTAATAGGGAAATAGAGAGGTTATTAGAACATCTTCAAGAATCATTTCACATACGTGTAAGTGTCGACAAATTGGTGCATTGTATTTATATTACAATACGGTTAGTAAACCATTGTTACTCTGAAACTTGTCTAACATTTAATGTTTATTTTCTTACTTTCATACCAATTCTTCTAAGTATCGAATTCGTGCTATATTAAGATAAACTAATTAAAGAGCAATTCAAAACAGGATGACATAACATCAAAGAAAATGTGTATAGTCACGTGCGTTCCGACTTGTACGTATGTATTATAAAATGTTTTGCCCATCTCACCACCAAGTAAATTTACATTTAGGGCCACAATTTTTGATCAGACAATTTTGTTTATTCCAATGAAATTATATTATACTTCTTACGTTTTCGAATTTTTACAGATGGCTAACCGCTTCCGTGTTTGTGTTTTCCTATAAATCTCTTCTTAATAAGTTAGTTTTGGAAAACTCAGAAATTACATTTTTTTGAGTCGGCTTAAACATGTCTGTCATAAGGATTTAGTCAGTCTGCCTCGTTATAGAAAAATGTTATAAAATATGAATGATCATGATCTTGTACCTGACGGTGCATTCGACGATTATCCACTAATTTTAAATGGTTGAGGAAAATACAGTTACTATAGGGTATCGCCATGTCTGATCCGGAGTGGCAGTACTAAACACATCTAATGTCTTAATACCATTGTTCATAGGTTCGACTCAAATCTGCCTAAGGCATCCCTATGGGATGTAGTCGCGTTTTCCCAGCGCTTTCAACTTTTTCAGATTATACTATTTCTTAAATATATCATATACTAAAAGCTTTCTACTAAATGTATTGTATACAAAAGTAGCACGTATCGTGGTCCAACATTTTAAAATGTTGGCGTGTATTATGGCCTGTGAGTGTGGTATGACTTTTTACTTTTCAATATTCAGATAGTATATGTCATGGCTTAATTGTTTAGTTTTTTTTAAAATAAAATATGCGCTCAGAATACAATGTGTATACAACACATACGTACGGTATCGGAATAACATTACTCAGGGACTGTTGACATGATGTAAAACCCAACCAAAAATCATACAAGTGTGTATATGTTCATTCAAGTATTTACTTCTAAAAATATGGTGTATGCTTTTTTGTCCTGTTACATCTATTAAAAATGGGCACGTGCCTGTTTCCATGCGTGCGTATGTGTGTGTATATCCAACTAAAAGTTTTTAAAAATAAACACCCATGAAGTCGGTATATTCTGGATCGGTTTTTCCCTGGATTGAAACTATTTAAAATAACAGAAAATTATGCATGCTTTTGGGGTCAACTGGGCTAGGTTTCTGCAGCTATTTTCAATCTTATTATTTACCAATTTGGAGAGAAAATGGTGGTTCATATTATCATCATTAGACGTTAACTCCGGATTTTATTTACCACCATCGTTTCTCACAAAGAGGGGAATGCTCGCAAGAAACTCGGAGAGGTTGATTTTAGTAGTGCTCTGGAGGCCTCTGTTATTTTATGTGAGTAATTTCAGTAGCGCTCTAGAGGCTTGAACAGTGTGATTGTTTTCACTCCGTATGGACGGAGGCGAAATAGGTGGTGGAAAAGGCGGAGAACACAGAGGAGGGTGAAGAGTGGAATATAAGAGGGCAAATAGAGAAATCTAGAGAGATATAATGTTTAATAAACAATATGTCACACTATTAAACATCTTATATTTTGTTTTAATAATCCAGGGTAACGCCAGGTAACCCTGCTAGTTTTGTGTACATGATTCTATTCATTATCATTGTATATATCGCTTGAGCAAATGTGAATTTCATTGTATTAATTCCATTCTTGAGAAGCTAGTGTTTTTTTCCGTAATGGGAAGAACACATTAAACATATTTTATTTGACAGGAAATAGATATATCTTTATCTAATACTGTTTATCTTCGTGAGTACTTTTAGATGTCGATACATATCACCCTTCGACCACTGTCCTTAGATTACGCCGGCCTACAAGTTTAGTAATCACTCAACTAACTTCATGATTTATATGTTTTCCTACGTCACTTGTTGAATAAAATTTAACAAGTGGTTCTGTACAATTTTAGGGATTGAACTGAGCACAACTCAATTTCAATTAATAAATAAGATGTGATTAGAGTGAAATAAACTCAGGTCCTCATCATTTCATACTGTTTCTGATTACTAATAGGCCAAATAGTATCACAAGCGGGATCCTGTATCGAACTACTTTAGATGCAAATGACTTACCTTTCTGAATTCGACTTTCCAATGAATGAGTTATAAACAAATGTCCTGTCTCAGCAGATTAACAAAAAGCTAATGCAAGGGTACTTTTAAAGGGCATAATACAATCCGATGATTTCGTTGGTTGTTTTTGAATGACTTTTTATTGTTCAGCTTCCCCCCAAAAACACATTCATTACACAACATAAAAACGAAAAATGTTATACACTTGTATATGTATTTTAGTCATTAAACGTTGGGTTTCACATACACTAGTTGTGAATTAACAAAGAGTGAGAGTTCCCTTATTTGTCCGGATCTACTGGCCATTTAATCTGTACTTAGCTCAATTCGCATAGTAATCATATATGCCAAAACGTCTCATAGAAACCGCTCAAACGATCAGAGCATACATTCGAAAAACGAAAATACCCCAAAGAATGTATACCCGACAAAAACATTAATGAATATTCCATCGTATAAACAACATGAATTAATAGGAATACGGCATCAAATGATCACTAACGGTGTGCTATGCCGTAAAAGGAACCAGCAAAAATTCAAACTATTATTGCTGCTGCATGCAGAGTTTTGACATTACTTCTGCATCATTAAAAACGATATTTGTCTAGTGACATTATCAGTTGATGCATAACACAGCGCCTGAGAAACCGAATAGTGAAGTACGAATCCTTAATAATATCGACTGTTTTAATGAATTTATGAATGAACAGGACTTATTTTAGGAGCGATACGCATTATTTATGTATATATATATATATATATATATATATATATATATATATATATATTTATATATATATATATATATATATATATATATATATATATATATATTTATATATATGTGTGTGTGTACTCCTTTAAAAATGTATTGTGTTACATACCTAATGGTTCGCTTTCTTTTAAGAATATATTGGTGTTCTTCAATTTTATACAAACACTCTTGCTTAACTACACATCAAATATGACATTCATCATTTCCCTATCATTTAAAAAGACTATTGATATCTATATAGCTATCTGCCTATCTATCTATCTATTACTCCCTATCTCTCTATACTGTTATCTCTCTATCCCCCTTTCTCTACCTCTCTCTCTCTCTCTCTCTCTCTCTCTCTCTCTCTCTATATAGATATATATATATAGAGAGAGAGAGAGAGAGATCGACAGAGAAAGAGAGAGAGAGATAGAGATACAGAGAGAGAGAGAGAGAGAGAGAGAGAGAGAGAAATAGAAAGAGAGAGCTAAACAACGTAATAGATCCTAGTTCTTATAACATTTTTTTTTTCGATTCGTGAGTAAATTCTTGTCTCGGATTATTTCGGAAATCACTTTCTGTTATGATGCTTTCCTATTTCTAGCAAACAAGAAAGAGTCAAGCAGTAATTAATTTGGTTGTATCTTTATAGAACTCTGTTTACCAAAATTCAACATACGCCATAATAACGAGACATGCGTCTTTCGAACAGCGAAAACTCGTGAGAAGGCAACAAGAAAGCAAATGCAACAAACCATATGAAATCATTTAAATATTCATATATTACAAAAATAAGTGAACATTGACAAGTGACATGTGTTTTATTAACTTAAAAAAGATTAACCTGACAGTTATTATATTTTCTGTAAGGAGACAGAATAATTATTATTTTAAAATAGTTCAATTGCTATCATTTTCAAAAAAGTAACTATAGAAGGAACATATAAGTTTAATTATTTTTTAATGAAGTCAAGATGAATATAAAAATATTTTAATTCGCAGTCAATTATACAGATTTATATAGAAAGTTTCGCATTTTTATGTATACATTGTCTACTAGAATGTAAACCATAATTAGATTTCTACTAAAACATATATATATATATATATATATATATATATATCTTCTTCTCCTATATAATGGGCACTTGTCTGTATGTCTGTCTGTCTGTTTGTTTGTATATCCAGCTACTCCTCAAAAACTACTCGGCAAACTGTCAACAAGTTGACATCTTTAGGACCGGACAACACCTGATAGCATAATATCTCAAAATTACAAAAAACAAAAATGTCCCCGGGGGTCAACGGGGTCAGTTTTCGGGGGCGGGTCTGGTTTTTTGAAACTTTTTCAATGTTATTTACTGGTGATTTTGAAATCAGCCAATGTATTCATGTAACAACTTGATAAAAATACACTGTCCGGTTGTATCAGGTCATCCCATAACTTCTGTCCGGATGTATCAATAACAGTGAAACAAGGGTTGCTCAATCACATCCGCCCCTAGCAACCTAAACTTATATCTTTTAAAATAAAAATAGTTCGTTGCGGGGAGGGGGGGATAATGTTTGGGACGCGGTGGAGGTGAGAGAATTTATTTGGGGGGGGGGGAATTATCAAAATCTTCATCCTGCGGGGGTGCTTATACAATATAGGACCCGGAGGCTACTGAAGTATATTGACCTGGGCGGGGGCTTCTACTGCAGTATAGGCACCAGGGAGGGGGGAGGGAGGCGCTTCTACAGTATAGGATCCAAGGGCTTCTGCAGTATATGAACCAGGGGTGCTTCTACAATATAAGACCCGGATGCTTCTGCAGAATAGGAGCCATGGGTTCTTATGCAGTATGGGGACCAGGGCTACTTCTACAGTATAGGGACAAGGGGTGCGTCTACAGTATAGGACTCAGCACCGGGGGTGCTTCTACAATATAGGACCCGAATGCTTCTACAGAATAGGGACCATGGGTGCTTATGCAGTATAGGCACCGGGGGTGCTTCTACAGTATAGGATCCAGAGGCTTCTGCAGTACAGGGACGGGGGCTGCTTCTGCAGTATAGCCACCGGGGCGCTTCTACAGTATAGGACCCAGCATCAGGGGTGCTTCTACAGTATAGGACCCAGCGCCGGTGTGGGGGGGGGGGGGCTTCGTCAATTTAGGACCCAGAGGCTTCGGCGTTGTCCGGGAGAAAAGTGCTACTGTACTGTTTCTCTTCGGACTATTGTGCAGATGAAAAGGAGGGGGGATCAGTAAGAGTGGTTTTAGTAGTGCTCTGGAGGCCATCTTGATTTTCTAAATACTCGGCGTTGTCCGGGAGAAGAGTGCTCAATATCCTATTTTGCTTGCGGAGAGGAGGAGGGAGAACCCCGGGAAACGCCGGGTACCCCTACTAGTCTATTATATAAAGGGCAGTTGTCTGTATGTCTGTCTGTCTGTTTGTTTGTATGCCCAGCTACTCCTCAAAAACTACTCGGCAAACTGTCAACAAGTTGACATCTTTAGGACCGAACAACACCTGGGAGCATAATATCTCAAAATTACAAAAAACAAAAATGTCCCCGGGGGTCAACGGGGCAAGTTTTCGGGAGCGGGTCTGGTTTATTAAAACTTTTTCAATGTTATTTACTGGTGATTTTGAAATCAGCCAATGTATTCATGTAACAACTTGATAAAAATACACTGTCCGGTTGTATCAGGTCATCCCATAACTTCTGTCCAGATGTATCAATAACAGTGAAACATTGGTTGCTCAATCACATCCGCACTTAGCAATCTAAACTTATATATTTTAAAATAAAAATAGTTCTTTGGGGGGAAGGGGTGGAGAATGTTTAAGATGGGGGTGGGTAGGGGGAGATTTGGGGGGGCGGGAGAATTTTTTGGGGCGGGTTGTGGGGTGGGGAGGAATTATTAACATCTTCATCCTGCGGGGGTGCTTATACAATATAGGCCCCGGAGGCTTCTGAAGTATATGGACCTGGGCGGGGGGTTCTTCTGCAGTATAGGCACTAGGGGGGAGCGCTTCTACAGTATACGACCCAAGGGCTTCTGCAGTATATGAACCAGGGGTGCTGCTACAATTTAAGACCCGGATGCTTCTGCAGAATAGGGACAATGGGTGCTTATGCAGTATAGGGATCAGGGCTGCTTCTACAGTATAGGGACAAGGGGTGCGTCTACAGTATAGGCCCCAGCACCGGGGGTGCTTCTACAATATAGGACCCGAAAGTTACTACAGAATAGGGGCCATCGGTGCTTATGCAGTATAGGCACCAGGGGTGCTGCTACAGTATAGGATCCAGAGGCTTATGCAGTACAGGGACGGGAGAGGGGTGCTTCTGCAGTATAGCCACCGGGGCGCTTCAACAGTATAGGACCCAGCACCCGGGGTGCTTCTACAGTATAGGACCCAGCGACGGGGGGGGGGGCTTCGTCAATTTAGGACCCTACTGTACTGTTTCTCTTCGGACTATTGTGCAGATGAAAAGGAGGGGGTATCGGTAAGAGTGATTTTAGTAGTGCTCTAGAAACCGTCTTCATTTTCTAAATACTCGGCGTTGTCCGGGAGAAAAGTGCTGAATATCCTATTTGGCTTGCGGAAAGGAGGAGGGGTACCCCTGCTAGTATATATATAAAGCATTCTCTACTCAACAGTATGAATTTTTTTATCTTTGTTAAACACATGTATTTTAAACCTCAATATGTTTTTTAAAATTACATGAATGTTTCGTATACAAAATATTTAGAAGAATTGATTGAGTTTAACGGTGTATTCATTCAACATAGTTCTTAGTTATCCAACACATATTTTGCTTAGAAGTCTCGCGCCAGTCTATCATATAAAAGGAACGTCGATATTGTGTGCGCAGGTCAATCTACAAGTCAGAAACTGCACGCATAACCCTTCAAATATCGGATTCATGTAACCTCATCCTTAGTAAGTTCAATTATAATGTAATATATATATTATTGGAATCATCCTAGACCAAATTAGTCATGGTGGTAGAGAACACACTCTTTCGTTGAAGTGTCAAAAACAACAATGACAGCAGTCGAATCAGTTAGATAACCAGCTGTCTTGTTAACTTTTCAATTATTTGTCCTTCTTCTTAGTATATGTAACTCATTGGCCGAGACAGATAGAGAGAGGCTTCCATATGGATACCCATCAATTGACAGTAAAAGTAGTACGCCACTTGTAACGTTACGCCTCCTTAGTTCTATTAAACAACCTTCTAATAGCCGAAGACTCGAAACAAATATTCTACTTGTACACCGAATTGTCTTAAAGAGTAAGTAGACTCTGCCTATCACCCTTCTTAGACAGGCGAAGAGGTTCCTTGTCATACACGATTTCAAAACAGTCAGTAATTGAGCTTGTTTTCTTACAAGGAAAATGGACGCCGCTCCATCAATCTATATTTTCTATCTGGCACAATTTAGAACAATTATTTTCACGTCGTTTCACATAATGGACCGCTCTATTTCTAACAAGTTAGAGGTAAAGGTTTTCTATCTGGTATGGCTGATATTTTTGACTATTTGTAGATGAGTTCTAACTCTTAGGTAACCTTAAAGATGCTGATCCATCAACTGTTCCATAATGCCGTAGTGCTACGCTGCACTCATCTCCGGCTTGATAAACTAAATTGTTGATCACACAATGAATTCAGATAAAAATAGAAAATACTCCTATTTTTTGTCAACTATTTTGCCCGTGATGTGTTCACAATTAAATACGATATGTCTATATATATATATATATATATATATATATATATATACATTGTGAGGCGTCGTATACGCTAATCGTGTGCAATGCATAGTAGTAATTAGATGTCAAATTTGAACAAACTGCGTATCACTGACATGTTCGATCCTAGTTTCCAATATATTATTCGATGGAAAATTACATCCTTATTGTTTAAAAATATAAATACAATAGTATGCAATGGATTCCTAAACGTGTCGCATTAATACATACAAGAATATAAAATACGAAAACTCTATCAAATTGTGTTTTATTACATGTATATATGTATATATATGTATGAATATATATATATATATAGGAATATATCTGTATATGCATATATATATCTGTATATACATATATATATATATATATATATATTAATACCTAAAGATAGAAGAAATAAGAGTGATGAACATGTGCGAATGCCCAGATTTATTTCAAACTTTGATTGTTCAATGCAAGGTGTATTCTGTAATAAACTAATATGTATAATTCTTTCTTTAAGCCAAGACTTTTCAAAGATCGATATTTTATCATCAGAGGAGATATACAGATAGATATGTTAGATGTGGAAAAGCCAAAGTTAAAACATGTGAAAAAATATTATTAAAAATGGAGTGAAAAGAGTTCGTGTAAAAAAGATATGTGGTTTGTCTAGATTGTAATTGTCCGTTAAAAAAGTGTCCAATGAAAAGGAGATTTTGAAGAAGACGTAAAAAATTGTTTCGTAGAGGCATTAGGGAGAAAGTGTTCAAAGTGAAGTTAATCCAATAGTGAAGTGTTGAGTTCAAATCGTAAGTGGACCGCACTTATAATGTTTATTATTCTTGTGTCTTCTATCTTTATAATTGGTATATCTCGTATATTGAGCTTAAACCATTTCACTATAGATTCTATCTACTAAAAGTTTACTTTTAGTTTACATCTGAATCTACTGTATGAATATATATATATATATATGAATATATATATACTTATATATATGTATATATATGAATATATATATATATATATTCATACATATATATGTATGAATATATATATATATGAATATATATATATATGTATGTATGATTATATATATAAATATATGTGTATGCATATATGTATATGTATGAATATATCTATTTATATATGCATTAATATATGTATATATATATATATGTATGAATATATATATACATATATATTTATATATATATACATATATATACATATATATACATGTATATATATTTATACATATATATATATATATATATATATATATATATATATATATATATATATATATATATACATATATATATATATATATATATATATATATATATGTCAATGAAGCTACACAGAGTCTTCCGCGTTGCACTCCCGGGGGGAATTTTCAGACTAAAGAGTGAAGAGTATAGATGGAGATGAACCCTGGGAACCTCCGTATATATATATATATATATATATATATATATATATATATATATATATATATATATATATATATATATATAATGGTATAATACATATTCCAGTAGGAGTATAAGCATATAATAAGCATATCATATAAAATTTATTTCAGATCTCAATACATATTTCTTTCTTTTGGGCGGTATGCCACGATTTTGGTTACAACTTTTAAATACTAAATCGTACATAAACAAATGTGTCAACAGTAGTAACCCTACAACCTTTTACTTATATCTAATAATTCATTATTATAAGTTACAGAGTTTTAATATCAGTAATCCCATACACATTTTGACATTTATGTGTTAGCATATATCATTTAAAAATGTATTACTTGAAATTCAAGATAGCGCTTACACGTCTATATACAATTTCTATATCTATGTTGTATGATTAGGGGCCCGCATGCGTTTAGGTTAGCACACCCTATAAATGGTCAAGTCTACAAATAATGTGCCTATTTTTCTTACCTTGTTGCCCATCTTATATATTCAAAAATTCGTAATGTTCAGGTCATTAGTCTAGGCGTTTATCTTGACAAGCGAAATATATTAATAACATCATATCAATGCATCTATCAATATTAGGATATACTAAAATAATCATGTTACAATGTTACTAAACGTGTTCGATTGAATATATATTCCAACATTCTAATGATCCGTTCATTAGTTCGAGAAATAAATCGGTTACATATATTTAATGTCACTATTATTATTCAGCATATGTTGTATATTATATTTCATATGATAATGTTTTCATTCTAATCATATAAACACTTTATTTTAATTGTGTTTATTATATTTTATTACTGTGTTTCTCAACAATTCCACTCAATTGAAATACTTAGTGTTGTTTAAATAATATATACATTGGAGTCAGTTGATGTTAATGGTAATACAGTAGCGGAGATATTGCGCGTATAAGTTCCTTGCACGTTATCACAAAGAATGAACGAAGCAGAAAAGTGAAATTCCAGTTTAAAGTGTGTACATTTTGTATCATATACTTACAAAAAAATAATAATTACTTAAACAACAACATCGTTTCTAATAAAATACTATATATATATATATATATATATATATATATATATAGAGAGAGAGAGAGAGAGAGAGAGAGAGAGAGAAAAGATAGGTACTGGTTTGTGTGTAAATATATGTGTGTAGAATACAATAGTGTTACAAGAAAACAATGAACATATACTACATATCATCGATAATTAATCCATGTATATTACACAACATACCCAAAGGTATTTCGGGTGTAGCAACACATTATTCCATGCATTTAATTATTTATACTACTACACATTCTCTATTCCTGAATGTACGAACATATTATCCGTACTACCTTTTTGCTAAAACTTAACATTTGCTAGTGTAAACTCAAGACAGAAGCGTAGACATTTACAGGTGCACGTCTTCACAATTTAACCGTTATTAAGATTGTCCTTCAACATATATAAATATTTGACAAACCTCTTATCAGCAACACGCAACTTTCTTTTATCAGTACCAACACGACGTTAAGACGTTATTCGCCGTCTCGAAATATGTATAATAAATTGATCCCAGAAATAATGTTTATATACTCATTTCTGTAATTTACTAAAATTAATATAATGATTAAATATTTTATATTAACACGTTCATGCGACCCTGTTAATTAATATTTTATGTTGTTTTAATTAGATGCAGATCAATCAAAAATGTATATTTTTGATAATCGACAGCTTTTTCAGAAAACTTTATCATATCTAATTTAGAACAACAACATCGTAGAACATCTAAAAATGGAATTGAATCAATTCAGAGATAATTTCTAAAAAACTTTTTAAGCGATATTTTTCTTGCTCCGATGAAATATCAAACAGATTCAGAGCTGTATTAAACAGTGTAAATTAGCTAAACACATTTACAAGTGTGTAATGAAACAACTAATTAACACGTGTAATGTTTACTGGGTCATAGAAGAAATAGAAATAAACATACGATTGTTTTAACGTTGTTAATTGTGTAACCCCTGCTGTTCGTCTCCTTTTAATGGATTGTTTCGTTTACTAAAGATAAAGCTGCTCGCTTGGCTCCTCTTTTTGGTATTAATTTTCTTCTTGATTGTGCTGTCATTCCTGGTGTTTCTTCCAAAACTAATGATTTTTTGGCTTTATCATCATAACTCGCAAGATGATTGCTAGGGTTCTTTCTGATCTTTACCAGTCCTAGACTTCCGATCATTGTTTAAGTTCTATTGTCGTTCTTGAAAGTTATGCTATTGTCCCAGTCTTGTTGCAATCTTTATTTGTAAAATGTACACTGTTGTCCGTATCTATAACAATGTCGGTGATCCGAGTGGGCCCACTAAGCATTGCTTTTTAGTCTCTTCTCTGTAATTAGCAATATGTTTAAAGGTTTGTAAACGACAAGCTTGCTTATTTCCTAGAAAGTGTATACCAACTGAGTCATGTTCAGTGTGCCTTTCATAGTTTTCATTCAACTGCGAGTCTCGTTACTGCTGTAACGTAGTGGATTTGTAGATTTATAAATAATCAAGGTGAAGATATGGCAATTGTGCTTTACATGTCTACAGTGTTCGACAGACTATGCCATTCTGTTCTTCTATATTAACTTAAGGAGTATGGTATCACTGGTAAAGTGGATGGCATTATTAGGTGTTTCCTTTCCGACTAAATTTCAGTAGTAAATCTAGATACTGTCGCCTCATGATCAATGCTAGTGTGTCTCAGGGATTTATACTCAACCAAACAGTGTTCTTCTCTATATCTTCTAGAGAATATTATTCAGAAAATTAGCATCTATGCTGGTTATATCAGTCTCTATTGTTTCGTCTATCAGTAGGAATATAAAGCTGATCTGAAAGCGACTTGCTTCTGGTTTTATATTAATGTAAATATAGCTTGCATTGTTTAATCCTGTTAATAATGTCTTTCAATCGTAATTGTAACACTTTTCCCTCTCAGATTCTCTAGTATTGGTCTGTTCCTGAGGAGGTATCGACTTTAAAATGTGGGATTCCATACTCATTAACTCCTTTTTGGAGTTAATGCATTATATCTATGCTTTTTATGCTTCTCCCACTGTATGTTCTAGCTATCGTTGCCAACACTTTCTAACACATGTGGTTATTCTCTATGTCAACAAATATAGTTTCGTACTTGAAGTGCACAACTGTAGACATGCTAGGTCTGGTTTATTTTGGCATGCGCATTTGAAACGTATCGCTAATGTTGATTATCCACACCCGTTCTCTTTCTCTCAACCCTCTCTTTCTCTTATTCACATACATTATTTTGCAAGTATCAGTCTCCTCTATAACTACTATTCTGATATGTGTTCACATGAATTATCTGATGTATTTCCTCTATCCAGTTCGTTTGACTCGTTGGTCTAGTGTTATTCATCGAATCGCTTTAGAGGTACATCGTTATACTACATAATCATATTCCAATAACTTATTTCCACAAACATGATGTCTGTGGAACCGTCTGCCTGTTGATTGTGTTTCTGAAATATAGAAGTTTTGTATTTTCAAGACAAATGTAAATAAGAATATTTGTGGTTATTATGATTCGTCATTTTTTTCTTTAGATAAAGTAGATTCAATATGTGTATATCGAATTCCACACAAAATATTTCTTGAGATATATTCGTAATGCACTAATACGTAATGTATTCATAGGTATTCGGGTCACCATTTGTGAATATTCACTCTATTTCGGTCAAGTTACTCATACAAGATCCGAACATTTTTGAGAAGTCTTCGTATCAATTCCTTATTTCAGTCAATCTGACCATCTACATGTGGTTGCCTCTTTGTGATACAATTCGCGCAGATGTTGCGGTTAGAGATGTTGGTGAAAGGTAATTATTCATGTTTCGCCAGAAGCATGCAGTCAATTTTCCATCCAACATGGAAATAACGAATTCAGAATGGATACCTCAGTGCCTATTTTATAAGGAGAGGTTCTTACTCTTGAACAGAACCTGATAAATAATTGTAATACAAGACAATAACAACGCATGTTAATAATAAAAAACACAAGGTTGACAAATATAACGTCAGTGACTTCTGAAATACGTATATTATGATATAAAACATTTATTATAAGTGGCAGGCTTATATATTGAATCCCATTATTCAATTATCGAATGCGTGTTTGTTATTTGAAGTATCAAAAAGTTAATTTGAGAGGTTTACAAGTAAAAACGATATCAAGTGTGTTTCATAATTTAGTTGTTTTCTGTCCCGCGCTTTCATGATGATAGCATGCGATTTGATATGCTTGAAACATAAAGTAATAGTTATTTTTCATGCTATAATTAATATGTGATTTCAATTAAAGGATTCAATATAGGGAACTATTTGTACTGGGCAAATAACAGTTATTTCATCAGTTAGTTTCCTAGAGCAGAGATTGGCGCAATATATGCATCGGTGCATTGCACAACACTTGATCTTAAAATAGTGTATACATTTCTAGCGTGTACGGACAAAAGTCATACAAGTTAAGTGTGGATACAGTGTTTACTCTCATGAAAATGATATTATAGTAAGGTTTTTGTTACGCTGCTCGAACATTTTTACTGTTGCAACGTAGTCCGGTTCGAATAGAGAAGATAATTAATGCCATTGAATATAAGATAGCATTGTCGATATTAAAGTCTGTGTCACGATAAATACTTGCTAGAAACATTAAATCCCTGCTTTATCAAATTAAATTAAATGTATACCCAAAATAAGCTAAAGTGCAACCAGCCATGTACAAAAGTGTGCTAACATTTATATGTTGTGGCTATGATAGTTTATGTAATGAACTCTTCCTTTCCATAATGCAATCAAGCTCCTGGTTATTAGTGTATTATTGTTGTCGTTATTTATCAGAGTATATTAATTTTGTTTTCAAATTAATCAAGTTTTTTTCAAGATTGTTATTGTATTGTAAACTACCTGTTTTAAGCAATAACTATAGACCCAAGATATTTATTTTGTAGTATATATTTCATATAATAATTATACGATACAAGTTGTTTTTTTCATTATATTTCCATTATATTTTATCTCACGCCGACTAGCATCATATTTAATGACATTGTCATATTTAGTTTATTATATACTGGCTGCCCTGTGTACTGGCGCTGCTCTGGTAAGGCGATTAACTCAGGAAAGATCTTGCACAATCTGTAACTATTGAATTATATGGGGCGTATGATTGATAAGATCGCACACACACCCAACACTGTTAATGTAAAACAGTAGTTAAAACAATTAATGCAATACGCTGAGTACAAACTATCTTGTCATTGTTAGTTGTTGCAATTTTCCCACTGAGAGTAATCCTTCTAGACTGCAGCAATTATTATTTTAATCTTTATCTGGACTGTCCATATTTTTGGTGATAGAGTTTCCCCAACATTAAAAACTTACTTTTTGGCTAACTCTGCGCTCGTGGAAGGCAAGTAAGTGTGACTGCATAGGTATTATAAAGAGAAAAATAACGTATTATATAATATAGCAGGACCCATGTCTCAAGGCGGGAGAGATATATAAGTATTAGAGTATTAATGTGTAAAAAAGAAAGTGAAAATAACCTTGTAATTATATTTTCGATGTTTTGTGTGACTGTCCTCCCAATACGATTGTAAGTACCGGGTTATTTGTAAATATGAAAACCAGTTCCCTCCATGAAAAATACGTAAACGTGGTGCAAAATAAGTGCAGTTAATGACAACTCCTTCTAAACGGATGCAATTTTTATCCAAATCAGGGGTGCATTGAAAAAATGTCTAATAAAATTATATTTATTACATTTCGGATGTAATAATTTAAATCATGTCTTTCTGACATCATCTGCTGTCGTATATATTCCCGTTACCATTGTCCACATTAAAAAACTCAATCTTAGAATTGTTAAGTATTAATAGAACGCCGATGTATTTGTGAAATATTTTCAGTAGGTGTTTTACTCAGTTACTAATAAATTCATGTATTAAATATATATCATTGAAACTATATATAACATAATTCAAAATAAATACGGATGTATGTCAGACGAAATAATATGACTATTTATTTCGAAAAACGCCCACCTACTATCAATCAGAAACACGTTGTAAGGTTCATTTAAAAAGAAAACAGTGTTTCAGAATAAAAAAATACTTAGCCAATTGTTTCCCATGTTTTGAAGTATACAAAATAAACATGAACAATTCCTTGTTCCTGTAGTAAACTATAGAGAATGAGATTTTCCTTAAATTTTAAATAGCTTTTGGTAGTCATTTTGTATTAAAAATGATTGCATATTGAATTATCGTTTATTTCACTTATCAATGTCTCGTAATTTAAAGGCAGATGCTTAAAACACTGATTTGACAACATCATAAATATTTAATAAGCATATTAAAGTAGTGTTCAATTGTGTAGATTTTTTAGAAAAGGACACTGAGTTAAATATTAAAAGCGTTACCTTTTCAAAGATTATATAAAAATACAATGAGGAGCACGAGGGTAAATTAACATATGGATGCCCTGAAACTTTATGTCCTTTGAGCTGTTACAGTGGAATACAGTATTTAACGGTTGTGTTTCATCTCATCAAGGCTTTCAATCGAGATATCCCCCACAATTTACTCGGAACCCTGCTTGCTTAAGCACAGTTTTAACTACGATGATGACGACAATAAGTACGTGTTTTTCATCTTTACGATTGCCGTGTGTATGTTGTTTTCTACGTGCTTAGTGGGGTATGCAATAAGATCTGCAGTATTCTCAATTATTTACGTTGATTACCAGAACAGATTAATCAAACGAATTCGACGACTACAGAAACTATATGTTTCTATTAATTAAGCATAACTATTAACATATGTGCGTACTTTGAAATAGTGACTCGGACAAAATACAACTTGAAACTAAAATGAACATTTCTCGCGAATGCAACATGAATTACTGCATTCAGATCGTTAAAACAACGTGATTCTGCCATGAAGTTTATCTCGTTCGTAAGTGTAATGCAAAACATGATTTATTTTGCTACTTTTAACACACGTAGCTGAATAAGAGGATCAATGTTTTTCAACTTTCAAGTGATGAATTATGCTTTCTTATCTAAGCAGCTAGTATATTTTTGTCTGAAGGGAGAGTGTTAAATACAGTGTATGATACATTTAACATTGTCTTTTCAGACTATTTCATAGTATTTGCTAAAGTACTCCCTACGTCTGAAAAAAGCAAAACAGATAAAACACATTCTAAAATAATGAATGGTTAAGATTTTCAGTACACAATATCTAAAATCAATGTACTTATTAAATCAGGAAATATATTAAGTGTATTTAAAGAAATGTCAACTCTAAAAATGACAATTTTAACATGTTATCAACCACAACGTAGCCACAGAAATAAAAACAACCCATTAAAGCCAAAAAGGAAAAAAAGAATACCCTTGGGGACAGCTGGAGTTGCAGCTCATTAGAACTCTTAAAACCGACATTTAAACTGAAGCGGAGTAATCCAACTGCAATTAAGCAGTTTGAATTCACAAAAAAAACACGTAAGGAGCACTTATCAAAAAGTGCAAAGGCATATGTCTAAACGAAGATAGATCTGATCTGGTATATACTGGAAAGTATGGAAAACGGGAAATAAAGAAAACGGAATAAAATATCTGCAAAATCAAGACTAAAATTCTTTAGTGAGAAGGAAAAGCTTACACTATAGAAAATTAAATTTAGTAAGCTTCCGAGAAAGATACGAACAGTTAAGTCTCTACCGATTAATAAAAGACATTGATGGACAACTAACTATTATCACGAGGAATGTAACCATAGATTAACTTTAAATAGTTCTACGAAAAAAAAAAATCGGTAACCGCTGGATTAAATAAACTTCGTACCAAAGTCTGGACAACTTAGAAATTTAATGACCCTGCATAGATACATATTACAAAATAGGACACACTTGCATTCTCAAAGAAAATAGATTTGAGTAGTGTCTCAAACTACTGAGGAATCACTCTAACAGCAATTTTTTCCAAAAAATAAATACCGACATTGTTTTACCGAATCCAGCCTTTAATTGATAAACGTCTTTAAGCGAAATAAAAATGACTTTTTCAAAAATTGGTCAACGTCTGCGCAAATCTTACTGATTCGGAGGATTATAGAGTAGATACGAGAAAAATGTCACGACCGTCTGGTTGGATCCCCGTTCGATACAAAGTGAACATGAACATTCCTATTGTATATGGTATTCCAGATGATATTGGTATTCCAGATGAGGCTTTTTTATGCAATAATAGTATTGTATAGTAGAACCAAAGCTATGGTGGGATCGACTGGCGTAAAAAGCGGAGTCTTTTATGTCACTGCAAGTGTCTTTCAAAGTCGTACTATAGCAACTAATATGTATATACTCTGTCTATACTACACCCTCCGTATGCAATTGAAAAGTTGAACTAAAATTGCTAAACATGTGTACCTGCAAGAAGGAGAACATATCTGGTAGACCAAAAACCCTGCCGTGTGTCATGCTGATGACCTTGCGGTTTTTGCTAATAAAACGAAATATTCGAAAGTTCTTCTACGCTTTCTCGAAAGAAACGGTAATTTGCATTGGAATTTTTGCACGTTATCCTGAAACGACATTTACATATTTCTTCTCTTAGTAGGGCTTGTTTGAAATATGTTGACAAGTTTCACTTTCTTTGTAGTAAAGTCGCGTAGGAAAGTTCCACAGAGAATGGGCTAATTGTGCGAATCAGCAAAGCATGGACACGACTAGACAAGATTAAAGAAATTTGAAAGTCAAATTAACAGAGGTGAAACGTGACTTATTTGAATGCATAGTTACATCGTTTATGGAATTAGCGCACATACTTTCACTTAAAGATATGGGAAGAACATTGATAGTATGTACACCAGAATGCTAAGAACTGCTTTAACTTCATATTGAGATAGAATGTGACGAGGGAGAAATTCTACGAGTACCTTCTACAGTAATGGGTTGATGTGATAGAGAAAAACTAATTCTGCTGCGCATTGCTGAACAACTAAGGATGAAATATTAAGCCATGATCTTCTGTGGATACCAAAACAGGAGCATAGTTCAGTGCGGAGACCGCACAGAATTAACCTAAAAAAACTAGAGTAAGACTCACAATGCACCAGATCTTCTGAAGGATAAATCGAAATGGCGTGAGAGGGGCATGACAGTCAATGACAGAGGATAATCATTGATGGTCCGTTGTTTTTATGCTTGATGATATGAATAAAACATGAACCCAGTATCGTAAAATTCAAGAATTGAGAAACTCATATATAACGCCTAATAGAAGAAAAAGCTGGCCGAGATAAATTTGACAATCATTTCTCATTGCTGCACATATGATGAAGTGTAACATAGTAATAATTGAATGATTGACTACATAAACAAAAACTGTTTATCATGTAGACAATGTGTCTAAAATAAAAATAAAGTTTTTTACATCCTAATTATTAAAACCTACATAAAAAATTCGAAATCATGGAAAAGGGGGCGAAGCACATTTTAAAGATATCTTCCTGATAGACTTTTGTAAGATATACACTTATTTAGAAATAATAAAAATACACACTTAAGTCAATTTGTTCTACACTCTTAATAAAGTTGTACCAATTATTTCTAATAATCTACATTTCTTCCCAACATAATAAAAACAAACAATACAATGTTAACGTATTGGAAAGTCAATATTAAATGCAAAATGCAACTGGTTTCATACAAATATTAATGGTCGATATTTGGAACCAATAATTCGGTTTCTTCACATTCTATCAAATACTTATATTAAATTAAACCAACTCGTCGCAATATAAACAATATTAGTTAATGCTAATCAGTTAACAGTTATTGCAAATGTCTTCAACTTTACTAATGAGCTCAACATATGTAGTTCTTAGTCGCCTCGTAAGAGAATAAGCGTGAACATATTGTGGATGGATTCTAACTGCTTTGCTATGACGCTTATCAAGCAAAAATGAGATATAATGATAGACCGTAATCTAATTTTGAAAAGAGTAAACTGGTAAGATATCCAATACTGACACAACTTCACAGTTATCTCAAAGTACATATTTGTAATAACAAAAGTCAGCAACGAATAACATATTACCAGAGCGTCTATATTTATAAAAGTACAAAGAGAGAATGGTACGATTCTATATTAAAACTTAATGATTTATTTTTGTAAAGCTGCATTTATGATCTGCGATACATTCTCCGAATTAAGAATTTGTTCATTGGGTATAGAACATCTTGTACCTTTATGTTTATATTAAGTGTCACTACATTCATAACACTGTCATTGAGCAGTGTACAACCTTTATCCGATGATTTGTTGTTTAGAAAGGAAGACAACTGCGTCGACGCTGATATCATAATTATGTATTTGTAATTTCTAGTGAGCTTCAGGGAGAATCCGTTAGATATGAGACGAAGATAAACGACGACAAAGGCAGAATGAAATGGGAAGTCGATGTCTTGAACTGATAATTAAAAAATATTTATCATCTGTTTTGTTGTCATCATTTCTGTGTTTTTACGTTTGTTCTCTTATCTCCTTTCCATTGACATTTTTTTATGCAGCTGAACCTGTAACATGATATATTTAGTTAAAATGTATGTCTTACTTTTTTAAACACAAAGTTTTGCTGCTATTTATGATTAATAATCGATTGATATTATTCACGGATTTTTAAAAGTTGTATTGCCTTCTCTATCATCAAAATATAAACTGGAAAAAGAAGTAGTCAAATTGTATGTATATAAACATATATATATATATATATATATATATATATATATAGTATATCACTATAAAAACTGATAAGCAAGAAGGAAAACACATTTAATAAAGAAAGAAAATAAATTTAATGAAACAATTATAAATTATAATACTTCTATTTAGATATCACCTTGTTACTCTCATCTCTGTTATTATAAAGGTTTTTGAAATGTTGGTCAACGGCAAGTTCCTACAGTTTCTACAAAGTCCGTGTCTCTTTAATGATGTGCAGTATAACTTTCGTGGTTTTCGTTCAACTGCTACTCTTTTAACTGTTGTAACAAAGCGGATATGACGGTTTATTGATTAGTTAGAAAGTAAGGGCTATCACGCAAACAGTTCAAAGGCGTTCACTATATATATATAGTATCATGTAAATTTTAGAAGATATTTTTTTTTTGGGGGGGGGGGGTGTTGCCGCTAGGCCTTAATTTTAGTGATGGGCAAAATAGAGGTTTTGTAAGTTGATAAAAAGCGTTAATCTAAAACAATTAAGTGGGGGTATTTTCTACTTCAAAATAAAAACGAAATCCGCTAAAACTAGAAATCAAATTATAAAATCATGTTTTATCACACACTAAACGAGAAAATGGATCATTTAAATTAAGAAATATGAAAGGAAATAAGAAGGAACAACTACGCCGAATGAACAAACGCATGAAAAAAGTAGACACTGTTTATTTGTCACCTGTTAGGAAAAAATATTCAGACATACACGTTGTTTCTCCTAAAGTACGATAGTAGAATATTGAGAAATAATTTTCGCAACCATATTAGTTTCTGCAAAGGTATTATTTTCGAAAATATGGGTTATAAATCAACCCAATCCAGGACAAAATAACACATATGTTACAATTCAAAGGCAAAATGAACTACATTAATATAGTGTTATCGAGACATGAAGATATATAACAATGTAAACTTTTTTATTTAAATATTCACAATTGCAAAACCGTTTGTAAGAAACATGAGGAGTGCGGATTTTGTTTTTAAGATAAAACAATATAACTTTAAAGGTGAATTCATCCATAAGATTACTAAAATAGAAAGATTAGGTTCCACGGAACTTATTAAATTCCTTTGGAACGGATACACATGAATGTTGTAATCGATACCTCTGAGATTTCTGGCATAGTACGAACATGTTGGTTACTGGTCTACTGAAAACCTGCAAAATAAGATTCCTGAAACATTTATAGTTCTAAGATAGCTTGAGGCAAATCTGTAGATTGACTTTAAGGAAAATTTAAAATCTTCAACTAAGCTTAAACGAAGTTTTATGTTCGATGCTTTCAGAGTAGTAAATACGTAATTGGAGTGACTTTAAATAACGAAGGGTGTTAAGTAAAGGTCATGAAAAGATTGTGGTAAAATCAAATTCTCCGGTTCGTTTAATATTTATAAAATGTAATTTTCGGTCGTTTTGAGAGCACCGAATTGTTTTCCAACACATTATAGGCACTATGAATGCTGATTTAAAGTGTACGATTGCATACCTGGACTGATAAGTGAATAAAGGGAGGAAATCGAAAATGACATTGTGATCGCACCTAAGAACTACTACGCAATATTTAAGAATAGATTTTAAAGTTAATCCTGAGACGTTTGATATCTTTGTATGATATACATTGGCTGAGATCAATTATTTACTCAAAGAAGATCAAACTGCTAGAGTGTATGTGCGAAACGCATGCCTATTTTTAAAACCATAATATTATTGTTTTCCAAGTATTATTAGTGTCCGCACACTCAAGAAGCGCGTATATAATAGGAATTCATAAATAAAGGAGTAAAATAAGAATCAATAGTAAAATGCTTTCGCTAAAATGTAAATATTCCCAGAACCCTGTAAATATATACTTCATTGCTCATATACTGGGTGTTGTTATATTGTCCGCCTCAATTAATACTGAATTGGGGCTGTAAATTCGCTGTAAATTACCATCACCCTTAAAGAGTGTAAAGCAAGTGACGTATGTTTCAATACTTTTGCTATCAGTAAAAATTATACAATGATTTATATAATACGTTTCTTTCCATTGTTATAAGAATTACATAACAGTGCGCATAGAAAATTAGCTTGTCTTACACATGTCTTAGACATTTCTTAACATGTATACGGTTGTATACTATGTGGGGCCTTTGCAATTATGACTTACATTTAGTAGTATACTGAACGTTAAAATGTATCTGTTACATTTCTAACCACATAGTTTTGCTAGTATTAATATTATTTACAGATGTCTGACTGTTAAAATATGAACGAAAGTGGGTAGTTAAGTAGTCTAATTACATAGATAATCACACTATAAAAAAACTGTTGATCAAGATAGAAAATTAATTTAATCAAACAATTGTAAATAATTATACTGATATTTACATGAATAATATATAGCAGCGTAAAAAGCAATGGAAATAATAATAATAATACTACTAATACTGATCATAATAATAATTATAGTATACTCGTACTCTTAGTACTACCACTACTAATACTACTACTACCACTACTCCTACTACGAATAATCATAATCAAAACTTGTTTATCTCATAAATACACTTATGTTGACTTTAAATATGAAATTGATCTTCTTAAGTTATATGTGTGTATATATATATATATATATATATATATATATATATATATATATATATATATATATATATATATATATATATATATATATGAAGAAGAATAGAAAGGAATTAGAGAAGCAAAGGCCAAATCAAAATGCAATTCAATTGCTCAGAGCAAGGTATATTCCGCAAAAAGGCAATTTATTCAAGTTAAATTTTCCTTAAGCCAGGCTTTTCAAAGATAAAAATCTTATCACTAGACGAAGTCGCTGGGATAGATTAGTTGGCAATGGCCAAGATTTAAAATTTGAAAAAATGAAATAAAAGTTGTAGTGAAAGAAACGCAGGGCAAAACTCTGCCCGAATGCAAGCAAATGTCCGATTGCTAAAAAGTCCGGTGTCGAAAAGTCCAGCGGAGGAAATAAGATGTAGATAGGTAGGTCGTTAAAGGCACGAGATGTAAGGAGAGAGGTTTCAAAGTTAAATTCCAAGAAGCCACAACCTTTAACCTTCTCTTAGCTTAATAAAATTACCCATAAACTCTGTTAGCTTCACAATTCTCTTAGTTGTAACACCTTTCTGCCACTACCCCCTAAATCATTCCACTTAACCTCCTCAATCGTATAACTTTTATTTGGCTTTCCATTCTCTTTCCCGTTTAACTTCTTTTAATACTTTCGTCCGCTTCCTTGCAACACTTCCAAACTTCATTCCTTTCCCTCTCAACTTGATAACTAACCCACCTTATTCATATTATACCCTAGCCCTTTTATTTACTTGATGATTCGCCTTATCTACTCCTAATCCCCTTTGTACACTTCGATATCGAACTCCTTACTGTTTCCACTGTGCACTCTAATTATTCTTCCCCTCCTGTTTTTACTTCTATATAATTCTTCTCACTCTCTTAATAGCCTCGATTATACCCCCCTTGTTTTACCTCGCCCTTCGCACATTTCTCTCAGACCATACTCAACCCCCAACCCACCCTCGCTCTACATCTTTTAACCCCCATAGTATTTACTTTTAACTGCGATCTCCACTCTCCCTCTGGCTTAATCTATTATCACTTCTTTAACCTTGTATGTCTCTTACTTCTTTCGGCCATCATTAACCTATTTAATAATTTTCTTAATTAACCTCCATATAACTTTTTTGAAAAAAATTTCAAAGTTTAATTTTCCCATATCCATAAAGAATTAGCCTCTCGTAACAGCATATTTTACTTCAACCCATATCTTTAACCACCTTGGAGATTCCCATTCCGGATATCCTTTCGAGGTCATTTTTACTTTTTACTTTTTCCTTATTCTATTTCTCATTCTTGAGCTCCAATCTTATCGACTTTTCCCTCATTCTATTATTATTATTTTATTATTGTATTATTTTTTATTTTTTATCGGTCAATCCTTAATTTTCCCTGCGAGCCTAAGACTAATCTTATTATCTCTTTTTCATTTTTTATTTTCTTATTTCTACTTTTAATACTATTTTTATCTTTATTTTTTATCTTTACTTTTTTAATTTTTAATTCATTTTTCTAGTTCTACCCTTCAAATATATTTTGCCTCATTGTTTATATCTAAGGTCATCTGATTAAACATCTAAACCCCGAACTCTGTTCATAAACATATTCTAATATTTTAACTCCCTCCCCTAGCATTCGTTAACTCACCCCCACTCCTTTCTTCTCCTTTTCTAGTTGAATCCTAATTCGCGCTAACATCCAATTTCAACTTTATGCTTCACCCCCAACATTCACACTCTTAGTTTTAACCGCACTCTTTCACCGCATCGCTCCCTTTCTCCTCCCTCGTACCCATCCCTTTCTCCTCCCCACACCCCTTACCCGTTCCTCCCCTGCCTACTGGTCGCATATTATGTTTTTGTTTTTACTGTTTTTGCTTTTCTTCATTTTAAGCCGGCTTTCTCAACGGGCTAGCTTTAAATATTTTCGGTGCCTCTTTTTCCCACTTTAAAACACTTTCCTTTGTTATCTCTGCCCCGGAAGTATTTTTAATGGCGAATATTTTCCACCTCAATCTTCTCTGAGCCTGCCGCATCATCGAACGTACCTCTTATTGGACTTTTTACCCTTTTGGATGTTCTATTTTCGCCGTACCTGAAGTTGTGGCTTCTTGGAATTTAACTTTGAAATCTCTCTCATTACATCTCGTGCCTTTAACGACCTACCTATCTACATCTTATTCTCTCCAATGGACTTTTCGACACCGGACTTTTTAGCAATCGGACATTTGCTTGCATTCGGGCAGAGTTTTGCCCTGCGTTTCTTTCACTACAACTTTTATTTCATTTTTTCAAATTTTAAATCTTGGCCATTGCCAACTTATCTATCCCAGCGACTTACTCTGATGATAAGATTTTGATCTTGAAAAGCCTGGCTTAAGGTAAATTTAACTTGAATAAATTGCCTTTTTGCGGAATATACCTTGCTCTGAGCAATTGAATTGAATTTTGATTTGGCTTTTGCTTCTCTAATTCTTTTCGATTCTTCTTCATATCTACCTGCTCTATCCTGGATATTGAGCTGTATACTCTTCAGAGTAGGTTTTACCTTTCGTAAAAGTTCGCTTTAAGTACACCTCTTTATATATATATATATATATATATATACATATATAAATATATATATATGTATATATATATATCCGTATACATATAAATTATATATACATGTTTACAGTATTAATATATATGTTTACAGATGTTTATATACAAATTATATATATATATATATATATATATATATATATATATATATATATATATATATATATACTGATGTATATATATATGTATATATATGTATATATATATATATATGTTCTTATATAAATGCTTATATATATATTGGTATAAATGTATGTATATATATATATATTCTAGAGATGAAAATGAACATAAAAAAGTATATAAATGTTTATATATATAAATTCATAAATATATATACGGATATATATATATACATAATGAAATATATATATATATATATATATATATATATATATATATATATATATATATATATATATATATATATATACTGATATATTGTTGTAGACCCGTGCTAGGGGTCACAAAGATAACAACCACAAATTGTGACAGGTTAAAATATACAATGTATTTATTCATAGTAATACAGTAACGCCACTAAATGTGGTAGAAGATGACCGGATTCCTAACATGCGGTAAAACATGAATAGGAATGTCCTCTGTTTGAGTCTTTGCAACCATGGTATTTATTATAGATGGTTTCTTTCATTAGCTCTTGACTAGGGGTGATTTGTACCCCACAAAATATATATATATATATATATATATATGATTATTATATAAATGTTATATATATATATTGATATGTATTATAAATATAAATATATATATATATATATATATATATATATATATATATATATATATATATTCTAGAGATAAAAAAAGTAAAATAAAAAGTTGTAAAGATACAATATTTATTACAACATCAAAAGTACAGAGCAAGGAGATTGATATAGTACTTTACAATTTTTTTATTTTCATCTTTTATCTCTAGAATTGATGTCTCTGTTCAATATATTGAGCTTTATATTATCACGATAGGTTATTATTAAACGATAATATCATTATTTTTACACAATTCAACATTTTAATATATATTTATATATATATATACATATATATATATATATGTTTATATATACATGTGTATATACATACTAGTATATACATACACATGTATATATGTAGATATTAATATACATATATATATATAAATATATATATATATATATATATATATATATATATATAAATGTTAATATATGTATATATATATATATTTGTGTATATATACATTTTGATATATACATACCGGTATATATAAATGTATATACACACACACACACAGACACACACACACACACACATATATATATATATATATATATATATATATATATATATATATATATATATATATGTTAATCAATAATGACTAATATCGATGTGCTGTTTGTCAAAATTAATGTAAAGGTGTATAAGAAAATGTAGCAGATGCTTAGTGTGTAAAATTCAGTACACGTTTGATGAATACAATATACTTAATTATATTTAATAAAAAGTTCCATTTTTAAATCGACAGAAAGCTCATGAACAAGATGAAAACATTTAAAGGAGGCCGAAATGTGAAAATGTCGAAACGCGATTATTCGTCTTCATTTACTTTAAAAACACTCAATTAATAAGACGAAGTGTCGCTTGCAATGTTCTTTTAACAAATGAAAATCTTCAGAATATAGGAAGAATTAAGCAACTTGCATGTAAAATGTTGTATACTGTGTGGGGCCGTTGGCACTCGAACTTAAATTTCGAGGTAGGCCTAATTGAAATGTTGTTATTTTTTTTGAAAAGTGTCTATCTTAACATATTAATTGAATTATTTTCTAATCATAAATTCAAACACAAACCTGCTAAAACCAAATAGTAAATTATAAAAGTGTGATTAATTATACAATATAGCAGAACATTGATCTTTTTAATTAATTAATGAAGAAATTAGAAAGAAACACTAAGTCGACTTTCCAATCTAAACACATGACCTTAGCCCCTTAATATGTTGTAAATAGATACACTATTCAATATTTGTAATTCAGCATCTAGCTTATGAACGGCTTTTTTCTATTGTTTTTGATTTTACCATGTGACCCCCCTGCTTCGAAATTGATTGTTCCCCTATTCTTTTCATTCTTTGCGAATATGAATATTTCAGATTTAATATCAGATTATTTTTCCCTGATGAAATCTTAGTTTTTAATAACTATTGCTCGATAACATTGAATGCCAGTGTATCAGATGTGTGTACATGTCTGCATTAATATGTATATATATATATATATATATATATATATATATATATATATATATATATATATATACATATATATACACATATATATATATATATTTACATACATAAATATATTCATATATATATATACATATATATACATATATATATATTTATATATATATATGTATATATATATATATATATATATATATATATATATATATATATATATATATATATATATACATATATATATATATATATAGCTGTTCACTTATGAGCACTTTTTATAAGCCTAGTTCTAATTCTGTAGATTGTTATCATGGTGATGTCTATTTTACCTAGATAACTATATATGGGCCAGCGTAACCCGGGAGTAAAATAAATGTATGAATTAAAATTTGTCAACATCTGAGAGAACGCAAATAGGTTACATCGGTCAATATATACACACAAAATAGTTACTTCTGAGTTACACAAAAATAGAAATTGCCACAGTGTAGAAGGATATATTCTCCACTGACCCATTATGAAAAGGGTTTATTGTTTCGGGCAAGAATGTTTGCTATTCTTCGTCTCTCCTTGAAAGCAAATCCTTGTAGAATGCGTAAATGTTTATTTAGGTTGATGGATTTTCGATACAGTAAGAACTTACGTTGCGTCTAACACTGCCTTCGTGGTTCGTCAAATCTGACTGAAAGTGGGGCCATGTGTAACGAATGTACATTTTAGTTTCGGCACGTAACTTAAATATTGACGAAGCAGTAATAACATGATAAAAACATGAAATCAATGTTGATCCGAATTGCGCAAATAGAAGTGTTGATTAATAACTGTTTTAGTCAAGTAAATCCCAATTTCGTAATGATCTAGAAATCAAAAACTAATCTGTAATCTCGGTCAGTAATTACTGTTCGAAGCAAGTATGCGTGTAAATAGACGAAACTATGAGTATTGTGTACGACCCACGTGTTATATATGTTATTAAAATGCCGAGAGATAGCAAATATGTCACAGAATTAGTAGCATTTTTCCGACGTCGCTCTGTCTTCTTTTTAAGTGTCGTGAGTTAAGTAAAGACAAGTTATTGCCATTATAAAAATATAGAAACAAAGTGACAATACTTATTTTAATCGTATGTGAGCAGAAATAAATGTGCGTATACTTATAATGTTTATTGGCTGCGAAAATGTAGACACATTTTTTTTTAATTGTAGCGAACGGAATGTATATATATATATATATATATATATATATATATATATATAGAGAGAGAGAGAGAGAGAGAGAGAGAGATAGAGGTATAGAGAGGGAAGATAGGTAGAGTGAGAGAGAGAATAAAATGTTATAATAGTGTTATGTAAAGAAGGAAAGAAAACGTCTTACACAAAATTCCACCCACAAATAAAAACGTAGAATAGCTTCCGCGAAAAAGAAAGCACAAATGTTAGATTAATTTTAGGTTCGTATTGATAGGCAAAAGTTAAATAATGAACTTGTGTTGTCTGTTTATTAAAGTAGTGCAACTTTCGTATAGAAATTAATATTAAGTGCTTCCATGAAATTGATATTAACAATTGAATGTTGTCGAAATGAACACAGCTGTTCGTGTTAGTCGGTAAGTATTTGAAAAATAATTGTTAAGCCTTAAAGGTGTTTTGTTAGAAATGTCCTTAGTGTGTAAGTAAAACAAATGAAAGTATACGTAAGCAAACGAAAAATAGCAAGGTAAAGGTTTAATGTGGAATCGCTGACAAGATGGTAGCCGCCATTTTGAATCACGGAAAACTAAGTAAGTATGTTCGTTAAATGTATTCTGTAGAAAACGGAATGAGAATAAGTCTAAACGTAATAGTTAGAAATAACGTAATCCGATATTCTCGAAAATCCGCGTAATTTGAAGAAGCATCTTTTAAATGTGTGCGTAATATATTGTTTTATGTATTAAATTAATACCAGATGATTAGAAAATAATAGGTTCCTGGTGTAGATGGGGAGAGTGTTAATTGTAAAATGAAAGATAGACCATTGCTACCACCTCTATGGAGTATGTTATTAGGTGAGTCTACGATGGTATTCCAAAACTTATATTTAGTTTTATATGGAAGCAAACATCATAACCTAATTATAAAACGCTCGAGTGGATAAGTTTAATATAGTAGTGAGTTTAGTAGCATGCTATGCATGTGGATAGTTTCTCTACTCACGTCAGAATTGCAGTGGAACAAAACGTTATAAGTTCATATAAAATCTCTCTCCCCCCCGCCCTCTGTCTTTCTCTCTGTCTCTCTCTCTGTATATATATATATATATATATATATATATATATATATATATATATATATATATATATATGTGTGTGTGTGTGTGTGTCTGTGTCTGTGTGTGTGTGTAAAACGAGAAAGAGTACGTTAAACATATACATTAAGTGATTGATAGATAGGTATGTATGTTATTTACATTGTTTTTAATAATTCTTCGGGTTGAAGCGTTAACAAGGTTCCATATGTCGGAAGAATTATATAAAAAATAAGTAATTTCAAATACCAATATTTTCTGGAAAAATCGATTTTTTTAGTAACTTGAAATATTATTAGATTTATGAAACTGGTTCAAAGGCTCGTTTCCGGTCTGATAAAATCTGAAATAGTTTTCTTGTATAGACATTAAAAGATACCCCTGTTTCTTGTAATGAGTTTCTAGTAAAATCAATTTTTAAACACACACTTTGAAGTCAGTGCATTGTAAACTGATCTTCCCCGAATGCAAATTGTTTATTCCAGGAACCTTTTCATCGTGTGCACGATTACGAAATCGATTGGGTCCAAGGTTGCCGCATTCTACAAAGATGTATTCACAAACGATGGCTAATTAATTCTTCTCTCGTTAATTCTCAAAGGCTGAAAGAAAAAGGACTCATGGATGTTCATTAGAAGTAATACTATGCTGCGATCTGTTTAGAAACTAAAACAGCTGCTCCTGATTAGGGAATTCGTAAGAGAAACGAGTTGTTATTCTTTGAAAATAACATTTTTAGTTGAAGCATATGAATAGGAAAGGATGGGGCGCCGCAGTAGTTAAGGATTGCACCCATCAATACCCACACTGTGCACTTAAGGCATTTAATCTATAAAGTTTGAAATGTTTCTGTACTGTATGAAAAAACAGCATCTCTATCTTAAACAACAAATCTGATTAGTTATCGTCCTGATGTCATTAAGAATAAACGTTTCATGTAAAATTCTAAAAAAAAAAATCGATTGATGAATCAAAGATTCTTTCAAAATATAATGAATAAATGTAAATTTAAAACTCGTATATAAAATGTTCGCATGCAACTGCAGTTCTAAGATATGTATTATTTATGAATCCATAGTAAAACAACACTAGTCTAAGTATTTATGGAGTAAAAATTTTAACATCTCTAAAAATGGCAGATGTATACCATTATAACACCGTTTTGAAATGGCCTATATCTTTCGCAGAATTAAAATATTTTCTGACAAGAAATTTATTAAGTAATAAGAATATCAACCAAAACAAGAACAATGTAAGTAAAGCAATATTTACAACGCCGTAAATGTTCTGACACTATATAATAATAATAACAACATAAATCAACACACTATATATTAATTTATCTATATTATCCATCTTTTGCTATTGATACCAACATAAATTAACTAACCATTTGTCTCGTGATTTCAGCATTTTAAATGTTCAAGTATACAAACTAAAATAAATCTGAGTTAGTACCTCACCTAATAAATTCCTAATGCAGGAGTTCGAACCGTGCGACCGTCCGAGATTATCATTCCTGCCTTGATGAGAGTGAATAGCATACTCTAATGTCTAAAGAGAAGGGTGACACTGTTGGAATTTTGATAGAACGCCTTGTTGCCTACGGATCTAAAAATGCGTGGAAGTCTGCCCCATATAACAAGTATCACAACCCTTTATCAACATGTGGCACATGTCCCTTCATAACAGGTGATCCATTAGTAAAAATTATTTTATATATATATATATATATATATATATATATATATATATATATATATATATATTGTGCTAGGGTTAGATTTTTTTATTAAAAAACTATGGTTTTGCAAGCCCATTTAAATATAAGAATCAACGAAATCCCAAATTAGTTTTTTTTCTTCGGGATGCAAATGGTTATTTATCTTTATGGTCATTTCTTTCACGCTCTATTCCGTGTCAAATATTTTAATAAATAGAGAGAGAGAGAGATAGAGAGAGAGAGGGGGGGTAGAGAGAAAGAGAGAGAAGAGAAACGAGAGACAGACTGAGACACATTACAAAATAAGATCATCCGCTCAAAGGAAGGGCAATGAGAGTAGAATAGTTTTATAGGCAGACCCATTCTAAAAGTTGAAAACAGTTGCTTGCACATTGACGCTGATTAAGAACAATTGAAATATAAATTATTTACAAACATAATGCAGCTTCAGTATAATATATATGTACTACTGGTATCAGTTCCATTGAAAGAGAAAATGGACTGTGAATCAGAACTTCTAGATTACAATGTCAAGCAGAAGTGTATTGCGATTGGAAAGGATGTCGAGATAAGCGGCGATACCATACAGCATCTGGTATTTCGAAATGGTCACCCATTTTAGTGCTAACCAAGCTTAATGTCGCTTAAACTTGTTCATCGAACTGGAACTGGTGTGTCAACGTTATTATACTGTATATATATATATATATATATAAATATATATATATGTATATATATATATATATATATATATATATATATATATACAGAGAGAGAGAGATACACACATATATATATATATATATATATATATTTGTCAAACTGGGTATCTATAGTTTCTTTATTAGAGGGAGATCTAACACATATTTTGCAACTAATACAGTTTGTGTTGCTAGTAGACTATTAATATATAATGTATTCGTTATGTGGTGGAGACATATGTGATTGATACGTCTTAATGTCGATGTTGGCATAAGTGACAGCGACTGTTCTCTTACTCTGATGTTGAGTTGTTATAAGTTGTCACAATATAAGACATGACACAGTGACATGTTTTAAAAATGCATACTGTCATAAACAAAAGGCTGAAATGTCATTTAACAAAACACTATATGATATCATTTTCTGAATGTAGGTCTTTTGCCAGATGTGGAAACCGTTATTTACACTCTGAACAAATACACACTGTTTTTTAACAATAGATATACAATTTCCAACACTGTTTTAGATATGCTGATCTTTAGGACACTATGATTGTCTCCTCAAACCAGTTCATATTACATGGAAACTTCTTAATAAAAAACAATATATTGATACCTGTAGATATTTCCCTAAATTCCCATGCGTATTTGAGCATGTCAGGTTTTGCAAATTTCACCAGAAATATTTTCAGCGTGACTTTAACGCAGGATTGTTCATATTTTGAAAGATACATTTATATTCGATACGTCAGAAGTGATATCTATGAAAAAAAATTGGTCCTCTCTGTGCGATGACCAAACAAATTAAAATGGTATGAACGCAGTTTTTACCACCAATCATTTCTGGTAATATTAATGAATATAACGCGTCAGTTTTACCCCAAGAAATACAAAGTTGTGTTCATCCAGCCAAAGTATAATGATGCCGAATTTAATCAGTAAGATTTTGAGATTTGATCCTGTTATAGTATGCAAAAGCGACGCGGCAAACAACTCGCACACGTCTTCAGAATTACCATGTGTATCTCTAAACAGTACACTTAAGTACATATAATTACATTACACTTTATTTTATCCTGTATCAACCCTTCTAACAGTCACTATTACAAAGTATTTTACACTTGCCTACCACAAACATAAGTTACGATAGGTGGGTCAACATACTTCCTGTAATAGACAGCTACAACTGTGTACGACATCCCTCTCAATTAAACTATCATTTAACCACATAACATTTATACCTCTCTTCTACAATAGGTGAGTATATATATATATATATATATATATATATATATATATATATATATATATATATATATATATATAAGGTACTTAAGCTTTATTTTAATTTTTATTTATTTATTTATTTATTTTTTAATGCCACTTTAATTCCTTTATAATTTTATTGCTAGCTACCATATTGCAGAATGGTTCTTGGATGTAGTGTTTTGATAGTATTATTATTATTTATTTTTTAAATTATTATTATTGTTATAATTAATGTTATTTGATATGCAACTTATCATATCATACGGTAGTCTTAAGGGTAATATATTATTATTATTATTTTATTATTATTTTTATTATCATTATTATTATTATTATTTATGTATATATTAGTGAAATTTTTAGCTGAATTATTTCGACACTTGATTATTGGGGGAATAATAGTTTGATCAGTTCCATTAGAGCCATGAATATTATAACTGTCCTGTTTTTAAATCTCCGAAACAGTTACATGGTAAACAGCTGATGATCCCCCGTGTTAATATTAGATGCTTAAGGTCTCCTGTTTTTGTTTCAATATTAGATACTTAACCATCCCTTTTTTTTAAATTGTATTTACTTATTTGTTTATTTTTTTATTTATGAATTTCCCAACGAATGTTAAGTCAGCAATATCTTGGATTTAGTATGTTTCTCTGGGAATTTAAACTGCATTTTACTTCTTTTTTTTTGTTAAAATGACTTAAGGCGTTTTTAGACTATATATAAACATATATATAGTAATTAAGAGGAGCCTATAGCAAGTAGACCATAGTAGAACGTTGTTGGTATATACTGTCTACAATGCTGTTATATGCACTTTGACCGCTACTTGACAGTGTTCAATTAGTTTATTCACAAAATGCTTCGAATTACACTTAACATTATACGCCGATATAATCAACACCAGAGCTAAACCCAGCAATATATAAGTGATTTACTGACAAACTATTTAGCTGTATCACACCTCTTTAGTGCGACTAGCAAATCCCAAGTCAGGTATCGAACATATAACCATCTAACTGATAGTTGCCAACTCACAACACTTCTAGTCACTGCTTCATTTATGCATATATATATACATCAATGTAGAAGAACACATATATTTCGGTCGAAGGCTTCAACATTTGGTTAGATGGCTTAAAACAAAACTCAACTTTTAAAAACTGTAGGAAGAAAATAATCCAGGAGCATGAAAGAACGGTAGTGGGTGGAATGAGACAATACATATTGATGTGTATGTGTCCTCATTTTCACTGGACCGTTTTCTATTTTGTCTACCTTTTCTTAACTAATGTTACATGTCTGAAATGTTATTTGTCGGTTTGCTTCAGATTATATATATACTTTGGGTTTAATTAACATATGCGATCACTTTTTTACTTATTACACGTTTGAATCACACGGACACTCACGAACGTCCACTTACATGCAGTGCTTCAGAAACGTTCGTATCTTAAAAGGAACCTTCTAAAACACACATATATTGAGAACCGTCCCTCTTTTTATATATAAAACAGACATATCGGACATTTATTTATTTAAAATTATAATTTCGTTCGCTGTCGCAGTTACACACATACGCTGCCGGAGTGAATAAAAGGTTGTGTTGTAATAATGAACGTGAACTGGTTTACAAATCAGCAGACGTTTATATAAATACAGATTGTAAATAAAATCACTACTTTCATTACGGTAGTAGCCCGCTTATACAAACACTGGTTCATATAATTGCCGGTGTCTATGTTTTTATTTCGCAGGCAATTACATGTAGCGCCATAAACGCTGAAGTAATATATCAACGTGGAATGTATACGATATTCAGCTATTTCACAATTAGTACGAAGGTTAAGTAGTGCATTATGCAGATACCGATTTAAATAAGATTTGTTTAATAAAAAGACGATGTCATTCTACATGAATGATTATTGAATCACTCAAAGTACTACCATCTGTAATAACGAGGAAACTCGTACTAAATGAAAGAACTCAAGCTGAAGTAATATAATTAATATCAATAGATTGGATCATCCCTGTAGTATAAAAATAACTCATTGGAAAATCAAGATGCAGAAAGATTAAGTTTGGGGGAAACAAAATAAAGAATAGTAAACATATACAAACTCCAGACGATCAATATCAGTTAAATTAAAGATTCAGAAGGTCAAACTAGTTATAGATCGAGAATTTAGAACTTAAATACTTTTTAAAAGACGGCGATTTCAAAGAAAAGAAAACACGTTTCAATTAATGTTGGCTTGTAAAATACGCAAAATCCGGTAAATATTATAATCGAATTGTATTCTAGATACTAATGGACAACTAAATATATTGTTCATTGGTTTTACAGTAAATATAAGTATATATTTGATTAGGAATAACTGTTCATCAAAAAGAGGATTACTGATCTTATATTGTAAACATCCACGTACTTTATAATGTTATCCTCATCCCCACTCAAGCATCTTGCCCTGTATATAAAGGTATTATGTATTTGGTGGGGATGACCAATTTTGTGAGCTTTGGTAATCTTTGGAGTTACCTCTGTTACCATTACTCACATGTAAATACCGACGTTGGGTTAGAGTCATGGGTTAACTAGTATGACTCCCAGGCACAACACTAAACTATATCGGTCTTTCTTGAGCAATATTCTCGTCTCTATAACATCCCACTGCCTCGAAATTAATAATATCCTGCTCTTACTACCTATTTCTAAGTACTTTATTTCTCAACCCTAACAACTACGCTAACTATTTCCGATAGCGATCATGGTTATGAAAAACTGAACTTTGTTGTTAACCACCGATTTGTTATATTTGGGGAATATTGATGAACTACTTACTGTTGCTACTCCCATTTCAACTCATACCCAAAATAGCAGTTCCTGTCAAGGACATATCTATGCATATAATAGAACCACAAATGTACAGAGTATTTGTCGACAAATAATACGGCTTAAAGACAAATTCATTTACAATGAATTCCTAAAAAAAACATATGTACGGTGTCGGCATAAAATGTGAGCATGCCTGAAAACCCAATAACCAACGAAAAAATCATTGGCAAACATATAAGTTCTTGTTTCTTGGCTTCGGCAACTGAGATGTGAAGTATTACAGCGTCCCGATTTTTCCCCCGATACTTCCTTGATATATTGCTACATATTAAAACATAAGCAGAATCACTTGTTCTTCCAGGAAATGCATATGTTCTTATATATTAAATCACGAAAGGCAACCATATATGTAAGATATGCATGTGACAATTCACATGGCTCACAATACAATCGCACTATTTTTCTAATAGAAAATGTTTACGAAAATACACAAAAATAAGGAGCAGGTAGTTAATATTTATTACCATCGTGTAATTCCTCTTCAACTTTTAACCTGGACAATTGCGTTCTATTGTTTTGAGAGAATTTGGTATGAATGCCATTAATAGATTAACTTTTCGTATATAGTAGGAAGAAACCAAGCTATTATTGTAAAATAAAAAAAATAATATCATATTTTATTTCTGTGATATCATAGTCAATAACATTTGCGTGCTTTTATCATATTATATGTTTAAATTTTATATTCGTAAAGAGCGAAATCAACCTGATATATGTATATATATATATATATATATATATATATATATATATATATATATATATATATATATATAGTAAAAGTTAGACGTTGAAACGAAAAATATTTAGCAGTAAAACAATCATCAAAACTAGATGGTATTTTGTAATGTTTGATTACGTTATTACAATCACCAATGGAGTTATTTTCTCGTTTGCGTTGGTTCTTAGTGTGTGTATGGGTATAGTTCATTATAAGTCTCTAAGTATCGGCCAACACTTAAAAAGTAGTCTGATTCTGAGATTACTGTATGAAATGACGACATAAACAGGACGGAAAATGTGAAACTCACACTTTTGGCGATACACCCGATTCTATTTATTGAAATAGCTCGATACGATACTTATCCGGTAGTCAATGAAGTCCAGCATACTATATAAGTGTAGATCTTGAAAAGTTATATAAAGCTGAAAGTTTTAACGGGGTTTTAATTTTCAATGTTTCGTAATGTGATGTATATATATCGTGTGCTTTGATCACATAATCCAACATGCAATTTGTGATTCTGATTGAATAAATAGTGTAGAGTTATCAATGTTTCCATGACATTATTACGGAAATACTTCATACAGTATGTGCAATTATTACCACGATCAGAATTGGTCACATCCTTACGTTGTCAGGCGGAGGTATGCTGTTGAACGAGTTAATGATTTCTTCAAGGTTATTCTTTCGAATGCAAAAAGCGATAGGTCATTTATAACAATCACATATGGGTGGCCGATAGCAATTACCTCCGTCAATCACATAAACCAATTAGTTGCAGCAGTAAAAAAAAAAATAGGATTAGAATTTTTTAAACATTACATTTTTCCGCTCGAGGTTGTGTGTATTTTAATTTGTTTTCTTTATTAGTCATTCATTTCTTCTAAGCACTATTATCATTTCCTCTAGTTTTAATGCCATCTTAAAATCTCTGCTAGACTTTTGGTCAGAAATTGAATGACATGGATTCTCATTAGGTTTCCTAAATTCTATTTAGTGTTTTTGCCTTGAGAAAAATTAGTGTCGATGTTCGTTGTTATTCTTTTAATGTTTGCCATATCTCCTTCTATATTTTTATACGGAGTAATATTTTTACAATTATTGTTATTTTTATTAGTATTACTAGTATTATTCTAATTATCAGTATTAATAGTAACATAAAAAAGCGTGTTTTGAGTATGTTATAGTTGTTTTTGCTTGCAGCCATGTTATATTAATTTTTAGAACTTACACACATATGTATACTGTATACAGAACAATATATATATATATATATATATATATATATATATATGTATATATATATGTATATATATATATATATATATATATATATATATATATATATATATATTTCAATATTCTCTACATACTATTTACATATGTACAGGTTTCATCTTTCCGGAATCATCAATGTAGATGTAACAATTAATTATAATTCTGAGCGAACAAACCAATGAGTCTACATTAAATGAAAACGGACGAGACTAAAAATAAAGCCTGCCTATGAGTAAAAGAAGCGGGCATCGGTAGTAGACTGTCATAAAATTATTAAATATGAGGCAACATTTACTATAGCTTCTGACTTTTGTATTTACTAATTTAAAGGCCCAGCTAAAACAGTGGCAACAAATAATTATTGTAATAATAAATAATATCATATTCCTTATATACGTATACGTTTAATCCTTAGCGAGTCCCAACCCGAATTAAATAATGTAAGGTTTTACTACATATTTTCTTAAATATATTTGGAACATATAATGATTTTACACAAAATAATCACAGTTTACGAAATTGTTTAAGGCATTTTCAAAGTATTTCTCTTTAACACTCAACATTACTTAAGGTTAAACAGTATTTGCTAAGATCTTTTCGCGTTTTAATTGTGTTATGACTGCGTTAGGAGAGTTCATATTTCCAAAATAGCAGTGAACGAAGTCGTCTGTTATCTTCACACCTATAATTAAAGTGCTAGAAAAAAAACAATACATTATAAAATTATAAAATGATGCACATCACAATAACAGAATAGAGTAATGTATTGAATAAAATTACTATAAATTTCTACATATCCAGATTCAGTCGTAACAAAAAAGCTAAGTTAATCATTTTGTACGGATTGGCGACGAGGATGATATCAATCTGTTGTGAAGTAGTCCAACAGTAAAAAGAAGTCAAGTCGAGGTTGGGTTAATATAACAAGTGTATTAACATAAAAGGTACAAGGTAAGGAAACTAACTGGCACGTGGCTAGACAGTTACAAGACTGTCCTTTTTTTCTCTCTCTCTCTCTCTCTCTCTCTCTCTCTCTCTCGTGACTCTGGTGACTCGCACTATTTATAGTGAGAACCGGTGTAGTTTCTCTTCTGTTAGAATGGCCGGTGTAACAGTTAGTGTAGCCGAAGTATGCATATATTTTTACGGGTGTAGACATCATTAAAATGACACAAAACCTTGCATCTAAAAATCTAAGTATCTTCATTATACATTACATTTTAACCATAGAAATAAAAGAATGCTAACAACAGATTCCCAAAATCAATACACAGTCTGTGTGTTCGGTGTGAGGTTGCCTATATTACAAACTGCTTAAAAATTAAGTAACATGGAATTTATCAAACTATATTTAATACAGATAACACAAGATTTGCATTCATATTTTTATTTTTAATAATCTTTTGCCACATATTTAGGGGGCTTACACTCTAAATCTCAGAAAAACTCTGTGAATCTTTACATATTTCCGATATGCATACCATTAATGTATAATTACACTATGTTATATTTAAAAATTCTAAAGAATGATTTATTTAGATTTAATTGTATCGCTTCATATAATACGAAATCAGTGTTGGTGTGAATAATGTTGTCTTGTATTACTTGAATTACATCGGCGTTTATGTGGTGAAAATCTATATTCTCATAGAAGTATCATCTGCATTGAAATATCAATACATGTATAGTGAAGTTGGATTTACTCACGAATGAGGAAACCTTACGTAACAGACAATAAAAAACTCATAAGAACAAACATTGATATTTGATAATGTGCTTCTATATAAGCTAGTTGAGACTTAATATAAACTAAGCAATCATGCAAAAACTACTTTGCAGATTTGAAACGCAGTTTGTCAACGTAGAAATGCGGCATAGGAAGTGCAGTCAGATATATTTAATGTCCTCTTTAGATTGTTAAAAATATTTATAACTATTTTTTGAAATATTTTTTTCTGATATTTTTTCATATTTATGTTGAAGAATTTTTACATGAACAGTTTAGACGTGTTCAATCAGGTAGAAATCGACACCTGTTTTTACTCCACTTACTTAAAATGTATATTTAAAATATGGCCCTTTAGATGAAGAGCTTTGTAAACAAGGTAGTTTATTTTACTACTGTATACATATTTTCATGCTCAAATATTTAAATTAACAAACAAATATGTATATATATATATATATATATATATATATATATATATATGTGCATATATTTATATATAAATATTATTTCATATATCTACATAAAATGTTTTAAGAGGATATACTTGTTTATGTTTCATTTTTAGTATTGACTTCAACAGTGCTCGATACGTTAATAGAGCTTAGTCGTAAGTTATGAAAGTAAATTTATTTCAATTAACCTACACAAAGGCTTCCGCGTTTCATCCCTGGAATGAATCGTCAGGCTTACGATTCTTTCCGGGGATGAAACGCGGAAGCCTATATGTAGCTTAATTGACATAAATATACTTTAATAACTAAATATATATATATATATATATATATATATATATATATATATATATATATATATATAAAATATTATAATTATTATAATTTATATCAAACCTAATTCATCGGGGTTGCATTTGTTTCAAACTATATGTATAGTTTTAGTGTTCCCTAATCTATGTACAGTTAGAACGTACATTAAAAAAGTTATATATATGTATATATATATATATATATATATATATATATATATATATATATATATATATATATACGTTTCTGGGAAATCAGTGATTTGATCTGAATCCCAAAGTGCACTACTAACGGAGCTCTAAGAGATGAACTCGTTTTAAAATGTCAAATCTATCCTATTTGGTAGAATGTTAACGATTTATTTCAGTTTCTGCAGAAGGCAATGGAGGTCCTCCTTCATGTCTAAGAAATTATATAATAGACTTAAAGTGCAGAACTTATCTTGCAAATTCTCATCTATTTTCTATTTCATGTTATTTAGATCATATGTATACAATTCATCGGATAGGGCAATGGCAGTGATTCTGAAACTGTACATGTTCTCTAACATGCTACAAAGCGGTAACCTCTTAAAACATCAAATACTTACGTCTGACTTAATTCTATAGACACCACAGATATAAGACAGCAATTCCGATACATTTTCGTTGAATTTACTTTACTTTCACCAATATCGGAGGGGGCTAAACAAGGACAGCAAAGAAGATCATAATACGGTGTTTTTAGCATAGTAAAAAATACTGCTACTCATTAAAACAAAAAGAACATGTTTTGTTCCGCCTAAGAATATATATATATATATATATATATATATATATATATATATATATATATATATATAATATATATATATATATATATATACACACATATATATATATATATATATATATATATATATATATATATATATATATGTATATTTCAGCAGGAAGTCATTTATTATACACGTCTCGTCGAAAACCACGGAGTTTTCTCTCTTCGTTTCGTCCGTTTTCTGGTGTAAATTAGTGGAGTATTGCACCTAACATTGTATCGTGGGCCATTCCTCGAGCGTCTTCAGGAGGTTCTGTATTATTATATATATATATATATATATATATATATATATATATATATATATATATATATATATATAATATGTATATATATATATATATATATTTATATATACACATATATATGCATATATATATATACATATATATATATGAGGAATAAATAAAATAATGTTTCAGACAAAATGTAAAAATAAAAATGGAATAAAGGATAAGCAAATCAACAACTAGCAAAAATAAACTCAAAAACACATATTGAAAAGTTCTACCAAAATATTTCGATTGTTAAAATACAATCATTATCAATTTGTAGCAGAACGTTAATTAAAAACAGAAAGTTAACAAATTTATACAATGGACGCAATTCGGGGAAAAATAGTCACATGTAATAAACAGTAGAAAGGGAGAAAGAAAGAAAGAAATGTTTTAAAAGAAAAAGAAAGAAAGAAAAACAGTAGTAGTTGGCATAAAACCGCCGATCGGAAACGCCGTAAATTAATACAGTGAGAATGAAGATTAGTAGTAATTTTAAATGAATGACAACAAGGAATTAAACCAATAATGAGGAGGAGGAAGAAGAAGACAAACTCAAAGTAGTAAAAGTTATCCCTTGTCATATTGGTGTAGGTTCATTTCGATTAGAATCGATCTGGCAGAAGATGTAGAAATATTATAGAATCCTGGTCTTTGAATAATTGTGTTATCATGACGTAGGATTAAACACGATTTTATGAAACGACGCAGTTTACTCTTAAAAACATCTTAAAACACATAAAAACAAAAATAAAGTCCTTACATCTCCACCTTCAGCTGGAATTTATACTATACCATGGGCCTATTGCGGAAAAAATATTTCTTGGCGAGACACAACGTCCGTTAAATAAACGAATCTATGACCACGATCGTGCTATAAAAAACTGTGACACCTCAAACGCGTTATGTACCCACATGATTTCTTTTTGTTATCACTTAAATACACAGTGGGCGATTTTAATAACACGTATCCACGACACTAAACTCCGTCGTCTAGAGGTTGCTTACTATTAATAACCTTTTTGTCAATTTGTCATTTCCAAAGAAATATTATCTTTAACGATATAGTTTACTGATAAATAGAGTAAGTAACTATGTAATTCCCACGGAGTCTTGTGAGTATAATAATTAAAACCACAGTATTGACATAGTTAAATGATTCAAATGCGCTATTTTCTCATTTCTGATACATTTGCGTGCATGCTTTGTCGCATTAATAATTCATGCACAAATGGAAAGTTAACCGTCTGCTTTGCATTAAACGCGCGCCTGCCTTTTCATATGCGCATCTGGCAAGTGACTTAGTGCAGGCTAAACAGGTACAAAGTTTTACAATGGAAAAACAACGATGAAAACCGTCAGCAAATTGAGAGAATCAATGAATTAACGATTGTCTTGTCATAACACTCAAACAAGCAATAGAGAAAAACGAGTAATGCAAATAAAATGTGTAGTTGATAAATGCGGAGATTTTATAAATACAACATAACAAATACGTAATAGAGTTCTGTCAATATATTTCGCGATTTTGTGTTATTGATATGTTTGTTTATTTTGTAACACACCGAATTTTCCATGGAAACGGGGATAACAAAGCAAACGAACACAAATGGAAAAGATCCGAAGAAAAAAATGGTTACTAGAACACAGGAAAACAAACACCGATTCTTCAAGATGCGGCCATTATATCAAGGCATTTGCCGAGTAAAACGATGCTTCAAAATGAATAATTACATACATAGGAAAAGGTTGAACAACGAATAAAATATATAAAATAGAAAAGTTACTGACTAACGAAATTGGTCACAAACTTAGCCACTACATGCGAACAGATATGTTCGTTTCAACTAAAGCGTGATAGATAAACGAAAATGATGTTTTGAAGTTTAAACCTAACAGATTAAAAAATGTTATTAAACACCTAAAGCGCAACAGATCAAGGCTAATGATTTTTCAAAATTAAGCGTCAAAGTTTGCCGAAAATTATATTTTTAAATGAAGATTAGAATAGAACCGTGAATGCTATTTTGGATCAAGAACATGTTATTGAAACTCACGCGTGACATATACACAAAACTGCTATTTAAAACTTAAGCTTACCGAAACAACAATCGTGTCAGATCGAGAAAAATGTAATTACTAATAAAAGTGTTACAGACTAAACAATATGATATTCAAAACCCAGAAGAACAGACATGCTCAATCTAAATAGAGCGTTACATATATAAGTACTGCCATTTCTAACCTAGAGGATGAGAGACCACAGCACATACTATTTGATTGAAACACACACATATTGTAAACTAAATTATGTATGACGAACGTAAATACTCTATTTTACTTACGGCTGATAGACACATGCTATTTCAAACTTCAGCGGCACGTGCCAACAAGCATGATACATTTATGTAGATAATAGTTCAAACCTAACACATGGCAGATCAACACACACACTGACATATTTACAGATATTATATTTAAATCGAGATTGAAAACCGAATAAAATTCCTTTTAAAACGTTACCGTGACTAACCAACATCAATGGTAGAGTAGATATAAGTATTAGAGAGGAACGGAAATTTGAAGTTTAACAAATTCTTGACAGAAAAATTAGAAAGGCAACTTACATATAATTATAACAAACCACGATATATTTTATTTAACATGCAAGCGCTATACTACGGATCATTTTATTACTATGATAAAGAATGACAGATTGGTGAAAATGCTATATTGGACGGCAGTGTGACAGAATGACTGAGCAAGCAATATATGAATAGATAAAGCGTACCTGTTAATGTTTGCATACAAACAAACAGGATTGATTCAAAGTCTATAGCTAAATAAAAATCTGGTTTGCAAATGTGAAATCAATACGATAAAGATTCATTGAAATTTCCTTTAGAAATGTCATTTTGAATGTGAACAACACATAACATTAAAAATATTTGAATACTTAGTTTTTAAATCATGGTTTCAAAGTAAATTGCCAAAATTCTCGCGAAGATTACAAATATTTTACTTTGAACATACAGACTGACATTTTGGAAAACCCACGTGTTGCGCAGGTTGAACTAGGAACACACACCATTTACCATTTTATATTCTTATATGTTTACATTTCATGGTATTAAATTTATTCGGTAGGACACACAAATGTACTCAAGTAAATGTACATGAATAAAAATACATTTTCGTAATTTATAGTATTTAAAGCACGACCGCCTCAATTGGCTTTAGGCATATAAATATTAAGTCATTATAGTCTCTATATTTTCAAAGTAAACCGCCGTATTTTGTTTTGTTGAATTATTGAAAAAATATGCTGGATTTGCTCACTTCATTCAGACATCGTTTTGTTCTTTTACTAAACTGTAAATAAAAGCTAAACAATAATCTGAATTTAAATTGGTAAAACCCATACGCTGATGAGGAAACTAATAACAGTATTTTAACTTTTTTCTCTTAATAATTATTATAATACATTTACTCTGTAGGGACTGGTATTATGATATTAAAAGGAGTAATTAAGTACGACATCAATTGTGTAATCTGCTAATCGATATTTATAGATGCCTATATTTATTTTTCTTTTAATAAAAATGATATATATACATCTTATATATATATATATATATATATATATATATATATATATATATATATATATATATATATAATTGAAAATATAAGCCATGAACAATGCAAGATTTTTTTTACTTTAATATTATTAATTTCGGAATAAAATTCCATCATCAAAGATGACCAGTATTGTGTCATTTTTTTTCATCAATAAACAAAAATAAACAAACTTATTTATTTTTGTTTCTTGATAAACGTCCTTGTTATGATGTTTCCACGCTGGTGTTGTTGGAGGTTATGCATTCAAATTCTGGTGTCGAGCGGGGAAGAGCGTTGTCTCGCTCGAAGTTGATAAATGAACGACCTATATCATTTATATATATATATATATATATATATATATATATATATATATATAAATATATATATATATATATATATATAAAGACATATATAGAAGCCCCTAACTGAATTCACTTTAATTATCAATCATAAACTTTCTAATAATAGTAGATTAATATTAAGTAGACTAGAGCTCAATGTATATATATATATATCTATATATATATATATCTATATATATATATATATATATATATATATATATATATACATATGGGGTAAGGTACACGTTCAGTAATATGAATAAAATGCCGTGGTAGACAAAATGTTTGAAAAAAGAATAAAATGGAAAGAAGGTTAGAATGCAGGAGAAAAACAATAACAAGAGATTTAAATCGTTTGGTTTGGTGTTTCTCCAGCATTCTTACACGTTTTCCGTTTGTCTCTTTTTTCAAACATATATATATATATATATATATATATATATATATATATATATATATATATATATATATATATATATATATATATGTATATATATATATATATATATACATATGTGTGTGTGTGGGTGTGTGTGTGTCTATTAAACAACAGTGACAATTCCTGTGTGTTTGGTCAATATTTTCAAGTTCCAGACTATCAATCTAATGTTATGTTCAAGTGTGAATAGAAACTTGCCAAAACTTCCAATGTTGTCGAATCCCATGTGAAGAGTTACGCAAATTCGAAAACTTACACAGAACATCAGATTGTTGGTCGGCTAATTTAAAAAGATTGATAAATAAAGAAAACCACGGGGATTGTCCCTATAATGTTTTCAAACATGCATCAACGAAGAAATGGTGTCTAAGTATACAAATATCAGTCTATCTATGTAGATATATATATATATATATATATATATATATGTATACATATGTATATATATATATACATATATATATATATATATATATATATATATATATATATATATATATATGTACATGCCCTTCCTTAACTCTGAGATTAGAGCATCCGGCACCAGTGCATACGGTTTAACAGGACTGGTGTTCGAGTTCTTACTCACGTAATTTACGCACCTCTTACGTCAATACAAACATACTCCGTGAAACACCATATATATATATATATATATATATATATATATATATATATATATATATATATATATATATATATATATATATATATATGCGTGTGGAGGTGTTCCATTGTAGACGATTAAGACAATATCGGTACCCTCCATTTCAAATCCAAATAAAGGAACCTATAGTTGACCTCCTATGCCGAACTTTCTTAAGTCTATAGCTTTTCTTTGTCTTGATTTACAACTGGTTTTCATAATAATCTTGCACTCTGCTTGGGTTTTCTGTGACTAACCTTATATATAAATATATATTTAAACACAAAGCTTTACTGAGCATTTTACAGAACCGAAACAACACCCAGTTCTTTATGAGTATACAGACTACCTGTGGCTCGTTAAGGCATACACACGTTTAACAAAGATTACGATAGCAAGTGTTTTAACAAAGTAAAAATATGTGTTGATGTCATAAGAACCATACTTTCACATTTGTAATAAAAGAATCAGAATGCATGGTGATATCATACAACAGTGATCGGTTCTATCCTTGTTTCTGTTATATTTACATATCTCGTCTTTCTTTTCCTATGATCGGGCTGAGCTCTATATTTTAACCTTCATTTTAATATAACCAACTTTCTGCTATGAAAGTTATTCATCTATCGAAAGATAATACCACATCGCTCCATAATTAGTATGTTATATACATCTATCGTTAGCGGTGAATAAACCGTCCCAATGTATTTTATTTACTGACACAACGTTATTTTCTTCTGTAAGTGTTGACATATAAACGGCGATTTATGTCCATGAAAACCCGGATTATTTTGTGGGGGTACTGTACACCGTCTTTCCGACAGTCGACTTATCGGCGTTGAAGCAATCGAGCTCAGCAGCTCCTTTTTCATCAAGACACACATGAAAACTGGCAACAGTACGATAGACTAAACAAGGCGAATTAAGTTGCTTTTTGATGCGCAATCATACATCACTCTAAAATAAAATCCCGAACAAGCCTGTTTTTCTTCATAGAATTTTACTGCAAACTTAAATGCGATCTAACTTGCCCTCAACAAAATAACACAAGCGCAATGCTAGCATTTACTCTGCACTCTTCCCCAGCAGACATTCAACATCGGCGAACGCCCAATTTGTCTATAATTGAGCTACCATTCTCTTTCCTCAATTTGACTAGAAACTGCCACTGATCGGCCAGGCCTGATTAGCCGTCTGTAAGACCTACGATGTACACATATTTAACCAGGCGACTGGCACCACCTTGTGCGGAGCATCTCCAAGTCCGTCTAACCGAGTAACCAAACTGACCTGACCAGACGAGGAGTCTATAGAATCTCAGATGTCCGTGTGCATCTATGTGATCAAAGAAATCCACGTCGTCGAGTCGAGTTATGAAAACTAGCCAACTGTCACTCCAGTAAGAATAGTTCCCAAGTAGTCCTATGAACTAGGGATACGTCTACGTTGGAGAACGAAATCATATCAGCACACCTTATCAATATCGTATAAAGCCGCTTGCTGAAGCATTCACTTCACCATCAGCTGTATTGTAATGGTGCGATTAATTATTTTTGGCTTCTTCACTTTTTTAATTCCTGTTTTTCATTTTTTTTTTAAATTCTGTATTGGGTCTCTCAATATTTGTAAAGACAATCAGAATAATCGGTCCTCAGAAAAGAAAATCATAATTCACCTTCTATTAACTGTATCTACTTTTAACCTAGCTACGAAATACCTTATTAACATTAAATGTAATGGTGCGTTATGGAGTGTGCGTGTTAACAATATTCAGTAAGATGAGAATAGTTACGAAATGTATGTGTTCAATTCGCGTAATAATAAAGCAAAAAACACATAACACGTAATAAAAAAGATGTATTATTAACCTCTTTCTCCGTTTCTATATATACGCACATACCACCCCCCCACACACATATATATATATATATATATATATATATATATATATATATATATATATATATATATATATATATATATATATATATATGTGTGTGTGTGTGTGTGATTATTATGGAAATAATAATCGTACGTAATGTAAAATAAAAAAGAAAACTTGAAAATTATGTATATATTCATGAACGGGTTTTTATTATAGGGTTCGCGCAAGATGACTGATTTGAATAAAAACATAGAAGCTAATCAATTTATTGACTTCTATGTTTTTATTTCGTCATGCGTAATATACAGGGTGGGCAAAAATAAGGGTCCTATTTTTAAAAATTCGTAACTTTTTTATTTATTGATTTTTTAATTTTTTTTTTTAGAATAAGTAAAGGACCCCTTCCGAAGCAAGCATGAGCCGCATTAGCCCTAAGGAACGTACCCTCATTTAGAAAACATTATTTTTGCTTAAAAAACTCAAAACAGTGTAAAAAACAATACTTTAGTTTTTGTAAGTTTTAAGAAGTATTTTTCGGCTAAAATTTGTTTTTTTTATTTCAAAAAATCTCGGAAGGGTCAGTCTACACACACATAAAGTTTGGTGAGTTTAACTTTTATTTTGTGGAAGTTATTCAAATTAAAGTTATTCAAATTTAAAGATAGGACCCTTATTTTGGCCCACCCTGTATATATATATATATATATATATATATATATATATATATATATATATATATATATATATATATATAAACATATATAAACACAACCGTCACCGTGACTTAAATTCAATATTCCTTTCAAAAGTCGCACTCTCTACGACAGATGCATTTAAATAGGATAACTCTCCTGCTGATTTACCAAGTTGTTTGCAGCGACTGTGTGAGCACACTCGTTGGAATTTTAGTTTGAAATATAACTCATGGTTCCAACTTCGAATCCGGTCACTTGTTTAAATAATTCCTGTCTGCACTGATGATTACTGTAAAGGATGAAACGTATACGTCTGTAGACACAAACACATATTTATAATTAATAAATTATATATATATATATATATATATATATATATATATATATATATATATATATAAATGATAATATAAATACAATTGTAGAGTTCGAATGCAAAACGCGATAAACGCCATTTAAAAAATTGTTAAATTTCTGCTACAAAGAGTGTTGCATTTCCTCACTCTAACCCACTCAAATCCATTTTGTTGAATTTTTCTATTTAGAGATGTTGGATTTATCGTGTTTTGTATTCAGACAATTGAATTCTTTAATATAGTTCAGGTCGATGCATATGGGAATACATTTACAAAGAATAACGAAGCTCAATATTCAATATTTAAACTGTTCAATAGTAACTTAAACTCATTTCGAATGTACAGTATGATATACCCATGCCCTGTCTATATCATTATTTATATATATATATATATATATATATATTAAGTGTATACGTACATAAAAGTAATATATGGATACATGTATTTGGATCACAGCTGCAATCAACATGGCTAACTTAGAACATGATAGAACTCTTGATATGGATGTCAAGAGTCTAGCGATATACCACTGGACTATGACGCTTTGCATTAGAAACATGTACGGGTTTTATCACCTAAATATTTCATTCAGTTTTATGTAATTGTGATACAGAATAATGCAGTGTATTTCATTATTAGTCTCTTTTAGCTCCTATTTACGTATAAAAGTAATAAATATATATATATATATATATATATATATATATATATATAATTAGTAATCAGCAGATTGTAAAATTTATGATATGCTTAATTACATTTTTAAATATCATAAACAAGTTTCTCAAAACTAACACCCTTTATACAGATGTACACATGTTTACGAAATAGTTTGTATCACTAATACATCATAGTAAAAGTTGAAAAACTTGATGATTGTTCTCATCAGCTAATAGGTTTTATCAATTACAAATCAGACGACTATCTAGTAGATATGTTCGCAACAACTTCGAGAACAAAACAATGTCCGAAGACGCGGGCCAAATAAACCCCTTTTCAATAATAATGTAAGCAAACCTATATGAAATTATCATGAAAATTACAAACACATTTCAAAGAGGATGATATAAAGAAGAGAAACGATTATTTTAAAATTAATTCATAATCGATAATTTATTACAAAGAACATAATTTTGAAAATACTATCAGAAGGTCATAATGTAAATGACTTATTAAATAATAATTATTTAACAGTAGCATAGCCGATTCCTAAATAGTTATGTATGTTTGAGGTTGTTATTGTAACTGTCCCAATCCTTACCTTCATCTCGATATGTTCTATGAGAGACAGTGGCATTCCAAAAAATATCTCATGAAACAAAATATTTTTCTGATGAATGGAGTCTATAAGTGTACTTTTTACAGTAATCAAATTGTGCGTACTAGTAAAGCCCAGTCAATGCAGTGTAAGCACTTAACTCCCCACCTCTAAAGAAGGCAAGAGTGAAGCCCTCCGCTGGCAAATTCATGCGAACAGTCTTCTAGTAGTAGCGATGACAGATTTCCTAGAAAAGGCTACCACAATTACAGGAGCCTACTACGCTTCACTTTTGATGAAATTAAGAGACGCTATCAAAATCAAGAGGCGGGGAATGATCAGCAAAGGTATCCTCCTCCTGCAGGAGAACCCTCCGGTCCACAACTCGCATGCCGCCAGATCAGAAGCACGGGCATGTTGCTATGTAATCCATCCCCCATCCTCTTACTCTCCTGACCTTGCACCCTCTGACTTAAAGCTCTCCCCAACCATGAAATTGTTTTTGAAAGGAAAGCGTTTTTCTAGATGTTGCAGCCTTGATTTCTGAAGTTACGCCGTGGTTGGAGGACACACCTGTGGTGTTCTACAAAAACGGTGTCCAGTGCTGCATCAAACGATGGGAGAAATGCATAACTCTGGGTGGTTCCTATGTAGAGAAATACTAATAACTGTGTCAAGTATAATTAATCTACTGCTATGGGAAATGGGTCAGGAGCATTACTTATTGAACGCCCGTCGTACTAGTAAAGCATTCCTAATTATCTTTGATGCTATATTTCTCTGCGAGCTAAAGTATACAATGTTATTCTACACCATATGGATATGAGTAGTTAAGTCAGAACAAACTATAATACATTTTATTGACTCCCGTATAAATAGGTTTGTAAAAATACAATACAGTACTTATGGCGGTTTTGTAAGAACGATTGCACTGTATCGTAAAGTGAGTTTGGTTCATATTTATTTTCTTCTTCATAATGATATTGCTTTACAAAAAGTAGCTGTTTTATATAGCAAAACCCAATATATATATATATATATATATATATATATATATATATATATATATATCTATATATATATATATATATATATATATATAATACATGACATAATTGTGTTGTATTGACTGAAATAGTAAAAACAATTTTAACGTAATTCAATTACTGTCCTCTACAATATTTAATTGTAAATTATCAAGGCCCTATTATGAATAGTTTTTCTTTTTTTCAAATGAAGATTATTTTAGATACAATAGGCATGTCTGGATTTAATCGACTCTTTAATATATTCCATAAAAAATGCCAGTATACTGAAATCATATGCCCTTAACAGGGTTAAGATGAAAATTCATATACACTAAATGCACAAAAGCAAGGAAATTCCCAAATTTTTACACTTTTATTGTCATTAAGGGTATGACTACATATCAACCAAACCCTTTAATTATCACATCACTACAGTATAAATCTCTATGCATAGGTGGAAGAAGTGTGTGAGGTGCGCTGAAGAGAAATTCCTACCAGTAAAATACATAGCCCTGTTGTGCTCGCATACACTTAATGACAATAAAAGTTTTACAATGTGAACATTCCCTTGCGTTTGTACATTTAGTATATAAGAATTTTCATCTTAACCTTATTAAGGGCATATGAGTTCAGTATACTGGCATTTTTTATGGAATGTCACTACTTTTGTTAAGGCTATGCCTCAATACAATGCCTTCTCATAACGGATATAGTTGTTAGTTTGACTAATCTAGGTATATGGTAAACTGAAATAAAAATGCCATCAACTAGACACTAGAACCTCTATCTTGGCCAAGAATCAGCTGAATCCATCAAATGGTCGATAAGATATAGAATAAAGTGTATGAATATTTGTCATTTTAATTTTTTCTTTGTATTTTCTGGAAAACTAAGGTATATGGTAAACTGAAATCAAAATGCCATCAGCTAGACCTAGAACCTCTATCTCTGCCAAAAATCAGCTGAATCCATCAAATAGTTGATGAGATACAAGGGGACACATACGTACGTACACACAGATAACATGATTTCATGATTGCACTTTCTGAATCTCTGGGTTGCCTGACTAATGATGCTGAAATTCTACGCACTTATAGAACCTATAAATAAAAATGTTGTGCAAAGTGTTAACTAATTTGATTGATAGGTTTTTGAGTTATGATTGATCAAAGAAATGAGATTTCCAGCATAGGACATCCGTGAGTCTATTAAGGGATAGAACACTCTCGCGCCTCCCTTGATTTCAGCGTATACCTCGTCAACAGTAGCTCTAATAATATTAATAATAATAATGGTAATAATGATAATAATATTTGTTAAACAATAATCTTTAGCTGAATAGTTATTCAAACTAATTTACATATATCACCTCAAAGAGTAAATCGTACAATAAGCCGGTCTAGAAGGCAGAGAAACGTAGTCTTTAAATCAAATTAATAAACACACGAAAGTTAAATTAAATAAAGTAATATATTTTGTTCATGACTTTAGTACAAAACGAGCCTTTAACTATATTATATGTTTCTTTCCATCATTTTCTTTAGTATCGAGGATGTTCTAATAGTATTATATTCATATATAGTATTAATATTCTTGCAGTTTCATCCGCTTCAACAAATTAACATCACTTTATATAGGTATCTACGACACTGTAATGTTGCATTCTTCATTTTATTATTCTTTTAGTATATGATTGATTTTAGTATGTCAGAAACTATATATCTTAGTGTCTTCATAATGCTTATATCCTGACCATCTATAGGCTGTTGGAATTCATTTATGAAACCGTATTCATCCCTTCTTCATAGTCGGTGTTTAAATTAAAGGTTTATTGCTTATTTTATGCCTCATTATTTAGTTCATCCTGTTGAAATTCCGAATGTTTTCAGGGTGTTGTACATTATTGCATTATTGGTGCTGGTATGTCAAGAGATGTATGTTTATGAGAAAAGATATTACTTCATAAAGTATAGTTATCTAAGTTCAGATATTGCTGAGAATTAAAAAAAATAGAAAAGTCTAGATCCCTTTCTGATGAAAGAATTATGTTTCTCTATGAAAATATACTGTTTACGTTGCGTCATAAGTGTATGAAAAACTCTTCTCCTGTTGAAAGATTGTACGTTGACTTTAAACTCAGTCTTACAGACACACATGATGCTGAACGCTCAGCTCGAAACAATCATGTAGTTTTCCACGGAAACGTGAGAAGAGTAAACACACCGATTTGATCGATCGTAAATTGAAGTTGCGAGATATATAAGAGCAGGCAAAGATATAGAAAACAGTGTATTTATCATTTCGCATGAAAACGTCTTAATGAAAGGCATATGTCTAAAGTGTCGCTCGCCTTAGCACGCAGTCGATCTAAAACAACAACATTTTGACGATTCAGAGTTTTGTTTTTATTTGTTCTAACTCAACCATAAGGAGTGTTTGTGTCAATATATTTCATTGGTTTAAATATGAAACCACTATTTCACTTCGGAGTGAAATTGCAAGTCAGCTAAGTTGACATCGTCAGGTGAAAGCCGGCCAAAGCGACCAAATACACTTACATCAGCATGCAATGTGTTGGCCTTTAGCTTAAAGGATACGCAAATTGTTTCAGTCATCGTATTCCGTGAGAAAAGGAGAACACTACATATCGAATATTATATGATGTGTATGCTGATTAAAGACGAAATTGCCAATGAATTGCCACTAATGAAGAAAAATAAAGTTTCATGTTCACCAAGAGACTATACCGTGTTACAAGTATATCGAAACGGTGATATAAGTATATAAATTACACTTCGGATTTCTCTTAAACTCACCCTATTCTCTGGGGTTGTACCTTATTGACTACTGGCTCATTCCAAACTTAAAACATTGCTCAATAGAAATACAGCTCCAATTGTGGTATACAAAGACTTAGGTGTGTTTCGAGCCTAAAGACACTTCCACAAAAATCAACGAATCGTTTGAGAATACTTAGAAATAGTGTATGACGCTGGAAGGTGACAACTTATGTCTTAACGTTGTTGTTATATTATTTAGGTCCGGTACATACTGCGAATGCGTTATTATTATTTGTCTCTGGGTAAACATTATGGTGTGTATCATTTTGTTTTAAGGTTTTGCTTTTAGATATTTTCAGGAATACATGTCGCTTTGCTATGAATATTTATCATTTTTTGTTAATCTATATCTGAATGCACCAGATTCTAGAGATTCTAGGAATAAGCACGATAGTAGTGTAATAATGATGTTACCCATAGGGAGTTGAACCATTCGTAGTTACAATATTTTTAAATAGATAAGTTTATATCAGGTCTTTATATCGTTTAGCAATAAGTGTGTAAAGAGAAACTTAGATCCAGACTACTTATGTCACATGATATTCTAAACAGACACCCGACATTACCACTCCTTGTATACATCTTGCCCTGTCGGCTGGGCCACGAATTCGCACACTGCAACCTCGTGCAATGGGGGTGACCACTCCTGCGCGTGATGCCTTCAGAGGAACCGTTTTGCTTGAGACATTCTTTCATGTCGACTCTTACTTAGGCTAGTCGGAAGATTGGAGTAGCCCGATCCGATCAATTGACTGCTCACGTAATATGTAGAATCTATACGTTGATCCACAAGCGTATGATTCAATCTAATTCTTCAAATGATCGACATTTGTTTTTCTTTTTTATTTGCTTCCCAAATAAATACTACAAAGTTGTGTCTTAGGGTCAATCGTGTTAATAACAAAAAGGATTACCAATGCCTAGGAGATATATGTACAAGGAGTAATGTTTTGAAAGAGTAATGCATTGACTTTCTCTGAGAAATCTCTTTTAAGGATCAATATTTTCTAAGAGTAATGTTTTTAGGTGTAACGCTCTTACTCTTATCGTGACATTTTTTTCTACGAGTAACGTTTTCTAACAGAAATGTACTTTTGAAATTGTCTTGAATGTTTTCTTGGGATGCACCGTTTTCCTGTTATTTAGTGTAGAGAAATTTTGTTCCGGCTTTCAATTTCATGGGTAATTATCTTTTATTTAAAAAGGATGGAATCCCCTGTAACATTTTCTTTCTGAGAGTAATGTTTTCCAATAGAAGTACAATGTTTTCCCAGATCAATATATTCTGAGATCAATTTATTCCAGAAATATGAATAATTATTCTTCCGATAGGATTATATTTCATGAATTCATTCTTCATTAAATAACTCATAGATGGTTGATACGCTGTAAAACAAGCAAAACGAAACAAAACCTATACAAATCTACACATCTATGTTCTCCCTATGCATCTATATCTCTGTACACATCTTCAGAATAGATATTCGATCGTCCTCAGTGGCTGTAGTGTTAAAAGATGTTTAAACACATCTAAAACACGACTACCGACTACATTTTTCTACTAATTTCAATATTCTAATTTAATTGTCATTCATTCTATTTCATAGAAGCATCACGTATTGCAGGTTTAATCTTCTATGTATGTTAGCGTCAGCGATCTTGTGAATATATTTCAACAATAAAAATACAAAACATCGAATAAAAAATAACTTATTTTCGGTTTACTGTTTTGCGTTCACTCATACACACGCATATTATATATATATATATATATATATATATATATTTATATATATATATATATATATATATATATATATATATATATATAAAGAGAGAGAGATAGAGAACGAGGGAGAGAGAGAGAGAGAGTGAGAGCCACACGGACCCGTTACGGCGATACATTTATATGTATACTTATTGATTATACGCGAAATAATTCAAAAATATATTCCAGTTCATACGGACACACATTATACATATATACGCATATGTATATATATATATATATATATATATATATATATATATATATATATATATATATATATTAACATACTTTTATATTAATACTAGTCGATTAATGGACTAGTAATGGTGTAAGTGTGTTTTGGCTGGTGCATTACTGTGTTTCCTACATACACGCATACACACAAGTACATATATATACACGTATATACATATGTATATGTGTATATATATATATATATATATATATATATATATATATATATATATATATATATATATATATCAAACTTAATGCTTGTAATTTTATTTTATGTCCATCAGCTTTTTCCAATATGTGTCTTTCTTATGTATATGAAAAATAAATTGCGAACAAAGGAAACTGAGACAACTGATCTCAAATTACAAATCTAAAATTCAAATTGTTTTTAAATAATTTTGTCTGATGACATTTTTCAAATACTCTTTTATCAATCGATGAAGACTATTGCATTTATTTATTGGCATACTATTTTAAATATATCATCATATCTAAAATGAATATGTCGAAATGAATATAGCATATTTAATCGGAATATATTGCCCGACCTCATTTAAATTCACTACGTGGACTGTTTAATTATGCATGATTATAGCACATAATTGAGTGGTGAGTGTTATTAATTCATATGTATTCATTTATTTGATTTTGTTTATTTCAGGTAATACTTAACCCTAACCTTAACATTAATCTGGACATTCTTGAATATATATATATATAATAAATTATACTATAATAAGAACACACCACATATGTCTGAACAATACTCTATGCTTATCTTTTGCATCTTCTTCAAAATAGTTTCGAACTCAGATAACGTTCTGATTTATTTGTTTTTGCACACTCATCCATCTGATAAGATTTATTGTTATTAAAATGAGATGATCTAGGATATCTTTACATTCCTTACACACTATGTAAGATTAATAAGGAAACGCACAAAATAATTGATCAACGGCTGAGTCACAGAAAATCTGTTGAGAAGACACACATGGGATGATACGAAAACAGAACGGTATCATAAGGAATTTTTAAAGATATTCTTCGTAGGATGAATTCAGAGAAAGCTCCAGGTCTGCAGAATAAGAAAGATTTGAGTTTTACATAACTCAGGCGATTGTATACAAAGAATACATGGAAGGTCACCCTCGTATTACTAATATACACATTTTCTCTATCTCTCTATCTCTCTCTCTCTCTCTCTCTCTCTCTCTCTCTCTCGTTCTCTCTCTTCAGACATGAAGTACCTGGTACAATTGGTGGAAAAGTGGCTAACAACTTCCAACACCACTAAAAGCAAGATTGTCTTATTGTTTCACAAACACATGCATGCGCATTCCTCCTCAGTTAAAATGAATTGCTATCTACTTAATGAAGCTTATTCCCTTGAAAAGCTCGTGTGATTGACTTTTACTCCGGACCTGAAGTGGAAGAGTTACATCAAATATGTTGCTAAAGGTGTCGGGTAAACGTACCTCACTTTTGACACAATCTCTACCTGTATAAGAGCAAAATATATCCTTAGATGTCGAGTCGCTGCCATATTTTCCGTCTTGACAAAGTACTTAACTGAATTCGCAAACCACTGGGGGCGTATCCTTCTTTTTCCTACCCCCAGACGAGTAGTTGCTAGCCTAATTTTTCTATATTGTTATTTTTAGGGTTGGTGCTCGATTTAAGTGAATCCCACCCCCGGATAAATCATTTTTAGCCAGACCCCGCATGCCTATAACCACGGCCAATAACTTTAATTTTCCTCTTCTGTACCAAATACCCTGAACAAACTTGCTTTCCTAGACCGTCACATCTGTTGCTTCCCAGTCGACTGTACCCTCTTCAAGTCATATGTAAAAAATAATTGTTTAGCCGACCTCTCCGATAAATAATTCTTCTCAAATAACTTTCTGCCCATTCATTAAATTGTGTGGTTGCGCTGAACGTCCAACCGACGATCTGTTTAACCTTTATCTCCAAGTGACCCCCGGGCCTTTATTAGCGATGACGCATTAGTAAAAAAAGTACTATTACTGTAATATATTGACAGAAAGTTAGGTAGCATTACTTATATTACGTGAGCATCACTAAACATGCACACATTACATGTTCTGTATTTTCATATTTAATGAATGTCGATCTTGTTGGCTTGTTATTTTTTTTCTAGCAGGTTAATTTTCTCTATGATCGTTTCCAATAAGAATATAATAACACTATTATATTAGAGCTTCTAAATATCATCATTATGATTAATTATAATAATATTAATGATAATATTAATAATAATAATAATAATAATAATAATAATAATAATAATAATAATAATAATAATAATAATGTTGCTCTATCATGATAGATAAACACCTTCAGCCAAATGCCAACTCCCTAACAATTATATTTTACTTTTATTTTGGTAACAATCTGTACAAATACATTTATTCAGAATTGAGAGTAGGGGATCATTTTTAAATATTAATCTAACGTAAAATAAGCTCTCATTTTTGTATATTCTAGCGTTTTAGAGCAATTAACCAAAAAGTATATTTTGTGCTGTGAGATAAATTGTGTGCATTTTATATTTGGGGGTGCACTTTTTAACTGATTACGCATAGTGTTACGAAATTGCTATTTTGGCTTAGTGGTTACACTTATTGAACATCATAAACGGTAGAATGGCATAGCATTATGATCATTTCATATTAAATGAATACATGAAGCAGATATCCTACTCTAAATTCTAAAGTGTTTTCGTTCAGTCCGCCAATTTTTTTCAACTGAACAGTTAAAAAATGTAGAATCTCATTTTTGGCGGGGAGGGGTAATTTAGCTGAAAGTGTTAATCTACAAGTGTGCTATTATTATTATATTATTATTATTATTATTATTATTATTATTATTATTATTATTATTATTATTATTATTATTAATATGATGAACATCATCATCAGCAGCATCATTATTAGTATTATTAGTATTATTATTATTATCATTATTATTATTATTATTATTATTATTTCTTCTAGAGTAGTATCAACTTTAGGATGTTTTTAGTTGGACTTATCTTTTTCTGAACGTAAAGTCAATTCCCTTTATCTTAGACATTCAAGCTATACCTTAACATTTCCCCTGTTCAAAACAGCCAAGCATTTTGAAGAATTGGAAAATAAATTGTCTCGTCAATCTGTTTAAACCATTTATGTTGGCTTTTCGTTAGGGTTCCTAGCATTCCGATTACAACGGGAATCACCTTTACTTATTTACATTTACATGGTCTAACTAATTCCCATTTTAGGTTTTGATATTTATTAATTTTTAGTGTTCTTTCTCCTGCACTCTGGTGTCCAAGGTGTAGGCGTATCAATGATTAACCAAGTTCTCTTGTTTTTTTTTTTAAATATTAAGTCGAGTTTTGAATGTGCAATAACCTTATCAGTCTGTATGCGCATGCCCCCAAAAATTTGACATGTTCATTCCTCTGTACCACTTTTTCTACCCTTTCATTACACACTCGGCATATCGGTGATTGTGCTATCTTGTTAATATGATGTTTGATGGATCTAGTGTGAGTGGATTGTTCTTGAGCTGCCATTAATGTGGTCTCAGAATCTCTTTTAAGATCACCATTGACCTAAGAATTCCAGCTGTCATTATCTCTAAATGCAGTATTCGTAAAGAATGCACCGTGTGATTTCTATCCAAATAATGTTAACCCCCTCCCTTGTAACCGTTAGCATTTTTCACCCCAGTTCTCAGCATTTCTTCTCTTTTTACTTCACGAAAAAAATCTCATTACTCTCACGAACATATTTATATAGTCAACTTTCTTCTATATTCACAACATATTTATACTAAGTAGACCTCGACCACCGTCCGTTTTATGTAGATTTACTCGATCTGCATCTCCTTTCTTTGCAAAAGCTCCGTAAATTGTAAGCATTTTCCGTGTTTTGGTATCCGAACATTTTAGTCTATCTAAAATTATTATTATTATTATTATTATTATTATTATTATTATTATTATTATTATTATTATTTGTACTCACTAGGAGTTCTCACACAGGTCATAAGTGATTGCTCACCGACAACCGCTATTATTCCCTGGTGTCTGAGTGGCAACTAGTCTCCGCAGATATCCAGTATCCCCCACCTTTTTTCGATAGCAACCGCAAATAACCTTGCAGAATCGTAACAGCGGTTTACCATTGATTTCTCCCTGGTAAGGCCCATTGCTCTTCTCTGAGAGTTGGGTGGCAATTAGCCTCCTCAACGTTCCAGCACTCTGTTCACTTTAAGTGGAGGTCTAGTTTGTGCTGTCCATCCTCGGCTTTCTCATCCTCCTTGACCCTATGCAAATGTTTTTAGGCTTGTACCATTTTAAAAATAAAAAAATGTTGGGGGGGGGAGCTTATGGTATTTCTTGCTATTTCTGTTCATTGGTTCATTTTTGTGTCGTGTCAGCTGAGGCCGATGTAATTTAAAGTGATGTTTCTGTCATCTTGTGATATGGTGTTCTTTCTGTGGTTTTGTTTTTTTCTTGTTGTATATTCCATATAACCCTTCGTAGCTTATGTAGGTAGGTTTCCGCATTCGATGATGTTTTGATCATTGCCGTCCTTTGTATAGTTTCAGTGATTCCTTTTGAGTCCAAGTTCTCCAAGTCTTTTTTCCAGATTTTTTTTTATTCTTCTTCTTGTTATTATTATGTTATTAGTGTTATTGTTATCATTATTGTCATTGTTATTGTTATTGTTGTTATTATTATTACTATTATTATTTTTATTATTATATGTATCTTGTTTGTTTATGTTTACAGTAAAATCAATCTACTACATACTCATTTTTCTAAAAGTATTAATAACGAACGAAATATTTATAATTAGGATAAAAACATCAACATTATTCGATTGAGGACAGGTACATAATTATTATAAATGCCTCCTCGCCCTGCTCGATTTTAGGAGTATTTTGTAAACCGTAACATTATTATTCTTATATATTCGTTATACAGGTAAGGTTTGTGTCAATAGGGTAAACATCTGGAGCTTTTTTACTGTGCTTATATGGTTCAATAATAAATAGATCTATTTATATATAATAAACGTGTTATTGATGCAAACTTATCATCGTTACATATCACGGACATGTTTTAAGTGTAGCTTTTCATAGCTCGATTTCCTCAGACATTAAAAAGGCTTACGAAACTATTATACATACAGCTTTAAATGTTCTATATCGTAAGATTTAGTGAGGCAACAGCCGACCAGTCGACACGATGACATAGAATTATATAGAATACGCGAAACATATTTCTGGTCATGATTTGTCATGGGGAATAAGCATATATTTATTCTTGTTAGATATACCTCAACCTAATAACATTTCACATGAGGTGTTCATATCATTTGCATGTCGAAAACGCACACACACTACATTTATCATGAATATACGCAATTCGTAAGTTGGGAAAATTAAAACTGGCTATGTAAGATAAAAACAAAATTATGATTTTTTGTATAACATTTCTCATAGGCATCGCTGATTACATAATTTAAATTGAATAATAAGAATAATAGTTAAAATAATAATAAAATAACATTATAAACGATAATAATAATAATATTAATAATACAGCAATAAGATAAAAAGAAAGATACAAATAACAAATACAATTTCCAATATATAATGCAGAATAAAGATGACAAATTAAAACAATTTTTTAAATAAATTTAAAATTAAATTAAATTATTAGTGTAATCGAAATAATGGTGATCACTAGAACAATAACTATAATGCTGACACAATACACGTAATAATACTAATAATAAAAGTAGAATATACTATGATAGGTGAGGAGAGATGGATGGGTAAATAAAAAGAAAATATTGATTATAGTAAAATATATTGTTAAACAGTATGCTTTTTAAAAACACAAATAACTTAATATTTCAGTTCATAGATAAATAATACATATCGTTAAATGCACATAGTTAAACAGTTCAAAATGTCGGAGGTATAGCTGTGTAATAGCCTAAAGGTAGATGATAATACGTAACTTTTATTAACTCAGACTGATGTAGTCAGGTAGCCGATACTTATGAAAACAACAGTCAATATACATACATCAATACGTATGAGGTAAAATACGCATACATCATGGAAGGTATTCAACTCCTTACAAGCAAGTAATACAAGGGCACATGTTCTACGCCCGTAAATACTATACACAAGTGCAAGACTCTATAAATGCAACACACGATTTTTGAAGGGATATTGATATATTCAGTGATGTATGCGTATATATTTATCTATTTCATGCGTATAGATGTTGTTCCATTTATTATATATTCTTAACTTATCGGTATCTTGTCCTCTATGAGTTCATAAGAGTTACTTTCGATTATTAGTATTATTACATTTTATATATTACAATTATATGTATTGTAATAGTAATCACTGTTAACTCTATTCTATATTTTACAATTATTAGTTTTCATTTTGTATTCTTTTATTATTCATTATTTATTTTAATTTTTATTTGTTATTTAAATCTTACATTATTATCATGTTTTATTATTATTATTATTATTATTATTATTATTATTATTATTATTATTATTATTATTATTATTATTTTCACTATTATTCCTATTATTAAATGTTTATGTGATAAGCGATCTCATTAAAAAAACGTATTCTGTTTTTACCATACTGATATAATTTTACTCGTCCTGACTTAAAATTGCGTATTCCCGCATTTTTCTGTGCGTATTCGACGCGTAACAGAAAATGTTAGCCACATGTGCGAGTTAATTAGACTTCGATATATTTTACTAAACAGGAATACACGCCTTTTCTCACAAAATATAATAGACACATATATTATAGCACCCTCCCTTACAGCATGCCGTCGTGGCGGCTGGTTAGTAGCTGACCCACTAAATTTAGCGACGTGGAAAATGTACAATCTCACATAAAATAATTTGATTGGCTGATGACTGTACTTGTAATATTGAGAACTTTAACGGTAAGCTTGTTTAGAAGTTACATATTAGATTTAGCCACGTGACCCTTATGGATACACATTTCGCTACATTCTTCAATATGAACACATCATGAACGAACGCTTGTTTTTTTCTTTATTATCCATAGGAAATAAATCACCAAAATTACATTTAACATATATTTGTTTATGTGTAGCTCTGATATGTTTGTATAAATAAGACTTTCATGAATTACACCCACACACCCACACACCCACACACACACACCCATATATATATATATATATATATATATATATATATTTATATATATATATATATATATATATATATATATATGTATATATATATATGTATATATATATTAAAATCACTAAAAACACAATCTTAATCTGATGTGATAATTTATATATATATATATATATATATATATTGTGTTTGTGTGTGTGTTTGTGGGTAACAGGAAAAGGGTGTGAATATATTATACTGATGATTGTCAGTGTGTAGTAGAATTAACCTGCTGTAGAGTTATGTAGCTTTAGGTCATAACCAAGCCTATTCCACAACAGAAATAATACAAGTATAATTGAAGTGGTTATCAAAAATATGTTCTGTTTTTATGAGTAATATTAGTTAAAAATAATTACATAATATAATTATCATACGGATTCAGTATTCATGAAGGGAAATGCAGACATGAATTGAATAGAGAGTTTCTTAAAGGAAGTAATAATATAGGATAATAATATGAATGAATATATTGAAATGTTATTCGATACTGCGATTTAGTTTTGCCCTAGAATGAGTACACTTTTTGCGTTAGTAACACTATTAGGTTCATATAAAACATTTTCATATTTGAAATTATCCTTTAAACGCAATAAGTAGTAAATGCATTGTGGAATTGAACACTTACACTATATTAGTTTTAGTATATTTTACTAGTTTAACAAAACTTTCAATTTTACTGCAGAGTATGTATTAAACACAAACATGAAATACAAACAATTGGTTTGCACTTATTCGGTGCCATAATTTTTCATAGATTCTAAGTACCTAATGCCTTATTTTACTACCCGTTTAACATTGAGATCTCACAGATTATAGCATATTGCTTTCTCCGAATTTTGAGTAGAATACGCTTTCTCAGAAATCCACTAATCTGCAGACTTCCAGTAGATGTCTAGCATATTATTTTTATTTTACTCATTAGGCGTTTTCACACAAGTAATTGTCAGTGATTAGACACTGTCAATAACTAGTGGTGATTTCCAAGAATACGAGTAGACAACAAGCACTCTACTTCTTTACAAAAACATTGCAAATGATACAGGGTTATGTTGACATCCATTTTATATTGATTCATCGATAGCAAAGGCCGTTGATCATCTGTGAGATTTAAGTGACACTAAACCTCCCATGATTCCAGTACTCTTCTACGTATCCAGTGGAGGTGTGATTAGTTCCCTCCTTATTCCTTGGTATTTCTCAACAATAGTGCGTCGTATCAGCCTAAATTTTCACAACTGCATGTATGTGTTTTTCTCTTTTCGAGTCATGTGCAGCTCATAAGAGTGTGTTCGTTTTGTCGATCGGTAATATGTTGTTTAAAATCTTCTAATTAAAATGTGTGCTTACAACAACAATGTGTTGAAATAAGTAGACATAGATTCGTATACAAACTAGCATAAATTGCGCTTATATTAATGACTTTTTTCTTTGTATTTCAACATCATGTGTGCATTACATCTAGGAAAATATGAGAACACCCTTTTTGCATTGACAATGGTGTTGCATCCTCGAAAGGTAACCACAGTTATAATACATTCTATTTATTTTTAACAAAAAAATACACATCGTTTATGTTTTGCAAAATAAAAATAAATTATATATATATATATATATATATATATATATATATATATATATCAACTAAGTGATAAATGACCCGGCCTCTTCTCAGAGACGTGTGTTTATAATTTCGATAGATTGAGCTACACTGATGAGTCGTAAAATACATAATGCCTGTAGATAATAATATTTAATATATATGTACATACATATCTGCATACATACATATATATATATATATATATATATATATAAAGTAAATACGTTTTTACTCTCCAACTTTTACTATACTTATCAAAATAAACACATGCATTATATGCTACATATTTACGCTCACCACCAACAGTATTTCTTTAGGCGTGTTTCATGAAAAAATAATTACATTACCCTTTCGAATAAAAATTACAATAATTCCGAGACTCCTACTTCTCATAAAAACATCTTCGAAAGAAACGGTAGTCACGATTATCCTTTCATATACAGTTACTCTCAAAATCAACCCATCAACACCGGTGCATTTGTTTATATTAGTGAAACATTTCCCGGCACCGCCCGTTACATGATTCTGGAATTTCTATTTTGAAATTCGGGCTGGATGATAATTACACGTTATTCGATAACTGCATTGTCTTAAAACGAACATATGCGACAACAGCTATGCTAACAGGCAAGTACATTATTTGACAGTGACATGTTCAATTTATATTTACCCTTTCCTCCAATATATTTTTGATAGGCTTCTTTTCATGACACAAACTTATTCAAATCTATTTAGTAAAACCGTTATGTCGCATTGTAAAACTTACCCGGCCTCCAAGCAAGAATTACTCGAAAATGGGAGGCGTAAACTTTTTAAAATATGGCAAAGTCATGACACCACGTTTTTAAAATTCTTTTCTGAGTAGTTTGTTCTCGAATATCGCCTAAGTAGAATCACTTCGGGTTTTTTTTTGGGGGGGGGAGCGGGGCTAAGGGTATCAATCTATCAAACTTCTAATATTTTTATTCATGCTTTTGCACTAACATATTTAATTACTCAATTTTAAAGAAGCTTTTTTATTCTTTTACACGTGAAACGTAAACAAAACACTTCAATGTTCGATCAAACACGATAACATTTACGATTTACTTTTTTTGATAATTTATACTACTATATAAACATCGAAACATCAACGTATTTGAAAACTTCCTTCAATATTATTTGTAAAAAAACACAATATTAACGCCAAAAAAATCAATGGGGCTACTTTCCATCGCCACCTTTCGCCGCCACAAAGCACAATAAAGGATTTGCGCACGTGATTCAAATTATCACATTCAATTGTAACAGTTTAAAAACACAGATAATCGTTTGCTGGTGTTCATGTTTAAAAATACAGTTCAGTGCTTATTCTTTTGTTTTGTTTTACTTTTCAAAATAATAAATGTTAAACTGTAGAATCTTATATACGATACCTAATCTTTTTTCGGTATATCCTCAGTATACAAACCGTGCTGAAATAATAACGCTATTATTTAGAAATATGTTCGTAGAACAAAATGTTTCTAGGCTGCGGACATTTGTTATTTTTTTCAAATTAAATACCAACATTTTGTCTAACTCTGCACTCTATATCAATATAAGCCAATTGATAGTAGTTCTTTGTAAACGATTTCCCGACTGTTTAATATTCGGAACTTTTCTATGGACCTTGTTTCGATTTACAGGCCTCACCACGACGGCAGAGTTAACCACCAGGTCGGTTTTTCATTTGGGGAAAATCCATCTCACCAAATAAGGATACTCCGGACTAAAACAAAAATAACAATTGCCGCAGTCTAGAAGATAGAAAGATAACGTATATTATTACATACACTACCCTTTAATGTTATTTCTATTTTTAGAAAAATAAAAAAATCACATCAGACATATTATATAATACGTTACAGTTTACTGATAGTTATCCTTTTAATAAATTAATTACTTTGAGTCACGTTCAATAAACAAACTTTTCTTTAACCAAGTTAATTAATACCCCACACAAACAGCGAAACGTAAGGTATTCCAGAATACATACGCACATCAACTCATCAAAATCTACGTCACTAAACAAGTATTTACTAAATAAAATATGCTATAAAAAGGCACTTTCTGTTTCGTTATGCGTTACTTATTTTACACATTGTTAGAGGTCCACATAGATTCAATGACCTCGATACTATCAATGGTAAAGTTGGGAATACATTCAGGATGCGGGTAGTGCACATGGACTACTACTATATGTTAAAAACTTGGATGCTACTCTAAAAGAAGCATCGGCATATGCATATTTGCACTACATGGACAGTATTTAATCCAAAACGACTTTGGGATACAAACCACATGAGGCAGTATCAATTATTCTCGATGGTATTGCAGAACAAAATAAAATTCCGCGTTCTGATAAACACTTACTACTGTTCCACATGGAAGCCCCGCTGATGAGCTCAATGTTTCATTAAATTGTCATGTTTGTGATAGTACATTAAAACTATGACACTATCTACAAACATGGGTGTGCATCTATATGGTAAGATTGATACAACTAATCATGGTATTACTCCATCTATTCATTGATAGTTTAATATGGTGTTTTACATTAACATTGTTTGGTCTGTGTTCGCACTGGTCGAGCAGCTTAAAACCTCGAAAACGATTTATTTGACCTCATGGTGCGTATCAAATTCAAAAAATCCTATAACAATTCCAACCCTTTTATAAAAAAGTAATAATTCACCAACACGATTAAAAAACACCCTGATATAATTTTTATGCATGTAAAAAAAACTTTTACAAACTCAAATACATAGACTACAAAAAGTTAAATATACACAAACTCAACAAATCTTATAAAATTTCCTCTAACACCACTTTCAATAGAATACACAATGAAGCTTAATCCTTGCTAACAACTTTAAATGGCTTTAATTAAACGGAAATTAAAACACTACCCACAGCGAGAGTCACCTTAAAAGACCACAAAATACATCTTAAGTGAAACCCATACATTAGACTAATCTGCGCATTTAAATCTGACCTAGGCATCATAAGTATAAATATATTAGATAGAATCATCCCTAACTTAAAAGAAAAAAACAACGCATACACCCGTGACAATCCAATTAAGATGGAACGAATTGGTTCCTAAACCTTAGATACAAGTAAAATTTAAATCTGAACTTCATTACTTTCGACATGAACAATTATCATCAGTCCATCTCCCCAATTCTTCTAAAGAAATCATTACTTTTCGCTAGGAACAATTCAGACATAACAGACTTAGAGATGAAAGTAATAATTTTGACCAGAAAATCCCTATTAGAATTTGACAATAAATTCTGGACTAGGAAATATACTCCCAATAATTTCGATATTACTATGGTGTCTGCGGACTTTATCCAGGTTACTGACGTTGTGGGTGTGACATTATTAAGATAATTAAAAGTCGACTTCGGGCATTTGCACCGTGGGCTACACAAAGACGACGCCCTTTTCGTATCAAGGGATAGATCGAGGCAATACAATAACATCATTAACAATCAGCAAAAATCATTTAAACACATTGGATTAACTATTAATGTAGAACCTGAGAGAAAATATCGAATTTCCTGGACCTAACATTAGACCTGAACTCTGAAGACTTTAGCTCCTACCACAAATTAAACTTACCCCTCTTCTACGGACATAAGCTATCAAACCACCCAGAATCCATAATTAATTCAATAGTCCCTTTAGTTTCTAATAGAATTTCGAAACTATCTGCTGATGAATTTATCTTCGAACAAAATTCAAATTTCTACAATAATGCACTACGCCATTCAGGCTACAATAGCAATACAGGATAGACACCAGATAAATACTACATTACTCAAGAAAACCAAAACATAATAATAGGCCCACAAAACCATCAATATTGAAAAAAACTAGCTGACCCTCAGAGAAACATGTAAGATAAAAGACTTAGAAGAGCGAATAGTATTTGATGTAATCCACCCTATAATTGCAATGTAAAAGCCAATATCCCTAAGGAATTCTTCCACAATATTGATAACTCATTCAATCATCCGTATTGATACAACACAATTTTAAATAACAACTCTATTAAAATATCATACTCTACAGTGCTCAATATAGCAGAAACTATCATCCCCTTAATAACAGAAAAATAAGTATGCCGCAAAACCAGCACCTATTATAGCCCTTTTTAATAATTGTAACGGCCTGAAATCCAGAGAATGCCGGTTTAACAGCAATTGCGTACAAAGTGAGGTCATATACGCATATACTGCAAAACATTTCCTCCCACATGCTGTTATGCGACCTAACATCAGCATACCCACTCTCCCCTCACCCTGTAGCCATCTACATCTTCAACTCCCTGTACTAAACGACACTCTTTAAAACATTCCCTACACAAACCAACAACCTCGATAACTAACAATAACCTTGATCTTACCCCCAAACTCTCTTATCTTCTCAGCCTAACAATTCGAACTTAACTTTGGCCAAGAGCTTGAGCATGCAAACTCAAACTACTCCTGATACTACAAATAACACAAATACCACAATAACAACCCCATAAAAATACTCACTTTCATTGGGGATAGTGCTTTCCCCTACTCAGACCAGAATCTAAAACAATATCTAATCCTTCAAACACAATAACAACAGTACCAGTGGCAAATCTCTATCTAATGTAATAAAAAACGTTAACCGTAAAAACACTCCCTACTCCTTACATTGCTCAATATAAGAAAATCCAAATTCTACACTCCAAGATCCGCTTTCTACCAACTATGTACATTAGAAACATTTATGATATCTAGAGCAGCTAAAACTAAACACATTATTAACTCTAAAAACGGGCGTATCTTAAATTGAAGCACACACGAACATTTAAATACATCAATTACATTACTCCCTCTTACACCCTTCTTCAAGCCCCCTATAACATTACACTATTCCGTTAAGTTTATGATGTGTTAACTTCATAACTCTTCACCTTTCCAACTTCACAACTAATCATATAAATAGCATGGCATATTTCCCCATGTGCACATAATATCTTTTTAAAGCCATAATACTTAACATAAATTGAGAACAAACATTACTCTTCTCCACTCCACTAAAACATTAATGTCCTCTACTCAAACCCTCTAATTCGTATACCATCTTTAAATTCTTGCTAACTCCTCTTACATACTTACCCATTGCCTCTCCTATCTCCATTTGCATACAATCTATCGATCTGTTGACGCAGCACTCTACCGACAAGCCATGCTTCATAGATATCATACCTCTCACATTTTAATTGCGCACCCGGTTACTTCTCTAATAACCCATCCCCCTTAAATACATCTGTAATTGAAATATTCCATGTTATCACTTCGGTGGAATAATAAACCATATCGCACCCCATAATCTTTATACTATAACTGCCATGATGCATATATGTATATTTACGCCTCTCACATTCTAACATCAGTAATCCATTAAAGTATCTTAATTAGTCACGCTTTTAATATTTAACTAACTGGGGAAACTATATATTTTTACATACAACTCTAAAATACTATAAATGCCCAGATTATTACATCTTAAACACGCCAATTCCAGATTACAAACCATGTGAGCCCTAATTCTGAATTTGACCCCTTTTAAACTTATTGAACTATATGTATTTTTTGCTAAAATACGTTTAAATACGGGGGTATTCCCCTCCCCCGATCTGTTTACTTACTGGCTAGATATGTTTCTGTATTAGCCTGTTGATACCCCACCCTTTACTCCTAACGTAAGCCATATAAAACCTGAAAAATAAACAAGCAGTACTTGAATCATAGTGTTGCTTAGAAGCGATTGGCTCTAACTAAACAAGCCTTTCCTTTTCCCTTGTCCCTAGCATCGGCCATAGTTTCATCTGCTAAACCTTTCCTTTTTACATCCCCAATCTCACACACACCACTCTCACTTTTAATTGCCTCGTCTTAGACCAGACGATTATCTCTCAGACCTTAGCTTCAATCGGACTAACAGCTATTGATAATTCGGCCTACTTGAAATATATGCAATATTTTAAACTCAATTTTTAACAAAACTATTATCATTCGCGGTCCACTGAAGTATTTTAAAATAGCCCTAATTCTTTAACTTACATCCTTATAAGCTACTTTTATCCACAATTGAACTGTACATTTCTTTGTTTTACTTCCTACAGTTTGACAATTTGTAACGCAGTTTGCACGATATATAGTTGTCCATCCTAAAATATTTTGTTATTGGACACTTTTTCAACGGACATCTCACAAACTGGACAAACTCTATATTTTGATAACATTTTAATGCACAGACTTTTACTGCCCATTACTTTATATTGTTTTTTTTAATTTTTCAAATGTTTTTAGTGTTGGCAATTCCCCTGCCAACTTATCAATCTATGTCATTCATTTGATAATAAGATTTTTATCCTTGAAAAGCCTGGCTTAAAAAAAATGTAAAATAAACGTTTTTTATCGATGTAAACCTTGCAGTGAACAATCGAAGATGGAATAGATTTGTCATACGCACATCTTTATCTCTCTACCTTAATTCATATATATATATATATATATATATATATATATATATATATATACACATATATATATATATGTGTGTGTGTATACGTATATATACCTATATATATATAAATATATTTATATGTATGCATATTTGTGTATATATACATGTGTGTAAGTGTGTGTGTGTGAGGGTATATGTATGTGTATGTGTGTTAGTTTATGTATGTATAGACACAGAAAGGCACGCATGTTTCCGCGGGTGCTCGCCTACGTACACAGACCAAAATAAACCACACACACACGCATACACACCCGTAGGCAGACAGAATGCAACCATCACCCACGAAGATGACCAGAAAGATAAAAGTAAGAATCAATCATACTTAAAAGAACACATACCTTTGACTCAGATAAAAAAAACTATGAAAACACATACACCCCCACACACACACATACGCGCACACATGCGCAGGTACATCAAACTGTTAAAAGCAAAAACATGTTTTAAATAGAAAATATATCTCAACAGAGTAATACAACGCTTGAAACGCGTTATGAAATAACAAAATTATAACATCATATGATGATGAAATAACAAACAATTGTAGAGAAACGTCGTTTACAAATGTTGGTAGCCTCACTTAAATATACATTTTTCTCTCGTTGGTACTGCACTGATGCTACACACCCTCTTTCCCCCCTCTCTCTCTCTCTCTCTCTCTCTCTCTCTCTCGCTAGTCCGATAAATGACAGGGAAGCTCTCGACATTAAATTTAGTACAATATATTTTTCCAAAATGTAAAAAGCCTTCCCATCCGTTGGAAAATAAACTTTATTAGAAATGATTTTAAAATAGGAACTTACTTTTTAGAGACAGTATTATGGATAAATATTGTATATCTAGAATTTATGGAGTTTTCTTAGAGGGTGTGTGAGCAGATAAGCCCTACAAAAAAGTTCGTACGACCACATACATTCCTGGCGGGCGTTAATGCTGTCTCTTTGGCTTGAATAAATAATGAATAGCCACATTATCAGTGGCTTGGAACGCTAACTTGTGTATTGTGTGTTGACCGTTTTATGTATGTGTGTGTGGGGAGGGTTTCATTGTTTATTCTCGCACATTGTTCCTGACTCTTTTAGACTGCATTGGGACCAACCCCTTGTTGGGTATGCATAGTAGCAACCATCCTGCGAAAATATATTGGACCACATTCTTAAGAGTTTTTTTTCTTTTTTCTTCTGTTTTCTTCTTAAATGGCCTCAATTAAAGCAACACCACATTGAGCATTGCCAGTTGTTGAAAGTATCATTCCAAGTATATAATTCCCCTGATGAACTGCCAAGCAAGAACCTGCGTGAGTAGAGAAACACGTATAGGGAATAAACTATTTAAATTTAAAAAAACTGATAAATAAATAAACTTTCAAAGGAAACAAGTATTTAGTTGTGATGAATGATTTCAGGAACGAAATATGTTGGTAAACCTTAAAAACACATATATATATATATATATATATATATATATATATATATATATATATATATATATATACATATACATATATATACATATATATATATATGAATGTATATGTATATATCAATATATAAATATGTATATATATATGTGTATATGTGTTATATTATGACGGACCCTGTATTTTAAACGGGTAGATTAACTAGTATCAAATAGCTAATTTTGTTATCGAAAAATAGGTTTTGTTTCTGGACTCAGAAGTGAGTCAGAGAAGTGTTTGATTCAGGAATAGTCATAACAAATTTAGACACCTGACGTGACCCTTGAGTCAGAGATCAGAGTGGGTCGTTTTTGTTCCCATATCATGCGTGGGAAGGATGTTTACGTCACCACAGAAAACAATAACTTAGTTTTTAGAATCAGTCTGTGCCTAGAGGCGAGACCGCTCAGACCGGCTGCGAAAATGTAGCCGGCAAAAAGGCAAGGCCCCGCTGTGGGGGGCAGAAGATATCCCAGCAAGGAAAGAAAATAGCCCGAGTATGAGAGAGTCGAAGCCGGAATCCCCCTGACAGCAACCGAACCGAGAAGTAAATAAATTTGTGTGAGAATAAATAATTTTGTGTGAAATATCCCTTCAAGAAAATCCGTGTCTCGTGTGTTCATTTTGTCTGAGTCAGACTTCTTCCTTCGATTAAGACGACACAGCCAGCGAAGACTAGACGAATCACAGGCCAAGGAAGAGAACAGAAGTTAAGACGACACAGCCAGCGAAGACTAGACGAATCACAGGCCAAAGAAGAGAACAGAAGTTAAGGTAAACTTTGAGATTTATTTGAGATTTATTTGAGAACTGTTTAGAGACTTTAAGATACGTATAAAGGCTTGAGATGCCGTAAAATAAGATTGTAAATCACTATTAATCCTCTCGTGAACATTTCGCGTTATTTTCGGCCGGAGAGGATGTGATAGCGAACTGTTGAGGTGGTTTTGGAGAAATGCCTCAGTCGGAAGGATTTCTGCGTGTAGTGATAAAAGAAGCTCTCCCCCCCCCTTTGAGTTACGTTACGTTTAATGTCAAGTAGTTATGTAACAACTACTTGTTTTGGTTTCCGTGACTTGCTATTTCCACAAGAAATAGGTTGAGACGAACCGCGTTGCCACAACGAAAATCTTGGGGTCCGGAAGCAAGCGAAGACAGGGGGGGGGGATCAACGGAGAGAGAGAGAGTGATGTCAACGAACAGTGAGTACCTCGTATTTTTATGTTGGATAGATAAATTAAAAAAAAAAAAAGGAACTCTTACGAAGTTAAAGTAATAGAAAAAGGAAGAAAAAAAAGGAACGAGACACGAGGGGAAAATTGTTGAGATACACAAAAGAGAGACACATGTAGTTAATTATTAGAAGACACAGAAAAAAAGGAAAAGAAAAAGAAAAAAAAAAAGACACATTTTGTTGAAAAAAGAAAAGAAAGAAGAACGCACACACAATTATTAGATTACGCAGAAAGAGAAAAAGACACATTTTGTTAATTGTTAAGATTCACAAAAAAAGAAAGAAAAAAAGAAAGACACATTTTGTTAAAAAAAAAAGAAGAAAAAAAGAACGCACGCACACACAATTATTAGATTACGCAGAAAGAGAAAAAGACACATTTTGTTAATTGTTAAGATTCACAAAAAAAAGAAAGAAAAAAAGAAAGACACATTTTGTTAAAAAAAAGAAAAAAATAGAACGCACGCACACACACACACGCGCAAAAACAATTGTTAAGACCTTGTAGGAAAAGTACATTCTAGTTGGAAAAAAAAGGACGATTTGCCGTAATTTTGTTTTTTTTGTGTTGTGTTTTAAGAATTTGTTGCTGTAATTTTTTTTTTCTGGTTTGTGTTGGTGGGGGACAAAGGTGAAAGCAATAACTGGCGAAAAAAAACGAAAAAAAAACGAGGGAGGTATGCGTGTTAAAAAGCGAGAGCGAATGGACAGAGAGAGAGAGAGAGAGACAGAGACAGAACGAGTATTGAAAGAGAGGGATCGATGTGCCACCCTGTGGCCGAGGTCTTTTGTTTTTTGGAATGTGTGTGCGTCTTAAAAAGAGAGAGAGAGAGAGACAGAGACAGAACGAGTATAGAAAGAGAGGGATCGATGTGCCACCCTGTGGCCGAGGTCTTTTGTTTTTTGGAATGTGTGTGCGTCTTAAAAAGAGAGAGAGAGAGAGAAGAATTGAAATGTTAAAAGAGATTGTTTAAAAAAAATGTGCGCGCGAGGTCAGAATATGCTTGTTAGAAAGGAAGAGAGAGAGAGAGAGAGAGAGAGAGAGAGAGAGGGAAAGAAAGCGCCCGTGGGTCTTGAAAACTGCTGTGAAGTGTTGCAGAAAAATAACGACGACAACGGCGGGTGATCTGATGGTGTCCGGGTTGGAGTTTGACGACATGTCGGCCCGTTATGGTGTCGAGCGCTGTTCTCTTTTCCCTTTGTCTTTTGGATTGTATTGTATTGTGTTGCGGAGATATGTTCTCCATTGGTTCTGTCGGTTTCGGTTTTATTTTTTTGTTGTTGTTGGGTGAAATTAATTTTTTTTTTTTGATGTATTTTGATGTATTTGTTACATGGAGGATTCCGGGTTCCTAATGCTTGAGTGAATGAGATTTTACTATTTAGAGGATGGAGAAATTTAAAAATGTAATTAAAAAAAAAAAATTAAAAAAAACAGTTCTTAAGTTGAATGTTACGTGGGTCAGCCGGGCGATTTGAGTTGATTAGGTTCGGGCAGCTAGAGTTGGTTTGGGTCGGATCGCGGAAACCCTTGGACTGGGTTGATTTTATCGGGAAGAATCCCCGTGTACAGAGTATGTACAGGCTTGGAAAGTCAATGAGGGATTCCCGGCGTTTGCTCGTATGCTCTCTTTTATAGAGTACACATGGGTTAGTGGCGAGGCTTGAGGTAAAGCCTGCATACGTTAAAATTGCGAACGGGAGAATGACGGTGATATGGTCATTCTGTGGGACCACGAGAAAAGGACGGTGGTCAGTTATGGAAATTGTTGTTTTTGTGACCCAGGTGTGCCCAACTGCGCCGATAGAGTGTGTGAAAGTTGTGTAAAATGTTAAGCTTTGAAATTGTGGTCCCATTTTTTTTTGTGGATTTTGGATGTTTGCCGACGAGTGCGCTGCGAAGATACCCCACCCCCTTACCGCATAGATAGGAACACGGGAAGGGAACGCATAGAATTGGTGTCTGCTCAACACCAGTGGGGATGGAGTTAAGCTGGGGTGTGGTGTGACCCGGGTGCGCGCGTCGGGGCGGATAGAACCATGGGGATCGATTTTTAAAAAAAAGAGGTACCGGGTGTTAATTGGATTTAATTATAAGATTATAGGTTGGGCCTAGTTTTTGGTCATTCGGCGTGTTCCGGGAGCAGAGATGATTCGATGTGACATTTCGCTCAATACCGTATCGACTAGATAGATCCATGGGATGGGGTCCTCCACGTTTAATGAACAGGGCTGGGAGTTAGAGACATGAGTGATTGTTCGCGGACATTTGCGCCGGGGCACTGGGATGTTCGAAGTATATGGTCCAGATTAGACAGTGGTAGGAAAACGGTACCTCTTGTAATTTTGAGAGGCTGACCATTTAAGTTTACAGGTTCAGGAAAGGGGTTTCTGTTTTTGTGCCCCATATCGCGGCAATACGCCCGATCAGCAATCGGTCGTGTACCGATGATTAGATGAATATGTGCGTGTGTATTTAAAAAAAAAAAAAGTGTTGGTGATGGATTTGGATATTTGTGTAAATTTCTTCAGGGAAGAAATTTTGAAAGATAAGGTGGAGAGGAGTGTTATATTATGACGGACCCTGTATTTTAAACGGGTAGATTAACTAGTATCAAATAGCTAATTTTGTTATCGAAAAATAGGTTTTGTTTCTGGACTCAGAAGTGAGTCAGAGAAGTGTTTGATTCAGGAATAGTCATAACAAATTTAGACACCTGACGTGACCCTTGAGTCAGAGATCAGAGTGGGTCGTTTTTGTTCCCATATCATGCGTGGGAAGGATGTTTACGTCACCACAGAAAACAATAACTTAGTTTTTTAGAATCAGTCTGTGCCTAGAGGCGAGACCGCTCAGACCGGCTGCGAAAATGTAGCCGGCAAAAAGGCAAGGCCCCGCTGTGGGGGGCAGAAGATATCCCAGCAAGGAAAGAAAATAGCCCGAGTATGAGAGAGTCGAAGCCGGAATCCCCCTGACAGCAACCGAACCGAGAAGTAAATAAATTTGTGTGAGAATAAATAAATTTTGTGTGAAATATCCCTTCAAGAAAATCCGTGTCTCGTGTGTTCATTTTGTCTGAGTCAGACTTCTTCCTTCGATTAAGACGACACAGCCAGCGAAGACTAGACGAATCACAGGCCAAGGAAGAGAACAGAAGTTAAGACGACACAGCCAGCGAAGACTAGACGAATCACAGGCCAAAGAAGAGAACAGAAGTTAAGGTAAACTTTGAGATTTATTTGAGATTTATTTGAGAACTGTTTAGAGACTTTAAGATACGTATAAAGGCTTGAGATGCCGTAAAATAAGATTGTAAATCACTATTAATCCTCTCGTGAACATTTCGCGTTATTTTCGGCCGGAGAGGATGTGATAGCGAACTGTTGAGGTGGTTTTGGAGAAATGCCTCAGTCGGAAGGATTTCTGCGTGTAAGATAAAAGAAGCTCTCTCCCCCCCTTGCTATGCAACATATGTATATGAATGTATATATATATATGTATATATAAATATATGTATATATATATACATATCAGGATGTATATATGAATATATATATATAGAGAGGGATGTATATATATATATATGCATATTTATAAATGTATATATGTATTTATATATATAAATATACATATATATATATATGTATATATATATATATATATATTGTGTGTACTTTTGCTGCATTTTCCTATTCATGTGAACATTGTTAAAAATAATAATATAATGTAATGATACGTTTTTATTTTTGCAAGTTTTCATTTGTCATTTGTATTAAAGAAAATTTTAAAATGATCTTCAGGTTTCACAGGTTTCACGCACGTTTTAGTTTGTTGTAGACGTAATCTATGTATTTACGCTGAGTTTTGAAACCCAAACGGCTTATAGCGAAGTTTTTCATCCCACTCTACCATACGTCATATTAAAAAGAACCTGATGAAAATGTGTACGAGTGTCGCTGGTTAAATTGCTCAGCAACCATTTCTTTAGGAAAAAAATATTTAAATTATTTCATAGTAGAAACAAATAAATTGTCAAATTATTTTTGCATTTTCTCTTGAACATATCGTATTAGTAATTCGATATAGTATTTTACTAAAGGAGAACTATATTATAAGAAAGTCACAAAGCATATTTAAACGCTAATCGTCCACTGAATAAATAAAGATGATGGTCTAATAAAAATAGTATTAAATGGAAATATGTGAAAATAGTTTTTTTTAAACTACGTTCATCATTGCATGTTGCCATTTCTGATGTGATCTTTTTTCGCAGAGAGAAAATAAATATTAAGGATCCAATATACACACGAAAAAGTAAAATATCTAAAAATTGCATGTTGGCACATATTTACTCACATTTCTAAAAGAGAAAGCGATAATCAAACATAGAATTGCGATTAATAAAGGTTTCATTAAAATGTGTTTAAACACTGCAATATATATATATATATATATATATATATATAAATATATATAATATCATTATATATATATATATAAATGTTTACATGTATGAGTATATAATACATGTATATAATATTATTCAGGTAATATGATGCCCACATGAACGTAATCACTCTTTACACTACTTTAATAGATAGGATAGCCTAATCACCGAAGAGGAAATGAAAAACAAGTAATGTAGCGAATTGCATCGGTTGTGTCCAAAATGAAACTCGAACAAAAAAAACGTTCTTTGACTTTTGAATAAGATGAAAATGTAGCATATGGTATGTATAAAGATGCAACAATAATACGCAGATCCATAGAATAAAAATATGGTCACACATATTTATAAATGATTGAGATAAACCACCTACGTATTCTCAAGCTACATCAATCATTGTACTCACATATGTATGTTTATGTTTGAGCTAAGGGAAAACAATAATATTGTGACGTCGGCGTGCCTCCCCGACTTCTATACTATTGAAATATTGAAAAAACAGCAACAACATACACACGTGTAATAGCCCCAATGGATGGTTTACTTTTATTGGTTATCTCATTGCCCCGTCATAGAATTAGACGTAGAGGAAAACTTACATGTTATTTTTAAAATGTTGATATTTGATTAATCTTAAACGTACGTTCATACAGTGGCCCATATTCAACCTCCAATTAACTGTCATCAATAGTCAAAATGGTGTCTTTTATCGCCATTTAATTAGAAGCTCCAAGTGTGTACAACTGCGTTACAAAACGTTGTATACCCCTGACAAGTTCCGCTCTTTGAACTTATTGGATTTTGGCTATGATTACCTTCTTCATATCAGCAATAGTCTGGGGATTTTCAAGATACACACTTATTGTAGATAAACACATAGCTAAAAATCCGGGAAGCAAATGGTCATTGCTGGGGAAGCCAAGTATAACCAATGAGACTATCAGCATGACCCATTAATATCCAACACACAGAAAAAAATAAACATTCAACGGTTTAGGTATTGATAGTGAAATGACCTTCAACTGTAACAGAGTCAATTTTCTTGACATCACGCTCAATTTAAAAGAGGGAATATACAACACATTTAAAAAGGATAATCACACACCAATATACATAACTACTGAATATAATCGTCCTGAATTCATAATCAAACACATCCCTAATAGCATTAAGTCCAGAATTAATAAACTCTCATCAAGTAAAATATGTTTGTATGTTTGTAAGCATATATATCGTAATACATTAATAAGTAGGGGTCACACTGAAAAAAAAAACATATACTGAACAGGGGGCGTGTACTTATTTGGTACATCCGCCATTTGGTCAATTATCTAATATTGATATCGGTATAACATTACTAAATTTGATAGACAACCTCTTTGACACTAGTGACCCCTTAGGCAAAATATTCAACAGAAAAACAGTGAAAATAAGCTATTCTTGTACGAGAAATATGGACAATATAATAAACACACACAATAAAAAATATTAAGCACACCAATCAACGTTATTACATCTAAACAGAACAAAATGTAATTGTCTACTCAAAGGAAATTGTAATGTACAAAGTGTCGTATACAAGGCCACAATTTACCAACAAGACAACACTACTAATAAGAAAATGTATATAGGAATATCCACTGGTAAGTAGTAACACACCCAATTATTGTCTCGGATAGTATACACAAAACGGAATTGACTAACTATTGGTGGACTTTAAAGAACCACAACTTACCACTAATTATTTGGTTGTCTATTTTGTGTGATTTAACTACTCATAAACAACTCAGACACACATGTAATCTATGCATTGAAGAATACATTAAAACACGTAGATAATAACATTTAAAACAAAAGAGACAAATTGATGGCTAAGTGCACGCACCGACATAGATTTTAAAATATTAGCCTGTTATGAAAAAGTATTTTTTTATTTGTTGTAAATATAAATATTAATGGTAAGAGTTACGATTATAAAAATAATAATAGTTTTCGTAAATTCAAAATGTTCTACGTATACACAAGAAACCTCCGATAAAATACTTTTTTTTTAAATTCGTAAATAAACTTATTGTAAATTTCGTCGCACTATTAATCTGGGTACTGTAATATACACCGCATTTTCTGTTTAATAATCAATTAAGTTTCACTCCTAATTTTTATCGTGATCACTCGTAATTTTAATCGTAATCCCCGCACTGTAACATACCACGCATTTTTCGATTTGTATTCAATTAAACTCTGAAGCGTAAATACTCGTAAATTAAATCCGAATATCCGCCTTGTAGCATACTCCACAATTCTTGTATAATTATATCTGCCATTTCTTTTAATCGTGAACATGTGTAATTCATTTAAAACGGAATTCATTGATTTGAAAAAAGTAGGGGAACTGGTCTGTTGCCTTTGCCATCTTTTTTAATCATGATTATCACCATAGTTAATTATAATTCACCTTGTCCTTCTAGTATTACCCAGTTCCGGTTTATAATAATTACCAACCATCACCTAGAATGTGTTTTTCTCCTTTGCTTTAAAATCGGCGGTAACATTTTCTCATCATTCATGTTCTAGATGCGGTTGGTTATACATCGGATGAGACCGGTCTAGGTCGAAATAAGTTTTAATATGTACAACCTGAATGTGTGTCTTGTTGTTTCCCCTTTAAAATATATTTATATATACTAGCAAATATAGACTTCCGCGTCAGAAATGAACGCTGACGTGTAAACCGATGGAGCCTCAGTCATATTTCTCTGGTGGTTAGACGTTGATATTATTTGTTTATGACCAAGAACATTTTTAGATGAAAATATTTTTTTATAAAATTCGACCTCACCCCGATGTTTGTATAAATCTTCCCCATAAATAGAAATATTTTTAGTTTAGAAAATTCATAGTTGGGAAAAATAATTAAATTTTTAACGATTGAAAAACGTCTTGCTACTGCCGTAATTATTTTCAGAATGCTCGTTCCAAAGTTATTATCTGCTCGCATTTCTTTCCACCCAATCGTTTTGCGCCGACTCCACGTAAGAATTTACGAAATAATAAATAATAATAGTTTTAGTTTTTCAAAGAGAAGAAAGAAAAGTGTACCGAAAATAAAAGTAACAATACAAAAATACAGCGAATACGATTCTAAAAACAGTTATTTACTTACCCAGTAGTAGGTACTCCCCCCACCCCCCACCCCAAAGTATAGTCTGCTCGCATTTATTTACATCCAATAGTTTTGCGACAAATCTACGTCAGAATATAATAAGTAGTAGGTTATGTTTTTCAAAAGCGGAAAATACGTGTGCGTAAATTAAAATCAACAATTTAAAAAACAAAATACTGACCCTATCCGTAACGACGGGGTAAAAGTTAGCGCGGGTCCTAAAGTAGAAAACTAATTTCGTTATAATGTGTGGGTGTGTGTGTGTGTGCGCGTGTTTTTCATGGTAATTTTTAAATCACTTACTATTTCAATAAAACAATTTGATTCAGTGACTTTGTGGTTTAAAACATAATGGCTAATAAGATTAAGAAAATAAACAAACTTAGAACGGTTTTAAAAATGAAAGAATAAGCACGGTGAATGCCAGCGTTGTTGTTTACATTTCATTTGCCGCGCCGTATTAACGGTAGCTGTTTAATCAGATCACCATATTTAATTACCGGAGGGAGGAAACCACTGATTAAACAGCCATCGTTGTAAACTACGTAACGCAGTGCATGTATGTGTATGTATATAAATAAAGGAAATCGATTAATAATAGAGTTTATGTATCTGTCTGTCTAAATTATAATGTATAAGTAAGATTATTTTCGTGAAAAATAGTGTATATATATATATATATATATATATATATATATATATGGAAGTCTTAAGAGAACAATCATGAATGTATATTTGCGAATAGTAATTTATTAGAAGTTAGTAAGCAATTGATTATGTAAATTGAGAAACGCGCATAGTGTTTCCGGTGGTTTTTCTAGCAGTATATAAGGAAGCTGGCCGACTTAGTAAATAACTATGCTACTATGATAGAATTTCGGCTTCAGACAGATAGACAGATACATAAACTACATTATGAATATATATATATATATATATATATATATATATATATATATATATTTCATTTTTCTTCTGGTTTAATTATTTTTGACAAAAAGAAGTCTCTTTTCCCAAAATATTAAATGATGATTTTTTTAATCAACCGGACATCACACAAGCAGCTAAAAACACTCTCGCTGTAATGTAAGATTTTAGGAAAAATAAATAGTAAGTCATATTTCGTATTCGATTTATTGTTTTTGTCCCTTATAACTTGCATTTTACCCGGAATTTGCATTGCCCACAGCCTTTCATAAACATACTATTAATATGTATATATATATATATATATATATATATATATATATATATATATAATACAAATAAAATAACACGGAACCACATAATCACCGGTACAATATTTATTTCAACGCTGTGTGCTCATCAAGCGTTCTAGAGAGCTGATTACATTTTTGAAAATAAAAAAAGACAAATTAACACTCACCATTTAAATATACATATATAGAAGGAGCGACAACTAAGAATAAATTATTGCACAGATTATTATGTAATTCCGTGTAATTTTTAAATTTATTTTTGCTAAGTTTATTACATTTAGCTCTCACACCTTGATTTCCTTCTGTAATTTATTTTCCTCTAACGTACTATATATATATTTTTTTTTTACATGATTCACCCCAAACAAGGCAGGACACCACTGTAAACGTAAGGGGCTACTGAGAAAAAGGAAAAGGGGAGAAGGATTAGTGGTTCAGCTTAAATTGGGATCTGAGAAGCGAGATGTCTGTTTACATTAGTTTTACATTTCTGCATGTCAGTACTGTCGGGGAAACAGGGGACATGGAGGGAGTTCCAGAGGCCAGCAGCACGAGGAAAGAAGCTATTTGAGTAGAATGCTCTCCGGCATCTCCACAGTGAATGAATGAGATTTAGTAGAATGTCGAGTTAGTCTAGTGAATTTACGTCGAGGGGGCACCAGAGTAGCCAACTCATCGGAGCATAATCCATTGAAGTATTTGTAAAACAAACACAAGGATGCCACATTGCGGCGATGGGACAGGGACTGGAGCTTAGCTGACAGTGAGGGACCTATTAGGTTGACTACTCTTTTTTGGACTTTGTCAAGGAGGGAGAGACTAGTAGATGATGCACCAGCCCAGATGTGGCAACAATACTCCATGCATGGGTGAATGGTGGCTTTGTAGAGATACAGGATAATGTCAGGTGTAAGGAGTCCACTAGCACGGTAGAGGGAGCCAACCTTCTTTGCGGCAGCCTTGGCAATGTCTTCAATGTATGTGTTCCAATTCATGTTACCTGTGAATGTTAGGCCAAGGAGTCTGAATGATGAACTCTCAGGTAGGGTGTTATTTGCCATGACAATCGGTGGATGGAGAGGCTTCTTGTAGTTGTTGAAGGAAAGGAGCTTAGTCTTTGCGGCATTAAAAGTCACCAACCATTTATGGCCCCAATCCACTACAGCCTGGAAGTCATTTTCTAAGGATTCAGCCATTGCCTCAGATATGATCGCGTCTGTTTTGCCAACATGGCGAGAGTAAAGCGTGGTGTCGTCAGCAAATAAACCGATCTCAGACACTATGTCATCAGGGAGATCGTTTATATAGATCAGGAACAACAAAGGTCCAAGAATAGATCCCTGGGGCACACCAGCATTTATGTCATCTTGCTTAGATGAACGGCCATCGAGGACAACCTGGATTTTTCTTTTGTTTAGGAAGGATCTAATTATATTAAGTAGTTGCCCAGTAATACCGTATGAGCGTATTTTCAGGAGAAGCCCTTTATGCCATACCTTGTCAAAGGCCTTGGATATATCAAGCGCTACTGCCCTAGCTTCACCTACCTTGTCGATAGTATTATACATGCGTTCAGAGATGACCGTTAAGATGTCTGCAGTAGATCGTGCTTGTCTAAATCCATACTGGCGGTCAGATAGAAGTTTAGCATTAACTAAGTGACGTACTATCGCTAGATTGATTAAGGATTCAAAGATTTTGGCAAAGATCGGCAGTAGACTGATTGGCCGGTAGTTCTGAGGGTCAGTTCTATTCCCAGAACTCTTGTAGACTGGTACCACAGAGGCAATTTTCCAGCTATCGGGGAAGCAAGATTCGGCTAGGCATTTATTGTAAAGTTTGGAGAGGACAGGGGCCAGTTCAGCAGAGCATTTCTTTATTGCTATTACAGGTATAAGATCAGGCCCACAAGCTTTAGAGGTGTCAAGGCTTTTTATGATGTCTCTGATCTGGGATGGGGTGATGACCAGGTTATCAAGTGTGGCTTCAGTCCGCAATGGTAATTCAGGGAGAGGGTGGTTACCTGAGTCTAAAGTAGAGTTAGAAGCGAAACGCTGTGCAAGTAGTTCAGCCTTATCAGTGGCCGTGCAAACGACATCATTGTGGTTTGAAAGTGGGGAATTGTAGATTGACCATTATTCACTACACTATTGTAGATTTTCCAGAAATCGCGAGTACCTAGTTACTGTGACTGGATGCGTTTTTTTGTTAACTCATTATACCTTCTCTTCGCTTCGCTTATCACGGCCTTGCAATTGTTTCTTGACTCTATAAATGTATGCCTATTAGTAGCTGACTTATGGCGGCTGAATTTACGGAATGCTTGTTGCCTCTCAGAAATGGCAGCTGCACATTTCGAAGTGAACCATTGAGGAGAGTAGGGGCTTGCTTAAGAATTTTCGCATGGGGACATAGGCTTCAATGCCTGCTTTGACCCATTCAGTTAATTCGTTTGCACACTGGTTGGCAGGGAGTAAGAAGGTTTCCCTCCATGGGGCGTCACTGATGTGATCTCTGATTGACTCAAAATCAGCTTGCTCGTAGTATCTTGTTGTTTTGAGCAACGGTTCATCAGCTTTTGGACGACTTTTTAGCGTGATATGTATCATTAGAACAATGTGATCAGCATTCCCGAGTGGGCTATGAGCTTTCGTCACACAAGCCTCAGGTATTGAGGTCAAGAAGAGGTCTAGGAGTGAGGCTTGTTGGTCCACACGATCAGGGATGCGGGCCGGAAAATCAACAGTCATAGAGAGGGAGTGAGCTAAGGAGAAGTTATACGTAGAGTTGCCGGCTGCGTTAGTAAGGCTGGAGAATCCCAACCAGTCGCGGTGGTGGGCATTAAAATCCCCAAATACATGTATCTGGGCATTCGAGTCAATTAAGAGTGCTCTATCTATGCTTTCAGAGACAGAGTTTAGACGAGTACAGTCCTGGGTCGACGGGGAGCGGTATAGGAAATATAAGTAACTAACGTTGTGATGTAAAGTCAATCTAAAGCACATGTAGTCGTAGTCATCTGATTCTAACCTATGTTCTCTAGTCAGGGGGAGAGTGTTCCGAACATAAACTCCTACGGTAGAGTGGGAGGTAGTCAGTCATGTCGAAGTGGTGAGAAGAGATTGAGGATTGGAGGTTAGTTTCACTTAGAGCTAGGATATCCGGGGAGTTTGTCAGGAGAAAGGTTTCTACGTCGTTGATGTTGGTTCTAAGTCCCCGGATATTTGTGAATGCAAGCCTCAAGGGCGGAGGTGAAAGTGTGTTTTGGGTGTCTGGTTTAGGTTTGATTTTATTTCTTTGTAATGGCATGTTTGATTTGATTATAGAGTGGATTGCGCAAGGTGGGAACTTGTTTGGTGCCAATAAGCTCACAACCAGTCCATTAGTCACGACCTGGTCCATGGGGGTTGTGGCCTCGGGTAAGCCCTCCGGAGATAATTGCAAGGCCCCTTTCCTTGCGCGACATGGCACATACAACTACCCACGGTATTATGCAACTGATGATGGAGCAGCCGTTCTTGGCGCTACCCAAGAGTTTAGGCTCCTGTCCTGTCAGTCGGAAACAGCAGCCAGACAAGTTTTCTAACCTGTACCCTCAACCTGTCGGAACAAGAGAGGCGCAGACTGGTCATGTAAGACTTACTAACGAAAAAACTTTCCCCAAGTATCCCAAATTGAGAGAAAGAGAACGGCGTTCATTGTCCTAGTAAGAAAACAAGGCTAGGCACTGAGTGTTTAGAGGCGTCCCAGCGCTGTTACCTCTGCGTCTGACTAACAAACCAAGAAGGAGTGCAAGGGCCGGCGATAGGTAGAACCTATCTACTCCTTAAGCAATTGTAGGTTTGCAAACCAGATATTTTGTTCGAGATTCCAACTCTAGGAAGGTTGTCGATCAGGACTAAGGACTCCATCCTCCCCTACAGTTTACTGCCACGGCGTAAGTAACTGGTAGCAAGGTTTTTTTGTCAGAGATTTCCTTCTCTTAGATGGATAGCCTTACGAGGTCTTACGGTTCCAACACTCCGAGAGGGGTAAAAATAGCCTGCGCCCATGTACTAGTCGGGTATTTCCTAGCCCCCGCAGGTAAGAAAAAAAATATTCATATATATATATATATATATATATATATATATATATATATGTACACATGAAGATAGAATAAGTTCAATCGCATACTAAGGAAGGAACAGTAAGTTGAAGATAGGTTTCCCTCTCTCCCCTCTCTCAACCCCGAACGACATTTCGGTTTCTTCACTGCTAAGGCAGATACGAAATGTGTCTTTAACCAGACTAGCATGCTTAGTTTGGACGATATTCATCCCCTATCTACATTCGCTAGTGAACTACCCCCACCCACCCCTTTTCAACCTGAACCCAAGTGACCCCTTCAGAATGTAGGCAAGAAAAGAAAGAAAAGATACAGAGTTTTTGAACACTCAAGAATCCTGGAAAAAAGATTATTTTAGCTAAATATATATATATATATATATATATATATATTTGAAAACTCATACGCTAAGGACGTTTAGATACTTTGCTTGAACTTTGAATTCTAATAACATTTGATTGACGCCTTATGTTATCACTTCATTATATATATATATATATATATATATATATATATATATATATATATATATATATATATATTTACATAGTTCACCCCAGACAAGGCGAACTGCCACTGTTTACATAATGGGCTACTAAGTTGAAAGAAAAGGGGGCAACCTGAATTGGGATCTGCGCAGCGAGATTATGTTTACATTAGGTGTATAGTATATATATATATATATATATATATATATATATATATATATATATATATATACAAACACACCCACAAATATATATATATATATATATATACATATATATATATATATATATATATATATATATACATATATATATATATATATATATATATATATATATATATATTCATTTGCGGGGGGGGAATTATCAGCGATTCTGTCAGCTGTATCAACCACATATTAAATACTAATATATATATATATATATATATATATATATATATATATATATATATATATATATATATATATATATATAAAAGAGTATGTCAATTTCAAGTTAAGCATACAGCTTTTAGGCACATTATTCTGTGTAATTTAGTTTCCGTCATATCTTATTACTCGTTATATTTGGGTATTGTATACGTTTTCTACCTTTTGCAATGAAACGCAATGTGAAAATTTAAGCATAATACAAAAACTATAATTTTATTCATGAAGTTTTCTGGATAGTTTGCTTAAATATATTGACATAAGAACATTTATTATCTGCCCATGTTTCTTTCAGTGACATCTAATTCCATTTGGCATTGCGTTTTCTATGTTTATTAAATAAATATTGATTTGAAAACCATATTTGGAAGTCAAAATACATATATTCTATCATGTTTTTACTTCAAAATATTAATGAATCGACGGTCTAAAGTAGACTTTACCATGAATATTCTTATCATATATTTACTTTTACCACTTGATCAAGAATATCGGTGTGTATGTTGTACTATATATGCTTTGGCATGTCAGAACTAATATTTCTTTTGGAAATCTCATATCTGTTGATTTTTTGCAACCAACGCATCAACTCGAGGCTCGAATCGCAGACCTACAGTACACATTGATACTGAAACGCCAACATATACACTGCATTGTATATTTATCTTCCTCGACAATTTGTTAGACACAAGGGCAGGTTTTTTAGTAAAGGTGTTCTATAGAAACGAACCAGATTCAAACACAGCACGGCACCGTCCTCAGACTGCATTGTTAAACACTTAGCCACTGTTCCATCCAACATCTATTTATGAGGCTGCTTCTCAGCAAATAAAACGCAGGAGAAAGATAACCGTATTTTCCTACGCTAATCGGTTCAGTCGACAATTCAAATCCGTTCAGAGAAAAATATCGCATATTAGCTTAGTTAAACACTGTGTTTTACTTACATCGAAGCGCTTCTAATAAAGTGAACGATTATATATTATATAGATATTAACATCTACACACACATAATTGTGTCTTTTAAAGACTCATCAGTGTGACTTTCATCAAACTAACGCATCCAACTAAAATTCAAGTCACGACTGAAGGACACAAGTCAACAATAGATGTGTGGTAGGACTCAGTGTGTAGTTTTGACGAGTACACAATCAGAGTTTAGATTACATTAATTATTGACAAGTGTGTGTTTCTTTTATAACAAGGTACCCACTCGTCTCTACGCACCGTGGGAATCGTTCGCCACTCACGCACAAGTGTTTGATATACTGGTCGCGGTGCCAGATATAACAAGTAATCCCACACGGCTCTGCCTCTCCGCTCACAGATCTAGTTATCCACACAGAGATCTTGCCAGACCGTGAACACTCTTCAGCCGATCGTCGTAGTGGAAATAAAACATATGTCGATCGAAATTCCTCTAGGCCGGGATGACGACGATGATGATGATTACTTCGCGATCATCGCTGTCTCGTCAAATTCCCACGTTGAAACTGTTGATATCAGCGAACGAACACTGCGCGATCAGCAGCCGGCTGACTCTGTAAGGTTGAATATTATTTAAGCAGAACAAAGGAAAAATAATAATGTTCAACAACTCGGTCGGGGTCGTTTTGTAGGGAATAGTAATTATTAATAACAATAAAATAAATTAATTGATGTTAGATTGATTTAATGTCTACCGTATGGTAATTACAGTTGCGCAAAGCTATTTCGTTGTCTGTGTGTGTGTGTGCGAATTTGTTTACAATCGTTATTTAGTCACAAATTAATGTATCTAAGGCAAACGAGAATGAGTTTGTCCGGTTCTCTATTCATTGTCGAAGCGGCGTGTCGATTCGACTGGCCCGCTCGCCTTCCAGCTCGTTATGTCGTCCCGTCGCGTGGGTCTCTCAAAACGTACGTTCTCTTATTGAGATGTGTATTGCCACACCTTCCCTTTCTCTACCATATTTCTCTATGTGTTTCTTCCTCTCTCGGGGGTTTGGGGGCGGGCGTCCTCCTCCCAACGATGTCTCTGTAACAAAGTGGGGTTATAGCGTTATCATAAAACACTTACTCTTCTCTCGCCGTGTGGCCGTCGGTCGTCTGCCGTAATTAATGACGACAGCCTAGATGATTATCTTCTCCAGTCAGCTGATTCAAGGCGTGTTACTGATACACCTGATCATATGTCGTTTGTTGATTTTTATTTAGCATTATGGTGACTAGAGTTGTTGCCCAAATTCTCGTCTCACATCTGGTGTGTAACTACCTGTTGCAACTATTATCAGGTTTGACAACATGCATGGCTTTTTCTTAGACAACCCAGACGACCTGACGCCTTAAATCAGTTAGTTTGAATGAGCTGATTTTACGAATATATATACTAGTCTTACATCTCCACTTCGTTTCTACGCAGGGCTTAGCATCATCACTAAGATGCATACTAGCGCATAACTCGGGTACCCGATCCCCATAGGCCCCGGATGCTTTGTCACACTTGTTCTTAATAAGTTTGACTAAACAAAACCGGAAACGTCCTAGCATTATTTGCTGTCATTTTTATAGTTACGTTTTTAAAACTAATTGAGAAACGCTATATAAATTACTTTTCTTTAAAAAATATTGCAACTAAAACATATATCAATTAATATATATATATATATATATATATATATATATATATATATATATACTATGTTTTAATTGATTGTGGTATCGAATTGCTAATGATTTATCGGGTGACAAAAACTTAACTAGCTTATATTCGACATGCATTGTATGAATCTATCATTTCTTTAGTAAGTAATGTTTAATAGCACACTATTAAATATGTTTTTTTTCAAAAGAATATATATTCCCTCAAATAAAATGTATATTTTTTATAAACACACGCGCCCACACAACACACACAAACACAAAGAACCCGATCACCCACATTACAATGGACAACAAAGGAGGGGCTAAAGGTATATATATGTATGTATGTGTATGTGTGCATATATATATATATATGTATATATATACATATTTATTTTTTTATTTTATTTTTATTTTTTTTATTTTTTGATGTGTTGATATTTTTTATATTTATAATATTAAACTAAAAATAATACATTAATCACCTAAATAATAGTGTAATGGATTCATCCAAAAACTTTAAAATGCAGCAACATTTTTGTAAGTAACGGATAAATTTTATTAGACAGACGACAAATTTTTAAATAACTAATATAAGTTAGCAAAACATTTATATTGAACAAAACGTGGATTTAGTATGAGGAACGTTTATCTTTTTGTCTTTTAAGGGAAGTGGGGTCTGATCAACTCTGCTGGGAAGCCATGAAATTAAATACTGTCTTGTTTTTAAATTCCCGAAACTGTTTTTCATGGTAAACAACTGATGATCCCTTAAAATAGTGTTAGAATAAACTAATATAATAACTGTAAAAAATAAATTGACTTACATGAGTGATTTTCCACTGAAAGACTTGAGACTATAAGTTTTTTTTTAAATATAGTTTTAATTGTTGAGTAACTTCCGAAACTATATATATACATATATAACTCTCTCTCTCTCTCTCTCTCTCTCTCTCTCTCTATATATATATATATATATATATATATATATATATATATATATATATATATATTATTATCATTATTATTAAATACATATCTGGTTCTAATTCATGGATCAGAAATTATTCCGTTTCTAATGCGAGATAACTATAATAATTGAAAAGAGAAAATGCTGTTCTTTAATTTTTGAAAACTATTATCGTAAGTGTGTTTGAAATTACTCGTACTTGTTTCGAGATTGTTTATTTGATTCCTTTGACTTATCTAAATTATCATCCACTTGATGTGTGATTTCAATGTTATGCTTGTATTTTATGTGTACTGTACACTATTGTATTAGATCTTATTTTTAAATATCTTTTGTATTTTCGTCTTGTCTTTATTGTTAATTTATCAGTGTGTTTTTTTTATTTTTTCACATTTTCGTTTATTTATTTATTTAAGTTACTACCATAAACTTGTTGTACGTGTACATAAATCCTACATCCAGATATTGTTTAATGTTACCATATACGACGTAATTATATAATCATCTTGCTTCACGAGTTGAACTCATCCATTTATTCATTTCGCATGCATCAATGATTTTTTTGTTGGCATTTGCTTCCCCGATATATTTCTAGTACTAATTGTTTCCAGGTACTTACAGGATCGAACAGGTGATGGTTGCAACATCCTAAGTAAGAGTGTTTCTGTCGACCGAACTGGATTCGAACTTGGAACGCCCATGTTTTTAGTCCGTGTCGTTAACAATTTAACAACCATCACTTCCCAAGAGTTGCAGTAAGTGTGGTAGATTGCTCATTTTTAATGCAGATGAATAGTTGGACCACAAAAAGAATATTTAAATAGGATATGTAAAAGAGCAGTTACTGAAATCCTGAGGAAGTCGAGGTGTTATTTAATCGAAAGCTGTTTCATGTGCCAGTATAGCAACTGTTTTGACAGTAACATTCATGAGTGGTGGCGGAAACCCCTTTCATAAACGATTATTTGAAAACTATGCGTATGAATTACGAGAGAAAATGCATTACCCTTGCAACACTAGCAGCTCCCTCCATTATGTATGGATACCGTACAGACTGGAGTATAATGGTTGGAGACTAAAAATAACTCAACGTCTTTACTGCACCATTTTCCCAAAAGGGATCATCGATATCAAACGATAAGCATACCATTTGTATAGACAAGCAGTCGCCTAAAATGTATCAAACTCAAATCGAACGTATATTCCATAAACACAAGTAAATATCTCACTTTTTTTGAAGAAACTACTTTTTCAAACACAACACACACAGAATAAGCAACAAACCCCCATATTTGGTCACACGAGAAGACGGGTCGAGTGATTTAAAACAGCGCATTCGCTATGAATCACTTCAGCTGTTGTCGAAAAGAAAAGAACAGAAGAAAGAACAATTGTTGAAGGCGTGTAGTTGTATTGTTTCCAAGCAAACAATGCCATAGAAATACAACTCATTAGTCACATGATAAGTATAATTCTAGAATTAGATACATCTGCAAGCAAACTAACCCCCACCATTATCCTAACGAGTGCAGCCACTCAGCTTTTCCTATACTCCTCTAACATTCAGAAGGGATGGAACAGAGTCGAAGCAAAAACGATGTATGTATGCGACCCCGCTTCGATCTAGTAAGCGACATTTATTAGCTGCATTTGAATTTGGAACTATACACTTGTGCGGATGAGAAACTCGGAAATGTATCGGAAGTTATATCATCTCGAGGTTAAATATGATGATGGTGCGGAATCTGGCTCGCCTCCGCTAAAAGGGTCTGAGAACATTGGGTAAGTCACTCGAAAGTTCCATCTATACGGAGTATCTTTAAGGAGGAAGTGTTGCCAGAGAAAGGTGTATGCATTTTATGATGATTGTCGCAAGTAAAACATAAGGATAGTTATATTAGTTGATGAGAAAGTGCATATGCTGTATACTTGTTTTAAGTACTCAATGATAATTATTTAAAAAAATGTGAGAATTCACGGTTTTATAATGATGTATATTAAAAACGAATCATTGCAAATAATTAATAGAATGGACAAATTTTGATTACTTATAGATACAGTTGTTTCAATTTTATTTGATCATGTTGTAGTTTGCGTGAAAGCAGCTCTGAGGTAATATGTAAATATACTGGTAGAAACTCTCTTTACTAGAATTTTACCTGAGGTTATGCAAACCAAGTAAGTAAAACCGGTATTTAGCCGTAAAGTAATGCACAGGTTGGATGTACAGTCAACACTGCGACGGTTTCTTTGAGTCCAGACAAAATTTACCCAGTTATTGACTGTTCTAAATATCGAATGAAGGCTGGAAAAGTACAGAGCCTTCATTTATAACTTCAATTAAAGGATCACACATTATAAGGAACACTTTTGTAATATTTAGGGGATGTGTCGTAAAATATATATACAAAATATTAAAAACAAATATTATTCTACAAATAAACAGTGGTTTTCGTAAGGTAGTTCTGGGTTTTGTTTCTTTTTCTTGTCAGTGATTACATATGTTGTCCTCATTACTCACATTGTATATATCTTGATTTTCATGATACCATTGTTTAACGGTACGTTCTCACTATCAATGCAACACAACCGGTGAAATTGGCCTGATTATCCATGTGGATTAGGAAAATGTAATGCGGCGTCTTTATTGTTGTGTGTACACTATCTCAAACAATCTATATCGATATAAGCAGTAGAGATTTGACTCGAGTCTCATTTTCTGGTACTGGCATGTGTTAGAAGAAATATTCGGTTAATATAGTTGCTAGACATTCATCTACTTTCCCTTCATGATAAATAAGAATGTTAAGACAGAGTGATGGCATATCCTAGTAGAAGGGGCAGTATCACCAAAGCCATAACGGGGATTCAACTGTTCTCTTACTTCAACTATCTTTTCTCTAGTATGTTAGATTTACAACACTTCTCAACAGCAGGGAACGTCAAAATCTGATTGTGCACTGGTTTCTGTTAACTGGCACGAAACACTTGCGTTTGAGAGTGCCACCAGTACCGTCACAATAGGATGTTCATGTCTTGCATCAATATCGAAACTATTTTCTCGTGGTAAGTTTCAGAAATGCTTGATAGTTTTTATACTGCCCATCACAGCCGTCACTAAAATAGTCAACGCTTTTTATCTGGGTAACACTTTATCCCATGTAACGCATGACTATTTTCTTCAGCTCATAAACAAAACAGATGTCATGCTCTAGATCATCAGAAATCATACCTACTCAAACGTTGATGACGTACACTTCCTTTTTTGATGCACGGTGCGCTGGTCCTGGTGCCAGTTTGATTACTGGATTTCACTATGCAGCATATAGTGATACTCTTCAGCAAAGTCCACGAGTATCATGTATTCGGTCTCTGTTATGTTTGCCTCTTCTGTTTTAAATGTTGACATTGGCTGTTGGCTATAAAAGAAAATAAACTGAAGTGTTCAATACTATACACTAGCATCTCAACAAAATTATCCACATAAAATGTGTGTGTCTGCAGTGTTGTTTCGTCGACACTTTTCTAATAAGTATACGACGTCTATTTATCAATCTCAAGTTCGATTAATTTATCCAAATCAGTATATCTGGAACAGTTTTGACAAAGATGACCCATGCACAAGATACTTTGTTATCGAGTGTTTATAGCTGATGTCAAACCAAGGAAATTTAACAGTTTGATTCTACTATTCATTTTAATCTTCCGTTCTTTCAGTTTTCGTTTCAACTGCTGGAGCATATATTCAACGAGTAACTCTGTGGTTTCATGTTGGGTAAAAATACAAAGAATGTTTAGCAGACGATGTTAATAAGATTTTGAGGCAATATTTGAGCTTGTCACGAAAGAGGGTTCAAGCATACATCAATGTATATCTCTTTGTTCGCTGCATGCAGTTCATTGAGATTGAACAAAAGTAGACCCTTTTGTACGTGGAGTGTGCGTCCCAAGCTGAAAACATGTTTAACGTATTGCATGATCTGGGAAAGACCGTCGTCTTCGTAGAAAAGAACGAACCAATTCACAATCTCCTGGGAAATATTAATGTCCTTCTTCTAATCAGGAAGCGAAAGAGTACTCTGACTTCTATATTGTCTGTGATACTCGTACTATATATTCTGATACATTGAAGTAATTAGCAACAAGCTATTGTGCCCAACATTCTGGAGTCAATTGTTTAGTTTTCATGAGACAGCAATCTACACATTTGCGTATGTGCTCCTGTCAACTAATTTTCTAATTTGCCTGAACCACATTTTTAAACATGGTGTGTCATATATTAACCATGATAATGCGGAATAATTTACTTGTCTGATGTTGTAATTATGCTACAACCAAGTGTGAATAAAATGCACATCCAATAAGCACTGCTAAATTCACTAACAATACTAATAATAAATCTATCAACCGTCAGAACAAAATAAATAAAAACAAACCTGCCCAAATCTTGTACGCACAATAACATGGTAGGAGGAAAACTGGGTAAAATCTATTCAATCAAGTGAATGGGAATTAGGAATTCTAAAGAAAAAGATTGGGATCTATCCATATCAACTGTTTCTACAATAGGATATATTTACTCTAAACAGAATATCTCTGATAGGCATTTCGTTTTCTTCCAATTACAGGAAAAATGAAAAGCGTTTTCACAGAATATGTTTTCCCTGGTAAAATTAATTACACAGTGATTATTGTATCACTAAAGAGGGATAAACAGAACATTTTGAGAGAACTAGTGTTTAGACGTGAATATTTCTGTTTTGTTTTTAATGAATTTTGTATGTATATTTCATGACACAACTCAGAAAATTTCACATTTTAAAATATATCTGTGATGATAAGGCCAAAGTTAAACAGACAAAAATGTAAGCCCTATACTTCTTCAGCCTATATATATAATATTTTCGACTGTCAATTATTTGGCAAATCGTTTATGTGCTTAAATGAAACATCATAGGTTTCACTGTACATCTCGTGTGTGTCTACATTTTACGACTACGTTTTGCGAAAAATATTCAAAAAGATAAATATTCCCCAAATAGCACAAATGTCAAGAAGTGTGTTTTAGGCTTCATACAAGTTTCGTCGTATGTCATGACCATTTTTTAAATCATATATCTAATTCTTTAATGCTCTAGATTGTTGGCACAAACGGTATTTTCAAAAGTCCGACGACGACAACTACGCCTTCAAAATCTTACCCAATGAAATGTACATCCTAAGTACATAGTTTAAGCTTAACAAATCTAGATTCTTTAAACAGCCTGCGTTAAAAATTGACAGGCAGGATGCGTAAATTGTGTGTTTCTGAACTAATTTAGTGTGACATTAAAAACGGTGTTCCCTTAATCTACTCGAATCTGAAATTGCAGAATGATCTTAGTTTTCAGACTAATTGTACGAGGTGTGTATCAGTAGAACATTAGAGGTTCCAAAGCTTGATGTTATGAGATAAAATGTCTCACAACCGGGGATAACCAATGTGGGCAATCTCCTGTTTTCTGTAAAATGACCCTCTCGATTGCGTTTCAAAAAACCTCTGGGAAGAAATACAACTGCTAGTCTACTCGTGTGACTTAGATATAAGTAAGATAGGTTAAGCTAATAAGATGCGGAGCCAAATGTTGTTAGAAGATCACCAGATTTAGGAAACGGTAATCAGCTGTTTAAAGTTGGTAAACAATCTGAGGTTTTGTCATAAACTGTTAGTGTCCTGCTCACCGCATCCCCATGTATCCCTCTCTCACTGTTGTTTAATTAATAAAATTCCCCTAGGGTAACATTGCCGTTTCATGTATAATTCTTCTCAAATCATAATTCATGCCAAACTGAAATGTATTTTGATATTACACCGATTATTTGTTTAATAACAGGTATTTGGATGTGATATAAAACAAAGAGAGACAATTTATAATCTTAGTCTAAGCATTGACTTTCTACATTAACATTTTATTCGTATTCATTTACTTCTAAACCTTTGTCTATTCTAGATATTAAGTACCACAAAATAACTTCGTTTGTTTTGCATTTTCTGATTCGTTCGGAAGAGACACCCGACTTTGCAATTTAGATGAACGCTGTAATACATGTGAAATAATACCATTAGAACATCTTAGTCGACATGTCGTTAAATATTTGAATGAGGTTTACGTGTCCAATTAAAAACCAAGGAGCAGAGACAAACTTTGCTTGTGTAGTGGGCACCGATTCGTGTATAATGTGACGTTTAAGCTAAAAATTCGATTCGAAGATTGTATTGCATAATGATCGAATACAAAATTACTTGAACTATTTTAATATCGTGAGAGGGTTTTTATTTCAATTGAATCTCAGGACATATACACAGACACCGCCTTTATAATAGAACATTTATAGCTAGTATTATACAGCTTAATCTACCAATGAGATCAATAACATATTTTACAAGTAGATTCAGAATCAATTGCTAATTTTTCAAGGATCCGTAATTTGTTAATAAACTAACATGTGTTGTCAGGTTAATTACAATGGTTACGTTACAAATACTTTGATGTCAATCTAAAAGCAATTATGGCGATGATATAGTGACTATTAAGAAATACCCTTGAACCCTAAAAAAAGCGATCGATTGGAACTATATCCTCAGTCAATGACACCCCTTATTTTGTATACGTTGTATATTGACGAGTTACAAGAGAACACACTCAACGAAAATGATCGATACCTGACACATATACATATGAAGCAAAGACACACATACGAATGTGATGCGACATTACACTACCAAGCCTTGGAGGTAATATTACGTTAAATACTAATGTATAACTACTTTTAAAAATAAATTAAGACGACGACGTTACATATAACATTTATATAAGTTAGAAATGATATGTTTTTGACTTACATTGCCAACAAAACATGAATGATTTTATTTATTTAATTATGAGCGTTTAAATTTTAAAGAGTAGTACTCATCGTTGGTATTCATCATTAGCTTGAAAGATTCTTAGTTTAATATTCATTTACACTAATTGCATATACATATCAATTTTTTTTATTTAGTTTTCTCAACAATTTAAATCTTGAAAGGAAAATAGTTTATATATTACTTTGAAACTGTCAATTGTCTTCAATTTATTTTGAAATTGGTAAAATCTAAATTTACGATAGCGACATTAAATAAACAACTGGAACTGTTTGCATTTAATAGATGCAGGTCGGACAAGTTTATTTAAAATATAATGAGGGATGTGCTATCATACGCTGCGTGAACACACATATGCAAGCGTTTTTTCTATTACACATCAAATAACATACAATTTAAAATTGTTAATATTAATTGTTAAAATATTAATATTGCTTATGAAAAAGCAATTCATTATTGCTTGTACTACAATTTGAAACTAAGCATCTTTTAGTTGATTTGAAGATTAGAAGAGAACCATTTGAATAGAACCTGCGAATAAATGTACTTCGACTAGTGAAGGATAACAGAATATGATCAAGCCATTTCATGTTTATTTTAAGAACAATTATGAACACATTCTAAAATGATGTGTTTCTTCTTTCCCAAGTTTCATATTACATAGATAATTTTCTTTTTTTACGTATATTTCTCTTTTATTTCTAATGTTTCGTATTTTTAATGGTTCTTTATTCGCCCATCTTTCAAGGATCATGTTACTTGTTTCTCTCTTCCTTCTGCTGAAGATCCGATTTAATTTAACCTGACTAAGATTTAAAATTAATCCATATTTTTGTTCGCATTCTTCTTTAAATATTTTATTTATGTTTTAAGAAAATGTTATATTTTCTTCTGTTTATATATTTTTACATTTAATTTATTTATTTTTTTTACATTAGCAAAGCGTAATTTCCAGAATCTTGCACAAGTTCAGTTTCTAATATTTTCATTTGATTGATCAATTGTTAATTTTCTACGTTTTTCCTTAGTATTAATAGCAAAAGAACAACGGCTTAGTACACATTATAATTTAGCATATAGATGTATATAATGGACCTTCATTGAAGCATAAAAATCAGTATACTTAATTAGGGTATTTCTATTGGAAATGCCGTCATGCAGAATCTTGAAATAATACTTCTAAATACAGCAATGGGGTGTATTATATTTTTAGAATGCTTACTTATTTACATACACTGTCAAATATATGAAACTAATCATCTCTGTGAGTTCTACAAGGGTGAGTTCCTGAATGATACAATATCGAAAAACAATATATGTTGTAAACACTATTGTATGGCTAAAATTCATGAAATGTCGACGCCTATAGAAGTGTGGTAGTCATTACTTTACCAATGATAATGAAATTTCCCGAGTCGCTTTCATTAGAGTAAACTAAGTTGAGCAAGAGAAAATCATTCGACTGATCTATATGCTTACCTGTTATTAGTTCTGGATTAAGGTACGAAATGCCTCGTTTCGTTTAATCCTGTTGTGGGATAGCGTCGTGTACCCTTTCTGGGAAGCTGGACACAAACTTCAGTTTAAAATTCTTAGTTACAGACTTGGATACAATTACAATAATTCTCTACAATTACAACGTGTCACTACGCTTGTCCTAGTCGTGTTTTCTAAAAATAGAGATCAATGTCAAATCAATTAAATTACAGGTGCATGTCATATTTTCAGAGATAAGACCAGTTGTCATCACAGACGTGTCAGAAAACCAGAACAGGTTGTGAAATCATAACACCACATTTAGGGAAACTCAGAAAAATGTGTTGTATATTGTGCTTTCCTTCTCTCACACACTCTCTTTCCCTCTCGTAAATAGATATTATACAGTCGGCTTTTGGGTAAGCATAGAACTAGCTGTGTACGTATAATGGTCTTATTTTCGAGTTTAAAATTGTCTAATTCTTTTTGAAACATGATAAAAATTATATTTTTATATTTAACAGTAAAATGCCTTGTTTAATTATTACGGTCCCAGCCTATTGCTGCAGAATGCAACCCGACAAAATACCCAGCAACGTATCGATAAACACTTTATCAAGAGGGGGTGCTTATCGTTGCCACTCGGGGACCTTGTGTGTTACGTTTCCCTGGACGCAATATCCATTCCGAAAAAATACCATTAGTTCTGAACACACTAAGCCACACTCTCTAGCCGGGGCTATCGTTTAAGCATGATTGCTCTCGGGCGATAACCACAGGTACATTTGGATGCGGTTTCACACACCCGGCAAGCGATCGTATCATATTTGTTCCTCAACCAAGATACACCCTGCAGCCAACGAAAGTATTTCTTTGTTGTACGATTCCTAAGATCTGATCAGGACCCCCGTCCAAGAAAAGCAATCATAGTTCGTGCTGTTACCACGATCCGATTTAAATAACTCTCCGAACAACGATGTAGGTACATTGGTACCGTGACTAGGATTCGAATCTGGATTACAATGGACACAGCCTGAAAAAAAATCCAAGGATACAACTAGGCGATCACAGCTAAATTTGGATTCAAAGGAACATCAACAGACACAATCCAAAGAACGGCCAATTGGACCTAGAACGATCACCAAATGCATTAATAGAAAACAAACAGAAAACACCGTAAAATCACACACGCTAAAGCAATTGACAATTTTCTTGTGCTACTAAAAAAAAGAAATAGACAAAATAGATAACACAGCCCGAAATCCTTTAAATACAGTTCGGACAAGTTCAATTGTGCAAGTGCAGCTTATTGATTTTTTCATAGACGCTGTGATTCACCCCTTCATTTATGAGGATGTGGCTAGATCCAATCCAGACACATTATCCGAATATTTGTGTAAGGCAGAGTAAAAGAATGTTCTACCACTGAGTTCAAACAGGACAGCGAATTATTATTTCTGTTTATTTGACCGATAAAATACCAACAAGCATTTCAACGACAACACGTTTAATCACAAATTAAATTAGTGTTTCTTTTTTCTCTTCTCTCTCTCATTATTTTTCTCTCATTCTCTAAGCACTCTACGTAGTATCAAGGTAAACCTTTCTCTTCCCACTAGCTGGAGCACCGTGCCTACTCTATTTATCTCAACGAATATTAGCTCAATCCTCATTTGCATACGTGAACTCTCCTCGCGGGACAAAAGTTACAAGTTTCCATTTTTAAACCGGGACACTCTGTGTTCAATCCCTGATGGGCAATGCACGGCGTAACCCTCACTGATTTTCCCTGTGGGCCTGCAGGATAGCTGATACACTCACTCTTGATCTCTTAATAACACATGATGCAGGGTGATGGTGGTCTTTTGATTTGTGTATTTCTTCGTAGTTGGGCATGCACCTCAGTTTCTGCTTATGAATCGGCTGACGAAGTTTCCGCTGTGAACACGCGGCTTCATTGTCGTGAGGATCAATGGCGCTGTCTATTAATAGTTCAGTGCCAGACGACTCATTACTTATCTCAGTAGTTATATGCTCCGCCCCGAAAGCAGGGTGGAGATCGCGGATGTGACGTGGGATTCAATCAACCACGACATATTGCTGACTGCCCATGCCAGTCATTCGTCTCCGTTTGAATTTAGTGGTGCATCGACAGCTAGGTTGTTTAAAACAGTCATGGTCTCCTACATAATATGGCCCGTCTATCTACTCGTCAAGTGATTGCACAATGTCGATTCCTTTTACTAGAGTTCGGTATGTGTAGATGGCATTCGCGGGTGCGGTTGCCAGGGACACGCCCTCCTTCGGCGTTACATTGTACAAATATCTTTCTTCCCCAACAGAGCAACTTTTTCCTGTCAGCAATCGTCTTTATGCTGCGGTGGCTTCTTTCCGCGATTCCATTGCCTGCTGATACGTAAGCGCATCACCACCGCAATGTAACTCCCTATTCACATAAAAGAAACTGTTTTACTTGATGGCTTAAAAATGCTGGGTCGTTATCGGTCAAACTCTCATACGATTATCCCCTTTCGTAAAATACGGGAAATAGTCATGAGAGAAAGAAGGACCTCGTGGAAATATGTAGCCAAGATGACATAGATGTCAGCGAAGTAGAGACAGTGGATCGAAACTGTCCCACCGAAGATATAACAAAATGAAAAAATGAACTCGAAGATGTAGAGGAGACTAAAGGCACAAATTCCACCACCAAAGCTCCGGGATGGGTGTTATGGTAAAAATAAAGAGACGACCGATATAGGCACTTATCGATACTAAATCAGATGTTTCGCTCCTCAAAACATTAAGTTTTGATTAATTAACATCGAGAATAGAAGAACTAGGGGATTCTAATCTTACAGTTATTGTTGTAAACGAGCAAAAGAGTGTCCTCGATGTCATGGCTCACTTACCGATAAAAAGTGATTAAGCGAATGGCTTTGTCAAGGTTATATATCACTCTAAACTTATACCGGGACTTGATATTAGGGTTGAAAAGTGACCGAGCCCAAATAACCTTTAACATTATCCGAGTCAAAGTTAATGTGGTAAATATACCAGTTTGTATTACTACCAGTGGTACGACAATTTCACACGTTAAAAAGCAGACGTGGTGTCATGCAATGCCACTATTCGATCTGTTGAAAAAAAAACAAGACACATTCACCTCGTCGCAAGAACCTATTCATAATAGGACAAAAGTGATAGAGGCAATTCAGGTGTCCCCGTACCTATTTATCCCACATATACTTTTGGGCCGTTGTAGCCCCCTAAAATTTCAGTTTCTAACTGGACTTAGCTGAAATAGGATTCGAAAGAGAAAAATCCAATCACAAAAGCCCAACATCTCCCAAAACTGGATCAAATATTTTGGAAAACATCAATTAAAAATAATCCTGAGATTTTCCACCAACAAAATTAAATTTCAATTAGCAAGCAATAAACTTTCATAAGTTATTTAAACGACTAAAAATTCGCGCAACTATGTACGAGGTCATACACCGAATTAAAATGAAATTGCTGAAATTAAAAAGAAAAAATAAACATTTGATATAAAGAACACAAAATGACAATTATTTCGTTAAAAAAATGAGGCAAAGTCTTATTTTGTTCGAAGAAAAAGCATGTTACACGTTTATATTTCAGGATAGAAGATTGGAGATTAAAAATGAAAAACAAATTAATAAAGTCGTTTTGATTATTAGTTCTGAAAGAAATGCACACATTGTCCTGTTGTGCCATGACTACACCTATTGACCGTTGCTGATTGCATAACCAAAGTTCACGATTATTAAGATGTCGAATATGGGACAACGAGGCGTAATTTTCTCTGAAGAGCTCGTGATTCCGCTACAGTTTACAATCCGTTGTGCCAGACTTGGAGACAACTGCTATAATTCTCTGCAATTCAAACGTTCCACTAGCCCGGTTTAAGTCGTGTTTTCGAATACTGGGGGCAGTGTAACACCAATTCAATGGTAGGTGCATGTCATGTGTTTAGAGATCAGACCAGCTGTCAACCAGAACAAGTTGTTAACTCATTACAACACATTTATCGAAACTCATAATAACCTGTTGTATATTGGATGTTCTCTCTCTCGAACTCTTTCCGTCGAAGGGTTTACACAGTCGGTTATTGGATAATTATGGAGCCAGTCATGTGTGCACGACGATTCTATTTTCAAGTTAAAATGTTAATTCTTTTTGGCATGTAATACGAATTATATTTTCATATTTAAAAATTAAATGCCTTCTTTTTATTATTACAAGCCATAATGTAATGTTACAGCACAGTTGTCCCATCATATTGACACATCATGCAAGCCGACCAAATACATATCTAGGTATAAATAATAATTTCATTAAGGGGATGTGCTTATTGTTTTAACTCAAGGACCTAGTGTATTCCGTTTCCAAGGACGAAGGATCCCCCAAAATCATTAAAGGTCGGGAACTTCACATCCCTGACTATCGCCCAACGATGATTGCCTACGAGCGATAACAACAAATACATTTCACTGCAGTTAAACACCCCCGGAAAACGATTCTATCACATTGGTTCTCGCGACTAAGATACACACACAGTCAATGGTAGTATTACTTTGGTATGCTCATAAAATCTGGTCAAACCCCTCCATTCAAGCGACTTCATCACACTGTTAAGACTCAGCTCCTGTATTTCAATCGTAGGCGTGCTCCCTTTATTCCTGTAATTCGCATGGATCGCTCTGCTCTTGAAGAGAAATCGACTCTTAAACGTGTGTCTTTGTCTCCCATCAAATCTTGTTTGTTGTTCATACATAAGATCCATTGCTCTTTCTGCTTCTCGGAAAGTATGTTCACTTTATCAACCTAAACAATTTCTCACACCTGAGACTATGCTCTATCATTTCAAATGTCCCATCATACAATGTATGGAATACTGTTGTCATATTTGGGTTGGCGAATATCTCTCTCATTTGACGGTTTTTGATAAGATACAGAAACGCATCTCTTATTTGATTGGTCCAACCTTTTCTTCTATTTTATATTCTCTCTCTTACTCTCATATACATGATGTTGCTTATTTCAGTCTTTTCTATCAGTAATATTATGGCATGTGATTTTCAGACTTGTGTGATACATTCCCTGATTATTTTGTTCCAGCTCGTTTGACTCGTTGGTATTGTGGTCTCCATCAATTCCCTGTTTAATACCTCATAGTAATCAGGCTCCCTTTTCCCGTAGTGTCATTCAAATAACTGCATGCTTGTGAAACTTCTTCTGTGCTGACTTTGTTCATCCTACCAAAAGTCTCAGTCCAGACTGAAGCCAAGATGTATCACTAGTCTTCGCGACAATCATAGTTTGTTAGATAAAATATTCCATAACATATCTCTGGAAGTTAGCTAGTTACTTGTATCATAATTCCGAAATGTAGAACATTGTTTAGAACCACTGCTGGCGGCATTTCGGAATTTTCCTGACGATGTTTCCAGACAACTTCCCCTCTATTGTAAAATTATGTGTTCCTCGCTTATGTCTGTGCATAGTTTAGCAAGATTTTACTCCGGAAAGCTTTATTAGAAATCTTAAGAAATAATACTCGAAAACAACAAATCAATTATTTACCTGCACTCAACGTTTAATATGGCGACGGCAGGACCCGTGAATATAGTACAATAAGTATAATTTAGTTCTAAGTGACAGTGATCTGAAGGTTAAAGGTTAAATCCTCAGTGCGGACGATACGAAGAATTGCGAATTACTGAATACTTATTGACAGTCATGGCAGATGCTGCCCGCGTGGATTAAATAAGGGGTTCAATTCGAAATTTCGTCAAGATTCTCGAGTTCGACGAAGTACACCTGAAGAAGGTCGGAGGTCACATCGATCGAAACGTTGGATAAAAACACCCAAGATGAGAACAGTAGTCCAACTATACCCAATTCTATGAATGAAGGTTGCTGACACGTCTTTGGATCGGATTTGAGTTCGTCTTTTTTCTCCTTTCCTTTAGCATCAGTTAATTCTTTGGCGACAGTTTTGATGCGAGTTTTTGTATTCAGTTTTTACTTTTATTCAGTCTCTGAAGAGATATGATGCCTTTGAAACGATGGTTTATTGGCGCAAACTGTAATAGTGTTTATGTAATTATATATATAAATATATATATATATATATATATATATATATATGTATATATACATACGTACTGCGCATAAAAATCGTCAAATTTTGTGTTTTAGTAAAAAAAACACAGAAAGAATTCATAGAGATGGTCATCATCATCATCATCATCATCATCATCAATCACTACAAATATATGAACTCCTTGGCCTTTGTGCTGGAAGCAAATCTGAACTTATTGTTTATGTTTTCTGTCAGTGAAGGATACATCTTTATAGACCGAGGCAATTCAATGTGTTGTTCTAATTCAGAGTGCGTATTTGGGGGAGCTAAATTCTCCCCGCGTTTAAAATTGACATTGTGCCTTAAAAGAAAGTGAATATGAACAGCATAACAAGAACGACAGTAGAAACAAATTTATTAAAAACATATTAAATATTTAATTATTAACAGATCAAATCATATTTATTCATTAGAAACTTAAGCATAAATAAATATGCGAATGGCAGGCTGATAAGATGGTGTCATGATGAACGGACCACATACACTGACCCTCCACCAAAGGAGGCGTTACTACCTGGGAGGATGAGATAATGACAACAGAATATATAGTACACTAATCACCCCATCCCCTACGCGCACAACTAATAATAGTGGATAAATGATATCATGAGGAACGAATGTATACTGTACGGCCCTCGCTCTGAAAAGTAGGTAATGCCTTGGAGGAAAGTATCATGACGAATGAAAATATTCTACAGATAAGTAAATAAGCCTAAACCGTTTTAATGTCAATATAGTAAAAATATGTAGAAAACACTTTGGCATTTATTTATTTAGATAGCATTACAAACCATAGTAAGTTTCATTGCCCACGTGAAACGCCTAAATGAATATTGGCTGGAAAAATATAGTCGCTGTCTTTATAAAAAAAAGATGAATATGCTAGCTAAGGAAAAACGATAACTTTCCTGATTTTCTTGTTAAAAAGAACATGCTTATTATAAACTTGGGGCATCGTTCTTCCTTAGCTAGTATTATGGTGAACGAACATATACTACACTGTCCCCTGCCTGATAGAGGATAATATCATAAAGAACGAATACTACTTCCCTCTAACCAAAAAGCAGAAAGTCATTCTTGCGTGGACGGTCTTATGAGAACATAACCGATACTACACTACCCCTTCCTTAAAATATATTCTGACTAAATCGAGTCTTGTTTCTTTTTATCATTCTGTGAAAATTTCCCCCCTTCGCACAGTTAACAACGAATGAGGTAATTCTTGGGAGGGCAATCTTATGACAAAACTACACCGCCTATTAAAAATATTCCAATTCAATTAATTTTGTTTGTTTTTTTTTTTAATTAAAAACAACGACGTGTCGCAAACATATTTGTTATGGTTCATTCGCCTTTTGTCTAAGATAAAAGTGTAGTATATGTTCTCAACATCGCAGTTATATTTGACACTTTACTAAAGCCGTAAGTAAATTATCTCCCTTGAAAATAAAATTCTAAATAAGTTATCATTTGTTTTATAAAATGTTTTTACTTTATTTTATTTATAATTATAATACAAGTTCTATCGATAAAACGAGTGTGTATGTAAAAGAAAAGTTGACAATACAAAGTAGAAAGGCCTATTACAGAATATACATTTTTAAAAACTTAACAAATGAATAAATATGCAAATAAGAAAAATCGAGAGGT
>OY744528.1:89943409-90008409 GCA_963556195.1 Sepiola atlantica
TATGTGTTGTTGGCAATAGTCTGTCATAAGAGACATCGAATTTCTGCGTCTCAGATTAGTCCGTTGCAAAATTGCAGCGCCTGTTGTGACTTAACAAGACTATCTTTAATCGGCATGCTCTCGTGCGGCTGTCACAGGTGATGCTGGTGTCTGTATCTGAGAGCTATGTTTCCGTCCTTTTTCGTCTGTGATCTTTCCTCTCTCTCTCTCTCCACTGTTGATAAGTTAATAATCCCCAGCCCTATTGGGGTATGCTTATAAAGCACTTCTCCAGTAATTATGGTGTTTATCAATGGAGTTCCAACCTGCTTTATCGACGCCCTCTTTATTCATGTTTCGTTTGCAGACATCCTTGTAGCGTATATAAAATCTACCTGCTAGTCTGGGGCTGGTAGCAAGCTAAGTGAATAGAACATCTTAGGATTCTCTCAACGCTCATTCGTATGGCATGGTCAAGCTATCGGAGTCGTGTTTTGATAAGCAGACACTATGCTTCGGATGCCTGTCTGATCTATTGTTTGAGACGTGATCAAGTCAGGTGATTCTGTAGCTTAATCTGATGTTGCGTTGTTTGAGGAAGTTTAGCTTTATTTCTTTCGGGAAGTAGAGGCGCCATAGTTTACTATCGTAAAACAGCGTGCTAACCATAAACACTCGGTACACATTCATTTTCGTATAAGTGATTAGCATCTTGGTTTTCCAGACTCTCTTTGCCGATGAATTGGTAAAGTTCAGCACCCAAGAGTATGCAATAGGAGATGGTGGAGCCGAGGTATCTCAAGTGTTCGACAACCTCGGAAGTGTAGTCGCTATACGTCACATTTGGGTTCTGCGGACATCTTGACCGAAGTGTTTAGTCTTGTTTAGGCTGACAGTCATGCGCGACTATCTGCATGTGTACGTGAAGCAGATAACGAATCGCCGCAATGCTTCTTCAGAGTAAGCCATCAGTTGTACATGATGAGAGAAGAGAATAACAGGTATGAGTACTTTCCCGATTTTGTAATAGATTAGAGGCGGGAAAAGTTGAAGTAGCTGCCGTGGCCTCTGCTTTAGAGACACCCTTTATCTTCACACTTGTTATCAGCAGATAGAAGAAAATGTCAAAAAGTGTTGGATCGAGTGTGCAGCCATTTTTTATGCTGCCTCGATTGAGATAACACTCGAGGAAGAACCGTCTTACTTTAATGTTTCCTGTTCATGCTTATAGTAAGCCCTACTGATTTTAAAGAGCCTGGAAGATCATCCACTCCTCTGCACTAGAGTTTAAAATCTCCTTCTTAGATAGAATATCTAAAGACTTGGTGATGCATATTAAGGCAATGCACAGAAGTTATTTGTATTTGCGGCATTTCTCCTGAGTCTATCATAGGGATACCATGTTGATAGTTGATCCCCTTGCTCTATAACACGACACTGCGTCGGGGTATACACGCTCTGCAAGCAATTTCAGCCTATAGAGGAGAAATTAGGCAATACCACTGAGTACGTATATTCTACGGCTGATGTTGCCGTCGTCACAGTGAACCTCATTTTTGTACAGATTAGTGATGCGTGGTCACGCATCTCCTAGAGGGCTGTTCGTTATCCCCGGTGTTTCTGCAACAGCTGGTGGAGGTAATGAAAAGGGTTTACTTCTCTCCCAGATTCAGCTATAATGCTATGTTTAGTTGTGTCGCATGCAGTCGATTACTTTGTTCATATATCACTCTTCTGTAACATGTAAGCTAATGGTTGTCTAAGCGACTGAATCTGTTACGACATTCTCTCGCCAGTAGTGTTCCTGCTAGTGTTAAATCATATTTTAACTGCCTGCTGCGGTTTAATATGATGTATTCGGTAGTTGATCCCAGGGCTACAGTATTGCTCATTCTTGGGCCAAAGGTCTTTTTCGAGTCACTGTGCATGTAACGATTGTTTCCACAGTCAGCAGAGGGCTTAATATTTTGAAAGAAATTAAGCCAGCTGTCATTAGCACCATGCCAAGTTACCTGTTAAGCGTCGTCCGTGCCCTTATTTAGTGAATCGATTGTATTTACAAAAGGTGTAACCTTGTAGTTCACGAGTACTACCCTGTTATACTTGATTGCTGACTTCAATTCACCAATGTCGGTCTGAAGCCTGTCCAGGAGCTGTCTCTATCTAATTATCAAAATAGGTCTAATACAAAGTTGTAGATGGCATAACGTATGTGAACACACACTTATTCAGCATTGCCAGCAGTGTAATATTTCAAGGCGTCTTCAATCGTGTTGGCGAATTATTCGCAAATTCCTGGTATTGCCGTTTTCTTGGTGTTAACACGGGGTAGGCGTTTTTATCTTAAGTCCATGTGGAACTATTGTCAACAATATAGTGGTCCGTGTTACAGTCAACATTGTTATAACAACATATGTTAAAACCACAGTCTAGGGTATGTACCTGTATGATGAAATGGACCAGCTACTGCTAGTGATGGGGTCTTGGGTGATGCCAGGATTCTCAATGATGCGGCCATGATGGCGAAGAATGGGTTTCTTTTTCAGGGGATATAGTAGGAGCATCACTCACACATATGGTGGCCGTCTACGTGTAGCTGGATTAAATGTCAGATGCAGTTGGACCAATAGGTATGATCTAAACCCAATCAACAATTTGACTCGCCAGGCAGATATAATTTTTGCGTTGCAAATATGTATTTGTTTTTAGTGTAGAGATCTGTATCGAATGAATCTTTCGTCTCGACTGAAGAGCAGAGTGTGGGAGTATACTAGCCTAGTATGTGCACCGGGTATGATGAACTTGACAAGCGGAAAGTCAAGATTTGTGCTGTGCTACTGGATAGCGGTTGTACAGCTCTGAGTAGAGAATACTTCAATGCAAGGAAGTGTTCATTTCTTCAGGTGACTTTTCCTTACAGTAAAACGTGTAGGTCTGTTAACATGAGGCTTCCGCTTTATGGGAGTTTAGTTTTAAACAGCCATTGCCCTGTTCTAGATTATCGGAAAGATTCCAACACATTGTCCTGGTATTCAAGTTTGCTAATCGTCACAAGAGTTGTAGTTTGATATTGTATTGTGTGTAAGGTGCAAACGAAGTAATTTTTATCTCCAAATTTCTTAGTAAATCTACTCATGATTTAGTTTCTTTCGTTTACTCCATATATATTTTTCTTTTTAAAATGTTGCTGGGAACATAGTCCAATTGGTGGGGGTTACGTTGTCATTGATTAAGTCTTAAAACTCATTTGCCATGACCGGTGACATGCATCACTCAGATTTATACATCCAGTAGTCCCGTGTAAACAGACCACCCTCTTACATCGTTTTGGCCGCTTGCTGAAGCCGTTCACCGGGTCATGGAATTTGTAGCTAACATGTTAGAGACTTCAGAGATGATTAGAGACGCATGATGCCGTGTTCCGTACTAGGTAAGATGCAGCTTCCAAATAATTATATATATAAAGTAACATATAGACCGTATGTGTTTATAACATAACACTCGTTTGCCCCCATTCGAACAACTGTATTGTATCGCTCGATTGATGGTTTGCTTACATCACATATTATACCCAAATGGTCAGTTATTAAATAATGACCATACAGTGATCTTACGAGATCCCCGTAATCAATATAAGTGAACACAAATATGACGAAGGGACCTTGTCATTCATGAACATTAATGATGCCACTACGCAATAGCATTTAGAATAATATAGACAATAGCCATGTGTATTATTAACACTTATTAGTATTCCGAGAATAAGACGTGATGTTTAAAAGAAACAACTGTTTAAAAATATATACGAGATGCCGTTTATGTCCGTTTTATTTTCGCTTACGATAGGTACAAGCAACATAAGTAAAGAAAATGATTAATAAACGGTTTCTTCGAAATACGAACATTCATTTACATATGTTTGTGCTCACAAAGGTTCAATGTGCTTTGAAAATAATGATTCTACATTTCCCATGAACAATATTGAATAGTTATTGTGGCCCTCTTTAAAGAGACCGAAATGAAGACACGAACACGGTATAAAGTAGACAACAACTGTATTAAGAAAAGAGAGTACAGAGGGAAGAAATATGCGCCTGGTAAGTAGAGTTCGACTATCTTACTGGATTCCGGCGAGAGTAAATTGCCGTTCGAATTTATTGAGACAAGAGGAAGTGTCCATGTTGTACATAGGTAAGTCATCATGACACCCTCCTCCCAAGTATTACCTCCGCAGGAGAATTAATAGCGTTTCCTTTTCGGGTCTATTACGATCACATCCATTAGTCTTCTCTTCCTTTTTGATTGTCTTGGTTCCAGAGCTGCCTGGGGGATCTCAATGTAAAAGATGTCATATATGGTGTTAATAATTTCATCTTCTTCCTGGGGAGCGCTGTCGGTGTCATCCGATAGTCGTTTTCTTTACTGATTTAAATGTCTCGTACAAGAGAACTAAGGGCCTTGAATTATGTAGACTATATTTCTAATCCGCTTCTCAATTGTCCCCAGTTCCCAGAACGGTTTATTATTTTTAAACATTTAAAAAAATATGTTTTCGCCTGTGACGTAACGTTTTCTTGGTACTGCATTTGTTCGTCCCGGTTTTGTCTGTTTTGGCAGCAGTTTGTCAAGAACGGATCGTATCTTGCGTGCAAACATTACCTCAGCAGGGGATAATGAAGATGGTGTATCGTGTTAGGCGTTATCCTGTACACCTGAAGGAACTGTTGTAGGGCTTTTTTGTAGGAGTGCTTCTAGCCTTCTTCGGGGCTCTTTTTAGTGTATCGACAAAACGCTCTGCTTGGAAATTTGATCTCGGGTTGTATGCTGGGTCGTAATATATTCTATTTGCAACGTATCACAGAATTCCTTGAATTCAGCGGACGTGAACTGTGTTCCGTTGTCGCTGACTAAACAATCCACTACCCCGAAACGGGCGAACAATTCGTGGTGGAAGTTTATGGTTACTTCCGTCGTTGGGTTTTTGCATCGGCACACTTCGGGCCATTTTGTGAAACTATCTACTACAATAGTTGAAACCGTCTAATAGGCCTGCGAAGTCTATATGGATCCTGGACCATGGTCGACCCGTTTTTGGCCAAGGACTGTATTTGATCGGACGTGCCTTTGTTGCCAATGCACATCCTTTGCACGTCTTTACGATTTTCTCGATAGCCTGGTCCATGTTAGGCCAGTACACGTAGTTCCTCAGCAAGGTCTTAATTCTTGTAGTCCCTGGAAACATGGAAATCCTTCAGAATTATCCTTTGAAGAGTTTTGGAAATGACTACTCTCTCACTATACAAAAGTACCTCATCGCATAGGGAGAAACTGTCTTAAGTTTTTTATCCTTTTCAATTAATTTAGTCTTGGTCATCTTAATACACTCGTCAGCGGGGGCTTCCATTGTTATTTCGTGCAGTGACACGGGGAGTTCCCTTACTGTGTTCCGTAATATCGAGTAAATTTCTCTTTCCGTTCGAAGTGAGGCACTCACAGTGACTTCCAGGAGTTCAGTACGTTTTGGGATGAGTCTTGACAATCTGTCAGCGTGACAGATTTTTTTCGAGGGAAGGTATTCCGTCTTAAAATCATAATTTAAAAGAATTGTTCCCCACCTCTGCAGTCTGTTATCTGTGTGTACAGGCAGACCTATTATGAGTAAAGGTTTATGATCCGTTTGTAAAGTGAAACATCTACCGTGTATGTAACGGTGGAATTTCGAGACTGAAAATATGATCCCTAAATACACCTTTTCTGTTTGGGAGTAGATATTTTCTGCTGGTAGCAGTGTCCTCGATGCGTGAGCTATTTGTTTGTGAGTCCCGTCTGGCATTTTGTGTAATATGCATGCCCCGATGCCATATGAGATTGCATCGCTAGTGACAATAATCTCTAAGTCTGGATGATAGTGAGTTAGAAAAAGATCGGATGTTAGGACTTTTTTCGTTTTCTCAAATGCCTTGTGGCATTCAGCTGTCCATTCCCACTCTTTGTCTTTTTTCAGAAGTTCATTAATTGAAGCACGGAGGTTATGCATATTAGGTATGAAAACTTGGTAGTGGTTAGCCAGTTTAAGAACACTTTGTAAATATGCGATATTTTCAAGAGCTGGCATGTCCTGAATTGCAGTAGCCCGTTCTGGTTTGGTATTCTGTAATCTTTGTCAATAATGGGGCCCAGATATTTTATTTTCTTTCATAAAAAAATCACAGTTTGAACCCGTACTCTTGGATTCGCGAGACAACAATGTGGACGTGTTCCCGGTGTTGTTCTTTGGTATGACTAGTCATTAGGATGTCGTTTAGTTATGCTATTGCGAATTCCAGTCCGTTCAGCATAGTATCCATTACCTGCTGGAATATGGCTGGTGCGACCTTGATACCGAAAGTGAGTCCCTCGAATGTTTATAACCCGCGATGGGTGTTAATGCACAGTAGTTTCGAGCTTTCCTCTTCCACGGGAATCTGTAAATATGCGTCACTTACATCTATTTTGGAGAAAACTCTTCCTCCATTTAATTTAGTAAATATTTCATCTGGGCAAGGAAGAGGATGATGGTAATCATTTAGTGACGCATTCAATCCAGTCGAAAAATCGGCACAGACGCGGATCTCTTTAGTTTTCTTTTTCACATAGACAGTCGGAGCAGCCCATTGGCTATATAACATTTTAGAAAGAATGCCGGTCTTATATAGTCTGTCTAGTTCTTCATTTATTTTCTTGAGAGAGGCGAAAGGTACATTCCTTTTCTTTTTAAATACGGGTTAGATGTTTTCCTTTAATTCAAATTTTGTCGCCATCTTTTTGCATCGACCCAGTCTATTTGAAAAATATTTTTGGGAAGGTTTATTTTAAATCTTCTTTAAATCTATCTGCTTCGGTTGCCAGGCTTTCTATTGTTTTTGCAAAAAGCGTTAATGGGTGAATCCCATAGATTTAATTTGCTCATCCACTCTGTCTCAAATAAATTGCAAGTGTTTCTTAACACGAACATTTTTAATTTTTTGATTTTTCCGTTAAACTTAACGTTAGTTATAATCTCACCTTCGAATTTTATTTTTTCAGTGCATTAATTATTTTCACGTATTTGCTCCGATGAGTGTGGACGATAGCCGGATAGTAGATTTATGTAATAATTGTTTTCCTCTCGCTTTTACACTTTTTCAATGTCATTGAAACCAACAAACGTCAATAGGCATTGCCTTAATAAAATGGTGTACCACTAAAAATGTATATATATATATATATATATATATATATGTATATATATATATATATATATATGTATATATATATAATATAAAATTATGTTAATGGCAAGTAAGCTACATAAATAGATTAATGCTTCATTCACGAAGGAAAAAACAAGGATTGACATTTTTTTCAAGTTAAATATGAACAGTTGTGTGTAGCCAGCTTGCACTAAATAAGTTGTAATCCTACTAAGTTGTAGTGACCAGTAAACTATGATAATATAGTTATTGGATATGAAGTATAGAGGCAATTATTGTTCTAATAAATGCCCAAACGTATACACTCAGTTATTCAAAATAGAACTGAATAAGTTCAAAGCCTAACGTTAATATGTTAGAATTTTTATTAACAATACTATAGAGTTTCTTGTTCAACTGTCTAAAATTTTAGCCAATATATTAGTACATTAAATTCTAATAATTTTTTTTAAAATCAAACATAGAGTTTTTAAAATAAATTATCTACACCTGTAGCAAAAAACTGTTCAAATAGGACCGGTGTATACACAGTGGTGTAATGTATATGTGTAATCTTTAAATCTAAAAATAAATAACGGCAATAATTACAACAGTACCAGTACATATACTAACTGTGACATTAATACTGATACAGTGATAACACTGCTAATAACATTACTAATGATATCAATGTTAATACTGACAATACTGATATACATTGATTAATTAATCATTCCCTTATATACGTCAAATTTGATTTAAAACGGAGTGTAATTACATTATAATTCCTTCAATTTTGAAATAAGAGACTAAAACGATAGCATTAGTTAAACATATATCATTACACACATATGATTCGGAATAGTCTATTATTAACAACACTAAAGAATGTCAACAGGGCATGAGATTCTGTAATCTTAATATTTCTGATGTCTTAACGTTTATCAAGTCCGATATCAATGATAATATGCATACCTTACAATCAGAAATGATTTACTTCTGTCAGCATGAACTTAAATTAAAAAATGGACAACTTAAAATACCATAAATAATTATTTCCTGAATTAGAATATGGACTTTAAATTAATCTTCTACGGAGAAGCACATGTAATGCGTTCATATAAATTAAAATTATACTACATTCGTTATATCATTAGAATAATATATGTATTATCATGATAATAAAAATAATGCTAATTATTATAACAATTATAGAAAATACTTAACTCTTTTATTCATATGCGAGACTTAAGTTTCCATAAAATAATAAGAATAATGTAGAAATATATCAGGATCTTAAATAACGTTATTAAAAGTTATTTGTCAAAATATTTAGTGGGATTTAATTCACGCTAGTCAGATAATTTATCAAGCCGGGATAGAATCACAAATGCCAGGATGACAGTCGGCGATTCAACCACTTCTCTATCACGCGGCACTTGTTACATGTAATGGAACGCTCAATGTGAATATTGTAAAATGCCGGGAGCTTGAATCGGTCTTACCCAACGATAAATACAAGTGGCAGTGGGCGATTCTTTAAAAAATAACTACCTAAGAAAGGGAGCTTAATATAGCCATCCACATTAATACTATTTCGTTGGAGCGCATCTCTTCCGTGCAGCTAAGCAAGCTAGTGCCTCAAGCCGGTATAGGTACTCAACCCTAAAGCTGACAGTCGGCGCTTCAACTTCTGCGTTATTACACGACACTGGCTGAATTGAAGTGACATCTCTATGTAAACATTATCGCATTTCGGGAGCTTAAGTTTGTTCTACCCAATTGGCAATGCGTTAAAGCTCATAGTAGTTAGCTATTTCCTTACGAAAAAGCTCTATCTCAGAAAAGAAAGATTATGTAATTCACACACAGACTGTTTCGCTGTATCACGGCTCTAGACTGCGGATATATATATATATATATATATATATATATATATATATATATATATATATATATATATATATATATGCAAATATATATACCAATATATATGTATATATATATACACATATATATGTATATATATGTATATGAATATATAGACATACATATATATATACATGTATATACATATATGCATATATAGACATATATATATAAATACATCTATATACATATACACACATATATGTGTATATATGTATATATACATATATATGACTATATATACACATATATATACACATATATATGTGCATATATATATATTAACATATATATATATATATATATCCATATATACATATATATTAACATATATATATACATATATACAAATATATATATTACCATATATATACACATATATACATATATATATATATAAATATATACATATGTGTATATACATATATATATATGCATATGTGTATATACATATATATATATATATATAGAGAGAGAGAGAGAGAGAGAAAGAGAGAGGGGGGAGAGAGACTGAGAGAGTACAATTCATGCTTTCTTGGATTATGTTCTGATAACACTATACGATTAAACCTACAACATTTCCTGCATTAAAATACTTAACTTAAAAGATGCTCAGATTAAATAGCTATGCTTGTACAGATATGTCTTATTTGCTGTATTCTTATTGGTTCTGAGACTAATACTCCTCCACTGAAAGTTTCGCCGGACCAACAGGTAATACAGTCTAATACACCGAGTTAAATTATAGAGAAGTTGACAGTTATCTAACATGCATATAACAAGAGAGGAAGTGTAGTAAAAAGCATTATTATGTAATATATATTGACTGCATTCGAATAGTAAGCCACACTAGCAGTACATGAAGAGACTTGTAAGATCATACGTGTGCAGAAACCTACTCCCAATTGTCTTGCTTATAGGGTCAACATTAAACAATATTGTTGATGATGTTGTACTCTCAAACAAAAAATTAACATTTAATATGAGAGGTTAATCGATTTAGCTGACCAATTGACACTTAGGAAGAATAACCATTTTTAAGGCTTGGTCTAAAATGAAGACATTACTGTTACACAGAGCCGAATCACAGGACATAACCACAATTGAGTGTCAGCCGCATTCAATATTGGCGTAATAGTCTGCATGTGGTAATATTTCACTGCATTCATATCAAAAACTAAATCGTCATGATGAATGCATTCTGGTTGATGTGCTCAACTTAGTTACAGATGAACTGGCTGTCATAAACCAGGACGAGAGCCTTAAACCATATAATTTCAGAAAGTAGGTGAATTGTTTCACAAATCCAATGACCGTCTTCAAAATTTAATATAATTGAACGTGCAAAGTGTTTAGCACCGAACAGCAACACATTTTGATTTTAAAATGCAATTGCATCGTGTTGGAAACCACATTAATGGTCATACATTCCAATAATCTGCAATTTATATGACAAATAGACAAAACATTCACCAATGTGTATTTTCCAACATCTCCGATATATTCAAATCTGGCTCGATTTAAAGTAGCATTTTTTCTGTGAAAATATATTCGTGATTCTTGTAAACACATATCTATGTGTATAAGTGTAAATGGATAATTGCTATGCAAGAAATAATATGTCGCTTTGATTACACATTTTTGTTAGTATATTCATTCGAAGTGTAAGGATTGCTAGTAAACAGACGATTGTTACAATTTATTAGTTACTTATTGTGCCCCCCCACAGAGTAAGTATTTATTAAAAGAACCGTTATCATACCACACACCAAAGAAGCTGATCATGCCTAGAACGATAGTCTCAGGAGAAAAGAATAGGCACTGCACCTCCCACCCTATCTAAGTTGATGAAGTATTTTGGGGGAAAACAGTATGATGAAAACAGGTCGGGGTCTACACTACTATTGCAAATAGGAAGAGATTTATCTCTGTAAGGACTGTACCATGACACCATAATATTTGCAACAAAAACCCCATTGAACTTGAAGGAATGTATGCGTTAGACAATGGTGTCATGGCAATAGAAAATATTACACTACCCGTTTTCAGTAATTGTTACGACTTTGAAGAGTCGACAATAAATAAGACAACACGGTGGTATATAAAACCAAATGTGTATTTACAGACCTACGGAATAGTATTTTAGAGAATTACTGCCCTGAAGCTTCTCAGACTCGTTGTAGGCTCCTCTATACATAATTTCCAAAATAGTTCATATAATCACAAAATAGGTTAATCACTATGACACCATAACATAAACTGAACAGTGTAATATAATGCATGAGTTTGAAATAGTACAGTGAACTAAATTGTTCGTAGATATATCAATCGTACATTAATAGTATTAATTGTATTGGTTAGGCGCTCAGAGGGGCAGCTACACAATATTCATGAGTAATATGAGTATAGTTTAGGCTTCAGACAGAAAAATGGAAACCACATCTCAATCTGCAATATATATATATATATATATATATATATATATATATATATATATATATATATATATATATATATATATATATATATAAAGACATACTTCATGGCAAGATACATAGAACAAGTCGCATATTATTGAGACACGGCTCCAATCATAATAGGATCTCTTTGAAAGAGAGTAAAAAAAAGCCTAAGCGACGAAAATAATAATGATCGAAGATGCCAGGAAATTGGCTCGCCAACGATTGCTTGTTGTCGAAAGGAAGGAAATGATTCTATTGAACAAAACTTTAAAAAAATATATAGATTTCTCTCGCGAAGAACGTGCGTATTGCAAAGTGTCGTTTCAAGAATTGATCGATAGAAAGCGAATAACTAAGAAAATAAAAAGAGAATTGGAGAAGAACCGAAGATGAATCGTTTGTGATGCCTTAATGGAAAATACATTGATTCCTCACCGAAGAAGTCATGTTTTTGCGGAGTTGTTTCTTTTCATCCGACGATCAGTGTTGCACACGCGATCAACCTCAACAATAGCGATACATAGTTCGGCGACTTTTGAATTGCTACTGCTGCCGTTACACGCCTCCGTAGGTATTTGCATGTGTCTCTACTTACCATTAAGAACGCACCAAATAAAATCTACAAATATGAAGACTAGAAATAGGTTGTTGCTAGTCTTTCACTATCATTATCTAAATGTTGGAGTTTCGACCGACCGACAATTTCCGAGCCTCCCAGAAATCATTCGCAGCAAAAGCACATCTTGCTACACAAGAAACAACTATCCTTTCTTCCTCTACTAAAAATCCAACTGTAATTACATTGACAATGTTTTTTTCACCAAGAATATTACACCTGTGTTACACGTTACTACGGGACTACTTATGTATTGCTTACAACATGATCGGTTTAAGATTCAATAAATCTCGAATATGGCATCCTCTGAATTTATAATACTTTGGCCATTTGATTTATCCTTCTCAATACGTTCATATTATTGTTCAATCATCTAACTGTCAATCTGATAACCCCTTATACTAAGATAAGTATTTAGCGTGTTAAATATTATTATGAAAAAATAACCACAGGAAAATTAAATTAAGGTTGACTTTATCAAAGTAATGTTTAAATTAAATTACTGTATGGTTTATTCAACAAATACAAATTACAATATTATCAATTTTAAAACACAACGGCTCAAAGTATGGTGTCAACATGGCCTATGGGAGGTGACGGTGGTTAAGTGGATAACGACACAGACTGAAGACCTACGTGTTCCAAGTTCGAATCCAGTCGGTTCGACAGTATCACTTTATTTAGAGATGTTGGCAACCTTCTCGTGGTCCTTCCCGTAAGTACCCGATGTCTTTTCAGAAAGATTTCTAACTAGAAAAACATCGGAGGAACTAATGCCAAAACTAGACTCATCTGATTCACTCAAAAGAAGAAGAACATGATCTATATTAATTTTATTTAGTTATATGCACATATCATAAAATGATAATCGAAGAGTCTGGTTAAAATTCAAATAACTGAGTGTTATTACATTTTAACGGAGGGGACGAAGACAGGCTCTACGTGCAATGCCACTTCTTACGAGTCAATGGAACGCTTACAGTGAAACTAATGTCTCTAGCCGACCACCCCCCTCCGCGACAGAACTATCACGCATCTTTTTCAGGACGGAGGTCAACATCTAGCAATTCTGCAGCCCACATCGAAGAGTTAACTATGCCAAAGCTCGATGTCCATGCTCAAATTGCCACCAACACCGAGGCAAACGTCATCCTCCTCCAGGAGACACACAAAGTCAGTGACACCAGTCTTAAACTCCCAGGCATTACACTCGCTGGCTACACCAGCAGCAACCATGATGGCCTCGCGACGTTCGTGAAGAACAATGTACCATAGTCGCCTGCTAGTCAGTTGACCAATGATGCCACAGTTGAGTGGATCAGTACGAAGGTGGGCCAGTATACCATATTCAACGTCTACATCCACCACCATCGCGTTGGTAACCGCACAACATCCCGGATGTACCGGCACCTGCAATTTATGCTGGTGAGTTCAGTAGTCGCCACACCAACTGGAGATATAACATCACCAACCAGGACGGCATCACTCTATCTGAATTGGCATCGACTGTAGATGTCACACCCGTCTACGACTCGAAGGAGCCTTCGTCGTTCACCTCGGGACGATGGAACACTGACACCAACCCCGACTTGCCCTTCTTTAAGAACCTCCCACAGCAAGCACTCCCGAAGAGACGCACCCTGAACCGGTTCCCTCACTCACACCACCATCCTTGATCCAGCGAACAGGGGATACCAGTTCGGAGATGGAACTTCCGCAAAGCGGATTGGCAAGGTTACAGAAGGAGGTCAGAACATCAGTTAAGGCTCTACCAACACCTCGAGCCGACAACACCGACGATACTTATGAAGCCTACACAGATATGCTGCTAAAGGCTGCGAAGAAACACATTCCCCGCGGACGACGTACTAACAATATCCCTTGCTGGGACGAGGAATGCGAATATCTATTCCGCCGCCACTTTGACTCCACAAATAGTGGGGAGAGAGCAGCAACAGCTACCAGCCTTCTGGATAGACTAAACACCAAGCGCCAAGAGAGATGGAAAGAAACCGTGGAGACGATCGACTTCACTCAGTTGAGGCGGAAAGCTTGGCAGACCCTCAACAAGCACACCGGTCGTGCAAGTAAACCATCTCCTTACCCCATCACTGCCAATTCCATCACAGCACAGATCATCAAGAATGGTAGCTTCCCAGATGAGGACAAGTACTTCACATGAGACACTACAACCAAACTGAGGGATCTCCGCACCTCACCAAGTGCCGACACTGACCTCTCGGGTGAGTTTACGATGAAAGAGATGGAAGTAGCCACAAAACGTCTGCCGTCGAATAAAGCCTCGAAACCTGATAACATCCACCCGGAGTTTGCCATCGACCAAGGACAGAAAGCAACAGAATGGCAACGCCTACTCTACACCGTGTGCTACAGAACATCGCGGCTGCCAAAGATCTGGCGCCGAGCAAAGATCATCGCTCTGGCCAAGCCAAACAAGCCGCTCGATGACCTCAAAAGCTACCGCCCGATCTCGCTTCTCCGTGTCTCATACAAACTCCTGTAACGGCTACTATATGCGCGCCTCGAACCGGTCGTGGAAACCATACTATTTAAAGAACAAGCCGGCTGTCGTTGTGACAAGTCAAGAAAAGACCAAGTCGCCTTGCTAACCCAGGACATCGAGAGCGCCGTCCAGAGAGGAGAACAAAGCCTACTTGACCTCATGGCTGCACACGACACCATCTGGTAATGTTAACGTGCTGCAAACCATTCCAGATCGACACCTGGTGAGTTTCCCCATGGTGATGCGTAGTAATCGTAGCTTCTCCCTCCACACCAGCGACAGTCAACGCATCAGACTATGGAGAGTAAAGAACGGCGTCTCACAAGGCTGGGTTTTGTCCCCGATGTTCTTCAACATATACATCTACGATATACCGACAACAACAGCTAAAAAATACGGGTACGCCAACGACCTGGCCATCCTACAGACGGGCAAAAATGAGAGACTATCGAGGCTGGGCTCACTGCGGACATGGCGACCATGTCCAGGTACCTCAAGAACTGACAGCTGAAACTCAGTGTGGACAAGATCACATCAACAACCGCGAGGCCAAACGCAAGCTTAAAGTAATGGCCAACAAAACCGCTCTCCTGTTCGACGCCACCCCGACGTACCTTCGCGTGAAACTCTACCGCCCACTCACATACCGTAAACACATCGAAAAGGTGACAGCAATAGTGACATCACGTGCCGCACTGATTCGTCGTCTGGCTGGTACCACATGCAGAGCCGCAACCAAAACCATGCGGATATCCACCCAAGCACTGGTCTTCTAAGCGGCCGAGTACTGCGCCTCGATTTCGTGCCGAAGTACCCACACCAAGAAAGTGGACGCAACTCTAAACACCGCCATGCGTCGAGTCTCTGGACCACTCCGCGCCACGCCGGTGAACCAACTACGGATCCTCTCCGGTATTTCCCTACCCGCTATCCTACGAGAAGCGTCACGCAATGCCAATATCGACAAGAGACATCTTCTTCACAACATCATTAGCAAACCCCCTCCACCAGTACGCCTCAAATGACGTCACTCACTCTCCCAGCACACGCATCAGCTTCTTGAAAACCGTCCCAGACACCACTTACAAGCAGATGGGGACCAAGAACCGCTGGAGGGAAGATTTGCAGCAGGCTGACCAACACCGACTGCACAGGTTCATCACCGACCCAGACGACATACCAGGGGCTGAGCTGCCACGAAGGCAATGAACCAATCTGAACCGCCTGAGAACTAGTGTGGGCCGTTTTCCTACCACAATGAGAGACTGGGGCCTGAGACAGTGTGCTGCCTGTGAATGTGGCCGCCCAGAACAGATAGTTACGCACGTCATAGACGAAATGGCCGCTGTTCAAACCACCCAATGGCGAGCAGCGTATATCGGACCTCGATGACGAGACGAGAACCTGGCTTGCCAAGACCGAGCTGCAGCTTTGAGGGAGCTGACACAAGAAAGAAGATTACATTTTAACAATACGTATTATAAATCAATGAATAAATATTACCTACATTTCATTTATCTTAGCATATTGTGAAGAGAATTTATGGGCATAATAAAGGTCAACCTCTTATTCGAAATTGAAATATATCCGATTTGCATTGAATTTATCCCTAGACATCGGACACCAACTAGGCAAGATTTTCTGAATTTAAATTTCTTCTGAATATCTCTTAATCTTAAGGCTTACAGTTTAGAAATGTTATAGAGACACAATTATATAATGAGTTTTTAAATAATAATTGGAATATAAATCTAAGACATTAAGTTGTATATCATGATATGTTGCTACTAATGTTCGTAAAGGGGCACGCAAGTCTTCTGACACTGTTCTGTTGGGGGAATTAAGTTCTGACGATAGCATCGTTTTTTTTTTCTTTTAACACAGTCCACCTGAAAAAAGACAGGCCGCCACTATAGACGTAAGGGGCTAGTGAAAAAAAGTTTGAGATATATTTTTTTGGGGGGGGGGGGGGGTCAACAAATTCGGAGCTGTGCAGCGAGATGTCTGTTTACATTAGTTTTAAATTCATGCATTGCAGTAACGTGATGAAAACAGGGAGCAGGGAGTGGGTCCAAAAGTCAAGCGGCTCGAGGAAAAAAACTTTTTGAGTAGAAAGCTCTTCGGAATTTGGAGACCTCCACAGTGAATGGATGAGATTTGGAAGATTGTCGGGTTGGTCTAGTGAATTTACCTCGTTGGGGCACCAAAGCAGCAAGTTCATCAGACCACACTCAATTGAAGTACTTATAAAAGAAGCAACATTGCGGCGATGGGACAGTCGATCGAGCTTGGTAGATAGTGCGAGACCTATTAAGTTGGCGACTATTTTTTGGACCTTGTCTAAGAGGGAGAGCCTAATTGATGATGCACTAGCCCAGATGCTGTAACAATATTCCATGCCTGTGGCGGATGGTTTGTAGAGATATAGAATGATTTGTAGAGATATAGGATAATGTCAGGTGTGAGAAGTTTACTAGCAAAGTAAAGGGAGCCCACCTTCTGTGCAACAGCCCTGGCAATGTCTTAAATGAATTTATTCCAATTTATGTTATCTGTGAAGTTAGGCCGAGGAGTTTTAATGATGAACTCTCAGGTAGCGTGTTATTTGCCATGACAATCGGTGGGTAAGTTACAACATTAATGTTACCAGCGATGTAAGCTGCAAAAAAAAAATGATAACCGATGCAAAATAAACATATTCTTGCAATTCATTGTGTAATGGATTTGAATTTCATTTATTATATTTAGATCAGTTTAATTCTGTATTTAATTTTTATTTATTTGCTTATTTTTTAATATTATCATATCTTTTCATTATTATTTATAATTTGAGTTCCAAAAATAGCTACAAAGGTACTGCAGTTATATTGAATGAGAATTATGCATTTAGAGTTCAATTTTTGAAAAACGTATACAATAATAACATGATTTGATACAATTAATTAAAGTCATTAAAACTAAGTCATCAAACTAATTAAAAAATAACAATTTCATGAGACTTATTTCAAATAATAACATGTAAAAAACTAATGGATGAATTCCCATTAAAATCATGAAATGATTTCAAATATAAATTAAAGTATACAATTATATTCTAAAATAATGAATAATAATATACTATTAAAGCAGGACGTGCGATTTAAACGTCATCATAGACGATGTATTACTCTTCTATTTATTTATATATACATAGCAAATATATATATATATATATATATATATATATATATATATATATATATATATATATATATATGTGTGTGGGGGGGTGTGAGTGTCTGTGTGTGCGTGTGTGTTTGTGTATCGAGGCAGCATTTTTTCCTTAAGACACGTATTATTAAAAATAACCGACAATTCTTGTCTGTCTATTTTCGTATTGATCCCTTACATTTTCCGGATTAAAGTCTTACTCTTGGAAGAAAATTGGCTGATGAAACTGCCGTAATTAACGTTTTAGTCCAGAGTGCATTCTGACCAATCTGGGTCCATCTTCAGTGGAGTAATGTAAAAAAGGTAAAGATCTGGAGTGAGATTTATAATTAATTATGACGGGAAAAGTTTAAATATGAAACTATATTTATTAAGTATTATAAGCATTAAAGTATATAAGTACTAGTTTTCAAATTAATCTTGTTAATAGCCTGGTTTTTTGTTTTAATTAGTAAAGCTTATATATATATATATATATATATATATATATATATATATATATATATATATATATATATATCGCTATTTTAATTAATATAACTAATTTAAATTCAAATGTATTTAAGTAGGGGCATATCCAACTAAATATGAGTTTGTTTTTAATTTTTTTATCTGAAAAGTAAGTAAGCTCATATCGTTAATATTCGATGAAGTGTGACTTATGTGTTCGTAAGTAATACTATATATATATATGTATATATATATATATTATATATATACACATATCGATACAGATATATATATATATACATATATATATATATATGTATATATATATATATATTTTATATATATACACAGATATCGATACAGATATATATATATGTATATATATATATATATATATATATATATATATATATATACATATATATATATATATACATTCATTTTTTATTTATTTTCATTATTATTTTGATTTTGATTTTCTCTTATCTTATTTTCTCTTGTCTTATCTTTTTTTTCTTTTTCTTTTACTTTTCCTTTTCTTTTTCTTTTTCTTTTCTTTTTCGTTTTTCTTTTCTTTTTCTTTTTCTTTTTCTTTTTCCTTTTCTTTTTCTTTTTTCTTTTCCTTCCTTCTAAACATACACACACCAACATAACGGCTTTCTCCTCAATATGTCTCCCGATTAAGCGTCTTTCCGCTTTTTTATTTAACATTTTCATGCACATAGCGTTTCATAACGGTTAAAATTGAACACAGATGTTTATTATTCCTTGAAGAAATTTCATTATGTACCATTTCAGGCAGTGCTGACGAAGACGGGGTTTGGGGATCCATCTTTTTTCTGTCAGAAACCGCCGGTCCATATGTCTGATTAACATCTGTATTTATAAATAAAAAAAAATATTATGCTCGTAATTTAATTTAATTGAGCACTCTGCTGGAATTTCTCATTTCTTTAATTTTAGTATAACTTTATACGTATATATATATATATATATATATATTTATATATATATAAACTAAAGAGTTTGAATAAGCTAGTAAACCCTCAAGTTGTTTATGTAACTTTTTAAAATGGTTCGACGGCCACAAAAAGGCATGTGGATATTAATCCTACAAGTAAAACCTGACGAAATATTCAAATAAAATAGTATTCGAACTTCAAATAAGATCAACTCGAAACGGCTATACACTGGTTTATACGCATGATGATGCACCTTCTTTTAGTGATGTTATCTCAAGATAAAGCACTTAGCTGGATACTGTAGCTGACCAGATACATCCTCGTCTTCGAATCTGGTAAGACCAAGTGACTGAAATAAAGATATACTGCAGCATACTTAACTGATAAATTTAGGAGAAGAAAGATCAATGTCCTTTCCTCCTATTACTATTCCACGTTTGAGGGGTAAAACAGAACTGTGATAAACCATCGAATATTTTTGTATATAATGTAGAGATCGAATGTTAGCCACGAGAATGTTCCGCCTTATTACCGAAGACTAAAACAGAAATAAAATGAAAACAAACTACATCAGTATACAACATAAACTATGTGTATATATACATACGTGTGTATGTAGATTACTGACAGCCAAAAAAATAACTGATGACTATACAATTTTGAAACCAATCTGCTGGCTGAAGGTGTCGTAATGAGGGTTGCATTTAATCTAATTTCGTTTTAAACTAATAAAGTTAAACGGTGGTCGAAATACTTCGTGAAAACTAGGATGTCTTATTTTTTGGTAAAATTCGCAGTTTAGTTATCAGACATTGATTAATAAATATTCTCTAAAGTTGACTTTCTTTCGAGAATGTTAGTAGAGAATACTGAGTGAATAACTTCACATTTAAAATATCCAATGCCTTAAGTGTAGATTGACGTATGTCCCTAACCATTTGATACCAATACAACAACATTATATTGATTACAATTTCGTTGGTAGACCTCTAAAAGCGTTACATTTAAGACTTTATTTAGAATATTTTCATATTAGTGATTTTAAAGAAAATTCAAATCAGTATCATTATATTATTTTTTTAAATATTCGTAAAGACACATATTATTCCTAAAAACCTGTACAGGTCGGAGTAATTATTTTACCTGGTCCTACGATGTGTATACTACTTTTATATATATATATATATATATATATATATATATATATATATATATATATATATATATATATAACATTTTCTTATTTATACAATTTAATTACAATTCTTGAAAGCTGATTATATGTAAGGTATAACTATTGTAATTGCGAAATCTGTCTTGCAAATAAGGTATACATATCGATAGATAATATATACATTGATAAATATACGTCTAACGAAACGTTATCTATCCTTTTTATGTCCCCCTACCGATATTATAATCAGTATGTAATAATAAAACTAATGTCTAGAATCATATCTCCAATGGTGATGCGTGGTTTGCAAGACAGATTTAGCAATTACAATGTGTTAATATTTATACCTTACAGCTAATCAGCTTTCAAGAATTGTAATTAAATTGTATAAATAAGAAAAAATATATATATATATATATATATATATATATATATATATATATATATAAGTAGTATACACATCGTAGGACCAGGTAAAATAATTTCTCTGAACTGTACAGGTTTTCAGGAATAATATGTGTCTTTACGAATATTAAAAAAAATAACATAATGTCTAGAATACTTATTCGAATTTTTATTAAAATCCCTTATATGAAAATATTCTTTAAAAAAGTTTAAAATGTAACGCTTACGCTTTTAGGGGTCTACCAACGGAATTGTAATCAATGTAATGTTGTTTTATTGGTATCAAATGGTTAGGGATATAAGTCAATTCACACTTAAAGTATTGAATGGTTTAAATGTGAAGTTATTCACTCAGTATTCTCTACTAAAATTCTCGAAAGAAAGTCAACTTTAGAGAATATTTATTAATCAAGGTCTGATAACTATTCTGCAAATATTACCAAAAAATGAGGCATCCTACTATTTATATATATATATATATATATATATATATATATATATATATATATATATATATATATATATATATATATATATAATGCGATTGGAGATACAGTATTACAATTGCATATCCCTTAGATATAATTAGACAAAAAATCGAATAATATGATGTGTTTACATAACTACAAAGCTTATTCATACGTTTTCCGCCTGTCACTGATTAGAACAACTGTCGGAAATATACAACTTAAAATGTCATGTATTCCCTATGTAGATATGTATACATATATGTATATATATATATATATATATATATATATATATATATATATATATATATATATATATATATACATACATATACATATATATATATATATATATATATATCTATATATATATATGTGTGTGTGTGTGTGGGTGTGTGTGTGTGTGTGTGTTTGGATGCATGTGTATTAAACAATGCATGTGACTTTTTTATAATAAGCTTATATCGCTTAAGACTCCGGAATCTATTAATCGACACTTATTAAATAAAATGATTTATTTATGGTATTTTTAGATTGATTATATCAATGCCCACACAAACAACATATAGTAACGTTCAAATAATGGTCAGCATTCGTAACTGCACATATGTTGTTCTTAAGCCAACTGGTATTTGGTAGACACGCCTATTCATATGCCAGTTTAGTAAATGAAATATACATATATTTACAGGACCCGTGCTCCGACGTTTCCCTGGGGAATATCAAATTTAACTTTAAAATATAATCATAAGAGTATCACTATTCAATTTTAATCACGATATACATTCCGCGTTCTATTATTTTTGTGAGGAAAATAAGATTACAAATGTTGTGTCTAAAAGAGAAACCCCGGAAATTAGGCCCATATATCATATTAAATATGACCTGTAAAAAAATTGTTCAAGGATATCACCAGTGTTATTGGTCTAATTTACAGAAGATTCAATTCATTTTTTACAACTGATAATCTAATACGTGTGTACATAGTTGAAGCATCCTTTTGTATTTTCACGCGCAACTCCAACATACGGGGAATGCTTGTTGTACATAAGAACAAAAACAGACAAATTGTTATACTTCAAAATCTATTATTTATTTTTTCTAACAAATAATCAAAGCAAACATTTTTGTGTAATTTGTCATATTTTTTGTACCAAAAATAGTTTAAAAAGTTGTTTAATATTCTATTGTAAAAAAAGTGGCATACATAATTCATGATATGAAAGAATAGTCTAATATATTTTTACAAATAATAGGTATATTCGAATTCATATGTTGCTAATGTGAAAAAAAACACATGTTACCTGTTTCAAGCGCGTCTATTAAGAGGGCTTTATTCCAAGGCGGAGAACCACGAATGTGTAGTATATATCAGCAGAAATGTACACACATTACTAATTTACGTAAGCAACTTTTGAAGGTAGTAGGCTCCATGTCTTTAAAATATTTAGTTATGTGTTATACCGATCTATTTCGGAATGGTAGACATTTTATTCACAGAACATTGACCAGCCAGTCGACGTACTCCCCGGTAAACGTCTAAGTACATATTTTGCTTTGTGTAACCGTAATGATATAAAATAGAACCAACACCACAGCCACTAATACGAATTAAATAAATTATACAAATAACACATAAAATAACGAATCAAGTACGTCTAGAGAAGTTAACACACTTGTTTACCTCGAATTTAAAATCAACGTAAACGTTTAAGGAAGTAGAAAACCATTTGGTTTAACACTCCATACAACAATGATGTTAAAACTAATATAACTAACGGATTTTTCAAAAAAATTGAAAACTCATTTAAATAACCACACAGATATTGTACTATCCTAAATAAAACACCATTAAGATAGTGTACCCCTTCTACCCTACTAAGAATTGTAATTGCCATAACCCACCACTATGCCTACTCAATAATAAGATGTGGTATATGCATACACTGTAACCAAATTACCCCAAGAAACCTGTCATATCAACAATACCACTGAATCACTATCACTGAACCCAATACCCCAATCTAACACCAGAAGCCCACACCCAAATAATTTCCACAACACAACAACCCCCACCGACAGAAATAACTTAATTACTAATTGAACAACTAGACCTGATATATACACCTACATAGGATCTACCTCCCAATCAATAAAGAACCGCATCTTTTCATACATGTATTCATTCAAAAATCAGACCTATAACAAAATCTCCCTAACAAACATGGCAAAATATTTTAAATCAAATAATATCCCATTCTCCCTAAACTGGTCAATCCGAAAGAAATCAATATCTTACACCCAGACGAAAAAAATGCCAACTTTTGCACTCCTGAAGCACTAATGATAATCACCACTGCAAGAGAGAAACATATCGTTATCTCAAGAAATGAGAGAATTTCATACTGTCACCATAAAAGAACATTCAAATACGCCCAATTTATAACAACAATAGACAACCCATCACCACAGGACCCATAATTTCGACCCATTCTGATACTAGAGACCTCCGGTGATGTATAGCCCAAAACATATCTCATACCCCTATGTAATGATAAACAAACGAGATTTCTAGAATTTCCTATTCCAAATTACGCTTACCCTGTCTTAAACTATTACTTACATTAAACCTCCCACTGATTGATACTAATTAGGATCGCCCATCTGCCTATGCGTTTCTATCAGCTCCAAACCTTTACTTGGGTATACGCCTGATAGGGGGAGCATATTTGTACACACACACACACACACACACACACACACACACACACACACACACACACATATATATATATATATATAAATATATATATATATACATGCGTGGATATTTTCGGGTATCTATGTGTGTGTATGTGAGTGGGGGTATATGTGTGTATGGGTATGTAATGAATATATATATGTATGTGTATATGTGTATATGTATATATGTATGTATATGTATATATTCTGTGTATGTGTGTATCCGTGTGTATGTCAAATGTGTGTATATACGTATCTGCCCGTGTCAGATAATGTCCGAAATGGCACACCAATGTGTGTGTATTCGCAAGCATGCGTGTGTGAATTATATATTAATAGTCACCTTCCAAAAACATTTTCTACATCTTTGATACATAAATGCACAATTATTACAACCATAATTTGACTGTATTACGCCACCGAAAATATATTTAGTAACCAGATATGGTTACTAAATATATAAATAAGAATTAACAGACTCCAAATTATATCTATTTTTAAAAACATTTTTCTCAGATAAATTTATTTAAGAAATAAATCTTTTTAAAATACAGATTTTTTTTCAAATAAACATTTCCTTGAAATAAATCTTTTTTCTGGGAGACTTTTTCAAGATGATCTTTAAAATAATATTTCTAGCCCTTGACTTTTACAACGCTGACCGCATGACAGACACATATTTTCATCAAATTCCGTTCATATCTTCCTAATCGACCCCTACTAATATAAACTTATTTTCCTACGCAAAATATAAACAACTCCTTCCCCCAAACAATTATTACCGTACAGCTTGACGCTGACAACCTAAGCCTCCATCACCGATACCCTTATCCTCCTTCCCTAAGCTACATAAAAATAAAATGTAAGAAGATATGTTTATAGAGTTTAATATATGCGTCTATTTTATATACGTATGTATATAGGTATGTATATGTATGTATATGTGTATGTAAATGCGGATCTCTTTCTTTTCTCTCTCTCTCTATATATATATATGTGTATATATATATATATATATATATATATATGTATGTATACAGACCAGTCAACCTCTCTTTGATTCCCTACACACCTAATGTATATGTTGAACAGGCCCACACCCCCACCAACAGCTAATCTTCCTCACTTTCTTAACTATGAAAACAAATCAGTTAAAAAAAGGGATAAAACAGAAAATCAAAACCTGTTGGTTAATAAAAAAGTGTAATATATTTTCAGATACATCATTTCACTTTTTAATTGGGCAGTGAATGATCATTCTTTATAATCTTAAGCGATATTCATTTCTTCCTAATCCAGAATGTCGATTCTTTTCTGGACTTACTCTCCATTAAATAAACTCACGTTGAAGGGCAGGACAATTTTGGAGTGCACAATCATCATAAAGACGGGTAGTCGTATATGCGAATCATTTGACATCAAAAATCATCCAAGTTATGTCCAAATGTTATATGTCTAACCGGGTTCTATATAGTTAAAACAAAAGAGAATTATTTATCTTTAAACTAACCACTTCACACGGAGAATCAATGGATTTAATCCCGGCCGAAAATGTAGGAAATACCCCAAGGATAAACTCTCATTCATAATTCTTAACATAAAACCTGTGTATGCACATTATCTTCTAAGTAATGTTCCCATAACATGTCTTTACTTCAGGCCTACCGTCGCGTGAGTTGTTTTAGATGTTGGCCACCAAAAATACATGAGTGAAATAATTACCCTTTAGCTTGAACACATGAATTCGTCTTCTTACGAGATAATGTTGAAACACGCGTAGATAGAGATATTCGTTGATATAAGCAAGTCAATGTTTTTGAGCTAAGTTAGCCAAGGTTTTTTTATCACGAAAAAAATTCCCTTTTTTGGAGATTGAGAAGTTTGAAAAAATGTATATACTTTTTTCTAAATCGAATTAATGTGCAATAAAGCCGCCAGGTTTCGCATCTCTTGTTAGGAGTATGTATATTACCATTATACCACTCACCATTGGCTGTATCACTATGAAAACCTCTAACTTCATATTGTCTCCCTCACTCTCGCTCCTGTCACACTTTGTCTTTCACAGTTATTAGATCACTAATAATAAATCTAAAGATGAATAAAGTCCATTAGCAACAAAAGAGAACACAACAACAGTAGTTTATCTATAGCTGGAACAAGAAATGATGTATTTATATATACATATATTGAGAGAGAGAAACAAAAAAATACGCAGTGTAATGAGCGAAGTAGACATACTAATTTTAGATATATTTTTCTAACGCTTTTTTGATAAATCTGGCTTTTTTATAAATGAAAATCTACTAACAAAATACAACTCGTGACCCTAGAGTTTACATATTTTCTAACGCATATATATATATATATATATATATATATATATATATATATATATATATATATATATATATATAAATGTAGGTTTGTAATCCGAGGCTGTAGCAATGCCATGTAGTTGCCGGACGGTGGAGAGGGTGAACAGTAAGAAACGAGAAAACAAATCTAAAAACGATTTATTAATAATTTACGTAAAAACAGATTACGTACCAGAATAGTAAATACTGTTATGTGAATAAAAAGTTCGACAAAAGGTAATATTAAATTTCCGAAAAAAAAACTTTCATTATAAAAAGACAACAATTAAAGATCGAAAGATTAAAAAAACGGGGAAAACCGGAATCAAAATGTTGAAACACTGCAGCAGACTATTGGGAGTAGGAACGCAGAAAATGTCAAAATAATTATTAAGCTAAAGTTAACATCTTATTAACATTTGTTTATTCATATACTAAGTATAATAATGTTATTATTTTTATTTTATATTATTTATTAACTTTTCTTTATTGACTCAATTCTAAATATAAATTTACGTATGGGCAGTTATTATTATATGGGCAGTCAAAGGGAGATAACTTAGAAAAACGGAATATGTTTATAAATGAGATTTGTGATTTGAGAAGAAATTTAAATCAATTGTCAAAGGAATTAAAGTCATGACGGTAGGTAGACACCGTTGGAACGGGGGGATAAGAGGAACCGTTGGAAAGGGAAGGGGGGAATTAAGAGTAAAAATATATACACACATATATATATATGTAAAGTGTAAATATCTAAATACATATTAATTTTATTTAAGGGTATTTCAAGGGTATAATACTCCTAGAACTAAATGTATATAATTTTATTCTATTTATTTATTTTTTTAACATTTTATTTTCCTTTGTTATTATTATTTATTTATATATTTATTTATTCTTTCATTATTATAATTTCTCTTGTTTTCTTTTTTTCTATTTTTCTTTATTCATTAATTAATTAATTTATTTTTTTAATTTTTTAAATTCCTATTTCATATATATGCACGTACCTTTACATATATGTATTTATATATGTATATATAAATACATATATATATATACATATATATATATATACATATATATATGTAAATTTACATAAATGTACATAAATGCATATACATAAGTGTATGTATACGTGTATATATATATATATATATTATATATATAGATAGATATATGTAAAGATACGTGCATATATATATATGAATATATATATATATATATATATATATATATATATGCGTGTGTGTTTCTAATTGATATTAAAAGAGAGATAGACGTTTTATAGATTTGAACTATAAATGAATGTTGCCCTCTGTTTTCTATAGGTCTCACACTCCAAACCACGGGTCATACTTTATTACATAATTGAAATATGATTTCATTTCATCATGCAATTATATAATTCAACTTTAAATTTGAAAAAAAATGTGTAACCGAACCAAATCGCAGTAGCTTCAAAATACACTAGGGTGGATTTTTTTCTATTTGTCATGAAAAAGCAGATTATAAAAAAGTAAGACCATCAATAGCATTTAATGATCGACATGTGTTGTTGTTCGGTACCAAAACAATTAACCTACTTTCTGAAGTTATATTATTTTAGTCTCTCGTTATGGTTTATGATAGCCGGTCTATCTTCAACTAAGTTAAGGACATCAACCAGAAAGCATTTACAATGATGGTTTCGTGTTGGATATGAATGCGGTTAAATTCTGCCACATGAAGTCTATTAGGCCATATTGAAAGCGGCTGGTACACAATTGTGGTTATGTCTTGTAATTTAACTATGTGTAACGATCACGGCTCCATTTTAAACCATGCTTACATATGGTCATTCTTCTGAAGTTTCCATTGGTTAACTAAATCGATTGACCTCTCATATTGAATGTTGATTTTAAGTTAGGATCATCAGCAATATAATTTAATGATGACCCTGTAAGCAAGACAATTGGGCTTGGGTGTCTATGCACGTCTGATCTTACAATTATCCTCATATACTGCTTTGTCTGGCTTACTATTCGAATTCGGTTAATATATATTACTTAATGATGGTGTTTCTACACTTTCTATTGTGTTACATGCATGCAAAATAACTATAACCTGCTTGATAATTAAACTAGTTCAATTCAAGAAGTATACTAATACTATGTTATCTGTTAATGAACAGAAACTGTCAATGGAAGATTATTACTCACAGAACAAATCAGAATACATCAAATAAGACGTATGTGTACAGGTACAGCCTAGTAATTGAAAATGTATCTTAAATTATACATTTCTGATAGTGATGGTTTAAACTTAAATCCTTTCATTAAGAAAATGTACAAAAATAACGTTTTTTTTTACTTATCTCATTTTATTTTACGAGAGAATTTTTAAATAAAATGTTACTGCTAATCAGAGCATAAGGGTTAAAGAAAAGTTTGAGACAACATCGCGAGTATCAGCACGATAGTTGTAGAAGTGCAGAAATTGATTATTTACGGAGACAGTTCAACAAGAATTTGTTTACATTAGACTTGAAGACGATCATATTGTAGTCGACTGAGAAGCAGGCTTGCAGCACTATATTCCACAGACGGGTAGTTATAAGAAACTCAACATTGCCCATGGAAGTTTCGTTTTGTCTTGGGAACGGGGGGGGGGGGGTAAAAAAGAAATCAGTTCAGTGGTAGTAGCTAGGCGAGTTCTAGTTGTTAATGTTTTGCAAATGGGCGATAGATTTGAGTTATGCTGAGCCCATGTAATGGCTATAATAGTAGAGCAAAAAAGACTAGCAACATCTTTTCCGTGGGAGTGACAGTAGGGATGAAGAGTAAAGGATCACGCTCTTGTAAAATAACAATCCTCTACTCTATGATTTTATTCATGCTATCATACTTGATTACCTGTTAGTCTAGCGAAACTTTCAATGAAAGATTATTACTAACAGAATTAATCAGAATACCTCAAATAAGACGTATATGTACATATGATGGCCTTTTAATCTAACCATCTATAGAGTTAAATGTTTGGTGCAGAAAATGATGTAGGTTTAATCGTATAGTTTAATTAGAATAACATCCAAATAGAATATGCAGTGTACTCTGCCTCGTTCTATCCAATGCCAAAAGACATACTTTATAAAGCAACGCCGCGCTTTAATGTTTAGCCTATAAATATTGTCTCAGTCGAGATCGATTTCTTCTATTCTGACCAATGACATGTCTGATACTTTGATCCAAGTCTGAAACCAGGAATTTCAATAATTGTTAGGTATTATTGAAGGCGTGCACCTTATGTGTACGCCCCCCTCCCAATGAGAGTCTACATTTTTAGTCAGTGGACGGTAGTACTTTTTATACCAGCCGGAGGCGCCAGAAACGCCAGAAGCGCCGGTAGTGTGGATTCAAATGAACATTTACGCACATACACATGAAAATTGGGTGATCAGTTTTTTCATACTATTTTAGCATCAAATGATGCACAATTTCCGGGCTATTCTAAATTTTGGGGCAACCAATGTTCTTTTGTGATCTGAGATGAATTCGATGCATTGTTTTTCGGTCGGGCTGGGTTGGTTCTACTTTTGAAAGCGAAGATATATAGTTTTACGACGTAGGTTAGTGGTAAAACAAAATCGTGACCTGCTCTAAGAGGTTAGAATGGCCCGGAAAAACGGGGAAGAGACGCGGCAGACTCGCAAAAAATGCAGCCGACAGAAAGCATTGTGCTGCTAGTACTCTAATGGAGCTATTTCGTTTATATATATATATAAGTACACTGAATATATATATATATATATATATATATATATATATATATATGTAGGTCACGTAATTTTCTAGGAATACATTGAAATATAATTAAAAACTATTTGTGATGCAAATCGATATATAGACAAGTAAATGATTTTAGTACGACATAATTGAAAAAAATAAAAGACTGCTGTGAAATAGAAAGTAATGATGAAGATGCAGGTCGCGTCAGAACGAGATACGAAAGCCAAGGTACACACGCACACACCCGTGCGCAGAGTAGAGTTGATTTCAGATAGCAACATATTTTTCAAGTATTAGTAAGTCACGGGGAAACTATACACGCACATACATACACTAGAGTGGATAACGTTGTACTAATGGCAGAGATCGGCGAACCAAAGTAGGAGCATTATAATCTATAGACTGTGAAAGCGACAGGCAATCGTTTGCGATCTGGTCATAATGTTACACACGTATATTTTCTTATAACGTTTCATTAGAATTATTGAATAAAACCATTTTCTTAGAAATCAAATCAAACCATGTAAAGTGTTAAATACTTAATTTATGTTTCGATGAAAATTAAAATTACTTTATGTTACCTTCGGGAATAATATTTTATGAGATAAACATTTAAAACAACGTTGTCATTTCTTTTTTTTCTGAATCTGAATACGGGATGCAAGATATTCTCTCGCTATTTCAGAGACTCTAAGCGATATATCTGTTAAGCATTGTAACCGTTCAATAAAGCAACATTGTTTGTATGTCTGTTTCACTTAGTTATCCGTGTATATTCGCCAGGTTGCGTTTGCAATTCTTTTTCATGATTAATTCTTATGATTACTGTGATGATAGAGATCTTCCTAAGTTTCCATTTTGTTATGCTGTACACAAGACCAAGCTATTCGGTTAGTTTCTAATGTTCAGCTCTCTTTAAGCAAGCATCATTGGAAACACTGACTTCGACTTGGCTTGCTACTTTCTTACTTTCGTTCTATATAATTATATGAGGTTCAACAGCTATGTTTCTTACAGTGATTAGCTAAACATGTTGAATAAACCTAATTTAACATTTTCGAACATGTTCTATTCCTGTGTCGGAACCTTTGAGCTTAGTATGATTATTTGAACTACTTTTACCATCTTTGTTTGTATTTTTAAAACGTTTCCATTGATATTCGTGCGTCTTGTAAAACGTGGTGATATGTCGCCAATATCGAACGGAAACATTTATTTAATTCACGATTCTCGAGTTCAATATAAAACATTCGCGAATTTTAAAGAACACACCTAGAGAAGGTTGGATGTAAGGTCGACTTAAAAGATTGAGAGAATAATATCCTTGATTGCAAAAGTAGTGTTAAAACTCCAAAGAGTACATATTTTGCATTGTTGTTAAAATATAAACCCAGAAAATAATATAATTTTTACTGCAAAAAGAGCATTCTCTTATATATATATATATATATATATATATATATATATATATATATATATATATATATATATATATACGTAGTTTGTGTGTTATTGGTTTTACTGACGATTGAATCATATATTTTCTTTTTTTCTTTTACAATTTCTAAGTAGTAAAGAACATTGCATTGAGTTGCCCTTGTTTTCTTTTTTTCTTTTAATACGACATGCAATTATTTAGAAAATATTTTTACGTACATGTACATACACATTAATTGATGATAATATAAATATATAAATATATATACATAACGAAGGATGAAAAGTTATATTTTAATGGGCGCATCTGGGTGTTTGCAAAACACTTCCGGGCATTAACACAGCGCATCCGGGCGCTCACAAATTCATGAGTCATCTATTGGCCATAACTTGTTATAATAAAGTGCGTTTCAAGGCATACCTTGATGGTGAATTTCACATCGTACATAAGGCACGCTTTAAACACCACCTTAGTGTTTTGAAAGACGACCTGGAGGAAGTTGTGTAATTAGGCTCCAATCCCAACTTTGTCCAAGTTGAAATGAACGGATTCCCCCTTCAGGAAGCCAACTGCTTTGATAAGCTGGTGGAACTGACCTTCTTCTCAGACTTGAAGTTGAAGCTGTACGTCAAATATGTTGCTAAGACGGCTGGGAAAATAGTTGGATCATTCTACCGCTCCAGAATGGGTATGACGCCTGACGCAGGCCTCTGCCTGTACAAGAGTCAAATTCGTCTTTTAATTTAGTACTGATGCCTCATATAGGGAGGAACAGCTCAGAGCACGTTTCCTTCCCTTACAGAGTATAACACCGACTTCGAAATTCAGTAGGGTGTCCTTTTCTCTTCACTACAGCCACTCGCACACAGAAAGGAAATTCCTAATCTTTTTTTGCTCTACCGTTATTTTCATGGCAGGTGCTCAAATTAGCAAAAACCTATGCCCACTCGCTACTACCACTGCACATAGTTCCCCTTTCCCCCTTTGCCTGCTAAAGACGAAACGAAACTTCAATGATAATAGTTTCTTTCACAGAACGGTCCGTATGTGGAACAAAGTACCGCGAGTCTGCGTCATAGCATACTACAACGTGGCCGTCTTCAAGGTCAATGCATTAATATTTTATTGAACTGTCTCCGTAAATAACACATTTCTCCCACGCTAAAACAATCGTACTGGTGTTCGCGATGTTGTCTCACGGTCCACTAATCAACCTCTTTAACCCTTTTCCTTGAGTACCTTGCTGCCTTGATACACGGTTGCATTATTGTGAAAATACATTAAAATAAAATTTTCTCACTTTTACACATTAATCTCATTTCTGTCTTCTGCCTCAGCGAGTTAGGGAAAGAGAGAGAGACAGACAGACAGAAACACCTCCTGAGAGAAGAGAAAGAAGCAGACAGTAATGAAGTTACGTGGCACGCTCTTCAATGGGGCTAAATAGGGGTCGGCGATTTTACGCGTCTGCTTTGCTCTATGTATCGAGAGGAAATATGAAAAAGCTCTCTTTACGGAATTACTATTGATTGGCAAGCTTGCATTTTACTAGGGGCACTAGTAAAGACTGTCTTTCACTAGTTCACGCCATTCTAATCTTGCAGGCTATGCTATGTTACATCATAAGTATTATTATTATTATTATTATTAGTAGTAGTAGTAGTAGTAGTAGTAGTATATGTACTCTCAGGGAGTCATCACACAAATCATCGTAAGTGACTGCTTAGGTAACCGGTGGTTTTCCCTTGAGTTTAGGGGACAAAACGCCTCCACAGATGTCCAGTACTCTCCACCTCTTTTCGGTACCCACAGAAAATAACTTGTGGTATCGAAACAGCCGCCTACCATTAATTTCTCGTTGGCAACCACCATTGATCTCTTCTGAAATGTGGGTGGCAATAAACCTCCCTTAGGACCCAGTACTTTCCGCACTCTTGCAGTTAGGATCCGGTATGTGCTCTGGCTCCTTCTTTTTCTCATCCTTGTTGATCCTTCACGAATAGTTTGTGCAATGTCAGCCGAGGCTATAACCATTACTTTCTTAGACGGGGGTAATGACATTTTTTGCAGTTTCTATTCCATTGGTTCTCGTGGTTGTGTTATTTCTGTTTGTTTTCCCTATTGCAATTTGCATGTTACTGGTTAATCTTAGTAGTGTATGTGGGTTGGTTCTGCATTCGATGTTGTATGGTCTCAGCTTTCCCTTTTGATTCCCATTTCTCTCAGTCTTTTTCAGGTTTTTCGAGACTATTCATAGTGCTCCTACGAGTATTGTTATTATATTGGCTTTTTTAATGCTCGATATATTTTCAATCTCTGACAAGGTCCGTTTATTTGATTTGTTTTCTCTTTCTTTAATCTTCACACTGAGGGCTGCTGAGACGGCAAGATCTATGATTTGGTATTGTTTTTACTTCTTGTTGACTATTATTATATCTGGGTTTTTTTTGTTTGTATAGGTTTATTTGTTGGCACTTCAATGTTTCAGAGGATATTGTGATTTTCGTTTGCGAGAGGTTTCTGTCTCTGGTTTATGTTTGTACAATTTGTATACGTGTTTCAAATGCGGTCGATTGCATAGTTCAAAGTGTACTACTTTTTTCACGCAGTCATATCTGTTACTGTATTCGTTTGTGAGTAATTTGCTGCATTCACTTATTATGTGATTTACTGTTTCGTCTTTTTGCCCACCCAATCTGCATTTACTGTTTTCCTTGGGTAAATCTATGGTAGTTTCAATGTAGTTTGCCCTAATCACATTGTGCTGTGCAGTCGTCAGTAGGAATTCCGTTTCTCTTTTCTGGTGTCGTTTCCTTAGGAATTTCCAGCTAGTCTCATGTGTAGTTTCTCTTTACATTCTTATGAAACATTCATGTAGCTTTTTTTTCTTCCCTCTTTCCTTTTCTTGTCATTTGGTTTCTAGTTTTAGTGCTTCCTAAGTTATTCATTGGGATGATGACTCTTGATTCGGTGATTAACTTTTATGTGTTCTGCCTTTTTTTCGTCGTCTTTTCTAACCTATCGTCTTCCCTCTTTGTTTTATTTTCACGTAGAATGTGTCCGTATTATATTTTTGATGTAGTGTGTTGTGCACGGTCATTAATTTTAAAATATTTTGTTGAATGTGCCTAAGTTCGTCTTAGTCCAACCTATAAATGTTCCAGAATATCTTATTACTGATACTACCCAGGTTGTTATTATTTTACGAGGGGTTTCTAAATAATTTCGTTTCGAAAAGGTTTCTTGTTCGTCTCAAATAGTTGTTTTACGTATTCTCTTTCATTTCTGTAGATTGTATGTTGTCTGCTTATTATTAACTCTCAAATATGTGTTTCTATCCGCTTTGTCTCCTGCTCTCATCTCTTCTGAGTTGGGCAGTTGTCTCCAGGTTTCCCTGTTTTCATATCGTGCAGTTCACACTTTTCCATTCCGTATTCGATTTGAATGTATTTCTGAAAATTATGGTCGTATTCATCAGCATTCTATTTCAATTTTGCTTTTTTTGCAAATAGTGTCAGGTCGTTACTGTACGTGAGGTGTTTTATTCTTTGTTCTCTGTCAGTAAACTTGTATCCGGAATTACTTTTTCTAAGTATGTAGTTAAATGGCATCATGGCTATTATAAACAGTAGTTGTGATAGGGAGTATCCATGGTAAATTTTTGTATCGCAGTCAGGTGTTCTCACGCAGTCAGTTCTTGTCTCGATGTTCCCATTTACTTTAATAAACTTAATGACGCGTAATCGATTTGAAATCAAATTTTACAGTAAACATTTTCTTTTAAAATCGTTTCTATTTTGTGATGAATAGAACTCACCAGCTTCCATCAAACTACACTGACGCAAGTAAGATTGTAATATAATAGTAAAATACACACACGCACACACACACACACACATACATATATATATATATATATATATGCATATATATATATACGCATATATATATACATATATTTATATATATACATATACATATATATATATATATATATATATATATATATATATATATATATATATATATATATATTAAGAAAAAGGTGGGAACTGCATAATTTATTCACCCGTTATGTGTCTTAATATATTTCAGTTGGTGTTTGTCAGATACGCCCTTAACACCTATTGCCGTATATAAATTGCATTATCGTACACATGTGCATACACATTAAACAATGCTTCAAAAAAATATATGTGCCCGTATTCGAAGTTAGCTTCAAATATATTTTTCGTGTTACATTTTATTAGTTTTAATGTAAATATTAATATTTTTAATTTCATTTTTCCCCTATAAAGTATATTGCAGAAATTTTATTTTTGATATCTGAAAATGTTGTTAATCTAGGTATTAGCCGGTTCTCTTCAAGTGTAAATTCATATAATTACTTAAAATGTTATTAGGCACGGGTAAAAACTCCGTTCAGAGTGATCTCCCGTGTTCGTTCAAATTCGTGGTTTAACATTCAGGTTATTTTTTTAAAGGCGTCGCGTATATTCACATTAACCTCTTATATACATACACACATACACACACACGCACACACACACACATACATATATATATATATATATATATATATATATATATATATATATATATATATATATATATATATATACAAGAGATGAAGGATGAGAATAAAAAAATGAAAAGATTTATTTTATTTCATGTAACATTTTCAAAGTTAAATGTTGCCGATAATATTTAACATTATATTGTCTGTTTTTCTCTATCCTCTGATAAAAATTGTGTATCTGTGAAAATCCATCGATTAAGGATATGAATCTCTTTTCTTTGAACTGTTGATGTTCTAATAAATATTGTATCTTTACAATTTTCATTATCATCTTTCAACTCTAGAATTGATTGCTCTATTCAATATATTGAACTTTATATCATCACGATAGATTATTATTAAACGATAATTCACTTATATGAAATTTAATTCAACATTTCAATATATATATGTATATGCATATATATATATATATATATATATATATATATATACATATATATATATATATATATATATATATATATATATATATATATATATATGTGTGTGTGTGTGTATGTGTATTTAGATATGTGTATCATTGAGAACAAAGCCGTCGTAATACTTAAAGTACGAAATGTTAGATTATCTTACAAATAATAAGATACTGTTAAATGTTTGCTGCATGGGTACACTGAGGTCCGTTATCTTCTAGTGCGAAGTCAGAGTTGCCAGGTAGTACACATGTATAATAGAAATATTAAAACAATATGAAGTCATTTCTGAATAAGGTATTATATTATAAAGATGAACTATTAAACATACTTCATCAAATCAGTTAATGTGACTGTATTCGCTTGATCTCCCTGTTTTAAACGTCATTTTCGCCTTCCTCTTGATTAGGGCAGTAATGACTTTTATCAGATCAGCAAGCCCAGCTTAGCATAAACTGATTGATTTATGACTGTTATTAATTCAACTAGCATTCATCAGCTCGGGTATGATTATTAATCAAACATATAGTTATGATTCACTTAATACACTAGAAATGTTAGGGTTGCAGAGTGCTGTGAAAGTTCGTGTAGTCAGAAGAAAAGTAGCGTGTTATAAATCCCCCTGTTAAATAAGCAGATGCTGAATGCGCATGCATAAAAAAGATGTGATGCATACGCAGTTGAAAATGTGACAATGCATGATATCGTTAAACTTGTGAAGATGTTCCGTGGTTACAACAAAACAATAGATCGCGGATAAGGCATTTGTTTTTATTGGTAACCCGAGTAAGAAAAGTGACAGCTTCGAATGTTTCATCTTCTTTTATGTCTCATTCAAGCGTCCATATACTCAATTTTAGTTAGAATCAATGACGTAATCTGAGACGAAATATTCGTTTTCTGTTACTGTACTTTTCGTTGGCATTGGCAAAGTAACGTCAGTCCCTAAGGGCAAGCCTACTCTGTAATTCTAGCGTAAAAGTAATCAAAAACTGATACAAATAAAATATAACATTTAATACAGAAATAAACATGTTACTTTTAAACTTCTATTTCATTGTATTTCACAACATAAATATGACAAAAATTAAAATAATAATGAGAACATTTTCTCCCCTCGCTGTAAATGATAATTTGAAAAAAAAATAATGTTCAAGTTCAAACAAAATAGCTATTCCGTATCCGCATCCCTTCATTTATTTTCTTTATGCCAAGATACGGAGGTTGTGGAAATCATTAAAACAAACTTGTAAATTGTTAATCTCAGCTAATTAATAAAATACAATTAAAATAAATGTGTTTCTGTTCTATAATTCCAGTAGAAATATTTAATTCATTTTTTGTGAGTCTCTCTTTCTCTCTCTCTCTCTCACTCTCTCTCTCTCTCTCTCTTTTCACACACACACACACACACACTATATATATATATATATATATATATATATATATATATATATATATATATATATATCTGTGTTATAATGGAATAATTCCAGGAAGAAATCTGGGTATGAGAGCTCAATGTGGTAAACAGAGCAAGAATAACATAAAATATAATGACACGGAATTACATGATTGTCGATGCAATAATTTATTTCCTCTAAACATAAATTGCATATTTGCCTAAATCCATTTGGAACATCCGAAAAACATAGGATTGACCACGAAACCACCGGGGACCGGTTCTCATTTTTCAGAAGCCACCATTGTTTAGCTAACTCCGTTTTGTTCTTGATGTCTGGGTTGTTTAAAGAGTGTTTGTGGTCATAAAAACGTTGTTTCCAGCTACCCGCAGAGATGCCGATGTAAACTTTCTTGTCCCTTTAGTTATCTTCCGCATTAATAGTGGCCTTATAAACCACGCACTCAACTTTACAGTTACCGTCCAGTGAGCAGTTATCTTTCACTTGACAATTACATTTATCTACTTAAACCTAATTTTTACTAGAATTGTTTAGTAATTTATGATTATGGGTGCTGATTATTCTATCCATGTTTAAAGACAGAATTCAAACTTGTAAACCTTTCACAGTTTGTCAGTCGGTTTATGACACGCTTAAGCCTGTCTGTCTCTCTTCTTTTCTTTCTTTCTTTCTTGTTCCAAGTCTAGCCGAATTTGTATCACACAACAAATATTGTTGCGTTCGTGCGTGCGTGATCGTAGGATGCGTATATATGTGTGTGTAAAGACGTATGAACGTGTTTATATCACCGAGTCGTAAGTGTTAAAGAATATATGTTTTTTAACTCAGAAGTTATTTAAAAAAAACAAAAACAATAAGAGTCATTTCGATCGCCTTAGTTAAATATAAGTTTTTAATTCCTCCTCGCTATGTAGAGGTGTTCAGATTGGTTGCAACCACCACTCTCTCTAGTTGTATTTGAATTGTTGAAGGTGAACACAATTTTCTGTCAGTCTCAAAAATGTAATTGTCTAGTAAGATGCCCGAGGAAACCACAAGGTTGAAATAAATTATTGCATCGACAATTATGTAATTCCGTGTTATTATATTTTATGTTATATATATATATATATATATATATATATATATATATATATATATATATATATATATATTATTCAAAATTGTTATTGTTTTTAAACGATAGAGATAAGTTTATATTATCTTACGGACGTGATCTACCTTGAATATTTTAAAGGGGGTAAAGTACACCCTTTACACTGTTTCGTACCTCATATATATATATATATATATATATATATATATATATATATATATATATAAATGTATTAAAATCATTATCAACAGATGCGCGAGAGATCCGCCGTGTTACGTTACTATACTTGTATATTGTATATACATATACATATATATACATACATATGTATATATATGTATATCTACATATATATATATATATATACATAAATACATATATGCATATATATACATATATATATTATATATATGTAAATATATATATATATATATATATATATATATATATATATATAATATGAAGGTTAAATACACGATTTACTTTTTTTAAAAATTCAACGAAAGACAAGATGTGTGCAAAAAGACAATCGAAAAACAAATATTTATAAATACCTGACAAAATCATCAGAGAAAACAAGAGGTGTGACCGATTTCGTTCGGATTAACGAATGCTTTCAGAATAAGTTAAGATTCAAAATTTAATCCATAAAGGTAAGCACATACGAGAAAGAACAACGCACAGAGAGACGTAATATGCGCGCGTTTAACTAATTGACAAAGAAAAGGTATAATAAAACGCGCATGTGGAGAGACGTTAAAAATAATATAAATAAATATATAAATAAATAAATAAACAAAAACATAAATAAATGAATAAATGAACAAACTAAATTGATGAAGTTTAGTAAAAAAAACAACGAAGAAAGTTCTTTAACCTGGATCTAAATGGTACAATATATTGTAATGTGTCCGTGCAGTTTTCGCCATATGTTTGCTTTACGAATAGGATCTGGGTCTGACGGTTATTTTGGGTGGTGATGAGGGAAGTATTATAGCACTTTCGATGCATTTGCGACGTCGGAGATATTATTCTGTCTTGAGCGGGGTGCAGTTTTTTTAAATTGAAATTGTTGTGGAAAGTGTTCTTGTGTATTACTAGGGCGTTAGTAGACTCTCAGCTATCATTTGATTGCTAATAGTACCTCCCAATCTATGTAATATAACCATATTTAAACCATATTTTCATACATCAACATCTAAATCGTATGACTACATATGATTGGATTATTTACGTATTGAACGTGAAATTTTATTTTCACTGTTGTGTGATCCCCCGCCTTTCATTATATGTTAGGTGCTATAAATTATTATGATTTCTCATCTTTTCAATATCGTAGTACCCACTATGCTATATTTCTGTAAAATGTTGGTATTGCCATTCTGGTAAACATATTCCGAATAAAGTATATAGTTTAATTATCTGGTGTCAAGTGTCATAACATTTTATTAGAGAAGTAATACTATCTCAGAGGGTTCCTTCCTATAACTTAGTCAGTCTCTGTATTTCCTATTAGTAAATGACAAAGTAAAATAATATTGATCCGCACAACGACCATTGATAGATTACATTTCTAGAGTTATAATATTTTCTCACAGCCGAGTATACTCGAAAGATTAGAATATTTAGCTGTGGATGTTGTCATGCGGTTAGATTATTGTAATCGTACTCCGTCGGTTACAAGAGCTAGTCAGCCTCGCCTCACCTTCGGCAAGTTTCTGAAAACAATACACGACGCTTCAACTGAATTTTTTTAGCAAACGTAGATGAATATGCTTATCTACAAATATGCTATCGTAGTTTAATGTATATAATTTCATATTTTATTTCGTTTATTCAACCTTTCGCTTGAGCAGTAGAAGTTGATGCTTTCTTTTTTTTTTTACTAAAAATGCTTAGCACTGGTCAAGGCTTGATTCTACTCGAGAATAAGGGTTAATTAGATGAGATGATTTTCAGGATCAATTTTGTATATTTATAGGGATGTTTCTTGATAAGAATATGCTTACCTTTGCTTTGAAGACGACACAGTTGTTATCCTCGAGTAAGTAATCGTGCCCCAGTGTGTCTCACAGACGGTAATCCTTTGTTAAAAAGTGTATTTGTGGGAGTTCGCCTCACGCTAGGCAAACTGAAGAAAGAAAGTAATGTTGTAGTATTTCTGGTAGAAAGCGAGCTGTTGTTTTAAATGTCTTAAAATCAGGAACCAGATAGTGTAGCCCAGTCGAGCAGTTTTCTATTAAAATAACGATAATGTACAGGGAGAAAAGAAAAGAGCAACGTCATTTCTTTAAAAAATGTGATGTACAGAGTGGAATATATCATACATCACTAAATTACGTAGTCGATTTAGAATACTGTAAAAGGAACGTAAAGTGTGCTCAGCGGCAGCTTAAGGATGTCAAATAATTTCTGCATCTTGGAAGTAGATTATACTTATATAGGTGCAGCATTGCATCAAGAGGCAGACAATAAGTCCAGCGGTTGAATGTGCTTACGCTTTTCTGCAATCGTCTTACACACAAATGTGTATGTAAGCATTCTATTTTAGATCTTGAGGTGATACATGTCCGATGAGCTGATCAAAGTGAGGACATTCCTCGAAGATAACTGCATTCATTTTGACTAGGGCGAAACAAGGTTCCAGACATTTGTTGTGGTAGGAGAGAAGCCTGATTATAGAAGCGTTGAAAGTAACAAGATACTTTTTTTCATCACTGCACTACGGGCTCAAGATCAGAAGAGAGTAAATACGCGAGGACATGATCGCCAGTGTGATTCGATCTGCTGTCAGTTGTGCTGTATGCATGTATTACGCTAAACAATTCCAGAACTTCGATATTAAACACCCTCAATGTAGATTAGGAAGAGAGTTGGACCAAGAATATATCATGGAGACATACTTCGAATTGATGATATATACTTCAGACGTTAGCACATGAAATGTAACTTTTCTATACCTATAATAAATAAAGATTCACTGGTTGCGAAAACATTACCAGATATTACTTCGAAAGCAAGTTTGCGAAGCAACACTTTTGTTACAGACTTTATAAAAACCCTTTAATATACTTATAAATATTTCTCGAGAATTTATCGAACGTTGACATTACATTGCATTGCTTTTCCCCAAGCAGATTATTATACTCAGGTACTGTAAAATATATAAACATATTACAGAATCTAGCAACGTACCTATGATTTATAAGAAGCTGACATGTATGTACGAAGATGGCGAGTACTGATCACTTGTACTTTTACATACTAGCCAGCATAACAAGGTCTTCAACATAGATGAGGAGCATTTCGCATGAATCACACGATACACAATTGTGTTAGGATAAACTTAAGTTAAATATGCAGCTTCCTAAGTCTAATTTGACTCGAAGTATGAGTTACAATAATTGAGGTGGTTACGATGCACTATTAGCAACTTCTTAAAAGTTTCTACATATGCCTGACTGTATTATCCACACCCTGGTAATGTGTAATGTTATTTCTTATATATATGTATCAAGTAGTGATTATAGTCATTGAAGAGGTTAGTTTGTATCTCTCTAAAAAATAAAGACTGCAAATCGGCAATTATGTTTTTCCTTGCGCAGTCAATCGTCTAACTTTTACGGAGTTGCCTTTTAAACTGGTTAGAACACTATATACACTCGGGAAAATAATTTGATGTTGCTTAAATACATTATTTCATCTCACGATTAGTTTCTATGTTTAGCAAGCTTTGTAGTTGAGAAAAATATGTGCCGCCATCGTTTATTAAAATGAAAAAAAAACATCTCCCGTATACCGATTAGCCAACCTAATGATACACGAATAACTAATATATATATATATATATATATATATATATATATATATATATATATATATATATATATATATATATATATATATATCGGGGAAGCCAAATGTACCAGTAGCTGCAACACAGCCATTTATCGTAAACAAAACAACAAATATTGAATTATACTTATAAAATGAGAAAAGATACTAGCATGTTTTAAACAGACCTCACAGCTTAATGGTAAGGCATCCGACTACGGTCCCGTGGTCGAGGTATGAGACCTGTTAAAGACGGTTCATTCTGAAGAGTCAGGGAATGACCAAAGACGTGCTAGCGAATAACAATCTTATCTATAATAATAATAATAATAATATATATATATATATATATATATATATATATATATATATATATATATATATGTGTGTATATATATACACGTTCCTAACGATCAGGCAGAATTATGTAAAACAGAAAACCCAATAATCTCTACACGGCTTGGGGAGCCAAATTTACTAGTAGCTGCCACACAGCCATTTATCGTAAAAAAACAACAGCAACAGATGTAGCATGATATATATATATATATATATATATATATATATATATATATACTTAATTATTTTTTTTTACACAGATATGCACATAATCTGCGACATCGGAATGCCGATTTTATCAATCAACAGATGTAAGAAACTGACATATCACCGGAAATAAATAAAATATAACCCTTTTCCCCGAGCATATTCACTCAGTTGCTAACAGCTGTTGATCGATAACATCAGCATGCCAGGGTCACAGATTATGTACATGTCTGTATTTAAAAAAAATCTATATATGAAAACGCTATTTAACATTGAGCACTCTTTATAGCCGCGCTAACACTTGTTTTCGATGTTCATCATGTTGATGAGTACTATACTTGGATTGATATATATATATATATATATATATATATATATATATATATATATATATATATATATATAACATACTAGAAGAATACACGTTTTACGTTTGATAAAACTCATTACTACAATTGAAACCTTCTGCACCAGTTATTTTTCTTGTTACGCAAGATCAACTTACGATATCATTATAGTAAAAGTTAGTTCTAAATATCATTCAAATTTAAATCAAAATTCACGTAGGATTTAGAATACTAAAACTGTGCAAAATTAAAGGATTTTATTGACTAATGAAGAAATTAAAATTCGAAACTTTTGCTTAATTTGTATCTAATGACTGTGGCTGTATCTAATGGCAATACGACTTAATGCATGTGAGTTTTTAAATGTAAGATACGGCAAATAGTATTCTCCATATATTCCTTTAAAAATATTTCAAACACACTTATATTTCAAGAAAAAAATATATTTACTAATGTCTAAATAACAATCGTTTTACGAAAAACAGCGGTTTCTAAATTTTCACGAAACGCGTCTAAGCATGTCTTAGTCTCTTTGCATGAAATATATAAACACTACATGAAGCCGATAGTGCAAGTTATTACTGCTAGCAGCCGTGTTTCAAAATTTATAATAATCGGTTCATTAGTTTAGGAATCAATCATGTTCATACAAATAGATAACTATATGAAACTAGCTTAATTCATATAGATATAAAGATAGACATAGACAGCCAGGATGACACATAATAACTCAATTATTTTTCAAACGATTTATGTGTGTGCGTCTTTCTACCGACAGTGTACTCGTCTTTATTTGATTTTGACGACGGTGTGCCTTATCATAAACGTGTTTACCTATGGTTATTTCAGTGTTTTAAACAAATATTGTATGTAAACACAATATAGCCTCAGGTAATGATAACAATATCGACACGAGTCCACACAATTTTAAATGACTTTATACTTGGACACTTTCTCTAAACGAATGTCAAAGTTCTTAATGAGATTATCGACTTTTAACTTTAAGGTTTTATTTTTCGGAAATGTGGACAAGTTTCCAGAGAACCGCAGGCGTGTGAAACATTTTATAACTTTTACCCCCTAAACCGATAAAATCTGACCTTGCAATTATGTGAACTTAATTGTCGTTTCTAATGTTTATCTTCGGTTTTACGTCGAGTAAATTTACCCTATCGATTAATAGAGTTCGATAGTTTAGACAAATACGTGTTTTAATCATGTGCCATGAATTAGATGACAGAATTGTGCTGCTTGTTTATGACTGGAATGAGAGAGAAGACATTTTCAAATACAAGCGCGGCAATGCATATATAATACAAATTAATCTGAGAGCTCATACACTAAGCTACTCACAAGGGGAGGAGTTGAATGCCTACCAGACACAACCCTCAAGTGTCTTCGGTCTCTCTGTACAGGGGGTTGTCAGAGACTCTGACATGAGGATACTTTATACATGAAGTAAACCCTGACCAAATATTCAAAACAAATGGTGTTCTGTGTCCTCAATCCATCCAGAACGTCTCCTGAATTACAGACGGGGGCACCACCTCTACTCATAGAGTGCAGCTTCGGATAAACAATTAGTAGCCGTTGACAATGAGGAAATGAATAATAAAAATATGAATAAATACCAAAATAAATACTCACAGGTCGGCAACCAGGATAAAAAAGGCGCATCAACCCGTTCATACACCAGGCGGGAAGATGAAAGCAATGGTGTCAACTTTCCTTCCTCTGGAAATGTTGCTCCAGCCAATACAGAGGCCAACAAGTGGCAGCCATCAGGCTTTGAGACAAAAGCGCCTGGCCCCCTATCTCCATCAAATGCAGCAACAACAAAAAGAAACATAAGAGGCTTAACAGCCCAACCATGGACTGTTGCACAAAAGAAGGTGTTATTGTTTTGATACCACTGCTCAAAGCTTTCAAAGCAAAACATCCAATCAGATTCTAGCTGAAAAGATTAAAGTATCTACCCTCCTCGAAGAAAGTAAGGCTCTGTCAATCGATCACTTATTGTTTAATTCCTGAATCTATCTGTTAATATATTATATAATTTATATATATATATATATATATATATATATATATATATATATATATATATAAATATATATATGTATATATATGTATATATATACATGCGAGAGAAAGCGAGCGAGAGAAAGCGATCGAGAGAGATACTAAGAGAATGTGATCAGATTAGTCGGTATTTGATCTTGGGTTCAAGTGTTTGAATCAGGAAAACGTAAGTCTGCAAATCCAGTTGAATGTTAACAAATAAAAAGACAAATCGAAAATTCTCGTTATATCCCCCACTTACCGCATTCATTCCTTTACTACTCTCTTTTATATCCCCATCTATGGATTAAATAGCATTAACAACTGGTGTTATATTGCCTAATCTTAAAAGTGAATCAGTCTTTATTCTATATAATTTGGAAATGCACACTACGATTAATTAGGCCAAATAAAAGACAGTTTTTAAACATGACTCGATATTTAAACTGACGACTATTTTAAAATGTATTTGTATACGACAAATTCATAAGAAAACAGTGATACAATCCGCGTCAGTATACAATTTAATAGTAATCCTAATATTACGGTTTCGGTTCGGCAATCTTGCTAGTCATGGTAAGTATTCAAAGCTAATAAAAACATCAACCAGCAGCATATTAATCAGATTTAGTAATATATATATATATATATATATATATATATATATATATATATATATATATATATATATAGGGGAGTTCGAATTACCTAGACATACAGTTACATGTACTTACTGGAAAGGTTCAATTACTTACTTGAGAGGTTGAATTACATACATAGACACATTCCTCGATTTTCTTCGGTCTCTTTGTACAAAGGTTTTGCCAGTACAACTGGCTAAGAGGATACTTACCCTACGAATAAATTATGGCCAAATATTAAAAATTACATAGTATTCGAAGCTCAAATAAGATCCTCCCTGACACAGCTATTTACTGTCAAATTCGATGAATGTCGCACATCCTGAGAACATCGGCTGAAGTAGCTGTATTCAAGACAATTGCCAGATGAAAACGACACAGGTAAATTGCGATGTGAGCAAAAAACATCACATATTTACTAGAAACGTAAATGGTGATATAAATATTACATAGACAAACATATGAACACGAATAATGACAGAGTGTGTTCATATGTGTTTTGTAAATGTATGCTCTGAATTTATCCCCAGAAACATGACCAAAGTGTCCTTGCTCATAACGTGACATTCAATGACTGTATAATATAAATTCCATCTTCCATTATATATATATATATATATATATATATATATATATATATATATATATATATATATATATATATATATATATATATAGTGCCCGGGAGGTTTTGCCAGACGAAGATGACTCTTTAATATATTTACCGTCCGTGTGTCTGCAGATGGCTTTTCAGTCCTACAGACGAATTGCACATCTTTGAGCAGACTAGACCCTCATTCTAATTACTGCTCTGGGTTTATCCAGTCGGTACATAATAATTCATTGTTCACTTGTGTTTCATACCCGTTCCTTCGGAGGGGCCGGTAGTTACAAACAAAACACATCAGCTGTAAGTTGTGTGTATACACACACACACACACACACACACATACATATATATATATATATATATATATATATATATATATATATATATACACACACACCCACACACATATATATATATATATATATATATATATATATATATATATATATATATATATATATATATATATATATTTATTATTACATAGTTATTTGTTAGAAAAAGTCCTTTGGCATTATTGTTCTTTCCCTTGTCTTACAAAGTAACCTCTTCATTTACCTTGACGGCGGTTGATTCTCGACTCCACACAACCTAGGTTATTTTCGCGAAACCCAGGTAGAGTGATTTACCTTGCAACCTAGGCCAAACACGACAATACGTTCTGTAGCAGTTGCTTCCGGTATCGTGGGAAGGGTTCTGACCCTTACGCCAGTTGCTTACACCAGTTCAGCTGTAGCGGGGGTACCTCTCTTAAGGGCTGACCCACGACAAGTTTTTCTCTATATCCCCACAACTCGATCTCTGCTACGTAAGCGCTCTTTTTCACTCGTTTAAAACCGCCAGTTTAATTTCTGACTTTGCACTCCTGGTGCCTTCTTCTTCTGGTATCGTGAAACTGATCCTTTTAAAGGTTTCCGAGTCGTTTTTTTACGATGTAATGCTCTGAAATATACTCGTCGACCTCACACACCTGGGCTCGTTCAAAGATCACCGATTCATTTCCGTTGTTCTTTTACCCTAATTGGTAATCTATCTTGTCTTCGGATTTTCTGTATTGTTGTAGGGTCATACCCTTAGCCTTTCCGTTACGTCTTATGCGCAATTACTCAACATACCTACACTTGTATAATACGTTGAAAGCCACTAGCTTATTGACCTACTTTGGAGCATCAAGAGCATGACAATCACTGTTTTGTATGTGTCTAGAAAGAGTAATATTTCTAGTTGAAACTCTTTCATGTAGTTTTATGGTAGTAACAATATGTGCATTTGACAACAACGCCCGACATATCCACACATTTTTACAATTCGTTAACAAGGTATCATGTTTTCTACATGTTCTCTTTCGTTTTGCATTGTCTACCCTGGCACCTTAAAACCCTTCAGTTAGTTTGTAAATCTGCCTCCTACAATGTTTGTGACTAGAAGCTAAGGACTATTAATTGTCAGCAATAATTCCAAAATTCGCAAAATACTGCTTGACACTACTTAAAAAAAATCATTGAGGGTGTGGGTTCTGTGGTATTGTACCAGAAAAAAACACTTCGTAAACAAACTTCTTGGGGAGTCAGAAGTAATCGAGCCAGGCATGATTGCCAGTCTATCGTATATGGTTCCTAGTCACAATCGTAGCTATACTTGTGAGTTGGGTTTTCGGTAATGCACTTGTATTAAGAGCAGAACTGTCCATCTTTGGACAAAGAATATGTCTGAGCCAGTGTTGATAAAATCCTACTAGCTGGTAATATGGGTGTGATGCAACGCATATGTGTGAGAGGCATAGAGTAAGGGTCACGACACACATGTGTTATATACTGTCATTGAAGTTGTCATGGTTATATCACCAACGGAACAGACACAATCTTGCATCTACCTAAAAGCCTCTGATACCTTGCTAATTCTCTTTCTGACTTATACATCAAGACATTAAACATGGACTCATATACTACATTTGCCGACTTCATGGAGTTTAGCATAGGCAACAGCATGATGTTTCACATACATATTACTACGACCGAGAATGTACATCGCTTTAGTTTTTTTCATGTTAATCGTCAGTCTAAGGCAGGTATAGCCATTCGTAAAAGTATCCACGGCTCTGCGAAATGTGTCACGAGTTAACCATCATTAGCATATAACGCTTCCCAAACAAATCCATCAATAACATAGATTTTGGCTGTGAATCTTTTTAATATCGAAATATAATGTACAAGTAAACTTCATATCTCGAACTTTATGGGACTGAAAATAAGCTTCGAGATATCCGAAGGTTCGAGAAATCGAAGTTTGAAATTGACACCAATAAAAGGTCGGGACCGCCAACTGACTTCGAGATTTGCGTTGTATTTGAGACATCGGTGTTCGAGATACCGAAATTTACCTGTAGATACCGATATCACAATCGTCGAAAACATAAAAGAGAGCCGCTGTGAGATAAAGTTTTTTAAAATGAATGCATATATATATATATAGCCCTGCTTCAGTCAGTAATCAATAGGGAATTTATCTTAACGCGATCTTTCGTACAATTCAAATCATGAAGTTGATTGAACTTCTCATTAAAAGCATTTGTGCAGCCAAATATACCATGACTCTGCCATACATCCTGACGGTTGATCGTGTCAAATGCCTTGTTTAAATCCCTACACACTAGACAAAGAAGTACACGATATCAAATACATATTTTTGAACGTTACTTGGCGGAAAATACCATGTCAACGACACTTGTCTGCCTCTGGAACAAAACTGGGACGCGCTAGAATCAGTTTAGAAACGGATATGCACATACTTTTTTCTAACTGTTGCTAGCAGTGGCATACGACGGTAATTTCGACAATTAGACATTTAACTTATTCCTTTCAAAATATGATAAGGATACCGTCCATACAACATTTGGGTACTTTCAGTATACTTCCATACTTACAACACAAAAGAATGAACGGCGCAATGGACATAAATACTACGAGGATTAAACAGCAGAACAAGATTGCAATTAAGCCCAATATTTTTTTTTATATATTTATACCCCCGATTGTTTGTTCGAGAGTAAATTACGTGTAAGGTTCACTATATACTGAAAGCCACTATCAAATGCAGCAAAATCCTCATTTTATAGGATGTGAAAGATAACGAAATAGTTACCACATCCGACGTCTTCAACAATATGCTTTTATTTACAATGAGTGGTGTAGTTGAAGACGATCTCGGATCATATAGCTGATGTAGCAGGGCAGAACACGTATTAACATCCATCTGATCATACACATACTGTATCTCCGTGGGAAACTTAGACCAACGTTTGTTTTTGCTTTGGCGCACACATCTCTGACTTATTCTCCATAGATGAGAAGTGGGCAGCCATGCTTACCTGTTTAATGATAAAGAGTTTTGAAGTTTCGAATAAGCTTATTGCTTCTTGTAAATTAGAATGTCTGTAACACTTGAGTTATCAGAACGCGAATCACGATCGAATAAACCCTATGTTTAAGAATAGCAATGCCGTGTCGCCACATCGTACATCTTACAATATCTCTCAATCCCAATCAGATAAACCCACCTAGTCAAAGGCAGATTACAACTGAATGGTTCACCTTCGAGACATCAACGTACTTATGTACTTTGACTCGACCTAAACTATTTTTTTCGGCGAATAGAATTTGTTTAGCTAAACTCTGACATTACACTGATTTTATAAAAGTATTTTAGATCCCCACATCTAGGTATCATGTAATCAAGTCAATCGGCATACCTAGTTCGCATTATTTTCATCATAAGAATAGGTGTTGATGATAACTAAAATCTGGTTCACTACACAGACAACGGAGTAGCCTACCTGTTGCATTCATCCAAAAAAAAATCATAAGGACCAAGATAATAACTAACACGTTAATATGCTAATATATTCCGTATTCAAATAATGTCAAACCCTCATGCGTGTTTAAAAGAAGTATGCATTATTTCGTCTTTTACTATTCGCAGTCGAGAACGCTTTTTGCTTAAGCATAATAAAAAACAATTTCTCCGCAATATCTTATATTTTCTACGTTATTAAACAATATTTTAAGTATACACTATTTAACAAGTATTTAAAAAACAAAAGAAATGCTCAATTGATTATACACGCATAACACAATTGTGTACTTCTCATTATTATTAGTGGAAACAGATGTTGCAATAGTGACATTAACAAAAAAACATTGATTTTTACAAACACTTCACATTCGAATTCCTGATCAAAAATAAAAATGTAAGCAACGACTTTACACGTCTGCATCAGTAAGCTTATTATATTATGTTTACACCATTAATTATCTTACAATAATTTATTGATTCAATTAGGTTGCAAACAAAAAATACTTAATGATAACGATTTCTTTGTTTAATGTTTCACTGACTAAACTAGAAAATAACAATGTCGTCATATCTTAAATTATGGGTTTAAAATCTGTCAGTGAATTATACAAATGTTTCCTTAAAAATTAAAATATTATATAATTATTTCTTTCACAAATGTAGATACCCATATCTATGGGATATTATTATTTTTTAGAAGAAATAATAAACTAGATTTAATATGGTCAAATGTTTACATAAACACATTTGCATTGCAAACATCCGTGAATTATATTTTTATACATGCACCTTAATTTATAATATATTTTTCTTTAATTACCTTCATATTAGTCACTAAAAGGTGGGTTTTATTTAGATGTCATACGTAATACTAACTGATTGTTCTCGGTAAACCTATTCATGACTACCACTTCATGCCTCTAACACTGCTCTCGATTAAAATATTAGCTGATTTTACAATTTTCTTTCAGTTTGTGTTTACTTTTATTTCTAAAAAAAAGAACTGTTTAACAGTAGTATACTATAGTTTATTTTCTTGTCAGTTAAGAAGACATTTCATACAATGAGAAAACATGTTTTACTTACACATTTAAACATTTTGAAACCGTATTTTATATTTCTTACGGGAAACCACTGGGACGAGGTCTATGTTCAATTCCATGTTAAGCCTCTAAATTACTTATCGTCATATGTATTTAAGGAAATATTTTCAGTATAAATAATCTACGGTCATTTTTTAAAATTCTATCAAATCTGTATTTGTATATTATCCCCGATAACCCCGTGACACAGTTCCTGCTTATATATATATATATATATATATATATATATATATATATATATATATATATATATATATATATATATATATATATATGCCATGATAAAGAAATACTGTTTTGCTTTTTAAATCCCAAAACAGTTTTCATGGTAAACAACTGACGATCCCTTATATAAAAAAACATATATACAAATGTATTTATATTAGAGTAAATTATTTAAGTTAACTAATATAGTGATTGCAGTAGATTGATTGACTTACTAGACCAAAATCTTTCAACGAGAACATTTTTCTTTTTCTTTTCTTTTTTTTCCAGTTTTGAATGTTAAAAAAACTTTCGAGACTATATATATATATATATGTGTACATATATATATATATATATATATATATATATATATATATATATATATGTGTGTGTGTGGGTGTGTATATATATATATATATATGTATATATACGTATGTATATATAGGTATATATATATATATATATATATGTATATATATATATATATATATATATGTATATATGTGTGTATATATATATGTATATATATGTATATATATGTGTATATATATGTATATATTATGTATATATGTATATATATATGTGTGTATATATATATAAATATATATATATATATGTATATATATGTGTGTGTTTATGTGTGTATATTCATGCAAACATTGTTTTGAAAATAACAGAATTCGTCTTAATCATCCCTTTTTTATTTTTCAATTTTTCTGATGGTATTATTTGTATTAAAATACAAAAAAAGAATTCATGTTCCATAGGTTTCACATGTTTAGCGAACGTTTTCGATTCTTCGTCGAATTATAATCTGGTGTCAAAAGCAAATGAACCAAGAAAAGCTGGAGAAAGTAGAGAAGTTTAAAATACGGTAGAGAAACGCGCAATTACGTATTCGGTATTGTTCCATGGAGTCGTTGGCGATTTTAAATTCAGGACTGCTGGATGGCATCACAGAACTGATGAATTAGCTACTCTGCCCCCCCCCCCCCCCCGACGTAAATTCACTAGACAAACTCGACACTGAACTAAATCTCATTCATTCACTGTGGAGATCGTCAGATGTCGGAGAGTCTTCTACTAAAATAGTTTCTTTCATCGTGCTGCTGGCATCTTGAACTCCCTCTCTACCCCCTCTTTTCCCAATAGTACAGCCATGCAGAAATTTAAAACTGATGTAAACAGACATCTCGCTGCACAGATCCCAATTTAAGTTGACCTCCTAACTTCTCCCCTTTTCTTTTTTCTCAGTAGCCCCTTACTTCTACTGTGGCGGCCTGCCTTATTTGGAGTGAATTATGTTAAAAAAAAAGAAAGAAAGAAAAAGAACCAAATTCCATTACGTTAATAATTTTAAAATAGTACAAGAGGTTTCATATGTGATGCTGTTAATTTTAAGTGGTTGTATTTTTATATAAATAGCTTCGAGTATTTTTAATGTTGTTAAATTTGTTTAGGAATGTATAATTTTAGTGTTATTTACTAGAATGTGTCTTAAATTAGAGGAGGGATATGTATATATATATATATATATATATATATATATATATATATATATATATATATATATATATATACATAAATATATATGTACGTATATATATATATATATATTGTCTGAAACATTGTTTCTTTTTTCTCATATATATATATACATATATATGTATATATAAATATATATATATATATATATATATATATATATATATATATACATATATACACACACATATATATATACATATATATATATATATATATATATATATATATATATATATATATATGGAGAGAGAGTGTGAGTCAAAATGCACGTAAAATATCAAGTCTTTATTAAAATTATATTAAATCATATTAAATGAAACTAAAAGAAATCACCGGTAATAACGTGTGTAACATTGTAACACATGCTCAATTATACCGTTTCTGTAATCACCAGCTTCCAACGTTTCACAAATGTATTCAGGGATCGCCCAAGTTTTCTCAGGAAACTTTATTTTCCTCTAAAATGATGCACTCTTTGAGCTCATTAAGATTGTTCGGCCGAAAGTGCCTTTCCGCATGCCCACAAAATAGAAGTCCAGCGGTCTATGATCAGGCAAACTTGGATGCCACGCTGTTTCGTATCCTCAGCCAATCACACATGTTCTTGACATGTTGATGCCAGAAAATATCGTACCAACAACGAATAGTGTGGAGTAGCACCACCGTGTTTCAATACAACACCCCTCATTTTAGTCGTTCTCTGTAACTGAGGGATGAGATGATCGCGAAGCGGTCCGGTATAATTCATCGATCGCGTTTCTAGTTGAAGAAGAATGGTTGCAATCGATAATCAGCGGTAAATGTCATCTACACATACAACCTTTCGTAATACAGACATTCAGATGAAACTGCTTTTGGATTTTTAAAGCTCTAAATTACACAGTTGTTGCGGTTAACCAAGCAGTCAAACGAGAAATTAGCCACATCTGATCAAATCGCATCTATAACAGCAACTGATTTTCCACAACCCAATTTGCGAAAGCTAGTCGCGGTTGTGTGGCTGCATCATCGCTAGCTTGGACTAGGTTGATGTGCTTAAGCTGCACAACTTGGTGATCTAGAATATGTGTAACAATGCGTTGAAGAGTGCCTGTATATTCAACTACACCTTTTGAACTTGCATGACCAAGTAGATTAGTTGAATGTAAGTTTGTAACTGCCCTTACTACAGCACCCACACGATACTCCTCCAGTAGTAGCCTACCGGTTGATGATAAATCATGGAGTGTTTTTGAGCTTTCAAATATTTTTATCAATCGTGTCAGAGTAGATAAAGGAAATGAATTATTTCGCATGGCTTTTATCTTTTTGTATTATCCCATTGTTGCAGCGGCAGTGTCATTATCTTAGATTACAAATTTAATAGATGTAGTCTAGTTTCCAAATCAGCTGACATGCTGTAAATAATGACATGTGACGTATAAAAAACATGACATATTCAAACGCCATGTATATATCTATGATATATATAAAACTAATGTTAACTAATATATGATTAGTGTAATATGTTTGAACAATAAACATTTGCGTCTACAATCATATGAAGTACAATTATGTTGATAATGAAAATAGTCCGAATATATTTAACCGTAATACTTTAATTTACATTTATTGCTTCCGGACAACTTCGAATAGAACACATATTATGTTTCCGCCTTTCACGTGCCAAATATAATACAGTAATGTAAATAATTACACCTTTATTACTCCCGGACGATGCTGAGTAAGGGAACAGTGTGTATTATATTCAGCCCCCCACCTCACTTATAAATAGTATTTATAATGCCAATATTATTTCTCTCGGACAACGCAAAGTAGAACAATTATATATGTTGCCCCCTCTCCGTGCATACCAAACATACTACTGTAATGTTTATTAGATGCTAAAAGTGCGGTTAAAACCAAAGTATGAATATAAATTATGTTCACACTGAGTATTGAACCGGAAAATTCCTTGTAGTGCAAATGATCCCGGTCCATTTCTAATTTCCTCCCCCCCACTCTATTTAAACATGTGCACCTACGCATGCTATAGTTGTTTATAAATAGTGTATACTGATAACAACATACACACGTAGATATTATAGGTAAGGTTTTTCAAAATTGCAATTTAAACTGACTAATTTCTAAATGAGGAAACATTACCACAATAAACTTATTATTTTGCAATTACGAATTTACTCATTTGTGCGTATACCTGGTGCATAGAGACATTTCCATGCAAAAAGATAATTGTTATACATGCCAAGTTTACCTGCTCAGAATTCTGATACCAACCTCAATAAATGCTCCGAAAAACGAGTAATTGTATTATTTTTTACTTTCTGAAATGATTTTTTTGTGAAAATCAATACAATAAAAAAATACTCTAAAACTATAATAATAGCGTTTTACTCATTAACATTTGCCTTAGTGTATATATATATATATATATATATATATATATATATATATATATATATATATATATATATATATATATATATATATTAGCAGTGTTACCCGACATTGCTCGGGTTAGAGTGAGATAGTATCATATGCAACATTATGTTAAGGAGAGTTTACTTCCCAAGCACCCTTGATATTGTCGGCTAGATGTCTTACCCACAGAAGTATTCAGATATATTCTAATATTTTTAGGCGAACGATTATATATATAGATCTATTTCATTGTGCAACATGTTATCAAATATGTTGTAGTACCTTTAAAGATTAGTTTTAGACGCAAAACTTCTTCAAGTATGTCCATATGCAAATTATACATGTGTATCTGTGTTATAATGGTACATACATGCATACATACATGTAAATGTTCTATGTTCTTATATATATATATATATATATATAAAGAGAGAGAGAGAGAGAAATAGAGAGAGAGAGAGATAGAGAGTTCTAGGTATATCACGACCGATAACGCGATAGAAAACGAGATAAATAGGCAGACAGACAGACAGACCGAGGAGTCTTATGTTCGAAATATATAACCATTCTTCACTTACTTAGTATTATAGGATAGAAAGTAAATATATTATTTCATGTGATTCAACTTTATTTTTGAAAGATCGAGGAGTCGAATCCAAACCGTGCAATTGATGTTTTCTACTTTGATACTTCACAACTAAGCAATTCAATTTTTTCTAAGTTGACTTTTATAATAATACTGATAAGAAAATTTGGATAAACTTATTTCAGGGTTAGGAGATTTATGTCCCCATGGATCATGTGTAGGTTGGAACACGTAGACCTGCGACGCATATAGGTTAACATAGACATTTTGAACTACTTACATCGTCTTACTGCGATAGGTTGCTACATATGATATACATTTAATGAAAATATTATCTATATGTAATTTTAAAATATGTTAGGCTCACAAAACTTTCGTTATAGATATACTTTACCTGATATTCGTAAGTTTAAAATCTTGATATTTAAAAATTATAATCCCTTGTGAAAGATCGAAATTATATAAGGATTTTTTATATAAAGGTTAGAAAAGGTACTTAAGTTAAAATAGTAACAATTATGTTATTTTAACTAACTTAAATGTTAGGGAGTAAGGACAAAACACATTCTAATGGATACATTGTTTGTATTAATTGCGTTCTTTGTTTCGTATTCAATATAAATGAAGGAAAGTATGCAATGCGCATTATCTTTGAGTAAATGTATGTATTTTATAGATAAACAGTAAGCATCGCTTGTTAAAATGGAAGAATAAAAATATGGGAATAGGCCACGTGATTAATGTAAACTCTTACTTGTGATTTTTAGATGGAGGACTTCTGAGGGTCGAATGTGAGTTGAAAGTTTCCTTTTGAACGTGTATCTTCTATGTCAAACAACGTTGTATAATTTTTCAAATTAAGAACCTTTTTCATGTACTTTCTGATTAGCTTGAAATGGATAAATCCAATAGTGACACACTAATGTAAGTTGCTTTTCTTCAAATGAAACGATTCGTAAAATAATTAGCACTAAAGTTTTGAACGTATTTTGGAAGAAAAATATAATCCTGGTTGTTATGAATATCAGTTCAATTTACTTACTTATATATGCTATGTTATTTCTGGTTTTACAATTACCGAGCTTAAATTGTAAGAGGTTGGTAAACATAAAGTATTGTAGGTATATGCTTAAACATATATATATATATATATATATATATATATATATATATATATATATACATTTTTACAATACTAATAAAACTTTATATAAAACCATCTATTTACGTGACTTATTTGTTCCTATATCAAGTATTATCTTTCTGATGACCTAATAAAAATAAACAGCCGTTGTCATTCTATTATTGAGTGGGACTACTTTTCGAATATATATACAGGTTGCGCGTGAAGTGATGTGTTTGTCTGATTCGAGTTTGGTTTTCTCGCTTCCTTTCTTTCACTTGAATTAGTTTCGTCTAGGAAATTAAAAAAAATTGAGACTTCCTTTTTGTGTGACGGGATTCAACTATATATGTGTTTAATATGCGTATATTTTGGTTATATTATAGAGTGGAGGACGCTAGGCTATCTCGGAATAAGCATGAATCACTTTACTGACAATCATTTATATATGATTAAGACTAATCAGCAGCATCATTGATATAAAAAAACACAGTATGTTAATACTCCATGTCTGAACAATTTTAATAATTTGAATATTGTTTCATAATAAAATAAAATTATGAACGTATTATTTTTTCGTGTTGTAGAAGTTTTGCCCTCGCGCAGTTTCTACCTTGTTATAATTGTGTTCATAGTTTAACGTAGTATTTTTTATCTATGAAACCCAAAGTTTGCATGCTGGTATGAATATTTCTCATGAAAAAGCTTTCCGACATCACGTGGTTCACCTTATTCAAGCAGAGTGTCTGTATATGCATCGATAATAATTCTTGGCATAATTACATTATATGGATACTTCCGAACACGTGCATTCAACTGCATATTTTATAGATATTTACACCAGTTTCTATAACACACACTTTCATATTTTTTGTAGACTGAGGAAATTTTTATTTACGTTCCAATCCTGAGCCCCCGTCTTAAAGATGCAAACTTTTCTTCACCTTAAGAAAAATATATTATGTGTAAATTTGTCATGGGTAGGAAAGTAAATACGAACATACAAACAGATTACCTGACCCTTTAAAACATAGCACTAAGAATAATATTGACGCTGTTATATTTGATATATATATATATATATGTATATATATATATATGTATATATATATATATATCGTAAGTTATGAAAATATATTTATGGCAATTACACAGAGGTTCCCGCGTTTCATCCCATCTTCTGACTATCTAGCCTTACTTACGTATCGAGCACTGTTTAAGTAAATACTGAAATACTTCGGACGTTATAAACAATATATGTCCATCATAGTCCACTTGTAAAAGTGTTATTACACAGTACAGATACACACATTTACTGTATTGTTTACGAGAGGGAGAGTAAGTTAAGGGTTAATTAACGGAGATATCATTACAACTTTTTGCTACCTGTGCCCATTGCCCCCCCCCCCCCCACAGTTCTCATGTCTCGTTAGTCCTGCTGATTCTGACTGAATAGGTAGAATCAGCCCCCAGCGGACTGGGCGTAATTTCCGATTCCCGCTTAAGCTCGTCTATTTACTTTTGGGAACGTTCCTTCCTGTTACTATTCGTTATCTAACACAGCTACACTTATATTCTCTCAAAATACCTACTAGCGAGGTGTATTCCCCGTTAGACCTTCAACACTCACTCCATTTTATATATAAAATATAAACCGGGTAAAGCAGAAAACCCCATTTATTATTCTGATATTTATTCTATTTGTCAGCCATCTAATTTTCCGTAGATATCCCTATTACTATCAATCCAACAATTCCACATTCACCCGATTTTCAAGATGGACTCTAGAAGCAATTCTGTAACTCTTCACTTCGATGGTCCCTTTATTTAATGGCCGGAGCCGGCTACGCATGCCTTTTCGCTCCACGGGGTTCACCAATATTTTTGAGCCGGCGACGCGCCTTTCTCAATACCATTTTTTAAGGAGCCTTATTAATTTACACATTGACCCCACCCGATTTCCCTAGCTATCGCTTAAATGCCGATCGTACTGGCTCACATATCAATCTGCTTCGAGCCGAAAACTAGTTCAATTTCAACTAACCTAATTCCGAAGTCATTCATCATCTAGATCCGTTACGTAACTGCGCTAATTTCTTAGACCCCACTTACCAAAAAAATTTCTCTGACACCTCTGTCATCATTTATCCCGTCAACCATTAATATGTTAAGTAAATTACCTTGGACTTCTTCACGTTTGTATGCGTAACCACCTGACCGGAGGTTCGTTAGCTATTTTGAGCCGCTCCATATTATCGAACATCACGAGAATTCTCGAATATAACTGCCATCAGGGTTTTCGTAAATTATTTTTTTTACTTAAAAACAATTCTCTCGATTCCGAGAGAAAATAAAATAAAGTGCCGTCGCATATAGAGGACCGTCACACCCAAACCTTCCCTTCGTTACATAACTTAGCCGCCATGAACTTAAGCCACAAATAAGGAAATCCTGTTATGCTCAGCCAAGAAATGAATAAGTGAATTAAATGATTCACTCGCACTCGTACAATACCACGAAATACATGTAAAAGCTAGTAACCTCGAATCAACATGATAACACATTACTAAAAACTATTACATTTACAAAACTGTTAAAAAATCACAATAAACAAACATTTCTTTTTTGTGTTTTTTGTTTTCTTTTTACAAAATAGCTAACCCACATACCATCTTTTTTAAAATTTATTTTTAGTAACCATACTTCGAGTCAACAAAGAAAAATTATGAAAATCTACAATTTAACACCTTTGGAATTTAAAAAAATGTTACAGACTGACCAACAAATCGAACATTGATACCTCTCCAACGTTCAACAAAACTAAAAATGCAGTAAACAAACAAAAACCGTTCGACATTGCTCACAATAAACTAATCCCAAAAAACAATTATGTTAAACGTGTGCAACTATGTGTAATTATTTATTATACTATTTTTTAATTCTTTAACTATAGTAAATGTGCTTTTGACGGCCCACCAGAAAACGAGAAAACACAAATCAACATGCAAAGTGTAACCTTTGAGTGTGTGGACGTTAGTATTCACTGTTACAGCTTACATTTACTTAATTCTTTTTTCAAACTGTTCCTTTTACTTTCTTTGTTTCATCTTTCTCCTTATTTTCCTTTTTTCAAATTTAAAGACAATTTGTTTTTTTTTACCATCGTCTTACTTTTTTCTGTTTCTCTTTTCCCTCCAGGTCCTGTTTGCAATAGTTAAAAAAACTAAGTTCTTCCTTCTTGTTTTCTATTTTCTTTTGCTTAGTTTATTCTAACAACAATAATAAAACAAATAAAGTCACTTACAGGCGTACGGTGTACTGTCTACCCCTTTCTCTATCTTTCTTCCCGTATCCCTATCTCTCTCTCTCAGTCTACATCTCTCCAAGGCTTGATGATCGTTTTTCAACTAAGTTCCTCGTTTTCGCGAGGCATGCACTAATTTTTCGACTAATATTTCGCTGAAATAGTTTCGGTCACTGTAACACAAAACTGAACATGTTGCATTGCTTCTTACCTTAACTGTTGGTACCCGGAGTTCGTCTTTGCTGTTCGGTGTATCTCGGGCCTCGTCTTCGCTAGATCCTATTCTTCGGTTGTTATCGAAGACAAATAAACGCAGGATTCGTTTTAAAACATGACCGAGAGAGAAATGTATTGTATTTTGTACGAGAGTCAGAAATAGTCTACGGTGAATGTGGGAGACATACCATAACGAGATTTGGCCACGTGTGCCATGACGATCGTAATACCCAGCCATGTCTACTGAGTTGATCGTTTTGGTAATGACATTGATAGTTCGAGTAAGAACCACTATCAATGAAGACCGGGTGTCTTCGAAACGCTTAACGCGCATGCGTCAATTTGGAATCAGAGAAAGTAATCAGACAAGCAGACTCAATTTCATAGAGTTTTTCATTGTTAACTTGTTCCTGCTATTGTGAGTTTATTGCCCTGTCAAGAACACGGCTATTCTTCTAAGGATTTATCATTGACAACTCGTTCCTTTTTTTAAAAAAAAGTATTCTTTTTTTGATAGATGTCACGCTCGAAACAAAATCAGAGTAAATTACAAGATGGCTTCTAAAGTTTAAGAAACTGTATTAATATTCGAATTGCAAGTCTAAACATGTTTTCTATTTTAGGATGAAAAATACAAGTTTAGACGAATTAATAATAATATGTGTGCTAAACCTAACGAAATAAGCGAGATATTCAACTAATATATTTTAAATAAACTATCTGTTTATAAAAAAGAAACTGCAAAAACAATGACGGTTTTAATTTATTACGAATTGTTATTATATTTAAAATAAATTTACGTTTTTCAAAAAGAAAATACATTTTCATTTATTTCAATAAATGTTCCATTATGTTAAATTATTGATAATGTGTGATACAGGGTGACCCCAAAAAACGGGCCCCAACTATTATTATGCCCCGTTTCGTAGCGTTTCGTCCGAATGAAATGAATTTTTGGTCATAACTAGTCTATTATATTCAAAACATCACATCAACACACTAGAGTATTTGTCCTTTTTTCTTCGTTCTAGAGCATGTGTTCTAGATGGCCTTCATTTAGCTCCGTGCATTTCTTGAGGCGCAGAACGAAGTTGTCGATGACGTTCTTACAGACTTAATTGGCAATGGCTTTCATCTCCTCCCTGATGGCTTCCTTGAGTTCCGTAATGGTTCTCGGTTTCCCTGCGTACACTCTGTCTTTAACTTAGGCCCAAAGGAAAAAAAATATGGGAGGCTTAAGTCCGGGCTATGGGGTGGCCACCTAAAATTAGTCTTGAGACTGATCACTCGGCCCCCAAAGTTCTCTTTCAGCCGATCTCGGGACAGGTTTGAGGTGTGAGAACTTGCTCCGTCTTGCTGGAACCAGAACTTGCCTATGATTAACAGATAGAGGGTCTGGTGCTCACTTGTGAAGGTTTTGAGGACATCCACATACCGCTCCTTGGTGACTGTTACTGCTGCGCCAGATTCCTCGATGAAGATTGGTCCGATGATGCCTCTGAGCGAGATTGCAGCCTATACCGTGCACTTAGGAGAGTGCAGAGGCTTGGTTGCTACTTCATTGGGTCTGGAAGACTCCCAGAAGACATTTGTATTGGAGTTCGCCTTACCGTCAAGATGGAAGTGGGCTTCACCTGAGGTCCAAAGGATGTAACGGAAACCTGGTTTCTCCTCGAGCATCTCGACCGCCATAGCGCGCCTCTTCTTCTTGTTTGAGTCTGTAAGGGTCTGCAGCGTCTGTATTCTGTATGGGTAAGCCCTGCTATCGTTCACCAGCCCTCTCCTGTATGTCTCACGCGAGATACCGAGAGACTGACTTGGCTTACGCACAGAGCGTTTCGGGCTATCCTTGAGAGACTCTCTCACACTTTCGACAAGCTCGGTTGTCCGCTTCTTGGGACGTCGCGAGTTGCTTTGACGGTTCTCACTGGCAGCGTTGAGGTTCTCCACGGTCCCATACTTCTCGAAGTGGTCCACCCAGTTCTGAATTCTGCTTTTGGATGGAGCCTTTTCACATTCGAACTGATGCATGAAACTGTCCTGGGTTTTCTTAAACAAGCTTGTCTTGTAGTAAAATTTAACACAGTGTATTCTTTGTCCCAGATCCCACTGAGGTCTTGGTGTATTCACGGTCGTTGATTCTGCCATGTCCTGTAAAATAAGAGCAATTGGTGAATAAATACAGGAGATATCACATATAGTTTACACGGGGCCCGTTTTTGTGGGTCAACTTGTATAAATGAATTCGCAATATTATACGTTTGATTTAATGTTAAGTTAAAAGAAATTAAGAAACATCATTTAGTTTTGGAAATGAGAACACCTTATTAAAAATACAATCACATGTTCATCATGTAAGCAAATGGTCTATATCTTGATCGCAGCGCAAGTATGTGGATCTGTTTTTTAGAAGATGGCCTCGTCAGACTTGTCAATGCCGACTCCACCCAGAAGTTTGATAACAACCATGCCAAGTAGCATGTAGAAACCTAATTGTCGAATGTCTACGACCAGGACATCGACCTTTATAGGGATTCTAGTTGTTATTGCCAACAAGATTATTCCACAACATGCGTCAACGGTCATAGTGTTCAATTTCTGACGACTTCGAGCACTACATATTGATTTAGTAAGCAGAGACCGAGAACATCCAAAGTACACCATACTCTGCTATTCTTCTCGTTGATGCACACTTCAACAGTAGAAAGCGCCTCTCTTAAATTGACCGACGAGAGACTGGCGCTAATATCTCGCCTCATTTTATGTTTCCCGGACACTCAATACAATTTTGCTTATGTTCTGCCATCTGTTGCACTGCATCTTTCCTCGCGATTTGTATCTCAGGCTAGTACGTCTTTCAGCATGCTGATACTGACAGTACCCTGCTAAGTGGGTTGTTCTACAGCATTTATAGAATATAATGCTACCACTTGCCGACACAGTGGGTAAAGTTCGAGTGGTATTAGCCCGAACTGGGGTTATATCTGCCGCAACTAATTAGTCTGCATCTTCCATGATAGCCCGTGCTCTAGTTTAAATCTACCTTAGATTCAGGTCATCTAGTCTCGACGACGCCCGGAGATGTTGCCTTTAGTGACTCAGCAGTCCTGCTTGAAAAAGTACACAACATACATTTTTATGGAAGTATTTCCCAACCAGGACGGCACACCTTCAAAGCTCAAACACATTTACAGTCTCGCCAGGTAGTAGCCGTCGTGACGTGAAGTACTCATACGCCACAAATGAATCAGTTGCAAACGCAGTTATTAGTGCCTGCTTGACATGATGTATATCAACCCTCTTGCCAAGCTGTCTATACACAGCAAGGGAAGGGCACGCACCAATTCGTATACTTCGCACAATTCACAAACTACTTCCACGTGTTCT
>OY744528.1:90013409-90053409 GCA_963556195.1 Sepiola atlantica
TTAGCGAGGAAAATATATTAGAAAATAGACGATGTTGTAATTGCGTAGGTGTTGCTTAATGAGCGATGTTTCTTACTATTCGCTGACATGCATGCTTTATATGTATTTCACATGTTTGAACTGCTTTCGAGTTATATTACTACCCACAGTATCGCGTTGTAATCCTGCTCATAGAATTACATGATACACACTACAATAAGACAGACACACCAGTCTAATATATAATACATTCGCACAGACAGTTGTTTCGTCGTCTCTAAATCTCGTAAGTTTAAAAGATCTTGCAAACTTCAATGTTTGGCGTCTACTGCTTTATCAACACGAGTTAACCAGAATAGATAGTGGTTGTTTGTGAAATCATATAGTATATAAATAGATATATTCATTTATGTTTATTTATTACGATACTAGTAATCGAAAGCATATTATTCTTTTTTAAAGAAGAGTGTTAACAACACGAAAATTAAAAATAGAGATTATAACAATATATATATATGTATATATATATATATATATGTATATATATATATATATATATATATATATATATATATATTAGGAAAGAGAGAGAAAGAGAGAGAACATGAGAGAGATAGCGAGAGAGTGTCAAAGAGAGCGAGGGTGGGTATTGGTTTGTTGGAACGGAATCTTCACATATTATGAAAAAAACATATGTTAGTTAGTACTTTATATAAAGAAAAGTGTTATGCAAGTCAAATTGATATCTTAAACTTCCACTACTCCCCCAGAATTCGACAAACATATGCTTTCTTCTGGAAAGGGTAAAACATTGATATCATCCGGAAAATATTCATGTCTATTTCCGTGTGTAAGAATTTGTCAACAAATTAACAAAACACAAAATGTATATGTTATTAAAGAAAATATAATGAAATGAACACATTGTTTTTTAAAAACCAACGAAATATACCAGGCATATATAAGCTTACACTTGTTGATGATCTTCAATTTTTACTTAGGTCTACAATTAACGTCAGGGAAATAGCAATTATCACGTCTATATTTAAAATTTGATTAAATTTCATCATTCCTTACTGAGTGCATCGCAAACAAAACGTCAGTTAAACAGACGCTTGCTAATGTTATTGGTCTTAAAGTCCAATTTAAATTTGCAATAAAAATAATATTAAATAAACACATGTTTCACCCAAACCATCCTGTGTACTTGTTCTTACTGCTTTCATAAAACGACTATTTCAAAAGGATACACTTTTGAATAATTTCCCTTCGACATTTTTATTACAAGTCATTTATTTTGTCCGTTGGCTTTAATGACCGAATAAACTTATTTCCTTTCAAATATAATGGTAATTACTATATTTTGCAGAAGTAACTATTGTTTAAAGTCCAGTGACTGACGTCATTATTTTCGATTTTGCGATTTATTTGCCTTTACATTCTTTGTTTCAAAGTAGAAAACAGAAAAAAATGATTGACTATGCGTTACGCCCATTAAGTGTGCTTTTATAAATATGAAGTCAACTCGTTTGTACGATTAGGCTAAAATAATAATGATGCCATATACTTAAGCACATTGAAGTCAATTCTTAAGGGACTCTTTTATCTATAAAGATACTTAAAGATGCCTTAAAGTAGCAATAATTATGTACATAAAGCTTTATGTTCAGATGCCAATTTTTTCTATCATACGGCATGTGAAATGTATAATCGATTATGAAACTTATACATTTTTACCTCAAAGTTATCATAAGTTCAACAAATTTTATGTCAGAAGTTGAGGGACAAAAATGATTAGATGCATGTCTTAAACTATTTGCATGTTCAAAAGTGAAATTATCCGTTGCTACTCAAAATGCATACGTTGATTTCATTTACAGATTACTTGAAAATAATATATTTGAATATCCAATACTAAACTTTGTAAATAATAAAACGAAAAGCATTTTAATTTTTGTAGAAACGGTAGTAGATATTTAGTATATAAAAATCCCTACTCACGAGCACACTCGCATATATATATAATATACGTATTATTTATATGTATATATATGTATTATAGATGTGTATATGTTTATATATATGTATATATATGTATACATATGTATATATGTGTGTATGTATATATGTATATATATGAGTATATATATACGTATATATGTATATATACGTATATATATATATGTCTGTATATATGTATTAATATATATGTGTATATATGGATATATATACGTATATATAAATATGTATATATATATGTATAGATATGCATATATATGTGTATACGGATATATATATACATACATGTATATATATGTATAAATATATATATATATGTATATATATGATTATATACATATACGTGTATATATATACATATATGTATATATGTATATATGTATATATGTATATATATATATATATATATATATATATATATATATATATATGTACATATATACACATATAGGTATATATGTATACATATATATGTATATATACATATATGTATATATATATGTGTATATACATATATGTATATATATACATATATATATATATATATATGTATATATATATACTCATATATATATAAGTATATGTACATATATACATGTATGTGTATATATTAATATATATATATATACGTATATATATATACATATATACATATATATACATATATGTATATATATATATATATATATATATATAAGGTGAAGCAATAAAAATAATTAGACCTGCAAATTAAACAGATCACTATCTTCAGTTGTTCAGAACAAGGTGCATTTAGTAAATAAAAATATTTAGTCTTTTTCTCTTTCAATTAAGCTAGGCGTTTCAAAGATTAAATTCTTATCATCAGAGGAAGTAGTGATTGATAAGTTGACAGATGAGAACAGTCAATATTCAAAATTTTAAAAATAATTTTTTAAAAGGTTATATTTTAAAAAGGGTTTAAAATTTCAAACGGGTGTGTTTCAATGAAAATGAAAGTCACCAAGCACGAATATCTAAGTTGTATGGGTTTCAAATGTGATTGGTAAATCTAGAAGAATCTGTATGAAAATCCAACGGCGACGATTCCACTATATGTGTCTAGAGAAAGATCAAGACAATATAACAACACCATAAAAATCTCCATAGTATCTTTAAAATTACGGACTTGAAATTACAGTAGAACTTGAAAATAGAACCTCCAACTTCTTAGATTTAACACCAACATTTAATCTTGAAACATTTAGCCCCTATCCAAAACCAATCCGAACCTTATTCTACGTACATACATACTCTAACCATACTAAGTTTATTATTAACTCAATTGCCGGTCAGTCTCTAATAGAATTGCTAAACTTTCTGCTAACAAATCTATTATTTAACAGAATTGAAATTTTTATGATAACGCCGTACGTGCCTCAGGATATAACGATAAAATTAGATACAATAACGCCCCTCTAACCCGTAAAAATTAAAATAATTTCACTAGCCTAATTACCCAAAATAAGGTTTTACATTCCAGAAGACGGGAGCATTCTAATATCACCTCGAATGTTAACCCTCACAATAAAGATAACCTGGAAACTATAAATACTAACCAGAAACCCAGGGGGAGATAAACATTCTAGAACGAAAAATAATATCTGGTTTAATCCATCCTTCAACCACAATGTAAAAACCAACATCCCAAAAGAATTCTTCAAAATTTTAGACAAATGCTTTAGGTACGCCCATAAATATAGAACAATATTAAATAAAAACTCCATTAAGATATCCTACTCCACTATTCCCAACATAGCGCAAATTATAATTTCCTCCAATAATAAAAAAAATAAATACTGCCAAACAAACTCTCTCCGCTTCTCCCCAAAATAAATGTAATTGTCGTAGACCCAGAGACTGACCCCTAAATGGTGACTGCATTCATAGTGATGTTATATACGCGTGCACTATTAGAGAATTCCGACAGAACTCTGGCTTTACATCGAACACAGTCGCGACAGACCTGCAATCACTGCCTGCTGCTTCTTGCCCCAATGATCAGCCGACCCATAGTACTAACAATAACCACCTTAGCTCTTACCCCTCACGCTCAACAAGTAATTTTGAAATCGATTCAAACAGCATAAACACCACGCTTGTTCTTGGTCTTCCCCTAACACCCCAACTTAATACAGTTTCAGATTCATCCTTACAAGCAGCTACCAATGTATTTAATCACTCAAATGTAAATTCCGCACCTCACAAAATGCACACTTACATAGGTGTGAGCGCCTTCCCAACTAAGATAAGAATCTCAAACCATATGCAATCATTTAAATAAAATAACGATACCTCTAGCACCTCGCTCTCTAAATTAGTTAGAAACCTAAAAATCAGTAACACACCCTACTCATTGCCTTGGTCCATCTTGAAAAAATCTAGATCTTACACCCCAGGCTCTCCACATTGCAGCCTCTGCACTATGGAAACTTACACAATAGCCACGGCTAATAAATCCTTAAACACTATTAATTCTAAAAACGAATTAATCTCTCATTGCAGACACAAACGCAAATTCAAATACTCCAAGTTTTTGGCCCCTCCCACCTAGCAATAATTAATCGTACTCTCCCTCCTCCCATTACTCCCAATCTCTTATTCACTATTTATCTCTCATGGGTAGCCCCTTTACTAATTCCAATTCTTCTAGTTTGTACATTTAACTTATCCCTTAAAACTCACTAATCTATTGCTGAACTGCATTGCTGCCCGACGACTGACTCGCGGTTGTCTTTGATCTTGGTGCTGATTTGTCCATCCCTTATAATATTATGACCTTGCCTATTATCTCGGGTACATGTATTAGCGCTGCGGATATGCATGTTTGCATGGGTATATGTATATAGTCGCCTGAAATCTCGAGTGTATATATTAGTGCTACGGATTTCTGTAGACGTGTGTGCCTGCTGTGAATATGTGCGGAGGACACTGAGATGCTTTTGGTTTTCTGGATGCGTGTGTATATGTATATATGTGTATATGTATATACGGATGTGTATGTATATATGTGTGCATTTCACATGTGCATTTGTATGTATATGTGATTATGTTCACGTGGTTGCACGCATGTGCCTTTTTACATCTCATGCCCGATTATATGGGATGCTTATTGACATGGGGAGCAGTGGGGTACTGCCCCGAGCGCTTGTGGGCAGCACTGCAGCTATGCATCTATATACCTATTTATCCCTATTTTTTAAATTATATTTTTTAATTATATTTTATATTTTCCTCCTCCTATTTTCTATCCTTTATTTTATTTTTTTATTTTTCACTTTCTATTGCTTATTCACTATTTAATTGTATTAATATATTCTGTATCTGCTTAAACAACCTTACTCTCTTTTTTATATTTCGACAGCCTACACTGTCAATTTATTTTATAGATTGACAATTTGTTCAAAATCTTTCAAAACCATTTCCTTCTACATAGATATATATTGAATACTTAGGGCTTTTTAAAGCCCTTATGGATAAACCACTATTCCTTTTTTCATCTGTTATTATCCCATAACCCCCCGACCCAATCTCCCCACCCAAGTTGTTTAGTTTTTTATCTAACTATATCATCTTCATAGCCATTTTCCTTTTAGCCTCGCCAATAAGTCTAATCATCGTCGAGTTATAACCTCTGAAGCTTATCTGCATTTAATCTAAACTTTAAAGCCTACGGGAATTTAATTTCCCAGTACTGACCAGAAGCTATACCATTTCTTGATTTGACCACCCTAGATTGTATTTTTCTTCCCTCTTTTGCCTAAATATCATTAACCCCATCCCCCACTCGTAGGGGTGCCCCCTTCTCATTCTCTCTTGCACTTTTTTCTTTACTCTTTTCTTTTTTCTCTCCTTTTCTTTTGTTTTTACTTTTTGTTTGTTTTTTGTCCTTTTTTCTTTTTCTCTTCTTTCATTTTCGGTTCCTAACCCCTCCCACCTCCTATGCTATTTCCATTTTTTTTTGATTTTCGTACCTTTCCCTACATATCCCACAATTCCAAGTAAGTTTCACATTTTACAACAATTCGGATTACCATTTCTCATTGAGTTTTGGTCGTAGCTTTTTGCCTTTTGATCTGTTTACTTGAAAACAGGAAGAAATGCGTTTTCTTTATATGGCTAATTTTGTCTGATCCCTCCTCTAAGGACTAAAGGCTTGGGTGGAATCGTCGCCGTTGGATATTTATACAGATTCTTCTGGATTTACCAATTACATTTGAACCGATACAACTTGAATCTCCGTGTTTGGTGACTCTCATTTACATTGAAACACACCCGTTTGAACTTTTAAAACCTTTTTAAAAAGAACGTTTTTTAAAAAACCTTTTTTCAAATTTTGAATATTGACTGTTCTCATCTGTCAACTTATCAATCACTACTTCCTCTGATGATAAGATTGTAATCTTTGAAAAGCCTAGCTTAAGGAATGAAATTGGAAGAGAAGAAGAATAAATATTTTTATTTATTAAATGCTCTTTGTTCTGAACAACTGCACATAATGATATATTTCCATTTGCAGGTCTAATTATTTTTCATTGAGTCACCTTATTTTTGCTCTATCCAGTATATTGAGCATTCCTCATCTCACAATAGGTCTAATACTCTATAAGTTATCTTTTAGTTATAAACATTTATATATGTATGTATATATATACATATATATATATATATGTGTGTGTGTGTGTGTATAGTCTACTCTGTATTATTTAATCAAAATAACATACTAATCAAACTACTTTTGCTAATCTATTTTAGAAGCCGAGGAGAGTTTCGTTAGCCTACAAACATATACATACCCAAATAAATGTACATGAACTACAACGTTACATATAGACATACTAGGAAAATATGACTTATAGGTGCACCCTTTGCGCACTGATTGAATTGTTTAAAAGTGAGTTAGCACAAAAAAATAAGTAAAAAAAATAAAATGGATCAAATCTAAAATTCTTATTATACTGCTCGCTACATCTCTTCATCTTTTTGTTCGCTATTTCCCCTGACAGCTACGGGTTAAATATTATCATAACTTTGGCAGATATTCTTTGTTTACAATGGACTACGCCTTAATGTGTATTCTTTACTTTATATATATATATCGCTCGAGTTATAATAAATAAGAATATATTGGGTGATTGAAGCGCGAGTTAAGCGTCGGTAACACGAGGCAACTTCGCTAGCTGCTACCGGTTTCAGCGACTACACATCGCAGCGACTGACTTTGTCACCCAAGGCAATTACACTGTCCGCTATTTCTAGTAGTGCGTGAGTCTACTACAACGCAGACATGTCGCGGTTCAGGCGCCAGATTATAAATAGATCAATCAGAGCGGCATGTGCCAAAATGGTCTCAGAAATAAAGAAAAGCTTGGGAAACATGAAACTTAACATAAAACAGTTGATAAGAGATTACATAGCCAGAAGGGAAATATTAAGAGCCTCCGATTCTGTGGTTTTCTTTTTAAAATTATCTTCTAAAAAAACTTCAAAACTAGCCTCAATTAGTTGAATCATTTACTATTTAAAATTGTACTTTTTCACATTTTAATTGTTTGTATCACACAACCATCCGTAGTTTCTCTAAATGACCAAACATCTACTGAGTTCATTAGCTGAAACTTTCAAACTTTGTTTCTCCGCCATGTCAACGAACTGCTCGATTGTGAAATCATATGAAGCCAATATTGATTCGTAGAAGCCGCTATTAGGTATTTCAAAAATTAAAAAAAATGCCTCGACACCAGTTCCCGTGATCATCAAATCGTGTGACACCAGGTTACGTGATAATGAAATCAAGCGCTACTTGCGAGTAAAGTTGATCATGATCAATTTTAGTCCAGGCGAGTAAAGTAGTTTCAAGTTAGATGTGCTACTTGCGACTAACCGGTCACACGAGCCGACTAGGCTGCTACTTATCTCCGGTATTGAAGTAGCGGCGAACGAAGTCGCCTTGTGTGACTGAATCTTTATTATACTGTATTAAAAAAATGAACGGCCAGTCAAAACAGATAAAAGCGTAAGAGGTAGCGTAATCTATAGAAAATGTGTAAAGGATGAAGAATTTGACGAGATAATTACTAATTTCGGCAATTCAACAGAGTTCAAATTGATGTTTTCTCTTAAACATAAATCACGCGTAAAAGTTAATAATTAATTTAGCATGTAGTTTGTGTGATTAAAATATACAAAGAAAAGACAGGTGCGAAAGAAACGTTGAATAATCCTGTTTTACTAAACAATAGATATACCGAATGAGAAATGAGAACTGTGGTTGTAACGTAAACGTCTATGTAACATTAAAAGCCAGGCTCATTGCCGAATATACATGAATTATTATATGAAACATGTTAGCTGTTAAAATTATAATATTAATAACTCGTATATGATATATTATTAGACATATTTTTAAATTTTTCTTCTTTGCTATGTAATAATATTAGATTGAATTATTATAATGAAATGCCTTAATTTCAAATTAGGAAACAGAATTAAATATGAAATTAATTTGTAATGAAATAAAATTTCATTAAAAGCATTGCTTTAATTTAGATTCGTTGGCGCACATGTCGGTTTCCGCGCAATACTTTTTTAACATTGTAATTGCGATGCATTATTGTTCATCCCTTTTAACCAGTGAATCGTAATATTATAATTTTATTTTATTTCATCTTGCAAATTAATGCTGTGATAATTTGCTTTAATTTACATCTGTGCGTATTGTTTAATATCTAACTACACTGTATTTATGAAAATAAGTTTCGAAAATATTTCATTTAATCAATGTCAATTTACAACAAATCTGCAAACGTTTTTATTTGCAATCGTTGTTTAATGTGATCCTTATCAGAAATAACACATCACACGGGAAACATATGCTATTTTTCAATTGCCTTGACGATGGGTTTATTTTTCTGAGGAGACTTTCTTTATTCAATGCATTAAAGCAAATTGCATACATAATTAGATTTTTCAAAAATGACCTTCATTCTGTAGCAGCACCTGCCGACAAAATAGGGTACTTATATCAGCTATGAACCTGTTTCAGTTAACTTTGCGTCGGCAGCGTTCGGCATGTTACGTAAACACCAGAGAGATTACGAGGCGAATGATGGCAGACGATAACTTCAATACGTTGCTTCGTCGTTTTTTTTCGGATTTATTTTCAAGAAAGATAGAAAATAACAAAACACGTGTCAATTCTTACGAAATTCCAAGTTCTATATTTACTGTTTGTACACAATAAATAAGTGTCCGTTATTCCTTTTCCTTCTAGTAATCGGCAAATGTAATAACATTTTTGACATGTCCTCTTTTTTGTTTGCTAACAGCTTTCCTTCCTGACAGAAAGAAAGTATTCTTTCGGGAGATACGACACTACTATACAGCTCTGTTAGTATTAAATAAAACACCGAAAGTAAGGAGATGTCAACCATTAGTAAATGTATGTACATATTTTTGTCAGTGTGTGATTTTATCTATCGAGCAGATTCAGCAAAATTTTGAACAAATATTCTTCTCAGTACTTCACGGTGTTTTAAGAAAATTGTTTGGAAGCACACTAGGGAAGAGATAAACTTTCACCAGACTAAGATATGGTGGAAAGAGAGACGAATTCAAAGATTAGGAGAATTCCTGCATGTATATTTTAAGTGTTTGGTTTAGTATAATGTTTGTAAGTGTGGCGTCCTGCCACGAGCTAGATGGTAGATTATTTATGGTAATATCATGGAAGATTCTTTAAGATCTCGGGTAACTTCTCAAAGAAAATGAATTCTTTAAAATTGTTATCGTATGAATTTTGATTATGCAGAAATAGACAAGTGTATGAATGTAAGCGGTGAGCATGCAACGACGAGATTAGTATATTAATGTGTACGTGAGTTTAAAACCTAAAGGAGTGGCATTCTAAAATAATTATTTTATTAAAGCTACGTGTTCCGGAAGTGCCATCACGGAGACATGAGTTCCAAGTCTTACGTAAGGAAAGAACCGCGGCATCTCTGTTCGTTTATGAAACAATAAGAGAGAAAGAGAAGTCGGGCTTTTAGGAAGAGTGTTTTCCTTGCATATATAAGCATGAGATGAAGATATAATTGAAATCTGAATAATTGTTTAGTACTCAATCTCATTGTTCGATCCTTATTAACATTATTTGCGAAACATGTTATTGAAACGAAGAAAGGTGACTAGCTGATTGGAGACAAAGTAAGACCACCTTAGCGATTAAGGAACATCCCAGCTATGCTACGCAACTGCACTCGTTCAGTTCCAATGTCAATACTTTCTGCCCCACTCGACTAGTACAACACATTTAATGTAGAGTTCTTAATGCCAGAAAAATGGTTACTCTGGTAGCTTCTCCTCATACAGTTAGTAAATACATTATCTATCTATTTCCTATTTCTCCGACTGTTTGAACATGTAGTCATTTTAATGTAATGTGAACAAACACAATGTTACCCAACTCCTCAACTCCCCAACTCCCCAACCCCCCAACCGGAGTTCCTCTATAATTCTGGTCCCCAACGCTTCGATTGTGATATGTCTTGATAGAGGCTGAACAAAGTACACATAACAAAGAACTTAAGGTATGTTCATCTATCTGTACTCCAACTTGTCGCTGAAACAGTCAAACCGCCTTGATTTCTCTACTTCAAATCGTAAATATTCTGCTGCCTTAAAATATGATCTTATGTCATTTCTAAACTTATAAGGTTTTAACAGGCAATGGACATGAGTCGATCCTCCAAGAGAGTAAAAAAAATACGCTCCCCTATTTTATGTAAAACTATTGATACAGAAGGGGGTAGGGATGGCGTACGCATTTCAAATAATTAAATCATCGTTAATCGTCCGCCCTCTGTGTCCGACCCTGTACCTTGCAACACGCATGTATCAGGTTATTTCACGTCAAATTTCGTCATTCCATGAACTCACTTACTATGCGCGAGAGCGTATCAGACATTACTAAAATAGAACACGTCTCAAGTCTACTGTCAAAGATTGTATATAGTAAAACGCATTTCTATCAATAAGCACACGCACCGTACGTTACAGCAAGTGACGTCTTACTATCTTGCGAATAACAATTGACCGTGAGCGGGTAGAGCTTGACAACGATGGTAATATAAAACGATTAGGATTCCGACTTGACATGATGCATATATCAAATTAATTTACAACTAGTTATGTCTTAGTATGTGATCATTGTTTGGTTTCCCAGTGCGAATCAAACTCAGTATGGTTCTGAAGATTCGTAACAAGCCGACTGCATTAATTTACATACACTTTCGAACACATCTTCGCCATCATCATAATGGTTCAGTTGTCGTATCGTAATAACTTCACGGTATTATCAGGAATTTCCCTAGCTGGAACAAAGTAACATGTGATCTAAAACTGTAGTGCGCCCTAATTCTATACGTACTCTCTCTGAAAAGAAGAGAACCCATTATACAATCTACCAAGAATAGTGAGAGAAAAAACCAACTGCGTGTATCAAATAAACCAACTAACTTTATTAACAAAATTTGACGAATATATTTTCATTATTTCCAGTCCAGTCGTAGATGTCTTCTACGTAAAACATCACCACTTATAAATGGCAATTGTCACTCTGAGTACAGGTTAATAAGAGGAAGTTATTGTCAGTTTACAGATGAAGAAATCTATGAGAGGACGATGAAAGATGTGTGTTGTGGACCAACTAGAATTAGTAATGCAGAGGGTTTACAACTGAAATGTTCACGTTGTAATTGACACCACGGAAGAAACCTTGCTAGTCTTTTTTATTCTATCATTATTTTCCCAAATGATGCTTGACTAAGCCTAATTCCCGGTCTCTCCGTGTCAGACATTAAAAGCTAGAAGTTTATTTAATACCACACCGAAAAGAAATACCTATATTCCTATGTTTGTCTAGCGTCAGGCACAATTAAAACTAACAAACATTATTTATAAGGGCTCCCTCTCCGGTGAACACGTTACAACGTGGTATCCTTCTTGCAGAATACAACATTGTGTATACAGTATGCTGCGACATTTAACATTATAGTTATTTGTATTGTTTAGTGTGAATAAAATATAGGAAAGTTACATTAATGCCAGGAATCTTGCATCATACTATGGCTTTTGTCAACCCGAAATATGTTCTATTTCTCTCTCTTTCTATTTTGTCTAATATGTTTAATTTTTAAAGGCAGCGTGATTTCCCAAAGTTACATCATCTGAGATGATTGTTTTTTATTTCATTCAGACAATATATAATAGATCGCCATGCTTTTCGCATATTTTCGCACGTCTTCTACTTTTATTACCGCATATAAACAAAGTTAGAATCAGAACGTTTTCCTAAATCATTGTGCATTGGAAGGATCTGTCAATTTTCATACTTCTGGACTTAAATATCTATAATCCTTTATGTAATAATGCCGGTCCATTGTGTAATGCCTGTCTACTTTATTTGCCGCAGTTTTAACTTGTGGCTATTACATCAGTACATTGCCCATACTTAAAGATACACTTATGGGAACTCATTGGTGATTAAAAGTACAATAACAACATTCCTATATTCGTTTCGTTTGAATGATAAGCATTCCTAGAATTTATGGTCTAAATAAGTCAAATAAGATTTGTCTTTTTTTAAATTTTAAACATCACTGTTTTATGACGAGAGGGGTTTTTACTGACGTAATTTATAACTAGGCAGCATATGGTAGCTGTATAATTATATGCAATTCTTATTCTATATACTATTACAGTTTAATGCCGTTAATAATTTTATGGACCGTAAGTTATACAAATGTATTGCCTAGACCCAGTTAAAACATTGTGTACAACAAATAAGTAAGCACTATTCCGTAAAGACGACAGTTTATGTGTAATAAGAACAGGAGTACAACTAATTATACATGACATGTGTTTCGTCTTAGTTTAGTTAGAGATAAATGTTAATAATCTTTAGGTTGTTATTAAATAGAAATAGGGTAAATCTAGTAGTAAAATGTCTGAGTAAATAGAAAACGAGAGTAAAAAATTACGGGCACATTTATTAAATATTTTATAATATATTATTATATATTCGTTTCCTGATTAGTCTAGTTGTGTCTGTTGGACTCTCTATATCGAACCTTTCGAGTGTTAGTATATTGTTAACTTCTTCATAGATTATGTTTGCCTAGGGATTAATTTAGGATTAAGAACTATATATTAATTATGCTGCACTGATATAGAGAATCACCGTAGTTCCTTGGCCTATCGTTAAGATCAAAGTGAATCTGAAACTATTGATGACTTTTTCGGAATTGAGTCCATAGTTTAAATGTAATATTGTTCTGACTGCTCAAATAGAAGGGATGGAAACACCGTTACCGAATCAAATGCGTCTTGTTAAGATAAGATAGATAGATGTCGACCCCAAACTGCAACCACCCTAACTGTCGATGGCGGTGTGCCTACTTTGAACATAGGATATACTTTTAAATTACATATGCAAATAAATTATTTTAAGTACAATATAATTTACTGTTACCGCTAGGAGCATTGCCAATCGCGTTTCATATATCGACACGTAACTTAAATTACTGTTACGTTTTATTTATTCGTCTGGCAACGGGGAATTTATATAAGTGTGTCTAGTGATGCTAACCCACATCATGAGATGGTATTGAGAATACCTACCTTGATTTTGATTATAACTATTATCTTGCCTTATATATTTATTAAGCCAGCTTCTGCATGCTAGGCGTTCTCGTGAATACATTCGGTTGTCTATTAACTCCCCTTGCTCACGTGTATTCTAGATCAGTCGCCTAAAGAATTTGCACGTGTTCAGCACATATTTAGTTTGGCTCAAGACAACAAAGAACTAAAACACTAGAAAAAAGTGTTACTATTCTCTAAACAACTTTTTTTCTTTTCAGGACAATTTTTGTTTCAGAATACTGAGCTGTTCTGCAACCTTAGTTTAGCGTCAAACGAAACCAGAACAGTGATCGAATTTTCATAACACGCTGAGCAGTTCTTTAACCGCAGTCAAATTCTTAAACATCAACCACTATTGCTGGAGAATCACTCGACGATAAATGTATATGTGGCACTGGCAACTTCCACTAATCGTTTGTAATTGCATATTTTATCCAAATCACACATGGTATTTGTATATTTCGCAAATCACTGTGTTTTTCAGAACTATTATTATTCATTATTATTAATACCTACCTCCATCTATTACTACCGCCCGCAGTAACATCATACACCACTTTCAATACGCAGCCGAATCAAAAATGGCGACAACGCTCGATTATTTATTTTCCTAATGTTCTTGCTCATTTATTACTTGGTTAACTGTTTTCATTCTCTTTTGTTTCGTACAATGCATGCTTTTTATCCGACTTAAATTAATTAAACTGTAAAGCTCGTGATAATTACACGATTGTTACATATAGGGTTACTTTATGTGTTGAAATTATTTTAATATGAATACGCTAGTATGTGCGTTCGTTTGTCTATTCCATTTGTGTCACGATTATGCTACCAAGGAGATTTGGCATCACGATAATAGCGCTAGATGAGCAACACTTTTAGTTGTGCAACTACTACTAATGAATAATAAATAATACTATTATTAGTAATATAGTATTTAACAAATATAACACAACTGAAATGTATAGCATATAAATACTTACTAACATATATGACTAGTAGGTTAGATAGCAATTTCACAATTATCATTATTACAATTATTATTAACGGTTGTAGTAGTTGTTTATTAATGAGCATGTCGTGGATACTCGATCAAACAGCTGGCATCTAAATAGTTCTTCATGCCAAAGTTGAATGTTGAATTACGGTGTGGTAGCCTATATATGTTTTACATATTCTATTACTAGTAGTTGTTGTATCAGTGTAAGTAGTATATTAATGTGTCTACAATGTAGCGTCTCAATGATACTTTATGCATAGTTTGAGCTAGTTGTTGAGTAGCTTCGAATATTGAGTAACAGACAGTCACACAGATACAAATGCTGACTATATATATATATATATATATATATATATATATATATATATATATGTGTGTATGTGTGTGTGTGTGTAGAGGGGGTGATTAAACAGAACGGGCATTGTCTCTTTGTTCTTTCTTTCTAATTTAAAAGGGGAAGGGTATATTAAAATATTATTAACGCATTGTTCATCGGTCTTTGTAATACACTCACCAGTTCTAATTTTGTAAACTAGCCACGGGCCTGACGATTACTTATGAGAGTTAACACTTTTTCAAATATGGACAGTTCTTATTTACACTTTGACACATTACATTGTTCGCTCGCCAACTAGAATCATTGCATCCAATACAAAATCAGGAACGTTCAGTACTGTTAAATCAGACATGTGTCAAAGAAAAAATGCTGCCCAATTATATATATATATATATATATAGAGAGAGAGAGAGAGAGAGAGAAAGAGAGAGAGAGAGAGAGAGCGAGAGAGGAATATAAATAGATAGATAGATAGAGTAAGAGAGAGAGAGAGATAGAGACGTGTGCAAGAGAGAAATAGAGAGATTTATATATATATATATATGTCTTGCATTCTCTCTCTATCTATGTATAACTATTTGCCTATATCACATATAGGCAAATAGTTATACATAGATAGAGAGAGAATGTAAGACATATATATATATATATATATATATATATATATATATATATATATATATATATATATGAATATATATATATATATATATATATATATATGAATATATATATATATATATATATATATATATATATTTATATATATATATATATAGTGTAGTCGATCTTTTGAGATCCGTTGGGTCAATATTTGATTAATGCATGGTTCAAATATTTCGGAAACTCATTTGTGAATTACAATATCGCTGAATCACTAAAAAGGGCACAACTTGTCACTATGCACACGCACTCACTTTACACCATACTCCCACACAGTAAGGCATTACACGCGTTTGAGTATGCCTTACATGATAGAGATTTTTTCAATAGCCATATTAAAAATATCTCTGATTTACTTTTTTATACTCAAACAGAAACAACTTTGAGTTCCAAGGCCGATATTTCTTATAAATCTTTGCTACTGCAATCTGAACGATAAACACAACTACGCCAAATATTTATATATATATATATAAGTATATATACACATATATATGTTAAGGATAACTACAAGCCATTCACTCTAGTCAACGTACACACGGCAACGTAATTATAAACAACATTTTTCATAATCAAAAACAGCTAAACAAATTCCACTATTAATAAGATACGGTAAACGAGATTTAATGAAAAAAATGCATGCAAGACATGACTGGGCGGATAAACTGGACGAATAAATTACGGTCTAAATTGTGCGGCTCATCTGTTCAAATTCACTTCTTCATAAACTTAAGAAAAAGAAAAAACAAATTTCCAAAAGGAACATCCCTCAGAAAAAAGGTTCTCCAAACATACTTTATAGCTGTTTTTTTATGCCGTTTTTGTTTAAGAAACCATATGGGCACATGGGAAAGGGTTGTTCTTCTCTCAGTTCTCTTATATATCAGTGTCTTCCACTATGCATGTATTTATGTTATTTTATCCTTATATTATTATTACCATGTATATTTTTATCTGTGTTTGTTGAAATAGCGCATATATTCAATTTGCTCTATTTAGAATTTTTATGTATCTGTTAGTCGGGTTCCTTGTTTATTGTGAGTGCCTGCCTCTTGTAAATGCATTCTTCGACACTTTCGCTTCGTGTATCCAGGTCTTTAATCGTGCGTATTATAATGTATTTCTCTGCGTTGTATAGAGAGATATCAGTCGAAGCAGGGCAGTATGGTGGCTTTCTCTCTACGTCTTTACATTCAATCATGAGGGTGTCTCCTTGTCATATATATATATATATATATATATATATATATATGGGTGGGTGTGTATGTATGTGTGCGCGTGTATGTGTGCGAGTGTGCGTTTTTGTCCGTGAAAATAAGTGTCTTAAAGATATAAATTAAGCAGTTCAAGGTTATATCATTCTATGCTTTAATAAGTGTTTCATATATCCCCGGATGGAAATGAAGGATATCACACTTAAATAATTCCGTCATAACTATTCCACTGTCAGCATACAAAACGAAAAGAACATGAATCTCAAAGTAAACCAGATAAAACTCTATCGAAATAGAAGACACTTCTTATCGTTTGATATAACATTCAAACAAAGGACCATCTAGCATTATCAACTAAATATGGTTATGAAACGCATAATACTTATCAGAATATAGCGTAACGTGTATAGTATGAAGCCAGGGTATTTAAATACTTCGAAATGATATAGCAGCAGTGCACACATTGCGATGATATTGATCAGAGAACAAAAGGTGTCCAAATGAAGGACGATAAGTCAATTAAATGTTATCTTTTTTAAATGAAAGAGTATAAGAGTAACATCCTCTTGCATGAAATTCCTAAGTAAGGGGAGATATTCGTAATCAAGTAATGAACACATTTAAAATTAACTAGATACAAATAGTACTAATTATATATATAATTGTCTTATAATTAGAAAATAGAGGCTAGGTGACGCCGACTAAGTGGTTAACGACACGGACTACAAAATTAGGAATACCATGTGTAAATCTAGTTCCTTCCATAGAAAGAGTTTTACTTAGACTGTTTCCGATATTGTCGTGGTCAGTCCAGTGTGTAGTCGATGTTTATGTAGAAATAATTTAAAAAACAAAGATGAAGAACACACTGCGAGATATAAAAGTATCTGATTAATGAGAAATTAATAAGGACAAAATATGGGGTGTAATACAAGAAAACGCAATTCGAATACATTAACAAACAAATGATATACAAGGGGCATTCAATAAGTTATGCCCCTGACCCATTCCCCATCGCAGTAGATTAATGAAACTTGATACAGTTATTGTCTTTCTCTACATAACTCTTCCCCCCGTGTTATGGATTTCCCCCATCGTTTGATGCAGCTCTGTACACCCTTTTTGTAGAACACCCCAGACCGGTTCTCCAACCATGTTGTAACTTCAGAAATCAAGGCTGCATCATCTGAGAAATGCTTTCGTTTCAGAAATACTTTCATGGCTGGAAAGAGATGAGAGTCATTGAGTGTAAGATCAGGAGAGTAAGTGGGATAGGGAGGAGTTCATAACCACATGCTCATGCTTTTGATCTTGCGACATGCGAGTTGTGGACCAGATCGTTGTCCTCCAGATGGAAGATACATTTGCTGATCTTGCCCCACCTCTACATTTTGATAGCTACTCTTAATTTCATAAAAAGTGAAGCGTAATAGGCTCCTGTAATTGTGGAAACCTGTCATCACTACTCCGTCCAAGTCCCAGAAGACTGTGAGCATGACCATGCCAGCGGAGGGCGGCACCCTTGCCTTCTTTGGATGTGGTGAGTCTAAGTGCACCCACTGCATTGACTGGGCTTTGGTCTCTGGATCATAGTGATGGACCGAAGATTCATTTTGTGTAATCAGTCTTTTGAAAAACTTTGACTCATCTTCCTGGCGCATATCTAAATTTAGCGTCGACCACTCGACGCGTTCTTGCTTCTGGAAAGGTGTGAGCAACCTGGGAATCCATCTGGCAGACAGCTTATTCATATGCAAATGGTCATTAATGATAGTTTCTACAAATCCTGTACTGATCTTGACCTCTTGGGCTATTTGGAGAATAGTAATGCGTCTATCTTCAAAAATGGCAACCTCAACTTGACGGACAGATTCCTCATCAATGACAGAAGAGGGACGACCAAGTCTGGGAGCTGTTTCTACAGACTTCCGGCCATGTTTGAATTCACGATGCCAGCGTTTCACAAGGTCGTATAATCGGGCATCATCACCATAAGGTTATTTTATTTAATCAAAAGTCTCATTGGGTGTGCGCCCTTTCAAATACAAAAAGCGGATCACTGCGCGACACTCAATTGGCTCCATTTCACACCTAACTCAGTTCAAACACTTGTTAATCAGACACCACAATTAGTTCAGAGGTGTTGTTTGCAACATTACCCAAACATATATAAATCATTACACATGCAAAATGTTATCCAGATCAGACAACACCTCGTAGTGGGTGCAAAATGTTAAGATAATTGGTCTGCTTAAAATATCAACTTAACCATAGATGGCTCGATTAGTATAAACTTTACGGATATTGTAGACATATAAAGATATAGTGGCCCACGATATATAACAATTGTGATTACGTAGCATTTATTATATAACGGATTACATTCTCATATTTTAATGAACCAGTTTTAGAAACACCTAAGTTTTTTAACACATTCTTCTATTTTGCGAGCAAATCTCAATAATTGTTGGTGTTCACGATCAACCATCCTTGGTGTTGAATCACTGTGGCTTTTTGGCTAAGATCAAAGTGTAGTATCTGTTCCGATGGATACTGCACCCCATAGACTGGTATAGTCTTGACCTTCAGGGCTTGATTTACGCCGGTCCATGGGTCTGTCCTGTGCAGTTCTAGGAGGTCCACCCTCCCAGGCTTCGCCTCCCCTCTTTGGGGAGGAGTAAGTGTATTGCTTACTGTCTTAGGCGCCCCGAACGGGGAATACCGACGGTACTGCTCAGGCAATTTGTAAACCCTACTTTCCCGACCCGACCTTGGGTCACATCTTACTTGTGGGAGGAAGATAAACACTGGCCGTGTGTCTAACTCCTGGAGAGGAGTAAATCAATACTCACATATTGAGGTTTGTAATAGGACTCAAACTTTGTTTTAGAATCACAGTGCTATTGTTGTCATGCGTTATGGGCGTGGTTGCTCAGTGTGATCTTTACATTTATGTTGTATAGTTCTGTCTACCTGAATTCGTCAGGAGGGTTGTTATTATTAGTGTGGTTTTAGCTGAGTATATCTCTACAATATGCCACCTCTTTTGCACACACTTCCTCCATTTATTCCATTTCACTTGTAAAAGGGAAAATGGGGTAATAAAAGTGATAGCGAAAATGAACCGAATAAATCTGATCAAACCATCCGATACATTTTATTATATGTATATATATACAATAATTCACTATGTTTGTAAGGATATTTCAGCGATAAATATATGAGGGAACATCTGTGCAAATAAAAATGCGTAATAATACTTGACTTACTTGGACAACATTTCAACTGTCAGGAGCGGGATGCCAGTTTCAGCTCTAATCTAGTCGACCCATCGTTTTAGTGTTAGTTCTCTTGATCTTTCCCGCACTTAAATCTACTTTATATTATTTATTTACAGAGCTGAAATGTGTTAATAGGGGAACACATCCACACCACGTTAATTCTTTGGAAATAACGTTATTGATAAACCTGTAAATATAAGGCTTCTATTTAATATCTGCATTTTGTTATCGCTTTTGCAAAATTATTTCAAGCCTTTTTAAAAACATTTGTTCAAAATATATTGCGCTGTTTCTCTTGCTGTGCGAGTATAGTCCATGTCACACCTGCATATATTATATTTGTGACTTTCAATTGACTCTAAAATCATAACGTTACATACCTTTATATGTTCTTACTTTCAGACATCCGAATACGCTAACATTAGATTCACAACCTGGAATCACTGAATCAATAAACACGACATAGTTGTAGATGTCAACCGTGTTGTTGTTTATTAAGATATGATCTGTAATAGACGAACCGATTTTGCATATACATATGCGTACGTTTGCATAACTGTAATAATCACATTAGAAATACACATATTTAATATTTTCAGTTCGAACATTACGGTTAACAAATAGTGAATACATGTTTAATAAATGTTGGTGTGATATAGCTGTATAGCTAAACATGTAAATAGGAATCATTGGTACACATAACATGTTATCTTATAAGTGAATCATGTCTGAGATGTTAACAGAAATTAAGATGAAGAACTGATTACGTTTACATGTCACTTAGATCAAGGATGTTTAAAGAAAGCCTATCGATCACCGTTCACCAATACATCAGATGTTATTTCCATTAATTTATTAAAATGATATAATAAATATTGGATTCATATATTGTATTATAAATTTGATAGATCTGGCTATTCTTATATAATCTGTTTTGTGTCCATGTATCCATATGTCGATCTCACCGTGCGTATAGTTGATAGAAATATAATACATATCAACTCGAAGTTGATTATTTAAGTTAATTTAGTTTCATTGCTAATACATATCTTGACTCATTTCTATATATCGATACAGTGTCACAGCGTCTTGTCCCATCTGAATTCAATTAGCAGAATTAACTTAGCCACATGTTGACAGAAGTTCCCGTAAACTTAATATGTAGGGAATACAGATTATATAAATTACAAGTCAGCTACACAACCATACACAAACAATCGCTGAAGTAAAAACAAAAGTACTTAATATGTTACATAACCATAGAAAAGACAACGCTGTTTTATCAACTTAAATGTATGCATATCGCTATACAGTCAACCTTTTTCAAGAAGCCGTCGACAACAATAAGAGTAAACCACGATTAAAAACGTAGGAAACACACATAAATAAGTATTGAGGATAACATGAAAAATATTAGAAATAAATATGAGTAGAGGAAAGAGAAATTCTTAACGTACATACATGGCTTCTCTAATTGTGTTCGTACTCTGTTTGCACAGATAAAGTTGTAGTAGATTATTCGCAACTTCTTCTAGAGTTTGTAATTATTCTCCGAACGATCTCGGGGTAAAATAGAGAAACACTTATCTGAGTATCCTCTAGTGCCAACTTTGCACTGTAATACTTTGTATTACTCATAGTAATCGCTCCAGACAAGACAAAGAGCTAGTTGATATAAAGAGCTAAAATATTCTTGAAGTTCAAAAACTAGCAAACGATAAGTATTAGATGGATAGATATCGACCCATAAAACAGCAATCCCCCCATCGGTGAGAAGAATCGCTCATGGAATGTGAGGACTAAAGAAAAAAATAAGAGAAGCGAGAGTTACGGGGCTGCTGTTAGTAAACCATAGTCCACGTTTTATAATCTACATGATTATCATTAGCTAAATCGTGGGCTTGTGAACGCTCGCACACCGGCCACTGCATGCGCCTACGTATCAAAGAGTGGATATGCTTAGAAATGTTCACAACTAAGCGATTGATAATACGCTAAACAGAGTCAGCCTCGCACAAACCAAGAAAACGATTAATGTTATATTGGGTGGTTGGGAAACACCGATTATGAACAAAAGGGGAACTCACTTTAAGTCTTGAACAGCGTTTGAACTGTAGGTATAAAAAAACAACCTAAAACGTTGTCTTTAGGGTAAAAATCCATGATAGCCTTTCACAAACATGACATTTTTGGCGGTCAAAAAATGCTTCACCTTTACAGACAGCGATTTATTTTATAGATCTTTCAATGCTTTATAACGCGTAGCAATTTGATGAGTTGATTTCTGTTATGCCTTATTAATAAAGAAAAGGTGTTAGTCTAATTTAAAATATTGTATCCACAACTGGAGAGACATGTGCCTTCTTCATCTGAGGATTCAGCTAGTTAAGAGTACGTCGGTTTGAGCGTGTCTTAAGTGTTGTAAGTAGTCCTTTTGAATCTAATTATTCTGTGATGCAAGTCAACTCTTTCAAGGCCATTAAAGTACTTTTAGCCCAAGAAGCATATTTAAACTACTAAACTTGAGAAGTATTCATGAGTGGTGATTAATTAGCATACGGCTTACATCGAAGAAATTTATAATGATACTTAACCATGTCACAAAATTCGAACATATAGGCAAAGATACTCTATATGACAGAACATTGGAGACTGAATACAAATTACAATGTCGCTTTTTAAACATTCATAAAAGAGGAAGTTTCAAAGTGCGGTTCCGATGTCACATTGTATATGTGTTACTCAAAGTCTATAAGAACAATGTTTTTTCTGAGACTTATAATTTCTGTTCTTCAAATAATTGTTAACAATATTTGTTGATGTATATTCAGTATGTGCCTCTCGACGAAACTGTTGGAATCTGTACCGATAGACTTTATCGTAGTTCCCTCGCAAGACCCCGATTCCTAAGCATATATTTATCATGCTTAAAAGATTAGCTACAGAGTCTTTTTAATTTAGCTTGGAAAGAATACCTATCGTGTAATCAATGGGGAAGCAATGGAAGTTGTTTTAGGTTCTGTTTCATCTAATATATTTGTTCGTTTTTTAAGCTAAACTGTCGTTTGATCGAATGCCGTAACCGCTGTATTATTTCTATTACGTGGACATTATGTTTGCGATATTTACATCACGTGCGGGGCTGACGGGTTTTACTGCATCAACATGTACTTACCTCTGCATTGATGTTCGCAATGGAAGTGGAGGTGCACACTTATTACTTTCTTGAAAAGTCAACTGTTTGTTTTGTAAGCAACAAATACAAGAACACGTACTTTAATATGTTAGTATATTAACTAGATTTCGATCCCCTTTTAAATCAGAAAACATAATCTGATCCAAACGCTAGCACATCAGAGAATTCTGATTTGCTACTGTGTTAAACGACATACTGAGCTTCCTAGTACGACATACTTTCTCTTATCTCATATTCACAAATAACATAGAATTAAAATATGTATGAAAATCACAAATGGCTGCGTTTAAATTTTAAACACGTTGCGGACCTCCAAAAATGTCTTATTTTTGTGAAGCTCCAATTGATTGGTAATACGTGTCAGGAGTTTCTACATATAATTGCTGCAGTTGTTTCGCGTAGGTTTCTTTTAAAACTAAATTTCGAATCGTGTTCACGAGTTAAGGTCTCTTACCCATTTTTACATTGAAGTAGTTCCTCACCACTCAGTAGAAAATGGTTGTTTAATGATTTCTTGGTAATTGCGAGGCTGACTATATAGGGCTACATTCGAACGTTTAGAGGTAATACTTTCTTAGCATGCCCCTCGTTAGATACGTAAATAAAGACAGTGGCATATATTAACGAGTTCAAGAGTCGACTATTGGTGATCATTTATTGCAGTGTCAATTTACATCGGATATTTATTGGGATGATGTATTCTCTATTATACAAAGTGCTCGTTCGAAAAATCATTCTTCTTTAAGAATAATATAAATAAAAAATAAACTAAGCTCACAATCAAAGATCATAGTAGTGCGTACAATAGTGTTACCTTGTGTATATATATATATATATATATATATATATATATATATATAAATATATATATATATGCACACAAATCTTAATACTGTATTCTCGTCGAATCTTGATTTAACTATAACGAAATGGCCTTTTCATGTGTTTAATGTGTTTACATGTTACAGTAGGATAGTGTGTAATTTTTATGTACTACATTCGTCTACTCTAATTTCCTGTAATGTGGTTTGGTGTCGAAAGTAGTTGTGACATCATTACAGTATACCTTTTGAATATGTTATACCCTCGTTATAACCATCTGAATAAACTTAAGTTTAACACTTTAATTCAATAGATAAAAATGTTTGAACATTATCGACTATTTAAGAATAGCATGACCTTTACTAAAGTATCACTTACTAAATTGTGGTTGTTGTTGTGGACGAATATATGTTACTCTTTTAAAAATTTGGATCGAACGGGAATTGGCAGTAACGTTTTTGTAAAAGTATACATTGGTTAAACCAATATCACATACATAGCTTAACTTTGTATATCAGAATGTATACATGTGATGGGTGAAATAAATCCCAACATGAAAATAGTTATAAGCATTAGATTGGCAGTACACCTACTACTCTTTCGTGTGTTAGTCCTCTTTAATGTGCACATGTATTGTGTCTATTGTGATAAAGTCGAAAGCATAACCATTTTTCTGCGAATATATTAATATATAATCATGTGTTATCTGTTGGTATATAAAGATATAAAACTGAGGTTATATCATCAAAATATTAGAACTAATCTTCACTAGATAAAAAATTAAACGTTATTGATGTATTCTATAAGAAATACAATATTTAATATTACAATACAATAGAAATTTATCATAGGTTCTTTCTGGTAATTCTTGGCATACTTCCATTGTGGCTCCAATAAGGAGAATTCGAGCGAATAAAGTTAATGCTTGCCTCAAACGTTCGTATATTTGGGATCCTGCCATTTCGTCAAGGTTACTTTAAATAATAGAGATGCAAATCTTAAAAAATAAACTGGAAGTTTTTCGATACACTCATAAGGTAGTATGATAGTTCGAAATATGAGATTATTTACAAAGTTACTTTCTATAGAAAATAAAATAAGTTCCATTAATCACTATAAGCTATATCTAAAACAGCGGGTAAAAAATATCACACCAATAATAGAGTTTTATAACATGTGATACCAAATATAATTATATTTGTACAGTTTAGTCACAAAAAATAATAGTATAAGTTATTGATGCACATCATATATGTCATGGTATATTCGGATAGATTAGTTCTCATTATTTTTGGTAGTTTTAGTTTGTGTCTCGCCTTGTGTAGCAAGTACATTGAGTAGTTTACTGCAGAATATGGCATTAATGATGATGAGAATTGTGTTAACTGTGATCTTATACATGGTATTTCATAATAATGAGAGTAATTCGAGACGATAAATATCAGTGTATATACCTCATATATCAGTAGTTCCTTAAAATCAATTATAAGTAAATACACGTAAAATTACAGCAAAGTGTTAAGCTATATGCAATTAAAATCGTTTTATTTTTGATAATTTCTACTTGAAACTCTGTGGTTGTGTATGCTGACTATCGGCGACCCAACGGTTCTAGTACATTATAAGAATGATGAACGGAAATTAAACCCAACAAAAGGTATGCTATTTTTACCGTACATATTTTAAGTAGACATTTAAAGTACACGTCGATAAAATGCTGTACTCAACATAAATACTTTATTTTATATGCCAAACTTCCAAATATACAGAGTCGTAAAAATAATTCATGAATTATGAATGTCTGCTTTCTTAATTCGCTTTTATTTCGATTTGGTCGATGTTTATGTGTTTATACATTTGTATGCACAGTATTTACTCCAAAACTAAACAACAATTGTTATCAAATGTGGAATAAAGACGTGAATGATATTTGTTACAATCTAGTTCATAAAAAGTAGTTAAAAATGAGTTGAATATTTTTAGTAGTGATTAATTTGCCGCCAATTTTTGTGAAACTAAAAAGGTAAATAAAAAATATTCCAAAATTCGTTAGAGAATTTAAAGTTTTCTCAGACAATTTATATTGGTGACCACCTCGCTTTTGAAATTAAAAAAAATATATAGTTAGCATTATATTAGACCAATAGTTAATAGACAACGATTATGCAAGATCCACTGTATCATTATTTCTCTTGTAAATACTTGCACGTTTAATATTTTCTCGAATCTCAAACATGTAATGCATTTTGTTAAAAATAAAGATAAGTATTCTAGATATAAAATTAAGTAAGATTATATTTTGATTTTATTCTTCGTCCTGGACCGACATTAGATAATGAAATATTCTTATGTTCTGAAAAGAACTTTACAAGTACTTGGACGGGTATTCTTGTAAACCTCAGTATATATATATATATATATATATATATATATATATATATATATATAAATATATATATATATGTATATATATATATATATATATATATATATATATATATATATATATATATTTAAATTTCCGAAACAGTTTTTCATGGTAAACAACTGATGATCCCTTAAATAATGTTAGAAGCAGACTAATATAATAACTGTAAAAGTTAAATTGACTTACATGAGTGATTTTCTACTGAACAACTTGGGACTTACGGTTTAAAAAATGTGTTTATATAGTTTTAATGGTTGAGAAACTTCCAATACTATATATATATATATATATATATATATATATATATATATATATATATATATATATATATATATATATATATATATATATATCAAACGTATGTGTGTGTGCCCTATAGAAAAAAGTATGCGAGTCTAGATAACATATAAAAGTGTATTCTAATGTAAAATTCACCGCGAAAGTTAATGGGCGTATTCCAAAATGTTCTTAAATTCACTCCTAAGGAGACTCTGCGGCAGATTTTATTCTGGGGGGTCGATTATTTCAGCTATGTTCAGCCTTATTTCAATTTAATTATGTATTAATTTCAATAGAAAACAATGATATATTGTAGTCTTTTTCAAAACTAATTGCAAGTCATACCCGAAAAATAAATTCAAGTCATTTCCTCAAATTCAAACGTTCTGTTCTGTTGTCATAATACCATCCTCCCAAGCATTACCTACTCCTTTTTGACAGGTGTAGAAGTAGTGTAGTATATGTTCTGTTGTAATGATACCATCCTACCATGCCTTACCCCCTCTTCTATTGAGAGGTGTCGAGTTAGTGTAGTATCTGTACTGTTGTCATGATACCATTCCCCCAGACATGACCTTCTCCTTTTTGAGAGGTGTAGAAATAGTGTAGTATCTGTTCAGTTGTCATGATGCTCCTCCCAGACATTACCTTCTAATTTGGGAGGTGTAGATGCAGTGTAGTTTCTTTCGTGCTTCCTACTTTTTTTTTGAACACAAACTATTTATTTGAGTGCGGGAGAGTAAACAATTTTCGTGGTGGGTTGGGGGAAAATATTTTATACTAAAAATATTCATTTTGAGTGGGGGAGAGTAATTTTCTTTGGGGGGGGGCAGTGTAAAAAATTAGCGGTGGGTAAATATTTGTTTTTCTTTGAACTAAAAATATTTGTTTGTCTGGGAGTTAGTAACCATTTTTTGGAGATGTGAAGACTAGTATACATTTTTTTAGGTGTGCATAACATTATTTTTTTAACTGACTTTTTTGGAGGGGGGGGAGTAAAACAATTGTGGGGGCTGGAGAGTAAACAGAGGTTTGAGTAATATGGGACATTTTTATATTTTATTTTGAATTTAAAACACATTTTTGTTGGGGGAGATTTACACAAATGTTATTGGGGGGTTAGATAATTTTGTTTTCTTACAAAAAATAAATATTTTTAAGATGTTGCACTGTGTGAAACAAAATTTGTTTCGGGTGGTGTGGTTAAACATATTGTTTTAATCCTGTTTTTGTCAAGTTGGTTTTTCATTTGGCTTTTTATCGCAATTTTTTAATGTTTTGTGCTGCCTTTTTTGTTTTTATTTGTTTTTGTTTTTTTTGTTTTTTATGGTTTTTTTCATATTTTATGTCAATATTATTTTTTTCTTTCTTTGACGCCAAATTTGATGTTTTTGATGTTTTTGTTCTTTTGTTTGCTTTTTTTATTTTTTCACGTTATTTAAAAAAATGTTGTTTTTGTTTTTGCACCAATGTTCATGTTTTTATGTTGTTTTGTTTTTCATCTTATTTTAATGTTCTTTTTTATCAATTTTGGCGTATGTTTTCTTGTGCTAGTTTTGATGTTTTTTAAATAACTTTTTGGTTTTAATGTTTTTAAAACTTTTTTTCTTGTTTTTTGTTACGGTTCTTTGTGCTTTTTGGCGCCAATTTTTTTTTTCATTATTTTTTTGTTTGTTATAGTTTTTTTCATCGTTTCAGTTAATTTTTTCTGTGTTTTTTTGCGCCTAATCGAGATATTGGACGTATCGGACGATTATACGTCGAAGTATTAAGGTAGTGTAGTATATGTTCTTTGTCATGATACCATACTTCCGGGCATTACCCCCACCACTTTTGAAGGGTGTTAAGTTAGTGTAGTATATGTTCTGTTGGTATGATACCCTCCTCCCATGTATTTTTGAGAGGTGTGAAGCTAGCGTGGTATCTGTTTTGTTGTCATGATACCATCTTCCTAGCCATTACCTGCTCTTTTTATAGTGGTGTGGAGGTAATGTAGTATCTGCTCTGTTTCAAACTAGCAAACATATCTGACTGAGAGCGTGTGTAGTATAACGTACCTATGGAATACGTTTGCAGAGGACCTGTGAGTATTGCGCCCCAATCGAATACGTTTACTTCTTCTTCTTCTTATTCTTCTTCTTGGTCTCCGACTTGTTCATGAACAAGAGGCTCAAAGGCACCATATGCGTTATTTGATACAACATGGGTGCATTAATATGAGTTTTTTTGTGATAGTGACGCTACATGAATGAACTTGATTGTTGTTCTTTGATACGACAAGTTCGCATTAATATGAGTTCTTATGTATGCGCACCTGGGTGGGGATAGGTACGTATATAGTATGCACACCGGGGTAGAATATATACGCATATACTATGTGAACCGGGGCAGATATAGGTAGGGATATTGTATGCACACCGGGGCGGCGATAGGTACGTATATAGTTTGCGCACCGGGGCTCGGATAGGTTCGAATATAGTATGCGCACCGGAGCTACGATAGGTAGTTATATAATATGCGCACCGTGGAGGCGATAGGTGCGTATATAGTGTACGAACCGTGCGTCCGTAGGTACATTTATAGTATGCGAACCCGGGCGGGGATAGGTACGTATATAGTATACACACCAGGGCGGGGATAAGTACGTATATAGAAAGCGCATACATAAGTTGTACTTTTAATAGAAATGTGTCATACCTTTTCCCTGGGCTATGCAAGAAGAATAGTGGAGAAGATACAGCTTTTCCCAAAGTCAACAAAGAGAAGGTGATAAAGGGGAGAGAGAAGCCTTGCAATGGGGCAATCAGGGAAGAGCAATTGAGAAAAAAAAGACGGCTATAGGGAGAGGGATAGCCATAGAAGTTTAAATATGAAAATGTCACACACGCTAATGTTTTTTATATTTTGTTTTTATGATCCTGAGCAATGCCGGGTAGCCTGCTAGTATATATATATATATATATATATATATATATATATATATATATATATATATATATATATATATATATATATAGTGTGTTAGAATGAAATAAATTCCAGGAGGAAATCCGTGTATGAGAGCTCAATGTAATAAATAGAGCAAGAATAAAATAAAATAGTAACACAAACTTACATAATCATCGATGCAATAATGTAGTCATCTCGCTTGGATGCTTGACAATACCACAAAATTGAAATAAATTATAGCATCAATGATTATGTAATTTCGTGTTACTATATTTTATTGTATATATATATATGTATATATATATATATATGATAATATATATATATATACATATATATATATATTCTGTTAGTGTATTTAGACAGCATTCTGTCATTTAAAAGATATTGACAAAGACTACATCAATTTTCTACTTGATTATATGATTTAATTTATTTAGATTTTCTCCATGACTTTTTAAATTCTCTAAATAACAAGATTAATATATTTTTCATGTGTATAATCGTTACTTTAGATAATTTGTTACATCATCTACAGGTGAAAACAACTTTGACCAAAAAGCTGTAGAAAAGAAAAGAATTTACAAATAACCGTGAGCGTCGGATAGAGGATCGTTAAACATCAATCAAAAACAATAGTATTAGAACAAACGAAACGTTTAAGCCCTCCGTCTAGTCTAGAGAGACTATGGATACCCCTATAAGGGGCTGGCTGCGCGTGTAATTATGAAGCAAGGGTTGCGCAATCCATAACAACACCTCTCCTGAGTCGGCACTGCTTGATTCCAATGGTAAGCAGTTCAAGACGACTGGAAACAATGCCGAGATAAACAGAGAGCACATACACCACCTGGTAGTCCCAAATGGCCACCCATTTAATACTGGCAAGGCTCGACGTCGCTTAACTTCGGTGATCTAACGGGAACCGGTGTGTCAACGTGATTGTACCGTATATAACAAACGAAACAGTAAAGCAAATATACTTAAGCCATGCAGTTCTTTTGGGTGTACCGATAGTTGCTTAACAATGTATAACTAAATATAATTGGCGTATACCATTTGTAATAAAAATCAATACTTGTAGGATTTACATATTTCCAGTATATTTAGACAATCTTTAACGCATGTCATTTTGATTTGAACTCGCTTTAATAGAGAAACTTGCATGCCTATAATCGAAACTGTTTACTCTTACGTATTGATGCGTAAGTGAAAAGTGCGCCTTATTTATCAGGGTGAAACTACTAGTATGAATCCGCCATGACACACATATTAGTAAATCTATGTAAGGAGATATCTTTTAGATAATAGTTTGAATCTACTATCCGGTGTAGACAGATGCTTCCGTCAGTTGAAAGTAATCGGAAAGTGTGCATATAGTTTGAAAACAAATATATGCAATAAAATATAAAATACGTATATATTTTATGGCTTTTAATTTAATGGGTTCCCAAAAAGAAATTAAAAGTCAAATGGTTTTAATAGACATAAAACTGGTTTAAATGCGATTAGTATACAAGCTTTGTACATACACACATTGCCGACCTTGGCTATGTGTATACAATTGAATACCCACACACAGATATACATATATGCACATATACTTATACACATACACGGAAGAATATATACATATATGGGCACATTTATATGTGTTATGCATGTTTATATATATAGCAAGGCGTTAGTAGCTTTTTGGGGGCTATATAAAGACGTAACTATATATATATATATATATATATATATATATATATATATATATATATATATACATATAATATATATATATATATATATATATATATATATATATATAGCGACGAATTGCATATGCGTGAAACGTGAAATAAATAAATCAGGTACATAATATGCATACATATATATATATATACATATATATAAATATATATATATATATACATACATATTCACACACACAGACACACACGCATATATATATATATATATATATATATATATATATTATGTGAAAATATATATGGATGACAAATGTACATTTATAGACTTTCTGTAACTGATATATGTCCATAGTTTAATTTATGCGTGTTTAAAGAAAACCAAATATGGGTCGCGGAATACTCGTACCGGAACGGGCCGTTGCAGTCCTCATTTAAACACTCATTTTTTAACACCAAATATCATATAGTTTGCATACTTTTAAATTCATCGTATGGCTGAATTCATTCTTCTCTTCTTACTGCCGTAAACATCGTCGCTACAACAGAAAACTTCATGACGGACTCCGAAGACAAACACTCTTTTTAACTTGCAATTCTCTTATCGACAGGCGTTAGATATCTATCGGCTTAGAGATATTCCCTAACGTCGAGAGAGAGATAGAGAGAGAAAGAGATAGAGAGAGAGACAAAGAGAGAGAGAGAGAAAAGTCCTGATTTTGTAATTACTTATCAATTAAGACTTAACCATTCGTGGAGGGAGGAAAATAGCTCTTTCGCCTGTATTTTCTTAGAGGGAATATTTCCCTTGACTATGTGGCAGCTACATGGTAAAAATAACGTCTGATAGATTCGTCTCCAAAACCCAGACTGCTAAAACTAGCTTCTGACGAAGAACGATTAACGTCACGGATTCTTCTACTTCCAACGCAAATGCTCGTGACGTCGCAGAGCCTCTCGCGGGTGCACATTGACCCTTGATCCGAAGTCTCGTAACGCGGTGACTCTGTCACATCTGGATCCGACTTTTCCAAATCGGTCCTATGACATTTCCTCGGATGTAAGGAAATTCCCCTTACGATCGATATCGGCTCAATGACCATCCCTGTCGCAATCGATAATAGGACACGCTGGGTGTTCCCCTATCGCAAGGTTTCTTGACCACTTGACCCCACAGGCATCTGCACACGATACCCAGTCACCCAATTTACCAAACCCGTCCATTAAATTCTAACAGAACACAGGGCGAAACAGAAAACACCCATTATGAATTCTTATATTCCCTTTCTGATCAGCCATCAAATTTCTATGTAAGATATGTCTTATCATACCATTCGACCGCAACCGCTGTTTAGCACGGACCAGAGCGACCCATTAACCTCCCTACTCAAAGTGATCCGTCCAATTTCCTCTTAGACAGGTCGCTGCACTTTGTGTATCCCTTCAAATGGGGCTCACAATAAATTCAGGGGCGGCAACTCGCCTTTCAATATGCTACATCTAAGGGAAGGGGCAACTCATTCCACATTGATCCCATCTACTCTTCCTAACTAATTCCGATATGTCCATCATTCTGGCGCCATATTAAATTGTTTCGGGCCGAACCAAATTCACTCACACGAACGTAATTTGACAATCATCCAGACTCGCGACACCGCTGCGGTTCCCTCGTAAGCCCCACCGACCAACTAAACAACAATAACCTATACCGATGCGGTAACTCCGTGATCCCCTTCCCCCAAAAAAGTTATGATGCCAATCTTTTCATGGCTACAAACTCGCTTCTTTTTCACGCGTGTGGCACCGAAACAACTATTTGTCTGTATAATCGTAAGCTCACCGGCTACCTAAACGGGTAACCCGTAGCGAACATAACGCCATCCAAGCCCGTTAGTTGGAAGAGACACGGCGTTACAGACTTCCACATTGGACCCCCTCAACATTCTTACCGCACCACCAAAAGGTCAATTCTCTCATTCTAACTCCGTTTAATTGGCTGACCTCTACTTAATTTTAATTAGTTACTGTGTTTTATATATGTAAGGATAACTAAATAAAACGCAGTTATGTCCCTTGGACCATTTAAGAGTTATTCCCCCTTGTCGAGTGGCTTGCCGGAGTAGAAAGTAAACATTGACACGGATCAGCCTGGCTCATATTCCATCTCGCGTTACAGCGGCTAAATAACTCATTTCATTCTAATTTCACTTGTAATAAATATGTTGAACCTTTCTGTTGAAAAGTCATCCATTTTGTTTTACGAGTTATTAATCATTATAACCTAAACTACATGGTGTATAACAGTGGCGACGAAGGATTAGATTATCTTTCAATTTCTTTTCAAAAGAAAAAAACAAAAAAACAAACAAACAAAATAAAAATGGATAGTACAATTAAACAATTATTAGAACAGCAATTTAGGTTAATGGAATTATTTTCAGAGAGATTTTCCACACCTTCATCGTCGATTTGAGAAACAAATCTTAAGACATCTACAGATTTCAATTCACAAACAATAACGGAATTTTGTTATGACCCAATAGCAAATTCGACGTTCAAAACATGGTGTGCGCGTTTCGAGGACATTTTTCGAGTGGATTTCAAGGATCAAGCTGACGACTGGAAGGTAAGACTTATGTTACGTAAGCTTGGGACGTCGGAACATTATCGGTATGTGAATTACATATTACCAAGTCATGCTCGTGACTTAAATGTTGACATCACAGTGGAAACCATCACTCATATTTTCGGTGAGCATATTTTATTATCTAATATGCGTTTTAATTGTCTTAACATAACGAAATCTTCCTCGACCGATTTTTCAACCTATGCAGGCCTTGTAAACAAAGAATGTGAACGTTTTAAAATCTCTTCCATCACAGATGCTCAGTTCAAATGTTTGATTTTTGTGTGTGGTGTGAACACAACAGACGAAGCAGACATTCGCACAAGGATTTTGTCAAAAATAGAACAAAATCCAGATATAACATTGCAACAAGTTGCCGTGGAATGCCAGAGTCTAGTGAATCTAAAACATGATTCAACTATAGTACAACAAGCATCCGCATCCATGGTAAACACAGCACAAAAACAACGTCGGCCCACCTCACCGACTTCAAAATCAGTCCAGCCCCTAACAGCTTGTTGGAATTGTGGCAACTAGCATTTTTTGCGATACTGCACATTCAAGACACACCGCTGTCGCAGCTGCAATCGACTCCGGCATTAAGAGGGATTTTGCACCTCTCCAGGACGAAAACCAACACATAATAGGCAAACCTCACATTAACACAGGCAACGACATCAACACAGTTCAAAAACAAACAGTTTTTCAAAAGCAAACAGTCTGATAGCAACTTTTGTCTGAAAACAAAAATCTAAACGAAAATATGTTACAGTACAATTGAATGGCCATCCTATTGAATTGCAGATCGATACAGCATCAGATATAACTATTATATCATAAAAATTATGGGAAGCCATAGGCCAGCCTTCATTGACACCAACAAGTCAGGTAGCACAGAGTGCTTCTTGAGAGTGTGTTCACATCACGGGTCAATTACCCGCTACCGTCAAAATGAAAGGAAAAACGGTGTCATCGAACCGTATACATAACAAACTCATGCCATAATTTGCTGGGACTTGATTTTATCGAGTTACTAGGTCTTCTCGACATTCCACTGAATCAGATATGTGAGGTGGTGTCCAGATCGTCACCTCAGAGCAGTAAAGACGACATCAGCAAGAAGAAACAGCAACGGCGGAACACTCGACCAACCACCAACCTTTCGGTTGGACCAACCTTTGGCTCCACTTCAACAGGAACTCCCACAATAATAGCAACACCAATGATTGCCACAGTGACTCCTAAAATCACCACAACATCAGGACCTACTTCAACAATATCAGTCCGATGTGAGTCTACTAAGAGTATGACTGATAAAAACTTCATACCTTATGACTACATTAGTGGAACACCAACCACACCAAACTCTCCAGTAAGTGATGGCAGACCTGATGGACCTGGATGGATTGTACCAGCGCCGACTACATCTACTGACCCCAAACCTAGCATCACCGTTAAACTGACTGATGACCCTCAAGGGGTAGAGCTGCTCAAAGTTGATGTGACCGATAATGCTGAGAAAATCACGATTCTTGTACAACGTCCAGGATCAGAAAGTTTTGTAGAAATTCCTGATGGCACTAAAATCACTGGTCCATTCATTTCAACCACATTTGGCAAAGTTATGGCAATCAAGGTGATTTTGGAAGAAAAGGCAGTTTATCAGAATCCAGACTACAAAATATGGCTGGATATTGAAGCATGTTTCCATTTGCCAACATCTCCAATAACATCTCCAATAACATCATCTACAGAGAAAATTACTACAGCAATACCTCGACCAACCACCTTCTACATGAAGCAAGCACCAATTCACCGTCGAGTCAATTACCCACGAGAGGGGTACCAGCCAGGACCCCACCCGCCTGGTGGTGCAGCAGCAAGGTTCGGGTGTTTGCAATACAACAGTCTTAAGCAGAAATTGCGAACAATGTTGCGTGCTCGTCAGCCATCAACCCAGGGTTACATTCAGCATAACACACGCTACCGAAAGATTTGTAGACACATTCGAAAGAGCACTACTAAAAGCAAGAGGAGAAGGAACAACAGAGGAGATACTACATGCTTTCCTCATTTCCATATGGAATAACACAAAATGGAGCTGTGAAGAAGTGTCTATCACCAGCAGAGGCACTCATGGGACGAAAACTCCGTACCACACTGGACGCTTTACGTCCCCAGTCACAAAGGCAACAACCAAGCCCTAACAAAACAAAAGCATTTTCAGTTGGCACACCAGTGTTTGCTCGGAATTACAGACCTGGCCGGCCAAACTGGGTACCAGGCATCATCCACAAAATAAATGGACAATTTCTCTATGATTTATTACAATATACTAATATTTAAATATGAGGAGGGTCAAAACAACAACAACACAATAACAAAACAATGTTCTCGACAACCCGAAACCAAGGAAAATTAATTCAAAGAGTCTCTCTTCCGACGATACATTAAATCAAACAAACACGATTCAAAACAATACAATTAGTGTGAAAACTACCCCACCCGAACACAACCAATACAAGAAATAAGTCCCCCCACACACTGAATTCATTTTTTTAAACATGAACATAAAGTGGTCTGCTTGTATGTATGTGCGTAAATTCGTCACCGTCTCTTTTTTTTCTTCCGTCTTTTTTACGTTACGTCTCTTTGTTTCTACAAAAGTTAAAACGGCATGTGTGCACTAGTATATTGTTTTTTTTTAGTTCTAAATTCATGTGTGCGTGTGTCACGAATTATTATTACTATTTTTTGTTTAATAATTGATTTTTGTCTTTTATTTTTACTTCTTTTTTTAACTCAAATTATTAAGACGCAGTCTCTCAAAACAAACAACGGCTTTTTACTTACTGTTTTGAAGTTTTCTCTCTCCGTCTCTGTGTGAGCGTTTATTTATCATTTAGGACACATACATTCTGTGAACTCAAATTCAATTTTTTTCTTTTAAGAAAGTCTCGGTAACAGCAACCACATCTATGCTTTGGCCGCGGCGGTACTCGTTTCGCATACTCGTCCAGGAACGGGCCGTGGCAATCCTCGATTAAACACTCGCTTTTTTTTAACACCCACAATCATATAGATAGCATATTTTAAATTGCTCGTACCCTCCATTCTTTCCACGTCGCGTGGAGGGGCGTGCCATCTAGTGGGTGAATTATTTCTACTCTTCTTACTGCCGTAAACATCGTCGCAACATGAAAAACTTCATGACGGCCTCCGAAGACAAACAATCCTTTTAAATTTCTATTTTTTTAATTACAGGCGTTAGATATCTATCGGCTTAGAAAGGAAGAGAGAGAGAGAGAGAGAGAGAGAGAGAGAGGGAGAGAGGGGGGAGAAATAGTAAATTACTGCTTTCGTAATTACTTATCAATTACGTCTTAACTATTCGTGGAGGGCGGTAGAGATATTGCCTGTATTTTCTTAGGGAAATAATTCCCTTAACTATGTAGCAGCCACATGGTAAAAATAACGTCTGATAGATTCGCCTCCAACACCCAGACTGCTACAACTGGCTTTTCAGAAGAACAAGTGACCTCACGGATCCCTCTGCTTCCCACGTAAAGGCCCGTGACGTCGCAGACCCTCTCCCTAGTTCACATTGACCTTTGATCCAATATCTCGTCACGCCGGCACCCTGTCAAGTCTGTGAACTATTCTGCACTCGACTTCACGGGTCCACCCGCGCTAATTCGCGGAAGTCAAACTAACGAGTTCCCATAGATACGTCCATTCCCTTAGCGACATTATCCAACAAATACAGCGTTCCTTAACGCGCCTATAATGTTAGCAACTTATTAAGTTATACACTTCATATATCTGGTTTATGATGTAAGTTGAATTAATTAAACAATACTTCCGAAGTTGTTCGAAATTGTATTAGAAGCTGTTAAACTGTGGAACGGGTAAAAGACGACTACATCTAGTAGACAATGTTAGAAACAAAAGTAAAATTATACTGTATACCTACATAATGAATTCTCTCTTTTTCTCTTTTTATCTCTACCTATCTACACCCCCACACCAACACACCCCCACCCCCACCCCCACCCACACACACACACATATATATATATATATATATATATATATATATATATATATATATATATATATATATATAAGGAAAATGGATTCCAAACTCTATTGCCAGATATCAGAGACAACATGTTAGAAACAGAAGTAAAACTATACTGTATACCTACATAATGAATTCTCTCTTTTTCTCTTTTTATCTCTGACTATCTACAGACACACACACACACATACACCCCCACACACATATATATATATATATATATATATATATATATATATATATATATATATATATATATATATATTTATATATATATATATTTATATATATATATATATATATGTATATATATATAAGGAAAAATAGATTCCAAACTATATTGCCAGATATTGGAGATAAAATGTTACCAAGTCTAACAAGTGTTGGCAGACGTGGAGTTTTCCAGCAAGATAACGACCCTAAGCACACGTCTCGGGCTACGAAGGCGTTCTTAGACAGTAAACAGGTGAATACCTACCATAGCCGAGTATGTCACCTGATTTGAACCCAATAGAGCATTTGTGGGATCATCTGAAACGGGAAATTGAAGGGAAAAATCCGAGAAATAATAACGAACTGAAAGAGGTCATCAAGTGTGAATGGAACGCTATTCCGGCGGACACATGTTATAAACTAGTCGAATCAATGCCTAGGAGGTTGTCTGCTGTTATTGATAACAATGGAGGCCATAGAAAGTATTAAAAATAAGATTATTTGTTTAAAATGCTTATGTGTACTCACTTTTTGTTACTGTTCCAAATGTTTTTGTTCAATTTTTTTGCATTGAATATTTATGTGTTTCTTCATAGTTTATAAACCTATTAAACCACTACATGGCTATGTTCACATCGAGTTTCATTTAAATCCTATGAAAAATTAAAGTTCTATGAAGTAGAAAGTAAAAAATTCGTTGGGTGTACTCACTTATTGTAGATACTGTATATCAGGGGCGGCGAAGGCTTAGCGTCCGGCCCGCCACCCTGCTATGCTTTATTATTGCAATTCGGCTCACGGACCTCCCAGTAAAATGCATATAATTTTGTGACATAGACGTAAAAGTAGGTTTCGATTAAGTTTTACAGTGGGATTAAAATGTATAAATATCAGCGAGCGATGATGCATGTATATTTCATTTTTTTCTTTAACTAGTAATTTCAAATCCTTGGCCTGAAATAAAAAATATATAAAAAGAGTAAGTGAGAGGCAAATAGGAAACAAAAGACGAGGAAAGGCCATGAAACATAGAACTTATGCGAGGTGTGTGAAAACGAATGCTGGATCGATAGTAAAAATTAAAATAACAAATAAGTAAAATTAGAAAATAACTGAAACATTAAAATATAAATAGGTATGTCAATTTAACTGAGTAAAGATATTATATTTATTAATTAAGAAATCGCTATTCAAAGTAAACCAATTCACATTAGCTGTAAATCAGATAAACTATGTTTAAAATATTATTCCTCAAGTGTGATAGAATAAAGTATTTTATATACAAAATATATATTATATATTATTTTCTTATATAGTATTATCTCTATAGTCACTTACTACATAGATAAACTGACACTTATAAATACAGAATGTAGAAGTATTGACCCGGAATTGTTTCGTATTAATATGAATTAATTTGCAAGTTATTCAATAAAGGTTTCATACAAAATCTTTACTGGTCAAATTATTCTCTACATATAGACTTGCTCATTTA
>OY744528.1:90058409-90145909 GCA_963556195.1 Sepiola atlantica
ATATACATATATATATATATGTATATATATATATATATACATACCCATACACACCCACCCACACACACACACACATATATATATATATATATATATATATATATATATATATATGTATGTATGTAAAAATGAAACTGGAATAAAGGAGAAGCAAATCAACAACTAGCAAAAATAAACACAAAAACACATATTGAATAGTTCTACCAAAATATTTCGATGGTTAAAATACAATCATCATCGATTGGAAGCATAACTTTAATTAAATACAGAAAAGTTTTTAAATTTATACAAAGAACGCAATTTGGGAAAAAATAGTCACGTGTAATGAACAGAAGAAAGGGAGAAATAAATAAAGAAAGAAATGTTAAAAAAGAAAAAGAAAAAGAAAATAGAAAGAAAGAACACCATTAGCAGTTAGCAAATAAACGCCGATCGGAAACAGAATGTATTTATATATGTAACATCAGTACCGTCTGTTTCAAAGCGGGAGGTTAATCCCGATTATCGTCAGCTGATAAACATTTTAGAAATTTTTATTCGGTCACGCCTAAGATCACGTAGGACGTGATTTGTGTGAAATGAGGGAGGGAGGTGTTTACATATGTGTGCGTAAGGGTTTAAATGTAGATGTTAATATTTACATTTTTAATATATATTAAATGGTTATAAATTTAAATAAAGTAGAAAAAGGGGGATGTTGTAATTTATATTAAAAAATATGTGTAAGAAATTCTGTAGGGCAGAGATCGGGGGTGGGGGCCAAGAAGTATAGGGGCCAAAGGGGTGTAGAGAAAGGAGGAAGTAGGGATGCAGGTGTCGGGTAAGACGCAGAAGAGAATGGAAAGAAGGAAGGATCTAGGTATGGCGTTGTGAGCATTGATAGCCGGTGACTCTAAAATTCGGTACGGGCAGTCTATCTCTCCGACCCCATATCGTGATGTAAAATGTCAGAGTGGCAAAAAGGGCAAGGAAGAAGAAGAAGAAGAAGAAGAAGAAGAAGAAGAAGAAGAAGAAATGAATGATGATGATGATGATGATGATGATGATGATGATGATGATGATGATGGTGGTGGTGGTGGTGGTGGTGGTGGTGGTGGTGGTGGTGGTGGTGGTGGTGGTGGTGGTACTGGTGATGGTGATGATGATGATGATGATGATGATGATGATGATGATGATGATGATGATGATGATGGCCTAGCGAATTTAAATGATAAAAATAGTGGATAAAATTATATATAAACGGCGTGGTTGGGAAAAATACTGATGGGATAAGCTTGTTATTAAAATGGCACTGGCTATGTACGGGCGAGAACCGGGTCCTTATGTGACATTCTGAGTCGAGTGCAAGGAGATATCAGGGAAGGAATTTAAGGGGGTGGAAAATACTAAAGGTTTGAGGACTTAACATGGAGGTGGTGGAAAGTAGAAAAGTCTATTGGAATGTGGATGTCTGTCTAAGGCTATCTATGGCATTATCTAAAGCCGATGTTTATAAAGAGGCAATGTTTACAAAACGGGATGGTCTTCGCCGTCGAGAGGGGGTATAAATAATCGATGGAGATAGGTATCTGATTCTAATAATTGTGATTATTTGGAGGGGGGTAAATGCCTTTATACAAATATATTTAAAATATTAAAAAAAAAATTTTTTTAAATAATATAAAAACATTAAAAAATATTTAAATATATATATATATATATATATATATAAATATAAATATATATATATAAACAAAATATTAAACATATAAACAATATTAAAAAATATTAAAATGTACTAAAAAATATTTTTAAATATATAACAAAATATTAAAAAATATATATATAAAAAATATCAAATAATATATTAAAATAAAAACATAAAAAATATCATATATATTCAAATGTAAGTTGAACCCCTGACACACACATATGTAAACACCCCCACCCCCTTTCACACAAATCCCGTCCTAGGCGTGACCGAATAAGTTCCACCGTTTGTAAAATGTTTATCCGCTGACGATAATCGGGATTAACCTCTCCCTTTGAAACCGACGGTACTGATGGTACATTGAATTCCTCTATTTATAAATCTATATACATGCATAAATATATATATATATATATATATATATATATATATATATATATATATATATATATACATATATATATACATATATATATACATGTATATATGTATACATGGTAATTTGGCTTGGTAGTTTTGTTTTACGGCATATCAACCTTTTTTGGGTTATTTAATTCCGAATCTGGTCATTATAGTAAAAGATTTATGCTTCAAGTTCTAAAAATAAAATAAAAAAGGGGAGAGAGAAAGGGAAAGGGGCTGTTGTTTTTGTTTTTGGTTTTGTAGAACATAATTAAGTTTTACAAAAAAAAAAAAAAAAAAAACGTCAATGTAGGTGAATTTCGTCTCAGGGAGCCACAGGGCAGCCTGATCTGGTATCACCAGATGTATACATGTATATATAAATGTATACATGTATATATATATATATATATATATATATATATATATATATATATATATATATATATGTATATGTATGTGAATATATATATGTATATGCTATATGTGTGTATACATGTATATATATGTTGATATATGTGTGTATATATACGTATATGTATACATGTATATATATATATTTATATTTTTTATATATATATATATATATATATATATATATATATATATATATATATATATATATATGTATTTGTATATATACAGTATGATTCATAAGTCACTTAGCTATTTATTTTTTAAATTCTAAAGTTAAATAATACGGTAATAAAAAACAAAGTTTATTCAACGAATTCATTTATGGGAGTTTAAAATTACAGCAAATTTTCCAAATTTCTACCTTTGTTCTGCATGCATAGCTCCATCCTTTTTTGTAAGGAATTTACGACTCTTTGTAGCATATTTGATTGATTAATTTTAACAAACTTAGCAGTGATTTTCTATTTTAGGTCGTCGTTGCCTTTCAACAAGAGTGGGAGATTCATCAAATTTCGCCATATGAATAACAATAAAACTTCGCTCTTCAATTGTAAATGACACACTGCTTGAAACAAAAAGCACATATGATAATTTAAACACATTTAAATAAATAAAAATAAATATATATAGAAAAAGCACGTTCCATGACTCACACTGACGCATTCATATATATATATACATATATATATATATATATATATATATATATATATATATATATATATATATATATATATATATATATATATATATTAGTATTTCATGTATCCACATACAAATCTTATAAGGAGATATACTTTTTTATGTCTCAATTTTCAGTATTTACTTCAACGGTGCTCGATACGTAAGTAGAGCTCGGTAGTAAGCTATTAAAATATATTTATGGCAATTAAGCTACACAGAGGCTCCCGCGTTTCATCCCCGATTAGCCTGTAGATTCCCCTGGGGATCAAACGCTAGAGCCTCTATGTAGCTTACTTGCCATGAATATATTTCCATTGCTTACTATATATATATATATATATATATATATATATATATATATATATATATATATATATATAATATTTTCACTATTTAAGTATTTATTTTATTTTTTATTTTTTATTTTCACTTCGTTTATTGTATTTTGTTGTTGTCGTAAGAGCCGATTATTTCCTTTACATTTACTTACTCTAAATTTGAGTTCATGTCTCCATGGCAACGGATCGAGCAGACGTGTTTCTATTCGTCTCGTAGCATATAAAAAATTATTTTACATAAAATGCGTCTTTTTTCCTCTTTCTGTTTCCTCTAACTCACAGAGATTGGAAATTTAATTTAATTTAAAATGAAGGCATCTTTATCTTTGGTATTACAAATGTGTCTCCATTTTTTTTAGTTTCAAGTCTTTTCACGTCGTCTACAATAAGTTTTACGTAACAACGATTTGGTGCGCAAACAAAACATTTGCCTAATATATTAAAACTTTAATTCCCATGCTCTATATTAGTATGTATATCTGATATAAAAAATATTAATTATAATCATATATATGTATATATATATATCGATATATAGATAGATAGGTAGATATTAAAACCTATATATAGGAAGCCTATATGTTATTTAAAACCACAAAAGTGATTTTAAAAATAACCCTATCACTCGCTAACTTTATCTGACCAAACCAGAAATCAGAAAACCCAGTAAAATAATTCTATATAGAGTAAACAAGCAAAAAAAAGACCTAGAATTAAACCATTGGTTGAACACTGCCGAATCAATCAATTGGTTTAATCATATCGAAAATAAAAAGAAATGTGCGTTCCTACAATTTTACATTGTAGACTTATATCCATCCATATCCGAAGAACTTTTCACCATTGCAGTAGATGTTTTTAAGATGTGCACTGATATATCCAAGGATAACTCCCACATCATTAAAAATGTAGGTCAGTTGCAATTAATAATAATGATCAATAGCTTAAAACAAAAATGATAGACTCCTTTCATTTGTCCATGGGTTTTCTTGACTGCGTTACACTTGGGTTGTGGATTTATTTATTTTATATACACTCACATATATATTTGATAATACGTATATCGGCCAATATAAAGATGATGGATTATTTATATTAAGGAGTTCGAATAAGGTCTACGAAGAAAACTTCAATAAAATTATACATATGGAAACATGAAAACTAGGCCTAGAACTAGAAGTACTAGCTAACATAAAAATGACCCATTTTTTAGATGTCAACTTTAACTTACATGAAAATAATTACGAGCAATATTTAAAATACGTAAACCAATAGTCCAACCTCCTCATGAATCGTAAAACAGATTTCTAATTCTATCGAAACTAGGCTTGTCAATAACACTAGCAAATACAATGTTTTTAGAAAATAAAGCAACCTTTTCAGCTCTAAAAAGAAATGGTACCACGATATCGAAATTAAATATAAGAACCAGGACACCAATAATTATAATGACATTTAAAATAAAAGAAAACGAAATATAAACTGGAATACACAGCCATATAATCAGATCCTAAAAGTTAAACTGGGCAAGAAATTCCTAAATCTCATTAAATACATATCTATAAACACGCTGCTGCGAAAACCTAGAAATTATAATTAATGGCACATAATGACAAACTACTCAATAGAGAAGTAAAAATAATAAATTGTTAAAAATGTGGCTAATATATCAAGGATAAAACTCAGTAGAACAATAGTATAACCACTACAAATAGTAATTACCAACGCCTTAATAGCAATCACCCAAATAGATATGAATAAGTTAGTAATGAAGAGAAAAGCTACATAACTCGTACACTTTGTCTGCTACAAAATAAATGCCTAACAAAAAGTATTGTTTACCAAACCACAAGATTTTGCAAATAAATACCGAATAACAAAAGGTATTACCTTGGTATGGCTTTCCTGTATTTTCAAACCAGATATTACGACTATAGCAACGCATTAAAAAACAATCAGTAGAATCAAAAAAGCATTAGCAAACCATTATTGGGAGCTCAAAGATAGCGGACGCTCACTAATAATGAAATAGAAAATAATACAACAAGCAAGTCCATGTCGAAATTTAGACGAGCCGTGTGGATTAAGTATGAATGCGAAATTTAAAATCTAAAACTTCAAAGCCCCCATACCTATTAACGTGTAGAAGTGAAATAGCGAACAACTGCGTATACAGACTAAAGTTGACATAACTTTAAAATACATCATAAATAAATAAATACATACATAAGCAAACAATGAATTAAAACAGTAAACAAAACTAAAACTTAAAAAAGAAATACGAGCCCATCATTTCGACACACCAACACACAGAGATGAGCTACCTTATAGAAAACAGCACAATAGATTAGGAAACACGAAGGTAAATCAAGCGAACTTTAGTGTGTGAGAAGCCCAACGATTGCATAATGGAATAAACAGAATTTGATTGGTTAACTAACTAAACTAAACACCACGTGTATATATAATAACACCCGGAAACACAAACCCCATGCATGTAAGTAGGACGATTTCTTAAGTGAATGGACTGTGGACGACTTTGAGTAGCTTAATTGCCATAAATATATATTCATAACTATCTACCTCGTTCTATTGTATTGAGCACTGTTAAAGTAGATACTGATATATAATGCATAAACGATTATATCTCCTTATAATACTTCATGTGGATACATGAAATTATATATATATATATATATATATATATATATATATATATGAGGTTAATGCAATAAAAGATATAAGAGACAACTAATATCTTTAATTAGTGAACATCCGGATTAAAATAAAGCTCAATATACTGGATAGAGCATTAAAAGCAATAGATAAAGTGACAGGATAGAATAAGGTGCGAATCAAATTTTATTACAGTTAAATGTTCAGGGAAAGTTCTTGAAAGTCCTTAACTCATGAATTTTCAAAGAAAATCTTCTCCTCAGAGGACGATTACCGCAATGACATTACTGCAGGTAATAAAAATTAAACTTTGAAAATATATAAAAATATATATATATATATAAATACATGAAGGTATATAAAACATCAAATATATCGACCTAATGCATACTTTTTTGTAAACCTATACATTTCATCCACGTCAACAAGTTTAAAATAGCTCCAGGCAATACATCAAAGAGGTTGATTAAGAAATAATCCAAATGGTGAGTGGTGGTCAACAAATGAAAAAAGGAATCTAGGCGGGAAATAAGAAAACGATAGGGAAACCAAATCACATGAAAAGTTCAGAAAACTCACTTGGTGTTGAATATTATTATGTCCAAATTCAGTGTTATTAAGAGCTAATAGGAGTCATGCAAACCATAACTTCCTGGTTTTATGCAAACTCTGCTAAATTTAATTCGAATAGAATTAAACTGACCTGATGTATTCGTCCATTTCTTCTTTGGGGTCCGATAAAAAATACTCTAAAGAAAAAAAATATATTCAAAGGTAATTAAGCTCGCGCAAGCAAAGTAGACAGCGTAAGAAATTTGAAAACGGCCACTTCCCCTTGATAAAACAACAGCACGAAGAGTCATCAAATTCACTGGGCACCGGTAAGTTTCTGGTGAAAAGGAGCAGTAGTTTAGGCGGCGGAGTCGCTCACATCAGTGCATTTGTAACTGCTGATTTAACACTGTAGTTATGGAAAAATCCAGACAGTATGGGTGTTGCATTCTTAGACTGGCTGTCTAACTACTTTTCAGTTTTCCATTAAATAGTCTATGCAAAACAGGTAACCTGCTTCCGGAAAATACTTTCCATATGGTTGAAGTTAAATTTCTATAAACAATTTGAATCATGTATTTTCACAAGTTAACAAATCACTATTAAGTATTTATGGTAATTGTTGTGTTGTCGTTTCCGTCGCTACAATTGCTTGAACGTTATTTCACATATATAATTTGCGTACTTGAATATGAATTCCCTGGCTAAATCGTAGTAAAGATCACGAACCACATCTCACAGAAAATATATCAAATGTTTACTCAATTGAATATGATTTCCGCATACTTCAACTCACTAACTCAGCATAAATACCAACTCTAAATACAGTTTTAGACAGTGCATATACCGACACATAGAAGCTTGTAATTTCAATGAGGGCATCCATGTAAATCACGGTATATTAATTATAGATTTATCTTTTAAATTTGATTCTTGAATCATCCTAAAATATATAGGTTCTGATAGAATTTTCAACGTAAACTATTCAATACACACATGGTTTCGACAATATCTATGGAATATAAATTCTAAACGTTATGTATATATTCTAAAGGGTTAGCATTGTTCTCATTCGATAATTAAAATATAACTACAAAAGTAAATGAATAGGTGTTGAAGGTCATCTAATGCTCAAAGATAAATTTAGCTAATGTGTTAAATGTACAATGTTATTATATATCACGACATGCAGTTTGTTCATATATTAGGGCTGCTCCTGGAATATAATGGATCAGTAGTACAAATAGTATTAATATGAACCACACCCTTTTTGTTTAATCTGATTAACGGCAGAATTTCCAAAATATTTACGGTCACAATCAATAAATGTATCTATATAAGCAATATATGTATTACTTTTAACGCTTTTATTGATTAATTTTCCATTACAAAATATATAAGTATGAATTTTGTTTTATTGGAGTCTTCTTAAAATATTGTATTCCTTAACAATTTTTAATGTAAATTAGTTTATCATGATTTTTGATGAGAAAATCATTTTGAAAAATAATTATCTGTTAGTTGCAATACATTTCCACAACGAATTCATCAGTCACAGTTAAATTACATAAAACAAACAAGTAAGCTACATGTGTGCCGATTAAAAATACATGAATCATATATGAGTTTTTTTTACTAAATTTAGTAATTAAAAATTTACTCCGATATTTGTAATGTAGTTTTATGTTCTACTTTCAATATGTTTTCGTACAGATACATGTTTAAAAAGGCAAACAAATGCATCATGTTTAATAATATATCAATATTGATTGATGATGTTAAATGAACGTATACTGATATATCTATTGATAATAGGGATTATGTATCTGTCTTCACTGGATTGTTTTTAAGTATTTCTTAAGTTTTGTTTTTCCTTAGGCCAGTTGCCCCTACTACAACTGGTATACTATTTCTTTCTTTTCTGTATGTCTGTTTGGCTGAAGCCGAAACTCCATCAAATTAATATTACTATTTACTTAGTCTGCCATCTTCTATATATACTACTACAAAAACGGCCGTAAACACTATGCGCATTTCTCAATTAACATAATAAATTGTTTTAAACTTCCAATAAATTAGTATTCGCAAATATACAGTCATGATTGTTTTCTTCAGATCTCCACGTGTATTACGCTATTTTGCTCGCGTATAATCTTACTTATGAATTATAATTGTTTATTTTATTATTTACACACATATATATATATATATATATATATATATATATATATATATATATATATATATATGAAATGAGTCACGTAGTTAATCTATCTACTGTGAAACTCATACAACAGCCAGCGTTACTTTATCGAATCGGTTACCTCCCTCTGATTATTCAATATGGACGCAAGACGGGCGCGTTATTTAAAATGTAAACACAACGCTGACATTACTATTTAAAACACACACATCCATTATAATGTATTTAGTTTAGGTAAACTTTTTCTTTTTCGAGAGCATTTAAAAACCTATTCTTGTGTATTGTATTTGATTTTTTAATACTTGTATTTTAGGTACACCTTTTCCTCCGATTTGAAAAACTTCTAATATTAACATTTTCCTATTTATGGGTAAGGGTAAAAAAAAATTGGGGTTTGATCGAAATTCTTTCTTTCTTCATTATTAACTAAAAATTGGTCGGAAACAAAGAAAATCAATGTCTAAACACCCAATAAATATGACTGGTGCTCCATCGGTTTACGGGTGAGCGTTCCTTTCTTACGTGGCAGCGTAGCACAAATATGCGACCGGAGTGAGCAGATATTTACTAGTTCTACTAAATAAATGTGTAATTACAATATTATAAAATAACAGCCGTTTCAAATAATGAAACGAAAACTAATTCGTTTTTGTGTTTCTATAAGGCAACAGCAAAATGACTCAATTTTCTGTTACGTTTAGTTATTAATATAACCTATTATCTAAAAAAAGTAGATAAGTCTAATGTTTTTTTTAAAACTGACACAGCAATAAAGAGAAGCAGGGGTTGATATAATACCGCCATACCAAAAAGGCATAGCATTGTTCACGTGACGCTTGAAAAAGCAAGGACTATGTTCAATGCCGAGACGTAGAAGAAGCAATTAAAACACGAAAGCATGCCAACAGAGTTGCGATATAGTAAGAAAAATATAAATGAGCGGTAGACGTGATTGGACATAAGTAGACAATATAGATTGATGCATAAGAACTGAGTAGAGGTGGATGATTATTTTGTCATCTCTGAAATTACAGCTGAAAGAGCTATTGCCGATTATATTTCATACACTAATGTAGGGCAATGCAAATGGTGCTGATTATATGCAATTTAATGTGTTAACACATGTTAGAAAAATAGTTACAAACTCGTACATGAGGTTTGCCTATAGATTATTTGTAAAATATATAGATCTAAAGCTATTTTGAAAATAGTATATAGCGCAAAAAATGCAAGGGGATAACGAGCGGTTGAAACAACTACACTTAGTTTTAGTATTTTAAACCCACACAAATGACTAAGTTAAACACACCTTAGCAACACAAAGATGGTACATTTGTTCGATTCAGGCAGCGGCATTCATGAATACCTCATTGTCTTCATGAAGAACCTTGTAAGTGTTGCCCTATAATTATGTGGTAGAACTGTAGGTCGAACATCGCGAATTAGTTGAAGGATAAGGAGACCAGTGCTAGTAAGGGAAATATATCATTAGAAACAGTAAAGCGACAGGCATCAGGAAAATAGATCAATTATTACTCGTGTGGTTAGCTAGGGACCATATAAAGTTTAGTTCGAAATGCAGTTGAAAAATCTTTTTGAAACACGCCAGGTGTAGTCAGTTGCAATCTCTGGAATTAGACATTTGAATATTTAATGTTCCAGGTTTCTATATGGCGATTCGGTGGAAAAGAAAGCGAATAACCAGTATTATTCTGAAAGACACAGGTCCTTTCCATTTATTATTAGCGCGAAAGCATTTCCCATCGTTAAACACACTGGTTGACAAATGGTTCGGTATCCGATTATTGTAAATACGGTCTTCGCAACTCTATAGAACTAAACCGAAGTTATCTCAAACGACATCACAGTTTAATTGTGAATAAACTTCTGATTAAAAGAAGCGCGTTACAGTTGAGCAACGTTATAATGGGAGGGGGCAGGATGACTTCATATTATAAGGGAAACCTGTCAAAATGTGTACACAAAACACTAAATGTAAATATTCAATTTTCTTATTAGAAACACTAGAAAATCTGCACAACACGGGCAGAGAGAATAGATTAGAAAAGAAGCAAACACGTATCAACTATGCCGGTTTTAAGAGATCAAGAAGAAGCCAATATGAGAAAAGGAAACTAAATATGTAGCCAGGCACACCCCAGAAAATAGATCAGAATCATCAAAGTACACCTTGCCAACTCCAATATAACACCCCAGTTTTATAAATCCAAAGGGTGTAAGTAAGGATAATCCAAATGGCCATGTCTGTAAGTCTGTGGTAATGTTTTTATCCATCCGAATTAGAAAACTGAACAACATGTAAGCCGATAGAAGTGGGCAAATTATATGGAACAATTATAGTGCGTACGGCGCACCGTGCACTTTAAGCTGGATATTTCAGGATGAACCAAATCCACAATAAAATTGCCAAGCATTTGTATTGGTCACGTATTAGGAGAGAGCTCTGATACATTTAGGGGTCTGTCGGATGGACTAGGTAAGGTGAACACCGAATGCGTATAATGCTGGCATCATGTAGATAGGATTAGTTGACAAGGATCAGAAAAATGTTTGCTTCCTTTCAATTTAATGCAGTGTGGATTATAGACGCACATATGGGGATGAAAGTTATGACTGTTTAATGTGGGAGACGAGGATACGTTAATATAAAATCAGACAAATTGCGATTACTCTAAGAGTGTTTTGGTTAAAGAAGAAATACTCATTTGAGTGACTGAACTAAACTTAATTCTATGTCGCTCTTAAGAGAACAGAACGAAAGAAAAATTTACACTGACGACGACGAAAAAATTACCACACCAGAAGTGTTGTCTAGGAAGTTCTGTGAATAAGTATGGCAAGTAAACTGACTTGAGCTTAGTGAGTCGCCTAGAACAGGCAGGCAGTGAGTTTGTACTTTTTTTACACAACGTAATATGACGTTAGAATGTACACAGATGATTTATACTATTTATATATCGGTGAATTTCATCTCTCTTCAAGGACGATTCAATTATGTATATATCTCATTATACTCAAGAGAACTTTATGATCAGATTTCATTAATTGTGTAAAAGTTGTTTTACCTTTGACCCTGTAAGTAAAACTTATTAATTTATCTCACACGTTATTTCTGCTGTACGTTGCTATGAAAGTTTCTAATTGATTTGTAAAAGTAAGCCGTTAACATTTTTCCTTCAATGTCTCACGTTAAACATGAGTTTAACTAAATATTCAGGTAACTAGATCAGTAAGGCCCAGCATGCCGGGTATATATCGCGGTCCAGTTTTAGATAGTCCCTTTGAGAATATATAAATACATATGGTATACATTTTATATATATATATATATATATATATATATATATATATATATATATATATATATATATATATATATATTAAGATAAATAAATGAAGGAAAAGAGATACAGATGTACGGATGACGAATCTATATAATCTTCGATTGTTCAATGCATAGTGTACTCTATAAAAACATGTTTATTTTTCTTTCCTAAAGCCAGGCTTTTCAAAGATTAAAATCTTATCATCAGAGGAATTATATAGATGGATTAGTTGGCAGTGGAATAGCTAAACTTCGAATTGGAAAATATATAAAGTAAGAGCGTACGTGTAAAAAAATATGAAGTATGTCCAGTTGGTGAATGTCCGTTAGTAAAATATCCAGTGAAGCTTCTTGGATTCAATCGAAATCACTACTGTAATTCCCGACTGCCTACGGATATTATACCCATTTTAAAACTATTTTCATTCTCGGTCCACGGAAGTATTTTAAATGGCCTTAATTCTAAAATTACATTTGAATAAGTGCTTCCCATCTACGATTGACCTAAGCACCTTTCTATTGGATTTACTTCATTGTGAACACGTCTAACGCTGTCTCCGCGAAACCCTTTTTCCATCTTTAAAACTTTCTGTCACCGGACATAATTGCTCTTATCTCGTATATTGAGCTTTATAAATTTAACTATAGGTTTAATTCTCTAAAACTATACTTTTAGTTTCATAATTTATTTATTTATTTATTATATATATATGTATATATATATATATATATATATATATATATATATATATATATATATATATATATATATGTAAGGAAATACGTATATACTATTTAGGTATGTTTCAACAATTAAAAACATATTTATTTCAATTTAAAAATGAGAATCTAGCACAACAAATTAATATTGAATAATATTCATCTATATGATTTGCACTTGTATTACCAGCATTATATTTAAATAATATATTTTAAAATGCATATGATCTTTTTTCTCAGCATATTTTTAGTTATGCCTACATATATATTTAATAATATAAGAAATGTTCTGAATGTGTGTAAAGAACATATTTATCCATACAATTGTGGCTGCAGATTTCAGAACACATATGTTTTCTTGATAATACATGCTAGCTAATCATTTGAAAGGTGTACTCGGTTAATTTAAACGTATTATTAAATTAACCCCAGGAATAATCGTTCACATACAATTTGATCTCTTAATTTCACTTATCTTTCTTTAAAAATAAATAAAAACAAAGGCATTGCCTATTTATACATGGAAAATAAGCAAACATGATATCGACTAAATTATCTTATATTTTTTCAGAATGCCCTCCATTATCATTCCCATTAAGAATATACATAAACAACATATTTTTAATATTTCTCACACACACTGGAATACATTTATGTTAAATAAAGTTAAATTATTCAATGTGAAATCTATTAATAAGGGATTTCATGTATCTGTCTGAGGCCGACACTCAGTCAGAGTACGTTTACCTACTCTGCCAGCTTCTATATATTCAGCTACAAAACTAGCCAAAACACCATGCGTTTTTTGCCATTTACATAAGTAATTGCTTTTAAACTTGTAATAAATTAATATTCACAAATATACACTTATAGCTCCTGTTTTCAAATGTACCTATGTATTTATGATATTTTCCTCCATATAAAAAAATATTAATACAATTAATTAAATAAATGTTTTTAAAAAAACGACTGTTTACATGTTCACCCATAACGCAATATAGTTTTCTATTGGATTCTTCCGGAAATGATGTCATTGCCACAATTTAATTTTTGTAAGCAGATAAAAATATTACATTAAAATATGATTCTACGTGGGAACATAAACATTTCATTAATGTATTCGTTAAACAAATAAATATTTATTCCATTACATTTCACAGGGTCATGTGACCCGTGCTAATGTAAACATGACTCTTCCTTCGATCCGTCTAATTTATAAGTTAGTATCCACGCTTCGCTACTTTAATGCAAGAATTAAAAAATAAAATACATTTCATCAAATTGAATCAAATGAAATATTTATTTTTTTAACCAATAAATACATAAAATGTAGTTATTTACTTACACTTACAAGTAATAGAAACTGTTTTAATTTTGGCGTTTCACTTCTACGATACGATAACACGTGCTAGATTACTGTTTTTAATCCTAAAATGGTTTTAAATGTTTAATTATTTTTTGTTATTTACTACACATGATTAAAATAAAAATAATTTGAATCCGTTTCGATCATAAAAATATAGTTGACATCTTTATATACATTCAGGAAGATGCTAGCTTACTTTAAAAAGTGAAACTCAAGCATCCACTTAGAATGATTTACGTGACTGAGATAAGAATTGACCTATAAATATTGCCCCAGTCGAGAAGAATGTATATTTTTTTAAATTCAGCTCCCCCGAAAAGGATTGGATTGGGAACAAAAAACAAAAATAATTAATTCCTATTTTAGTCACGTAAATTATTTAGAGCGAAATAAGTTTCGGCATTATTTCAAAACAACTTATTTTTTAGCTTAAACAAAAATGCACAAACATGAAAATACAGTTACAGCCAACTTCACCGTATACGTAAAACCCCGAAATTGACCAAAACAACATAGTCGTCATCCTTATAAATATTTAGAAAGAGGCTAACCAATAATGGTCAAGATCATGTTGTTTAGCTTAAAAATGTAAAATAAACCATTTCACTCTGAATAATTTACGTGACTGAAATAAGAATTAACTTATAAATATTGCCCCAGTTGATAAGGATTTCTCCTATCCTGATCAAGGAAAGGTTAGATACTTTGATTCACGTCTGAAGCTTGAAATTTCAATAATTGTTAGGTATTATTGGAGCCATGCACATTATGTCAACGTCCCTCAATGAGGTTTTGTATTTTTCAGTCGGTGGGCGGTAGCACTTTCTATACCAGCCGGAGGCGTCAGAAACGCCAGAGGCGTCAGTAGTCGTGACTCAATGAACATTTACGAAAATGCAAATGCACATTTGGTGATCAATTGTGCATACAATTCTAACATCAAATGATTCACCATTCCCGGCCCATCATGACTTTTTTGGACATTAATCAATATTTTTTGTGATGTGAGATAAATTCCATGCATTTTTTTTCAGTCGGGCTGGGTCGGTTCTACTTTTCAAATAGATTATATGTGGTTTTATGACTTAAGTTCGTGGTAAAAATAAATTAGTAACCTGCTTTAAAAGCATACAATGGGCTGGAAAGACAGGGAAGAGACGCGTAAGCCTCGCAAAAATGCGACCGACAGATACCATTTATTGCTAGTGAATATAATTACTCTAAAACGAATTATAATAAATCTATCGCGGCGATTTGTATCATCATACTGAACCCTCGAAATACTAAATCTGCACTATTTTGAAAATAGATGTGTACACACATATTGAGACACCGATATACTAAAACTTACGATACAATACAATTTTTAAACTAGATTTGTATTAACATATTGAGCCATCGATGATATACCAAAACTTACGAATCTTGAATAGTGTTAAACTTGTGTGTTTTAATATATTGAGACATATGTATACTACAACTTACGATTCTTAAATATGTTCTAACAATGTTTGCCTTACCATAAAGGGACATGGAGCTACTACAACTTACAATTCTTAAATATTTTAAAACTTAGTTTATATAGCTATATTGGGGCATCGAAATACTGCAACTTAGAATTCTAAAACAATTTCAAACTTGATTTGTATAAAACATATTGAGACATAGATATACCACGATTTAGAATGCGAAAATATTTTGAAACTTGACTTGTATGAAATTATGGAGACATAGATATACTACAACTTAGCATTCTTAAATATTTTCAAACTTGATTTGTATAAAAATATGGAGACATAGATATACTACTACTTAGGATTCTTAAATGTGTTTAAACTTGATTTTCGGCGTGTAACATACACCTTATGATCATACTTCTTTAACATTATATTTGAAAATGACATTTTAGGTATCGGTTTATTCCAACATTTTATTTAGTAATCAAACACGTTGCGAAGCTTCATACAAAATAATGACGCTTAAGTTCGAAATAGCGTATAAACGATGACGCGCATATTTATGACACATCTTTAACGTAGCCCTTCTTCTTAATAACTTGTATTGATGCATTTTTAATACGTTGTCAACGAATATTAAGCGACAATGTAAACACTGAAACAAGCCAATAATGAGACCAATTAATATTTCCATCCACTTTGGATGACAAGCTATCTTTATTAAATTTCAGCGAGATTACCAGCCACCTTTGTATTCGGCGTTTTTCAACGTGACATTAAACTGATAAAGTGCCGATTAGCAAGTATTAAACATCTGGTGAATGGGATTTTCGCTTTCAACTTTTGTAAAGAGACGACCACGCAGAACCGTTTCTTTGCTAAAGTGAATCAGTGTGAAATAATTACTCGATAATCTCTATTTAATTAGTGGCGAATCTAAGTTATCTTGTTGATCGGGAATGTTGGCAATCAGAAGGTCAATTCTATGCATATCTGGTCAACACGGAATGGCGGAAACAAATGCCAACAAAAGAATAGTAATAATGTCGACTAACTCCAACTCAGACAAAATACAACACAAACAGAAGAAGACTTAATTGTTTTTATTGAAAAGTAGAAACGCATTAAAATGTGGTTTAATATTTTTAATCGATTCGAGAGCAAAAAAGCACAAAACAAGCATGGATGTGCTTAAGATGAAACCATTCGAACTGTGGTGTGAATGATAGCGTATCAGCTACCTAATCGGATAATGGACTGACAGATTATCTTTTAGCTAGGCGCCGACACATATTAAATTATATTTTCAATGGAAACGTAAAGCTGCGAAAGTTTTAGTTATAACTTTAAATGCGACATACCAACAAATAAAATATTGTTAACGCAATACTGACATCGGCTCGATAAACTCAGCGCCATTTCAAGATCTAAGATAAGCGTAAACAAAAATGTTGTCGAATTCACTTAGTGATTATCCATTGTTTTATATGGTTTTACACAGTAAGTATTAATGTGTGTATCTTTATACATCTACAATCGTCCTTAATACGGTGTAAACTAATCCGCGATGTTTATGCAGGTTGTCACTGTTTTAACAAACATACAATCAATTACACATTTATAAGATTTTAAACTCTAAAAATGATTCAAATATTTCATAAGATATTACTTACTTAAATTCATCCGAATATTAAAGTGTTTTAAAACATCTATTAATGCATACTGTATTGACTTGGTTGTTATGTATTATTTAGACACTGACAATTTTTTCTGCTAAAAAAGCAAATATTTGTTTTTCAAAGAATAGTAAGATGTTCATAAACATCATGCTTCTGTTTCCCTACACTAAAACAATCAACCTATAATTTTATTTATGGAACTTTAAAAGATTTAAAAACACTAAAAATAGTGTGAACCTCATGAGCAAGATAAACTTAAACTTAAAAAAGTTTAAATCCCAAAGTAAACGTTAAAAAACATCAACAGTAAAGAAAACATGCTCGTATATTTGTAAAATAACATTATTCTGAAAAGAAAAATAACGTAACTTCGCTTCTATCGTAAACTTTGACCTGCAAGTTTCTGACGATGTTATTTATTGAATTTCAAAAACAAGACATATACCATAGTATGTTGTGTTCTCGGTCAGTGAAGAATCTTTTTTTTTCTAAACTGAGCCAACTTTAATCATTAAACAAACTCTAGAAAAAAAGTGTGGTTGTTCGAACACAAAAAAGTTATTTTTGTGAAAGCATCACGTAATGATCGGCATTTTGTTAGCGGCAAGGGTGTTACAGAAACTATGAGAAACAGTCATGCATAACGGCCGAACGAATCGAGTATTTTTTTTCATAAGGAAAAAAGTGATTGTTTTTTTTGTATTTTATAACTTGTATATCATGTAGCATATAGTAAGAACGTAAAAATGAAATAATTTCGATGATTAAACAGATATTGCATTATATTAAGAAAGGACCCGGTGATTATATGGGTGTTAACAGTAAACACGTATTAGTTATTAAAAGAAGATGCAACTTTCTTTTTTGTAATTTAAAGAAAATGTAATAGTTGAAAGCTTAAAAACGAAGAAAAATGGATGCATACTGTCTTGAAATACGCCGAAGGTATATGCTAATTGAACTTGGGAACAGAGTATCGTTTGTAGCTTTTTGTTAAAAATATATAATAGGCAAAGTGGCATGGAAAACACGTTACCTTATATATATATATACATATATATATATATGTATATATATATATATATATATATATATATATATATATATATATATATATATATATATATATAATAAGTTGTTTTTTAAGACTATCAAAATGCAGTTTGGTAGAAAAGCCGTTGGATACAAGGCAAGGTAAATAGAACATACGACAATATTTAACATTTCCAATATTTCATTTACCAACGTAGTGTACTGAATTAGGATAGTATCCGTGTTGTTGAGTTCTTTGTATTTTCGAGGTACACCTTTTTTTTTTAGACAGAAAGTGTGTATACACAACGGTTGACATGTATCCTGCCCGGAAGTCGAGAATTAATGGGTGACTGTTGCATTAGATCCGCAGAAATAGCTAATTATTCTCGCCAAAAATAGATTGTGAGCGTGGATATATATATATATATATATATATATATATATATATATATATATATATATATATATATATATATATATATATATATTATGTAAGATACAGGGTAAGACACTTATCTAAAAATCTCAGGGTCATGTAGAGTTACTGTTTGTATTGCTACTTTCTAGGTAGATAAGACTTGTTAATGAATATTACTGGCACTATGGCTAAGTTAAGGAAATTTGAAGTATTCAGTGTACGTTTTTTCCATAAAGAATGTTGATTTGCAGACAACTTTCACTCGGTTTAATTTAACTTTCCAGTCTAATATTTGACGCCGACGTGTCTCTCTTGCTCTGAAAGTATTTGTCAATTAAGTAAACCTGTTGTACACATAAGTAGCGCACTAGTCCAATACTAAACTGTGTTACAATCACAATTTGTAATAAAACAAACACTTTTAAATTGAAGTTTCTAAGTATGATGTAAACATTACAAATTCACTTAGATTTCGCTGAGTATTATATAAGATTACCTTAACATATTGTCATTTTAAACAAGTAAATAATGAGTTGTCTCCCCTAAAAATCCTTAGTAGTTTAATAATCTAAACAACCATCTATAGGAGCGTTTGTTGGATTTTGGTGAAAACTGATATACATAATGATACATATTTTACAAACAAAAGTTTTTATTTCAGTCATCATTTAAAAGTGTAAGCTAGACTGCGAGTGAGTTCATCAGCATTCTGTTAATCACACTTGTATTTTTTAGGGATTCTAACAGTTGTTACCAACATTTGGGCAAACCAACAACTCCCTGAAGTAAGTGTGCTAGTTTATGATCATATGCTTTCATACACAATTTCCTAAAATTGAGTTTACACATTTTGAAATAATAAGAATACCTATGGGCAAACCGAATATCAGACTATAACCAGTGACGCCAATTCAAGTATGGTATCACTCGAGGACGAAGCGAAAAAGATAGTTTGGAAAAATGTGTTGACACCAAGAATAGTTGAAAGCTTAAGAACGGTGACACACACTTTTACAGAAAACTATAAACAGATTAGAAGATTAATAGATATTTGAAAAGAACACATATCTTGTTCGTTAGCCATTCATTTGATGACAATGAGAATACAGGCTCTTTATATTTGGCATAATGCTGACACTACGATGAATAATACCACACTTGCGTCCCGTAACACTGAAGTGTTTAATTGTCAATGTTTCCTTGACAGACATGAATTCAGATTATAAAGTTAATGTCCATTGTAATACCTTTGAGCGTTGGTAGAGATTATTATGCGATCAAGAAGATACGATTCAAAAGTATTACTTTTTAAAATTGTATTTTTAAATAGTTGATGATACCTGTTACACACAGATATAAGAAAACATTGTACTTGTTGTTCATAACTATTGAGCTGTTCTACTTGCCGCTAATGTTAAACACATACACACATCATGGGTTTCCTTTATATACACCGCGAGAGTGATTGCCGCAACATAAGTTCTTACGAACAATAAAAACCATCACCATTTACTTGTCACAATGAATGGCCGGGATAGACTAAAAACTATATGCAGATGAAAATATCATATATGTATATTAGTGTAAAATATGTGTATATACTTGCATTATGAGGTAATATTGTTTATATATTTCTATTTAAGTGTGTAAATAAAGACTGCTCCGTGTAGTATCAAACAACTACTCGTTACAAGTAAGTTACGAACGTTTGTCTTTAACGATGGAAGTAGTAAACTGTATTTTGGCCTAAATAATTCCATTCGTGGAAAAATAAAGAATGCTATGTATACCTTATTTTCAATAAGTATATGGTATGCTATATATATATATATATATATATATATATATATATATATATATATATATATATGATAACAATAATTGTTCGGAAAATGTTCCAGATTTAATCCTGTAATATTTTGTCATCAAAAAATTGTTTCAGACAATTTAGAAAAATATATTTTGTTCATAGGCACAATCTAAAAAATATTCCGGGAAAGTCTTCATTGATTAACATACGCCAAATTTAAGCCGAAAGAAAAACAAGAAATATACAACTGCGTTTATTTTTTGAAAGATCCTGATTTTCTTTTCTATTTTTCGCAGACCAAAAGGGAAATTTATACTTTAACCTGATTAATTTGTAGGTAAAATGGTCACAATATATTATGGGAGTTAAACCTATGTATTATTTTGATTTTAAAATGCTCCAACTCAATCAATAAAAAGGTGCATATAAAATGTGCATATGAATGAACAATAAATTCACATCCAAAATATCGATCCTTACTTATCTAAAAATAAATAAATAAATAAGGATCGATCTTTTTAATATTTCGTCTTGTTTTGCTTCATCTTTTAATTATTTTATGTTTCTTATTGTTTTAAAACACTACAAGGTGTATGTTATCATATCTTTTCAATTATCTATCATAGGGCTGAGACGTAATGGGTGAAAATGTCAGATTCATGCGAGTAGTATTTTTTGTGTTCATTTATACATAAATAACACTAAGCAAACAAACATTTTGAAAATTTTGCAAAATTCAGAAAGTGCAGGCCACTAGTTTTGTGCTATTTTACATTCAGGAAAACCATTTCACAGCCTGAAAATGGTCCTAAATTACACTACTATATCAGATGTAACCATCTATATCCATTCATAGCTTTTGAGGATGTTTTAGTACCTGCAATACCGTATGAAACCACTTTTTCACCGGAAAATGATGGATTTTGAGTCCCGTGGAGCCCTACCGGCTATTTTTGGAATGCACTATCTGAATTTTGCAAACTTTTCAAAATGTTTGATTGTTTGGTGTTATTTATGTTTAAATGAACACAAAAAATACTATACGCATGAATCTGAAATGTTCACCCATTAAGTCCTACCCCTACTATAAATCTCATATGAATAACCTCCGGTTATATTATTAATGAACCTATACCTTATTCCTTTTTTCTTTTCTTAATATTCTTTTAACTATCATCATTGATAATTAGGTCATCATGAATGATATCATATACAACATAAATTATTATTATTATTTTTACTAATATAATTATTATTATCATTATTATTAATATGATTATTATTATCATTATTATTAATATTACAAGGGTGTTGATTTTTCATGCAATTCTGACTGATTATCCGTGTTTGTAAATCGCTTTTCTAAAGATCACTCTTGGTATATAGCTGGCTGAATTGAAGCTGGAGGAAAATACATGATTTAAGATTCATAATTTTAGGCTAGACTCTGCGTTAATGAACTTTACTAAACCGTTCAAACGTATTTGTTAGTATTTCGTGGTACTTGTGTTTTTTTCTAATATGCGCAACTGGTAGAAAACACGATACATTTAAATATGTATTTTTAGGTTATGAGTATGTGTATGTGTCTAGGTCGTGTGTTTCTTAATATCGAATGCTATCATATTACTGTTCTATAAATGTCAAATATATTGTCAACTTTGGTTATCCCTTGTTATTCTTATCAATTAATACATTGTCATATGTTGGGTTCATTTATTATACGAACCATATATGCAATAATGAAAAATCGTTATTAAATTATTATGTAATCGTATATGATTATACTTGATTTCCCCCTCTATTTCATCCTTATGAAGCCTGGATGAATAAATAAACTTAATTAAGAAACTTTCCCTAAGCTACATCATAGTGATTTTACACCTACATAAAGACCCCTACATTTTACTCTCACAAACACGTATTCGAATTAGAGAGTAGCAGGTTAATCTCTCTCTTTGTATTAAGACCTCATACAAAACCAAATTCACCGGTTATACAAGGTCACACGTTATTTCACAGGGAACTAAGTTGGAAAGCACTGTATTCAGACAAGGCAACCAGGTCAAGCGGCGCTCAGATACCAAAACTGACTAAATACAAGACGCCGATAAGCCAAATTAATTAACGCGCAAGTGTTTTTTGAATAAGTGACTTACATTTCACCACCTTTTCAATTTCAAGTGTCGGCTTGAACGTTCTTTATTTGTTATGTATTGTTGAAATTAAAGTAAATACTTACATATATTTAAGGATATGGTCGAAGTTTATTTATTACGCTTAATATTACTGAATCAAACGGAAAATACGGAGGAAGTTTTATTCATAGAGCAGACGACTTTAATGAATTAATCAATTTCCAACTTATGTCACTGTAAAACGCTACAATTTTTTTATTAAAACTTCTGTTAAGAATAGGTTCATAAGTACGTCCTTTATTTAAACCTAAAAAAGGTACCCACATTTCCCGTGTACAGAATAGTATTCTAAATGATAACGTTATTATTCAGAAACCTATTATTACCATGGGTCGTATACATGTCAGACGCGATTTTTGTGCACGTAAGAAATACACTTCGACCACATCTTTACTCCTTTTGGAGAATATTACATATATTAATAGTTTATTTGGTACTGTTTCAGGATAGTCGACCAAAAGATTACCGGCGTGACTCTGGGGCACTGAGTGATACTCAATCGAACGGAAAATAACGAAACCGGAGTTTTAATGAATTAAAGTGATCAATTTCTTAGATAAGAAATTCTATCTAGGGTTCGAATCACGATATGAGCAGAAAGGAACGTATAATTCTAAAATTCGTCTCGCCTGATAAAGTTGTTCTACAACGAAAGCTTGCAAACCATTTTTATAAATGATTGTATCATTTAAATTGCCCGATTGTTGATTTTCAAAATATTGCACTTAAATACATTCTCATGCGTGCGTCAAAGTTGTGGTCAATGTCCTTATTTAGAAAGCGCTTATCTGCGCATAAAATCGAAGGACTACACTTAGCCTTACATATTTTAGAACTTGACGTCTCTTTCTTCTCATATCGTGATTCGACTCATCGGGGTTTATATCATCAAAATGAGTAAAAAGAAAATAAGAAAAAAACAAACTATAAGACAGTCTCGACTGACAAAGTTGTTTCATAAGGAAAGCTTGAAAAAAATTAATAAATGATTTTTTATTTAAATTGTACGATTGTCGATTTTCAAAATATTTCAATTAAACATATATATATATATATATATATATATATATATATATATATATATATATATATATATATATATATATATCGATAGATAGATACATAAATAAATAGATAGATAGATATTTTGAATAAATTAATGTATAATTCAAGTTATGCTTGTTTAGCCAGTCTCCGGTTTATTCCCGAGTGTAGTCGTAACATGAGGTAAGAAATTATATATATATATATATATATATATATATATATATATATATATATATATATATATATATATATATATATATAAATGTGGGTGTGTGTGTGTGGGGGGGGGGTGTCGTAAACCCTTGCTTTTATGATGATTATCGCCACGCTGTATGTTACAAGATGAACGCTAAGCATTGAAATCTTTATCTTTTAACTTAACAGTACAAGTTGTTTCAGCGTTTAATTTCTATTTGCTGGTGGAAAAATCATCAAAGTGATTTCAGTGTATGACTTGCTACGGCGTGTATTGTGTATGTCTTGTTGGCGGATAATTACTCAATGCGTTTACTCGTAAAGTCAGAACATACATTTTAGACGTGTATGTTATTTTTATAGGCAATGTTGTTTTTTCTAAATATGTGCGTTTATGCTTTATAGCTGTACTCTTTTGTATAAAATATATCAGGGCTGACAAATACTGGCTGTTTGCTAAATTGATTAATATGATTTTCTGAAACGTGGGGCCATGTTAGATGGCATAGTGATTTTTTGCCTACAGGCTGATACATAAACATATTGAAACATGCTAACATGCATGCTTTATGAGGTTGCTTATATCGAAACCTTATTTAAATGTATCTGAAAACACATATACACACATAGGTATATACCTATAGACGTGGAGAGTTTGAATTACATAGAGGATAGTTTGATTTATCTACTAAACAATTTGAATCATCTACTAGATACAAACCTAAGGTGTCCTCGGTCTCTCCACCTAAGGTTTGTTCGGTCAACCTCACATGAGGATATTTACCTTACAAGTACACCTTTATGAAATATTCAAAATAACATGGTATTTGAAGCTTAGATAAGATCCCATCAACACTGCTATACACTAGCTCATATGAGAAATGGCGAAATTTCTTCTAATGATGTTACCTATCATCAACTATAACCCCTAAAGCTCCCAACTAAATCCAGTTGGAGGGAAGTTGCGGTGCAAAAGTATTGTCTGTGTGTCGAAAGTGATTTTAAAGGGAGCTTTACAGGCTTTATATGCATTTTTTACGCATTAGAACATGAGTTTGGAAAACACGAAGTGGTTTTCAAATCCAAAACGGCAAGCCGGTAAAAGTAACGAGCAAAAGGGCATAAGTCGAGAGTCTGTTATGAAGATTGAAATTCAAAATTTAGCAAGTACATTAAAGAGAGAGGTGGTATCTGCGAGAGGGTTATGTAAGACGGGTCCGGCGATTATGCAAATAACGGCAAGCTTCAGAGGTAAACATGGATTTATATAAAATAATAGGTGAACAAATAATTGAATGACGGTTGTGTACACAAAATGGTGGGGGTAAAGCGTAAAAGCTTATCATTAAACAATAATGTTGAGATAGGCAAAAAAAAATTCGGACCGACCCCTAAAATTTTCCCCGACCCCCCCCCCCCAATCTCTCCAGCCACCCCAACTTTTTTTACTCTCTCCCAACCCTGAGAAATATTTTAAGTTCAAAAAAATTAAATAAAAAATTTGGCCCGACTCCTAAAAAGTTTGGCCCGACCCCTAAAATTTTTCCCGACCTCCACCCCCCATCTCTCCAACTCAACTGATTTTTTTTTTACTTTCCCCCAACCCTGAGAAATATTTTAAGAAAAAAAAAAAGAAAAACATTAGCACGACCCTTAAAAAGTTTGTCCCGAACCCTAAAATTTTCCGCGACTCCTCAATCTTTTCAGGCCCCCCGCCACCACTTTTTTTTTACTATCCTTCAACCCTGAGAAATATTTTAAATTCAAAAAAAAAAAAAATTGGGCCGACCCCTAAAAAGTTTGGCCTGACCCCTAAAATTTTCCCCGACCCCCCAATCTCTCCATCCATCCCAAACTTTTTTTTTATTTTCTCCCAACCCTGAGAAATATTTTAAGTTAAAAAAAAAAAAAAAAAATTGGGCCGACCCCCTTAAAAGTTTGGGCCGACCTCTTAAATTTTCCCCGACCCTCTGACACTATCTCTCACACCCTACTGACTGTTTTTTACTATCCCCCAACCCTGAGAAATATTTTTAGTTAAAAAAACAAAATTGGCCCGACCTCTAAACAGTTGGGCCTGATCCCTAAAAATTTCCTCGACCCCCCCAATCTCTTCAGCCCCCCCCCAAACTTTTTTTTTACTCTCCGTCAACCCTGAGAAATATTTTAAGATCAACAAAAAAATTAATTTGCCTGACCCCTAAAAAGTTCGGCCGTACCCCTAAAGTTTTCCCCGACCACTCAATCTCTTCAGCCAAACGTTTTTTTAATCTTCCCCAACCCGTAGAAATATTTTAAGTTAAAAAAAAAATTTGGCCCGACTCCCTACAAAGTTGGCCTGACCCCTAAAAGTTTTCCCGACACCCTCAATCCGGAGCACTACTGAAATAACTCTTACTGATCCTACCTCCTTTTCATCTACATTAGCTCTATCTAGGACATTGAGCACTTTTCTCCCGGACAAAGCTGCGTACTTTGATAATGAAGGAGGCCTCCTGAGCACTACTGAAATCACTCTTACCGGTTGCCAGGTGCGGATTGATTGAGCAACCCTTGTTTCACTATACACTCTTAACGTAGCCTTCCTATGATGTTATTGATGCATCCGGACAGAAGTTATGGGATGACCTGATACAACCGGACAGACTTAGAGCAAGACCGGGTACATCATGCAAGGGATTATGGGACATGTTCAGTGAGTCAGCATTTTTATCAAACTGTTACATAATTACATTGGCTGATTTAAAATGCTTGAAAAAACCAGACCCGCTGTCGAAAACTGGCCCCGTTGACCCTCAGCAAAATGTATTTTGTTGTAATTTTTTAGATATATATGGAATGTTATTAAAATACAATAATCTTGTTGAGTACATTTCAACTCACGGCTAATTATTATAGTTACAATTCATTTTGATTTAAAAAAAACTTTACCGGTGAAGTAAGGAATATTTAGCCTGTAATCCATCAGATAAAAATGTATAATCAAACTCTGTGTATGATTGTTAATATTGTGTTACTCACCTTTAGTATAATACTAGATATACGATATATTTTACTGAATAAATATATAAAGGGCACGACTTTAAATGGGTATAGGATACACTTTAATAAAGTAAATAAGCATTTTGAATGTACATTTATTTTTAAGGACTTAAGTAAAGAGGCATTGATGTTTTATTTTGATGATCCGCTAGGACCAATGTAGGCACAGGAATTCATGAAATAGACGAAACCAATTGCACCAGTTTCACATTGATACAAACCTAATAACATTATTTTTAGCAACAATATACATCAATCGACATTAGTATTTTGGTAGAAATACTCTTTTGAGGGCATTACTAGATATGTTTTTTAAATTTTACTATCGCTAGATCCAGTCAAATTTTGCAATGTGCCACTGCGGTTCAGTAAATTAATAGTATTCATGATTATCTACCGTAGATTAATTCTTAAAAAATCTGATGTCATTATAAATTTCATGGATTATAAAGAGTACCCTTAAAACATCACAAGAGTCTTTTTCTGTAACCTTTTTTAGTATTTTACAATCGTTGAGAGTCATGAAATTTTCAGATCTATACGTGCTAATAGTGTTGCAATTTTTTTGTATAATCATCAGTGAACATTGATTAAAGAAAGGTCAGCTTTATACACGAGTGATAGTTTACTTTGTTCCGGGAAACTAATAATACCGATACACATTTGTTCACATTCTTCTAAGCTCTTAAACATATAATTGAGAGGTGGCGGTGAAATAGTTGTTACCGAGCATTCCCCTTACTCAGCTTGTCGTGCTCAATCGTGTAGGCTCTGTAGTAGAACTTCTAATATGTATGTTGACAGAAATCACGTAGAAATACAAACAAATGTGTAAGTAGTATTTACACGCAACATTTCAGTGCAATTAGACACTTTAGCAAATATACACATGCAAATAAAGCCTTATACGATCTTTAGAATTATAGTAAATAAGCCAATTGTCAACAGAGAATTGAACTCGCTCATAATAATTACAAGTCTAAAGCTAATCAAGTTTAACATGCTATGATATCAACTGGATAAACAGCACATACATGCCACTTGTGTGTTCTCCTTTCTCGATACACTGTGATTACTTCAGTTATTTGTAATCATATATTTGTTTTTTAGTGTTGCGCCTTTATTTATCATAGGTACTTGTTTTGACTTTAATCTTTAAGCTATCCTCTTAATACAGCCCTTTATTAATAACAAAAAAAATCAAGCCTTGCAAAGAATAGTTACTCAATCAATGAGCAGGACAATATTTATGTATGGCCATCGACTGTATTAAAATATTATAATATTTGTAATACTAATTTAGAACTGTAATATATTCAATAAGTATCCAACTTGGAGATTGACCAGCCAAATTATTTTTAAAAGGCAATGGAAAATGCGGAAGCATTATTTTGACTTCATTGCCGCCTTTACGATCAAAGGAAAAGCCAAAAATTAATTTCGGTAGCCGTTTTAGTAATATCAAGTCAGACAGCCGCCAAAATTTTAATTAAGACCTCACATTTTTCGGAGGCAGTAATAACACGTATAAATAACAATTGATCGCCCAGAGTCGACTTATGCTCGACTTGAGTATGTATGTGACCTTCACTTATCGCGTTAAAACGACTCCTTTGTTGTTGACAATAGAATTTGAAAAGGGAATTATCAAGATTTGCCACCGGAAAACATGGTAAGTGATTAATCTTAGTCATGTTGTAATTGATTTTCAAAAATCTATAATAAAGCTGATATGAACATATTATTTGTTTGTATTTGAGGCCCTGCTTATAGGAAAGTGCGTTGACGGAATAAAAGAGCTGATCAATGTGACCGGTCTTGAGGAGCTACTATTTGTTCTCCCAAACATGATGAAGCAAAATCTAGAAAATAGAAATGAGATAATACTACGAATACGTTCAGAAATCGGATTGGTTGGATGAGGTTCCCATGTGTGTGTAATTGAGTAAGTTATGAATAATGTTTATTAACGAAAATTCAATTGAAGAAAAGTGTAAACTACGAAACAATCTACAAAACCTTTCAGTTGACTACAAGATACAACTAGGATACCCGTACCTTGGCAGACACATTCTCCACCTCTCGTGGAGATTGCAACTTTGGAAGAAGTTGTCGTTGTTTCCTACTGGTTACTCTTAAAACCGATTCTCTAAGGAAGAATGTAGATAATTTTTCAGTGCTATACTTACACAGTTTGTTGAATTTTTTTCGAAACAAAATGTATCGATTAGTCATATATAAAATAATCATCCTTGAGTTACAACGATGTTACCACTTTTTAAAACCTCGCTTGTATTAAGCGACCGACGTCTTTCAAGTTTTTGTAATCAAAGTAAACTACATTGAGCGTCTATAAGGCGTTTCGCAGATATGAAACCCTATTGCGCCGTACAAAATAACTACAATACAGTACCAATGAAATGACTACATTCTTGTAAACATACTGTATTTCCGTCGTCTCCTAGAATCTTTGTTTTCTTTTAGTTTGGTATTTTTTACTTAATTAATATTATCATTATCATTATAATAATAATTATTATCATCATCATTATTATTATTATTATTATTATTATTATTATTATTATTGTTATTGTTATTATTATTATTTTATCATTATCATTATCATTATCATTAATTATATATATTATTATTTTAAATGGGATATTCAACGTTTAATCTGATCATCCATGTACATTTAGTCAGTGAAAAATTCTTTTGAGCCAAGTTAATATAACACTATAACATATATTTTTTCTGGTAATGATATTAAGCTTTTATTTAATGTAAGGAGCTTCCACAACGTTCAGTTTCTTTTATTAATGATGTGGTTCTTATGAATATTTCGATTAGACAGAGGAAATGCTGTAGTAATTATTTCAAATTTCGAAAAAATAAAGTTTTTAAACTATTTTAAATGTAAATATAGATGATCTGTTTACGAATGCACCGACATGCATTTTTTGTAATTCTTTTTAAAGTGGTATGTTTACAAATTCGTTTTTATTTTTGTCTATGACATCAATAATGGATTATAAATTAAATATTTATATGTAAGTTACTTAAAGTCGTTAACTGAGCAAACACACATATACACACATGAAATGTTTCAACACATTATTAACATAGAAATATATTAACCGACAGTTCATACAAGTGCTCAATTGCTATACATTTACAATTGTATTTATTTTGATTCATACCATATTAACATGTTAGCGCAACATGCTTCAAAATACTCTTAATTTATAATCCCCAAAAGTCAAGCAAATAAGGTTAATAGATTCTGTTTTTACAGTTTTCCGATGAGAACGAATTCGCAGATTAATATAATGAACAAGAAATAAAATCATACACCTGATATAAAGTGTATCCTCGCTTAATATATTGTATATTTTAACCAATATTTATCAACTGACAGAAAGCCTCTAGGTGTTAAACATTTGTATATATATGTTTTAATTTTTGTTCAGAGTTGTGTAATATGTTTATCTTATATTATTACGTAACACAAGCGTTTTAGAAAGCGTTATGCATTTACAAAAAAGTGGACGGGTAGGCAGGGAACTCAAATCGTTTTATATAATACGATCCCAGCGGGCAACGAAACATGACATATTGTCATGTATTCTTTTGGGTACCTATTGAACAAAGGTAAACAATTCGATGGGTTGAATATAACCAGCAACAAATAGCGGTGAAAATTAAAAGTCAAGTAATGCATTCCAAACAAGAAATAGAAAAAAATAAGTAAAATTATAACTATTTTTTTTTAAAACTCCATTGCAAAGAGTTTATCAAACGTGAAAATGAAAGAACTTAACAAATGCTGCCAATTTTTTTAATTCCTGATATACAATAGAATTTCCTGTCATCTCCATGAATAAATAATTGTAAACGTCGAAAAACGCCGTAAAATCGTAATAAAAAGCGTTCAGCTCAAAATACAAGCTCATATACCCAACGGAACATAAAAAAGTATATTTTGTATAAACCTTACAAAACTACTTTTGATGTTTTCAATACATATCCTCTAAAAGTATATAACTCGGAAATAGATGTAAGCAGGCTGATCTTTTCGCACAATAGTTTCGTCAAAACTATATTTAAATATTTTAAGTTTACTCTTTGTCTCTCTGTGGGCATTGTGTGTATAAACGTGCCAACATTTCTGTTAAAATAATCAGTATACCATAATTAATTATCTTATTTGAAACGGCATAGTTGTATTATATGTAATTGACTACTTTTTTTCAGATTTTCAAAAATATCGCTATCATACCGTATTATCTTTGAGCAAATCTTATATTTACTAAGATTTCCGAAATACAATTATAGGCTTCATTTCACCGTCAGATAAATCACGGGCGATAATTATATCTGTGTATTACGTATTTAAACATATTTAAACAGATCTTGAAATAGCAGACACTTGGAACTTTATGTATGTTTATATGTAATTCCTCGCAACTTAATGGGCATTTACGGAAGTAATCAGTTTATTAGCATTTATTGCAGATCACATTTCTATGCGATTTGACTATAAGCTCTATTGTATAACATTATCTTTTATATCTTATCAATGATGGGTATTGCTACATCAATCCTGTTTTAGTTACTTTTACACTTTAGTTTGATAAAAGCACCGTGAACTTACATAGTTACTACGTCTGTTTGAAAAGTGATGTATCTTTTTTAGTGAAATAATCTAGTGTAATACTTCATCGAAAGAGTGAGGGTAGCATTTATAATAGTCTCTTGTTTTGAACGTGTGTATTTTATTTAGCAACAATATATTTGAGTTTATATTTTTTACTAATTTTAGCCAGGTTTGCGCACAAATGAAATATGATTTGTCTGTACTTCTTTTGCTAGCGCTAACATCAATTTCTATGATAATACTGTCATGCATTTCAGGTTCATACGTATGTTATTACCTTTAACCTTCATTTAGCTTGAGGCTATCGTCCAATAGCTAAAAATGGAATGCAATGCAAAAGAGAACGTGAAATCATACAACTTTTGTTTAGGTAAATTTCTGACTATACATATGTTAAAAAAAATTAAATTCTGTTGTCAAGCCATTATTTTTACACACCACTTTTATTTCTTTTGTTTATGGAAATCGTCCCAGACAAGGCGTGAATCCACTTTAATAAAGGAACTAAAATGACATTCGTCAAAGTCAAAAACTAGTGAACAATAAGTGTTAGATGAGAATACTCCAACCCAAAAAATGTGAGGACAAAAGGATAAAAGGCGAGAGTTTCGAGGCTATCGAAAGTCAATTTTTTTTCATTCTCATTTCTTATTTTACTTTGCTGCCATTTTAATAGACATGTAAATACTACACTTTTTATGAATAGATAAAATACATTTTTGTTGTAAAGAGTTGTGTAGCAACATCTGAAGTTAGAGCTACGCCACAAATTGCTGATGACATTGCCGTACGAAGTCCACAATCTGCCGAACAAGCAAAAAAGACATTGATTGCTCTTCCATCTGCATGTCCGATTGCATACTTATCAGGAAAGCTTCCAAGGTGTCGGCAAAGAACAAGGTTGCGGATGGAGCTCAAGTTAGGGTCCGCCGGGATGCTTAGGTTCTTCTCTGATGAAAATATTTTTCAAAAAGAAAATAAACAGGTTAATCTGCAAAAATATCAAAGAGTTCCCTGTCGTGATAATACGTAGTTTCCTGCTTTTGGCATGGTTCTCTGGCGTAATCTACAGCAAGGGAGACTTCATGCTTCCATTCTTATTTCAAAAGGGACTGAGAGCCACCGCCGAGATCTACCATGAGGCTATCAAGAGGGTGATGAAGTTGTAAATAGACAAGATCGCCGTCGGACATCCCTTTGTTTTCCAGCACAGTTCTGCTCCTACGCATGAAGCCAATAAGACACAGGCGTGCCTGCTCAAAAGTGTTCCTAACAACTCGTCGCCGGATATTTTGCTGCCTTTTTAACACAACTGCAACCAATTGACTATTTCTTATGTGGCGTGATTGAGACAAAGACCAACACGCGCGTTACACAGTCGATTCTTTGAACTGTGTGGCCGTTGAGGCGTATGCCGCTATAGAACATACTCGCAAAAACGTGTGACGTATTTCGCGCCATCGTTGAGATGCCCTTCTCTGCCGTCAACGATTACATAGAAAGAAAAATAGTATGTAACGCTGTTACTAAATAAACTGTCGAGTGTCTATATTTACAACATTTGTTTTTGTTGCCTATTTCGCTTTACTTTTGCCATGTGTAGGATTTTGCTGCATCACATTGTATTTATTCAAAAAGTAAGCCGAATATAAGAATTATTTTTACGGAAAGAATCTATACAGTTTATGTTTTTAAATTATTAAACGCGCCATACATATATTATTTCACTCGATATAGTAGGATAAACAGTACATTATACCGATAAATAAGAGGAGGCGAAATGATTCACACCGCGAACTGAAGACATCCGAATTGTATCAATTCCATATTCGCTTTCACTTATGGGTGTTACCCGCCTTTGCGAAGTACCTATCTATGCAAACAATTCCAGAAAAAATGATTCAGATAAAATATGTCAACAACACAATCAATACAGTAAAACTACCGTACCATAATATTTCATTTACATAAATAGATGAATAAAGCTACTTCATATGTTTAAGAGGGCCTGCTAATATAACACTGTTATACTAATATTTTCTAAAATCAGTTACACTACTCATAGAAACATTGTTGTTTAGCTGACCTAACACGCAAGCATATCTCAAAAATAACGGGTCCGTTTACATCAAATTCAGATGCAGCACTGATCATCAACTTTAAATACTTAAAAAAATTGACTCTAATTTTTGTTTGTTTTAGTGTGTTTGTTTATATTCCCAAGTTTTTCATGATGTTCATAGGTAATGCCCTAATAAAGTTTAAACGACTATTTCCGGTGGAATGTACCGTAGATTTGTAACCTTCTATATAAAGTGGACTCTTTTTCCCTTATACGTTTGACGAGAGTATGAAAACCAACACATGCGTCATAGACTACTAAACTCAGCACTCTATTCACTTTATTCAGTCGAGCGTGCTTCAAGAAGGTTATGACTATTTTCATCATCTAACAAAAGATGTTAATTTCAGACCACCATCTCAGATTCTCACAAACACATACTTAATACATATGGTAGCAAACACTTTTCCCTTCAATCTTTATGCACTCTTACTCTCGCACAAAACACCGGTGAATAGATTACATCGGATAATTTATAGATTCATCACCGTAAATATTTAATTTCATACTTCTGATAATTTACTACATGATATACAATACTGCTAAATCAATTAATAACCGCCCCAAATATCCCTTAATAATTACAGAATATAGGATTGCATATACTTACATATTTTCTGTCGTTACTTATAACAATTACACATACACTTAAACATATTCTAGTTTCAGTTACGAACGGTATAAATTATTTCGAACATTGAAATGGCATCACGTACTTAGCGATCTACTAGGGACAATTCATACTAGTTGCAAATCTTTTATTACTACAGTTATAGTTTCCTTTTATATCTAATATTTTGTAACTTTAACAATTCGGAAATTTCATCCATAACGCTTTTGCGGCTTATAACTGCATTTAAAATACTTAAAACGCGAAACAAACAGCGAACAACAATTAAAAAACATTCAAATGCCCACAGAAATGTTATGCAAACCTGTAATAGCTTCTTTCCACGAAACTGGTCAGTCATAAAAACACATACAAGACAAGTAAATTGTTTAAATTTTGACCAAACGTATTTTCCGAACACTATGGCAACAATCATACAACATCACACTATATTATTATTATTATTTTTTTTTTTCTATAATTTTTTTTACTTTTACAATTCTCGGAGAATTCGATACTTTGTGTAAGATATTTTTAAATTCAATTTCTGATCATTTTTTTCTTTCCATTTTAAATTTTATCTATTATAACTGTCAACTCTTTACGTCTCACTCTTTTTGTTTTATTTATTTACTTATTACAATAAAAGTGAGACACTTTTTTCATAGTGAAGAAGAAATTCTTCTAGACTGCGCCAATGTGTGCATTTTTCTCCAATAGATGGATTGGGGACCCATACCCTACAAAAAATGTTCATTTCTTTACCTACTTACTACAATACACACAAACATAAATATGATTCAGTATATTTTTACTTATTATTTATTAAGTTTCTAACTATAATTTACTTTATAGTCTAGTATATGTTACTTAATTTCTTCTTTTCTCAATCAGTGAGGTAATAAAAGTATTCTTTTCTCGACTATGTAAGTGAAGAAGAACTATTTCTTAACTTCAGCAATTTTGATTTTCCCCAAGATATAAATGTTCAACACATTAAACACCAACATTCCTTTTTTATGGTTGGTAAATTCATTGTACAACTATGCAGCGCATGAGGTAAAAGGTTGTATTTGCTTTGACTAATGTATTGTGTGTATGTAGATCTCAGGGTATAATTGTAAAATCACTTATTCAAAAAAATAATTATAGCTCTCCATAATTGTAATTTTTACTGCTGAAACGTTGGTTCAATCATGACATATGTATTTGTTTTAAATTTAGCTCGTGAAAGTAAGAAAAAGAGATATAGATATTACACTTCTAATATGCTAGCTGTCAGTCAGCCGTCGCCTTGGAATGAATAAGAGTTCATGTATTCTCCTGGTTTTATTTAACTTCGAATATCAAATGAACCGTCGTCTTTTCTGTTTATGGATACAAGTACGGATTAAGACTATCTGTCATTAGTCTTTAATGCGCTAATACAAAATCCAATCAATCATGCATTCCTTGGTAAATCTTGACATGAGTAATATATGTTTATTCTTTGTTTACCGTGTTGTTTATAACTGTAAATGTTTTACTTACAGTTCAAACATCGTTGTCTACGTTTAGTCCGGCGTATTTTTTTTACACGAACCTATTTCTGCAATTGAAGTGCTGTTGAAATGAGTCCAAACGTTACTTTACTTCAACACCTCGTCGAGGTTATCCATTTTATTTCAAAACAAAAGAAACCAAGCACAGCAATTGCAATCAAGCCGCACACGACGATGATGCCTATATAAATATGCTGATGATGACACTGATAGCCATTTTGGCTTAGTATACCAGATTCGTTATACACCATTGGGAGAATTCAATAAACACATCTTAAGGGGGTGTTAAAAACAATATATAACGAAAATTAAAATAATAATAAAAAGTGAATAAGAATTATCCATAAAATTACCAATCTTCTCAATATTAATAACAATATAAATACGTGCCGGCGAGCCATTTCCTGTGGAAAATATACTTATTATTTTGATGAGAGCAGCGAGATGGGACGAGTTGTTCATTAAATATGGCATAAGATAAGCAAGTAAATAAAAAGAAAATCTATTTTGTGCGCCATTTTCTATTTCTGAAGTACCGGGGCTGGTGAGAGCCAACATTATAGAAACCATGAATTTGTCTGAGTAGATAACACTCGACAGGAAATTGCTGAAAAGATGACAAACAAGCTTTAACAAAGCAGTGTTGCGTACGAGACGAAATTCGCATGAATATTTTTTTTAAATACATTCAATTTTTTAAATATTTCGTGAATGTGTTTGTCATCTTGTTTGACATATTAGAAACTCTCATTATTTCATGAATTTATATTTATATTTAATTTGAAAACAACGAGAAATTAAATAACATATAAAATGTGTTTTAATTCTATTCATTTTAAGTTAAGAAGCGATTCTAAATATTACTCATTATTACTTTTGTGCTAAATATTTGTATTACACATTTTATTGCCTTGAAGCCTGAGGGAAAGTCTAGATATACCTTGTGAACCGCTGTGCAACACACACGAAGAGTATCCCTTAAGAAACACATACTATGCTAATTTAAAGACACATTCATTTTAAAGGACGCCTAATTATTCCAAAGGTCTATACTTCTACTGTTGTTATAGTTCTTCTTCTTGTTAAGCGAGTAAGACTGCTTGGACATCACGATGATCGTGCCTCCGTATTGTTTGATCTACACGGAGTTCTCTTCGTAGATAGAAGCTATTCGTTAACCTTCAGGATTGCAAGTCTTTACCCTAGAATCAGAAAACATTAATGCGCAGTTGTTACATACGAATTTGGGGCAGTCTTTGACCAGAGTACACAACGGAATACTGCAGAAGTATCTTCGATATTTTTACTCCAGTAAGTGGCGGTTCTGCTATTTACACAACGGAATATGTACACACCTTTGCTTGCCACACGAAGAAACAGTCGATCACGATAACAACTGTTTTTAAATGTCAACCAGAGACCTGTAAGCTGGGTATCACTGACACTACAACGTTGCCACTGAGCATACACTTGTTTTTGCTACTGACGTAAAAATGAATACCTCCACAACAGAAGATGTGTGTAATTCTTAATCTCTACGTCCTGAGTGACATGCGCCATTTAAATTAGGGACTTCGCCAAATTGTGTCACCATTGGTAACATATGAAACTAATTAATTATTTTCTGCAAGAAATATCGCTTTTCCTCATGATGATCAATACCTACAGGTTCAATGTAAATAAGAACACCTTTTATATACAGACCTTAGTTTAATATATGGTACTTGTTGTATGTATTGAGAAGTGCATGGGGTGGATAAAGCGCTATATTTCTCTATTCATTTAACGTCGCCTTTCTTTAGTCAGGGGTAAGACGTTCAGTTCACTAATATATCGCAAGCTTATTCTTCTCTTCTTAATATTTAGCGGTGTACATGTCTGAAAATAAATGCCTGTACGGTCTGTTTTAATAGCATTCTTCCCTGTTTTCTTTGACAAACACATTGTCCTGCGATTCAAGATATGCATGCTCCTACAATGGTATATGCAGGAGAATGAACGCTCTACATGACCACATGAGCGTACGCGATTTTGTCATTGGGATAATATTCATAGAAGAAAAATATATTGCCTTCAGCAGATCTGCTGACCTAATTATTGCGTTTGGTAAGATTCCATATTGAAAACCTATCTACTAATCAATCCGGCATTGCACTACCACCAGACAAAAGAGGACTGGCGCAAAGGCACAGCATTAACTGCCATATCACGTGATGTGCTTGCCACAACTGCTATGCAACTTATGTAGGGTGTTGAGAGGGGCAGTTCGCGATGCGATAAAAGGCACACGACAGTTCGCCAATGTTGCCGTCACCATTGTGGGTTTACTGAGTTCAAATCTACCCAGTGAACTCAGTATATTTCTTGGCTTATCGATTCCACACATATACATCTGTGAGGTTTAAATTATGACAGTCTAAGACGAATTGGGACTCCCTCTTCCATTCAGTCATTATCTAGATTAGTATCGGTAGATTCCGAATGGCCCTGTCTTAATCAAGACACCAATACTCGTCTGTAAAAATGCGTGTCATAGATTTTGAATAGAGAGAATTTAAATTGATATTAATATGGTGTCGCTGGTGTAAGAATGCGGTGTACGCTATATTTGAGTATATGTTGCTAATCATATATTCATAAATATCATCGCCAGGAAAATATATGCGCCCGCCGGATCAATAAGTGTAAAACTTTAATGAATAGACTAGCTGTTTTAGTGCGAAGATAATATGTTCAAACTTTTACATCGATATGATGTTGTTTCTGTTATGTATCGTTTAGATACCAAGAGAATCCCTTCTCAATAAATAGGTACTCATATTATACTGCTTCGACGGACTGTTTAAAAATGCTAAATATATCGGATCTCTAAATAATCCAATTACATAAAAAATACGTCAATGTTGAAAACCGGTTAATTCGATCGTAATTATCTCAATCGCATGCTTAGAAATGTTTTGATTACATGTAGTTATTTTCTCATCAGAATATATGTTATCCAAATTGGCAAAGATATTGAGAAACGATGTAAATAGTTTGTAAGTTTAATAGTTAAATGTAGGTTTTTTTAGTTTATTTCGAGTAAAAATACCAATCTAACTCTTTAAGAGAATATGTATTGGTAGGCTATCAATCTTATACAGCTTTTGTAAGTGTGTATAACCTTATCGTTACCTTAAGTCCAATAACACAGAGGAATGGAGTCAATCGTCTATAGATATATAAAATAAAGTGAAATTTTTCCATACTTGTTTCACAGGTATATATTCATAAACAATAGCTACAATAATAGCTACGGGAAGAGATCTGTCGCTAACATGTGACCTACGTTGTTCCAGAGACAGAAAGAGAGGGAGAGAGAGAGAGAGAGGTAAACAGATACACATTCATATATATATATATATATATATATATATATATGTGTGTGTTGAAATAGTATTTAATGGTGTCAAATAATGAGTTAAAAGAGATAACACCTTCTCAGTTAAAACTTCTAATAGCGCTACCAATACACTATAAAAAATACGGAATAATCTAAGTAGGATAATGCATTTATAATACAATATGCGATTGCAAATTTCACATTTATTACGATCCCCTACCTTGCGACAACCAACTTAATAGATATACTTAATACAATTTCGAATGTGAATGCTGTATTGGCTGTATGGAAATAATCTAACCAGATAGTTTGTTTCTCTCTGCGAATATATTACTGATAGATATCTGAAAAAAAGTTACACGCTCAAAAAAAATAGCGACCTTTGTAAATTAAACTGTATGTAATAAAAAGTGTAACTATGTATGTTTCTTCAGTAAGTAGACAGCTCTAAAAATGAGTGCATTGAATCAAACGAAATATCACTCAAAACGAAACATCACTGAAAACGCATTTCGCTTCGATATTGGTATGCCATTTGTATGGTTTGGATCATCCGCTTTACTTGTCAGAAAGTACCTGTTATATTTACCAAATTTCGGCAGATTTAATATTTGATTTCTTAAGACATATTACTCTAGATTGAGGGCACTAATAGTAACAATCGAAAATATGTTTTGTTCGACACAGGTTTTTTGCGGAATCCAGACTTAAACTATTTATTTAATCTAATACTTGACTATTCCTATTTCGGAAGGCATAACCGATTGGAATTTTACATTTCATGTTAATTTTAACTAGTATAAGCTGTACTGAAGACTATACCTTCAAGCGTCAAATGCCTATCACGTGTACTGAGTATAAACGAATATATTTCACTTTTACACCACATGTCTATGTGACGAATTCTGGTATAAATGTGGACACCCTTAAACGTAATATCCTTTAGATGCTTAGTATTATATATACATAATGTAATTTAATGTCAGAGTAGAAACGTCTAATTTGTGCAATTACTTGTGCAAGAGCATAAGCATGTTATTTTTCAATTGATACTTTAGTTGTATCTCCCGTTGTAAAATAATAATTCATAGAGTCTAGGAATACATCGATTGAAGAATCGCCTACATGTTATATTTAACACAACCGAACTGTTTCTAGGTGTTTTGTCTTAAATACTGATGTTACGATCGATTTCAAAACTGATATATAATTTGCATTAAAATAATATATATATATATATATATATATATATATATATATATATATATATATATACATAGATAAAAATACACACACACACATATGTATATATATAAATATATATATATATATGTATGTATATATATGTATATACATGTATATATGTGTGTATATATATGTATATATATATATATATGTAAATGTATATATATACACATATATATGTTTATACATATATATATATATATATATATATATATATATATATATATATATAGGTGTGTATGTATGTATCTATATATATACACATATATATGTTTATACATATATATATATATATATATATAGGTATGTATGTGTGTATCTATACATATATATATATATTTATATGTATATATATGTGTATATATGTGTGTGTATATATAGTTATATGTATATATATACATGCGTATATAGTTATATATATATATATATGTATATATATATATATATATATATATATATATATATAACCCGTATCTATATCGACCCAATAATTGCATACATAAAGATGTAGTATATGCATACACTGTCACCATATAATCCAAGCAACACTCTCATCTCAACAATACCAACGAGTCTCCATCATTCCAACAATTACCACTATCTAACACCAGACACGCACTCAAACAATACCCATAACACCACCCCACCTAACAACAGAGATAACTTGGTTACTAATTGTTGTGGACCCGTTTAGGGGTACCAACAATGAAATAAAAGAACGACAGGTTTAGAGATAATAATAATTAATTGTATTTAACAGAGAAATAATACACAAGTCAGTGTTGGAAGTGCTAGTGCCAAAATGTGGTACAAATGTTCTCCCGGCAAAAGCCGGTATTTATGGTAGCCGGTTGCTACTATTTAGTTGTTAAAGGGTAGGTAGGTTCACCCACAACACTAATAGAAACCTACTATATACACCTACGTAGGCTCTACGTTCTAATCAATAAAGAGACGAATCTCCTCCCAAATGTATTCATTCAACAACAACACTAATAATAAAACGTCCCTAACAAACATAGTCAAATATTTAAAATTAAATGATATCCTATTCTCTCAAAATGGTCAATCCTAAAAACAATCAAGATCTTACACCCCAGGCGCAAAACATTGCCACCTTTGCACCTCTGAAGCAGTAATGATAATCACCACTGCAAGAGAGAAGAATATCGTTAACTTTCATACTGTCGCCATAAAATTATAAACACAATAGACAACCCCACCACCCGTGATTTTAACCAATTATATATGTATGTGTATTGTATCTCTTATAGGTGGATATATATATATATATATATATATATATATATATATATATATATATATATGGGTGTGTGTTTATATGGGTGTGTATATGTATATATGCGTGTGTATGTGTGTGCACATGTGTGTTCTATATCCCTGAGAGATGAAGTATATGTGTATGTGTGTATGGGTGTGTATATGTGTATATACATATTTTCGTATATATATATATATATATGTATATATATATATATATATATATATATATATATATATATATATATGTGTGTGTGTGTGTGGGGGGGGGGGTATGTATATGTGTATGTGTATCTGTTTTATATGCAAAATTCTGCCCCCCTGCAATTATAAAAAAACGAGATTTGTAGAATCTTCCATTCCGAAGTACCCTCACCCTGTCTTAAACGATTACATAATCCCGTAACCCTTACCCACTGATTGATAATAATTGTGCTAGTCCACCTGCTAATGCAGTTCTCTCATTCCCTAATTTGTACTTAGATATACGCCGGATCGGGGAGCATATTTCTGCGCATATATATTCATGTGTAGACTTTCTGTGTCTGTGTGCGTGGGTGGGGGTATGTATGTGTGTTTGTTATGTAGGTGTATATATAGATATGCATGTCCATGTGAATGTATGTATATGTGTGTATATATATATATATATATATATATATATATATATATATATATATATATATATATATGTGTGTATATATACTGGTGCTGGTCAAAAAAATAGAACATATGTACAAAACTGTAAAAATCATTCCGTTTGAGATAATTTTCGGCTTTTAAATTGTGTAGGCGAAATATTCTACATGTAAATAACAATTACAACTATTTTGTATCATTTGTCATATTTGCATATATCAGACTTGATTGTCACAGAGTAGTTTATTGTCACATTAGGAAATTCAACGTTTCAATTTAATAGAACATTATTCGTTAAGTAATCTCAAACTCAAAAAAATTATGTGTTTAAAAAGATTTTGCAAGTAATTTAATCATAATCTCTCATTCTTATTGAGGACAATCTGTGAGATGTAATTGGTGCTAAAATATTCCTATAATGCTAAACTAACTGAAATAGTTGGTTTACGATAGAAACTTTTTTTCATATCAATTGCAATGTCAGTTTTTCAATATTTCGCGTTTCAAAATAATAGAACAAGACAGCTAGGAAAACAAAATAGTTTTTTTTATTAACTTAAATACAGATAAAAATTAATCAATATTTAGTAGCAGCACCTTTTGCCTTGATAACAGCATCAATTCACCGGGCATGGAATCAACAAGCTTCTCGCAAATCTGTGTACACACCGAATCCCATGTGTTCTGTATTGCAATCTTCATGGCTGCAAAGGTAGTAGGTTTTTCTTTGCGAAGCTTCCTCTTCATCTGATCCCACAAGGCTTCAATAACGTTAAAATCTGGCGAGTTCGCCGGCCATTCAAGAACAGGGATCGATTGTTCTCGGATCCAGGAAGTTGTGGACTTGGCAGAGTGTGTCGGTGCCAAGTCATGTTGAAAAATGATGTATGTGGCGTCACTGTCAAACTGATTATCCAGCACTTACAGTAAATTAGCTTCCATGATATCTTGGTACACTGTTGCGTTTACATTTCCTTTGATGAAGCAGAAATTACCAACACCCTTAGCACTCATACAACCCAAAACCATGCAAGACTGCGGGAACTTCACAGACTTTTTGACGCATTCTTGGTTATACCGTTCCGTGGATCTTCGCCAAACACGTGGCCCTTGGTCGCCGAAGGAAATACAAAATCGAGACTCATCTGAAAAGATCACACGCCGTCATCGTCTGTAGTCCAGGTTTGATGAGCAGTTGCCCATCGTAGCCTCTTCAACATCTGATTTTTGTTAGGGAGCGGTTTGGTGGCAGCTATACGATTTTGCTATCCCAGTTGCCGGAGCCTTCGGTAGGTAGTGCTTCGTGAAACGTCGGCACCAGAAGCCTGTTTCCACTTTTAGTAATGTGGCTTGTTGACTGGAATCGACTTTTCTTTGCCACCTTATCCAGTGCCCGGTCTTGTCTTTCAGTGGTGCTTTTCTTTCGTCCGCATTTCTTGCAATTGCTGTTGGAAACACCCTTAACATCTTTCTGGAGCACTTTGGTCACTACCGATTTTGAACATCCGACCTTGGTTGCGATTTCCATGTGCGTCTTTCCTACTTCCCGCAAATCGAACATTCGCTGCTTCTCAAACAAAGATATGTCTTTAGAGCGACCCATAATGAGAGATTATGATTAAATTACTTGCAAAATCTTTTTAAACACATAATATTTTTGAGTTTAAGATTACTCAACGAATAATGTTCTATTAAATTGAAACGCTGAATTTCCCAATGTGACAACAAACTACTCTGTGACAATAAAGTCTGACATATGCAAATATTACAAATGATTAACAATAGTTGTAATTGTTATTTACATATAGAATATTTCGCCTACACAATTTAAAAGCCGATAATTATCTCAAACGGAATGATTTTTACAGTTTTATACATATGTTCTATTTTTTTGACCAGCCCGTGTAGATATATATGTATGTATGCGTGTATGTGTGTATGTATGTGCGTACGTATGGGTGTGTATCTGGATGTATATATGATTTATATATATATTTATATACATTATATACATATATATATATATATATATATATATATATATATTTGCGAGTATGTGTATTTGCGTATATGCCATGTATCAGATAGTATCCCCCACGACAGCCCCATATGTATGTATCCACATGCAAGCTTGTAGGATGTGTATATCGATGTTCACATATTGGTCGCCCCAAGAACATTTAGCTGCTTTGCATCTGATATTTGAATTCACAATTAGTGCGACCATGGTCTGACCTAGTTTTCCCGCAGAGGATATTTTTAGTAAGACTTCCTAAACTAATAAGAACTTACATACCCTAAATACTATCTATCTTTGTAAATTAAAATTTCTTTGAGTGAACTTGTTTTGAAAGGATTACAAACTGAATTCTATGAAGAAAAAATATTTTAAAAATATTATTTCCTCAAGATTTGTTTTAATAATTTTATAAGAAACTCAAGCCTTTGACCTTTAAAACGCTAAGACAAACACCCATTTTATTCAAATTGCCTTTATACCGTTCTAATCTACTCACACCAATATATAAACTTATTCACCTCGGCAAAATATAAACAACTCTCTTCCCAAAAAATCTAACCGTACAGCTTGACAGTGACCGCCTAAGCACCTATACCGTAACACTAATTCTGCTAGCTAAGTAAAAAGAAAATTTGAAAATATATATTTACACAGTAGTATGTATGCGTATATTTTATGTACATAAGTGTATATATGTATGTGTCTCTGTCTGTATGGATATATATATATATATATATATATATATATATATATATATATATATACATATATATATATATATCGGTATGTATACATACCAGTCAACTGATCTTGTATTCCCTACGCCCCTGCAGCATCAGTTGCCCCCCCCCACTACCAACAGTTTATATTCCTATCCATCCCAGCAGGCAAATAGCCCCGGCTTGAAAACTATCGAATCTAAACCCATGTCTATAACCTATCGATACACTGATAAACCAGGGAGCTAGAGGTTATTTCAATGCACACTTTGATATATACCGAACTCAAACTGACAAACCGCAATCTGAACCTTGTGAAACGGATAATTCCAATGCCTAACTTCTGCAGGGACAAGATAAACTTGGCGTTACCAATTGCCATCTAAATATCAACCTCTTAACAAAAACCTTTGCATTCTCTAACAATTTGCGTATTATTCTTTTTCAAACATTCATTTTCAATATAACAGCTGTTTTTATTTTTGACGTGTTAATGGACAGCGACCACCCTGACTCTACGCTTTCATCTTAACATTAGACTCTATACCTTTTGGTCTATATTTTGTGTTATTCTATGTAAACTTTTCAAAGTTAAATGTTGCCTATAATATTTAAATTACATTGTCAGTTTTTCTTTATCCTTTGATGAACATATTTAATGTTTGAAAATCAATGGATTAAGGATATGAAGCGCCTTGCTCTGCGCGTTTAATGCTTTACTAAACATTGTATATTTACACTTTTTTCTTTTCATCTTTCATCTCTTGAGTTGATTGCCCTATCCAATATATTGAGCTTCATATTATTACGATAGATTATTATTAAACGATAATTCAATTATGTTTACTTTATTTCAACATTTAAATATATATATATATATATATATATATATATATATATATATATATACATACTGGTGCTTTATTCTACTATGTATAATTATGTGTTCCGATTTTGTATTTAATTATATACTAGGTAAACTTAAGAGTCAATGTATACCCAACTTATGTGTTATTTTGTTGACTCGTCTCTCTCTTCGCAAATTGTATATGTTTATAATTGTGACTTCGTATGTAAAAGTTAATTGTTCCCATTCCCCTCTAGATTTTGTCAGCTATTATTGAATATCAATACATCCAACTCTCAATGTTTTTCGATATTTGTCTAGTCCTACATTTTATGACTATATGGGCAATCTATGTATATCACTTAATGGAATATATACGGTCTTTACTTATGATGTTTTCTTTAAAACATTTGCTGTGATTGCACAAAATATTGTGCTGATTTATTACATGATTTTCTTAATTTAGTAGATTAGCTTTAGATTTCTCATAGACAAACTGGGTTCTAGTTTAAGTGTAGAATCTTTTTATCCAGATATCTGAGTGCTTATGTTACACTCTTTGTGAAGTATTTTTAGTAAGAATTTCTTGATTACTACATTCATCTCTCCATGAAATATATTTGTCGTTAGTATATATTGCCTTTGCTTTATGTTGAAGGAAACAGCCTGTTGTTTTCATTATATTGTATAGATAATGGACGTTGAAGTGGAGGTAATATTTTAATGCTGGATGTATTTCGTGTAAACTGAGCTTCAACCTGCTCAGTTATAGTTATTAACACATCTAGAAATAAACATTATTATATTAAGTATTATTATTTATGTAGTTTAATAGAGAATCATATAGATCAGATCGTCCAGTAATCCCATAACAATTTTCAGAGGGCAGCGTATGAACTGTTTTTCAATATATCGATACCTCACTGATTCAATTGATGACCTTGATTCTCATAATATTTCTTCGAAGTATACAATGTCGACATTAGACAATACGAGAGACAATAGTGATCCCATAGCAATATTTTCTCATCGATATCTGTCAGATTCTACCCCCAAAACATAGAAACTAAAACATATGTTGGGATACAGGGGCTGTTTCTTAAGGAATACTATAAATTCGTCGAACATCAGCATAAGTTAGCCTCGGATGGGGACTTATTAATTTTTGTCACGATATGGGCGAAGTTCTTGATATACTATTGATACCTACTTGCATTTTTGCTCATAGGATAATCGAAGTAGCGACTATAAATGACAGGACAGGCTCGACCACTGACAATAAGTATTAGTAGACTACTCTTTTTATTAAACTTAGTAAAACTTACAGATATAGTAGCTTGCTCTATTACTGTCAGTATTTTTCTGTTGGTATAATATAGGAGTCAATGCACCAACTGATAGATAAACACTGCAACATGTTGTGTTTATATTTTTAATGACAGGTTGGGTTTAGTCAACATCATACGAAAAGTTGTTCACATTTACAATATCCATAAGACATGCTTGTTATTATTGAAAAATATTTTTTATCCTGTTTTTTAGAATATATGCATCATATATATATATATATATATATATACGTGGATGTATGCGTATGCCTGTATATATATATATATAGAGAGAGAGAGAGAGACATAAAGAGAGAGAGAGGTAAATATATACACATACATATATATACATATATATATATGTATATATATATATATATATATATATATATATATATGTATATATATACGCATGTTCGGTTGTGTGTTTAGGTTTCTGAATTTGTATGTAAAATACTCGATCATTGCATCTATATAAAATACAAATATCGTCTTAGATAAGGAAACAACTAAAAACAAAAATTTCACCGATGAGAGAAAATGAGAAAAACATGAAAAAAAAAAAAAAAAAAAAGACAAAACTGTAAAATAGAAAATATCTTTCAAATATATCAAACCAAGTAATATTCTATTTTCCGTATTGCAATGTCCATTATTAGAATTGCGATAATATACAAAATAAATATTTCTTAAGAAGTGAGCCAGAAGAGACACACATAAAGAAGATATGAGAAAGAGTATGTTTTGTTGTAAACATGAAATCAATTACTAAAGCATTTGCGTGTAATTTTTCCATAAATATTGAAACCTTAAATTAACTAGCTATACTACCCGTATAAAGTAAATACTTCGATGGTGTGTTTATCTTCATATATAAATGTAGACACACGCGGTCAAACACACACCTACACACTAACACACACACACGCACGCACACGCACACACACACACACACACACACACATATATATATATATATATATATATATATATTTATATATATATATATATATGTGTATATATATATATATATATATATATATATATATATATATATATATATATATGTATACATCATAGAGAGTTATATACAGGAATAGAGAGAGAGGGAGGACTGATATACGATTTCAACGATCAGATCTGTATATTCAAGTAAGGAAATCAATTTTACGAGATTTTGCTTAAATTGTCCAGACAATCAACATTTCTTTTTGAATAAACTAAAATCTAAATCTTCTATGACAAGGATATCTCAGAAAACTTTAGAAAATATTTTTGGGGCAAAACTTACGTTTTAATCATTCTTTTATATCGAATTCATGCGAAAAGATACGTTTGTTTACCTAATTATGACGTCATATTTGATATTGTAAAAAAAAAGAAATCTCAATTTTTCACGTGTAACTAGAATCATTATTGGTAAATAATCGACGACTTCTTATGATAAAATGTTTGCCTAAACATTTACAGCAATTCTCAAAGCGTATATCCAGAGAATTGCAATAAGAGTGCAGATTACTGCGTCGGTAAACTATTAACCTTACCTCATATTTCGACTTATTCCTTTCTTTATCTAAATTGATTCACTGCTTGACGCAACGAATTATTTTTCCACTGCAACTGATAATGCGCAGAGAGTCACGAAAGTCCACCAACATGTGTAATATATTAAAGTTTAAGACTAGTGCTAATTTTATCTACTTATCATGGGGCTACTAAAGGCCGTAAGAAAAGACAGGCTCCCTTACAAAAATGCACCAAATATTGATTTTTTTTATTTTATCTTTAAAATCTCAATCCAGTTCTGCAAAGCAAAAAGCATATCAACATTTTTTTATTTCTTATTTTTTCCACAATAGGACACCACTTTTCCGTAAGTTCCAACCAATGATGCGTAATGACGTTCTATTTTTTTGTGTTTGAGCAGTCAATTATTTACGAAAAGAATATGCACACTTTGATACTCTACATTGGGCTTTACCTGGGCTAACCAGGCAGTCGGAGACGCACGAACGGATTAATCGGCTCAAACATATAAAACTTAGACCGAGCTATTCACAACTAATATTTATATTCGATCCCGCACTCATAAGTCCTAAGTAATGACAGCCAAACTGTGTGGAAAGCGGTGACCGAGCGTCAATTTGTTATAGTGAACAAAACAATGCCATTGCTGTTAGACCACTGAATTTTTCTCATGAATACCAATGAAGAATATATCCAGGAGATAGGTGGTCCATTGTCTTTCAAAATGAGATATGTTATTCTTGTATGCATGCTGTACTATGGCGAATATATTTATCTGCCTTGCTCTTCGAAAGGGATCTGAGGTGGGTTAGAAGCAGGCGTGGTTAAAAAATATCTAACACCTATGGACGATTTTCCTCCTAAAAAATAGCACTCTGATGTCTCATAACTCCTCAGTAAAGATGAGGAAAATCTATATACCACAGGAAAAATAGGCTACCTGAAGAATTACCCACGAGTCTGTGCTGTTAAACAATTAGATGAAAAAGAGGGCAATATCACAATTTCTCATCAAAAAGCTATAAATTAACAAAAGCAAGTTGGAACTTGTTAAAAGTTGAAAAGGTATATGGGAATAAATGCACAGTTTATATAGAAATAATAAATTATCCTTGGCAATAAATAACGATATCATTTAAGATACAATGAGTGATTGACTATATATGTATAGATCTAAAAAGTAATGGTTTAATCACACCAACAAGCACACACAAAATATAGGCATGATAAAAGAGTAAGCGGTAGTATATATATATATATATATATATATATATATATATATGTTTATGGAAAATGTGGGGAAACATAACCTTATTATACAGAAGAAGAATATCAAGAAGACATAACATAGCCAAACCGTAAGAGAACAGATTCCAAATATACCAACAAAGAAACAGAATCAACGAAATAACAAGTCACAGATGTGTGGTCCCCCTCTGTATGTGACTCGAGGCGGCGAGTGTTAAATGCAATAAATTTGGGCAATTTAGGGGCATTTCTGTACCCCCCCCCCCTTTGACTCCCTGGGGGCGCGAACCAGAATTATTCTGAGGTCAAGGATGCTCATTTTATATCCAGAACAATTGTCTCTACATTTTTGCCAAGTTTCAGAAACATTGTATTGATCGATCAAACGTTGTGGGAGAAAAGGCTCATTTTTTGCCATTTTGGGGACTTTTGACCCCCTGGTAGGGCGAACCAGATTTTTTCCAAGGTCAGCGATACTTATTTTCTATTAGGAACAATTGGCCAAGTTCCATAGAAATTGAATTGATGGATGAAAAGTTATGTGGCAAAAAAAAAAAGTTTTGCCATTTCGGAGCCTTTTGACCCCCTGGGGGCTAACCAGATTGTTTTTCAAAAATCGGAGACTGTCACTTTCTAACCTGACCAAAGTTACAACTTCATGCAAAGTTTCAGAGAAATTCAATGGATGGTTGCGAAGATAAATCCGGACGGACGGACGGAAATGCCTCAAAACATAGGTCCCCCGATTTTATAAATCGGGGGATCAAAAAAGTCATATACCATACTCGGAATACAGAAATATTGTGTAAGATTGCTGGAAAACACAGTCAGTTCTTGAAAGAACATAAAAAGCAACAATATCCATAACCCGAAAGGATGGAACGTATTAAAAATAGATATGATACTTGGAAACAACAAGCAAATAAATTCCAAATTTCACTCAGGAGTTCGTTAAAGAGACGTACTATTGCCGTTGTTATCTTACTGTAAACTATCATTACAGAGACATTCATAAATTTAAAAGAAAAAAACATAATTGTGATTACTTGATTTTGAAACAAAATGTACTACAAAACATCGAGATACGACATAATGAAAGACGTGTATGATCTAGGTTTACTGGGGAGTATCCCGGGCTTTCCTTAGTAATTTCTACCAGAAATACATTTCAGCGTTCATATTGATATACTCTTTTTGATCGGAAAAGTCAAGACAAAGGGGTTCCATAAAAAGTATCTTGTCGGTAACACTCATCAACAGTAATGTAACTAATATGATTAAATGTGTATATCCTCCAAATGACTGTTCCTTGTATGTTGATCATTTTTAATATGCTATAAATCTTAACACATATACACAATAGTAACTCGCCTGCAAATGAACTTAGATAAACTCAATTAATGCGCCACAAACAACGGATTTAAATACTTCAAGTAAAACACACAAGCAAGTGATTTTCTGTTCCCAAGGGTAACTCACAATGACTTTATGATCAAAGTGTATTAAACAAGCTGGAAAGTGAAGAAGGAAAAAAGGGAGGAGGGGACCGGAGAATAGAGCAACAGAAGTGTTAATAGAAATATGGTAAACTTTGTTCCTACGGGCAACGCTGGGTTACTCTGCTGAGATCCAAAGAGGATAGCGTGTCAAACATCGTGTACTATTGCCATATAATTATGAAGTGCTGTGATTTCGCTTAGAAAATGCAACCATTTTTGATGCTGATAGCATGAAATATATATTTGAAAAGAGTACTTACAGAGATAATTATAGCATTCTTTGGAACAATTACACTATGTAATAAACTATGAAAGTATAATATTTCTAAGATAGTACATTAAACTGCACCGACTGATAATACCTAATTGATTAGCTTTTGGGACTGTGGAACCATCACTTTGTTACAACTGCTTCCACGTCAGTTCTGATCTAGAGTGTAGTACCTATAAGGGCTCCATCTATTGGTTCTATTAGAATCGGCCTCGAGAAAAAATACGGGGTTGTCACCAACGATATAACTTTAATCCTACATGAATTATAAAAGAAAAACTTATGAATAAATATTTGAATAATAACAATTAATGGCTGGATTTAGCATTACATAGCTGTAAATTGTCTGATTAGCAATATAATTTTATTTTAATAAAACCAGTAAGCCAGCAATATTTTAAACCTAATGTAATCCTTAAAAATCTTCAGTAAATTGTTACTTAAACTATATGTAAACCATGTATTAACGAATGAATAAAGAAATAAAGGATTACAAATGTAAAATATAAATTAGCCCACAATTTTACTCGCCATTAAAAAAACATTGATTGTAGATATGCCGTAAAACAAACCGAAATATATCTTTATTGTATCTAATACCAAAAATGAAAACCTTTCTTCTATAATTTATGTAAGTGAAAGTTTCGTATTTTAATAAAACGTGCCAGGAATCTACTTAAAATGCGTTCGCGCAATCGTATCTCAAAATGTAAATGCAACACTCTATATCGTTTAGTACCCATTTTTTTGCTGGTGATGAGGGTGTATTCTATCTTGTAGAAACGTGATCAACAATGACTATTACTAATTGTTTTTTAAATTATTTTTAGACGTTGGTACGAAACTATCTCTCAGATAGCGGAACTAAATGAATCAAGTGAAGCTTCAGTATATATCTTTGGATTGAACAACTATTGCCGGTATCTGTGGCTAAATATACTCTGTGGGCGTGCGATTTTGGTTGCTTAGCGGTCAGTGATATATGAAGTATTTTCGTCAACAAGCTGGAAACGTTGGGGAAAGAGAGATGATTGGGGACTTTCCTCAATCTGAAGAGTCTGCCCTCTCGCCATCGATTCCCAACGGTCTTCCTCTTCAGTGTCTGACTAAAAATCGATCGCCTCATCCTTGATTGATTCGCTGTGATTTAATTGGGCTATTATTTTCCTTCTTCCCTTCTCTATGATTGGCGTGGATGCTTTTGACTCGCTCCGGCTTGAAGAGCAGAACGATGTAGGCTTGTTGTACACTCATACGTTATGGCTGACATGCCTAATCTAGTATAGCGGTATCGCATCTTCCGCAGCCACTTTCCTACTTCGAAAGCGATCGTAAAAGCAGGTTCGCATGTTTGTCTTAACCGATTATGAAAGGCACTCTGCTTGTCTATGGTTCGCTGTGGTAGAATCGTTGGCTAATATAGATAGGCAGAAACACTTTCGGGTAATATAAGAGAATGAGTCTGGTCGAAAACCGAAATAGAAAAATAATAAAAACGGAATTGCATGAAAAGAATAATTAAGAAAAAGAAAAGAAAACATAATTTTTATAATTGAAATTCATCTAAAAAAAATACACAAAAAGTAATTCATGAGAGTATAATTAAAATGCACGGATACATGAAGGATAACATTCAACGGGTATTATTAAAGAGATATTCTAGATAGCTACTTAAAATGATGAATGTAGTTACGAAATAAAATAAAAGTAGTATATATAATCAACGTAGAAACCTTAACAAAACTTACAAATGATATAAGTAATGATAGTAGTTGATAGAGATAAGTACGCCAAAAATAATTACTAACTGAATAAAAAAACAGAAAAGTAAGTGGAAATTTCAATGGCAGATTATTTTATTACACTGTATATTTCGTTGACAATCAGTCTAGAAATGATATAGCATACCAAACTTATTGCTGGGGGTCTTACAGTAATTATTTTGGGGTGAACACACCTGGAAGTAGTGCTAATTAAGCGGTGACTTCACACTCCTCAAATCTCTCAAATCCAAACCTCACAACTAAATGTAGTCTGTATTAAACACACACCATATGAGAGCTTTAGTATTACATTAGTGTGAATAATAGGGTAGGCAGAAACGAGTTACAACTGCTGATGGAATAGATTTCGTATGGAGCTTTTACGTGATAAGGGCGAATACCACACACAAGCGTAGTTGAAACAGTTTCGTTGCATGCGCGGGACTGATTCGATTAAACACATTTAAGTAATACTACCAATGTTGTCAGAGTGATCTAGGGAATACTTGTAACTAAAGGTTTACGTTGTACCCCCAAACAGTTTAAGTGCGGCCACACCACCGAATGCATTTTAACGGCTTACTCATAACCTGATTCAATACATCTACAAGTACATACACATTTATAGGAATAAATAACAGAAAAAAAAAACAATACAAGGGAAATGACGGGCAATGCCCCTGGAAATAATTATTTTGAGAAAATTATATGTAATTGAAGAAATAATGAATATAGGTAATAGAGAGGTAACAATATGCTGAATTAGAATTAAAAAGAACAAAGAATTAATACACTAAAAGAAGATACAATGTAAAATTAAAAGGTGGTAATATACCGGATCGGACATATACATTGGAACTAATTTAAAATGCTAATATCTTTAAAAAAGATTTTGATCATATGATTACGGTTTTTTTTACAAAGGATCCTTAAACACTTTATTGCAATATAGCATACTTATATTTACTCAAATGTGTTTTAAGGCGGCGGAATTAGCACAATGAATAACTATATGCGAAATTAGACGCACCGGGAGTTCTCCTTCGGACATGGTTAAGAGCACTGGCTATGCCAAAACGACTGCCAATCGTGTTGTGGCTAATTTCGAGGCCGAGTGTCAGGTTGAGAGAAGTCGGCACAGTACTCGTAGTGATCGAAAGCGCACAAACACTTTCCTGGTGGGACTAAAAAGGTCGATAAAGGCAGACCCAAGTCAGTCGATGTCGAAACTAGCAAAAAAGCGCAATGTGAGTCGCAGAACTATCAGCAGAGCAATCAACGAAGACCTTGGAATGAAGTCCTACGTTAGGAGACGCCGTAATCTCCTCACTGTCCGTTCAAAAGCTATCAGAGTTGAAAGATGCCTCCAGCTTATCAACCATCTGAAACACAAAGAAGGACATGTGCGCATTTTTGTTGATGAGAAAAAGTTAATCGTGGATGAGGTTCCAAATTGACAGAACACTCGAGTTATTGCCTGTGACCCTTCGGAAGTTCCTCCTGTGATGCAGAGCAAAGCTCCTGCTTCTGTGATAGTTTTTGCAGCCGTGGCAAGTGACGGAACGGTGAGGCCTCCTCATCTCATCGAAGCGGCTCTTAAAATCAACACAGCGGAGTTTTTGAACATTCTTAATAATGTTATATTGCCTTGGATCCGTAAAAACTACGATCATACGAAAGTCATGCTAATCCAAGATTCGGTACCAGCGCATGGATCAAAGAAACCCCAATATTTCATGTAGGAGAATCTTCCCTTGTTTGTTCCGAAGTATATTTGGCCCAGCAGCTCTCCAGATGCAAATGTTTGCGCCTATAATCTATTCGGCGTCGTCGAGGGAAAGACTAATGTCAATCCACACCCAAATACAAACTCATTGAAGACAGCCATTCAACGAGCATTTCGCAATATCGATCCCAGTAAAGCAAATAGGAGCTGTTCACGGTTTCGTCAAATAATTTCAAAAATAATTAATGCAAAGGGTGCTCATATTGAATAATTGTGTTCAATAGACTGTAAAAATAAAATAAATAAATGTTAAAATGATATCTTTCCATATTTAATCCTATATATTTTGAATTTTGTCAAAATAAAAAAGTACCAATGAAAATGCCCGACCCTGTATAATTAAAAAAATATAGTAAATATTCATCAAGGAACAGTGTTATAAGAAACTGACACCAAGTAGAACGTTAATATCAGGAACGCATTTTCAGTTTCAAAACATAAAATGATCGCTATACTATGACTATTGGAATGTTGTTTTAATACAGATTATATGAGAGACGTGTGTCCTTTTAAACGGTGTTTAACATAGATTAAAGCTCGTTGTATAAGTTTTTAGCATTGGCCATTTGATTCCAATTTTTATTTTTTGATATTACTGCGATTATTCGAGCTACTATTTGTATATCATTTATTAGATTGGCCGATCTAATCTTTGACTTTTGAGAAATTGAAATAATTCTGGGAGTATTTATATCGCACACAGGAACGTGAACATAACCAGGAAGATGAGTATAGAAGTTCGAATTATACAAATGGTACACCCCATCAATTTATTTGAAAAATACAAAGGAAAATATATTTTTGTAATTTAACGAAGATTCAAAGTGAATTTGATTAGATGTAATACTTTTTTTGAAGATTACGTTTCATACTTTATCGGGAGCATTGAACATTAGAAATAAATAAATACGACGCATTTAGAAACGTCTAAGGAGGAGATTACTTGCAAAATAAGATATTCCGTATTCAAACATATGAGAAATGCGTAAATGAAACAGAGTCAAATACAAAGACAGAAGTCGAGAACAATGAAATCAGATACAACCATAACTAGTGTGCCCATTTTTTTAAAACAAATACTGTTCTAAACTATATTAGCTGTTTCGCAGTTAATTTTTCAGACGGTGACTAATAATTATTATTCGGCTTATTTGGACTATTGTTCACATCTTGGGGTTTATTCTCACAACGTGTCGAATGAGGTAGCCTCCGACCTTCTTCAAGGGCATCTTATCAAACTCGGAAACCGTTATGTCGAACTCATGAAAATTTACAGAATGTTATACGATCGTACCTCCGTGTCTTTCTTAGTAGCGTATACTCTCTCACTCGCGCACTACTCATATAATGTAACTGGCGCTTTTCTTAATAGATACTTTATAAAAAATAGTTTCGTCATGACTGTTTGACCTTCGTGGTTATCTGCATTCGTATCCACGCTATGTTTATTCATGTATATGATATATATGACGCATTATATTAGCATCCATTCGTTTATAAAGATGTTGTAACTTGACTGGCATCACACACGTACATTTATTTTATATTTTTCTGAAACTGTTTGAGCTTAATATAAATATTAAACGGTGCAAATTATTATTATTTTAGTTAACTATTTTAATTCATAACTATTGTATATTGTGTGTATTATTTAAATAGCCTTAAATGAGGCTGATCCGCCGTTAAAAAACAACTAAAGTAAACAAGGAATAATGAAAGAGAAAGGGGTAATGCTCAAATCACGCCCGAACACTAATTGAACTACATACACTGATAAATATAAGAGTCGCAGAAAATATGTACGTCTAATAATGTTAGACACTTCCTACTAAACAATAGAGATGCAGCCGACAGCTACCATAATCACAACGTTGATCGCTGCCAATGTAATCTCCGGACTATCATGTCTTCAAAGGTATCTCATTAATTGCTTTCTGTCGTCTCTCTGATTGTATGTCTGTATTTTTCTTGGCGTCGATTGATAGAGACATTTTGAATTACAATCTAAAACGGTTCATTACCCGTGATCCATGCTTATAAGATTGCAAAACTTAAAGCCGAGGTTAAAAAAAACGTTTTAGACAACCAAAAAAATGTGTGTCTATTATTTCCGTCAACTTATTTGTAAATGAGTGTTAAACGATTTTCTTGTATAAAACAAACTTTGTCAGAAATTAAATACCTATTCACTGTCATTCGTTTTACTTTCCTGTAGATCGGCGACATTGTTCTCCATTTATTCTCTCAGACATGGAATTAGATCACGTTCATACATAAATATGTATTATACTAACATTTTTTACGTGAAAACATTTTATTGAACTTAAAAATGTATAGTGTTTGGTTAGCAACGATTTATTTCTGTTTATATTCAGACAAGGCACAGCCCGTACAATGACTTTGACTTGAAATGGTCTTACTTCATTATATGGTCTAGTATAAAACTTAAAACGTCGACTTATCACCGTTCAACTGTTCTTACTAACTACACCGCAACTAATACAAATGTAATTTATTCATTATTCTGCTAACCAATTTCAGCAATTGTTTTACGGAAATTCTGGCCTATTAATATGACTATATTGGATTGATGTACATAGTGTAGTGAATAATTAGAACAGTCATGAACGTTTTCATCTGATTGAGGTGTGGCAGAAGATAATAGCTTGTGTATTTCTTAACAAAAATCGGAACGTTAACAGGCACTAACTGGGAAAGAAAACATATCATAATAAGTGACACGACTAAAAGACCTTTCTCTGAAAATAAGTTATACGTGGATACTGTAAACCTATTTCTGTAAGATCTTTCCCCAAGAAAGAAACAATCAGATACTGGAATATAGAAGATTGTCACAAACGGGGAGTTGAGGAATATTGATCGTCATCTCCCACGAAAACCTGGTCAATATAGCAGCAGTTGGATATCTTTACGTACAAAAATCAACAAGTGATACAATTCTTCATCAATGGCTTCTATAAAAGTTCCACTTACAAAGTCCCTTTTTACACTAATAAACAAAGGTGATAGAATAGAATGGGAAAATAAATATATGAATATAGATATGAGTATAGAACCTTTCCCTAATGAAACCCGGACACCATATTCCGGACATAAGAGTCACCATTGTTTGAGACGTCTACAAAAGGGTGGAGGAGAAATTATATAAGCGGGTATCATTGGAGATAGGCTTGGTGCTTTTATAAGAGTTCGATAATGAGTAAAAGTACATCTGCTGCCTATTGCAATTACTTGAGAGGATCGCTGGTACTTTGGCTAAGGGCATAACCATTGTTATATTAGGAAACTATATTTTTATATACGGCAATGATTCTTCTCATTATGCCCATGTAACTCAAGCATCATTAGCATATATTAGCATCCAAAGTACAAACTTGATTATCAGGCTTTCATAACCCTCAAATTGACACCCACTATAACACTATACAATACATTTTCAAGTTAACGTCTATAGTGGCTATGTTAATAAAAAATGTATTTGTTCATTATATGCATTGCACTATATATTATTAACTAATAGTTAAATGTAATCGGTATTCATCTTTATTTCATTTATGTATTCTTTATTTTTTATTAATTATCGTTTATATTTGTTGTTTTATTTGAACATCTTTACCATTGGTCGGCAAACCTTCAGTAATGTTAACATATATGTTATTTTGCAGATACTAGCAATAATTCTTAATTAATTTTAGCTAGATGTTAGTAACAGCAGGCGAGATTAACTGTTAAAAAATTTACGAAATTGGGTAATGGAAAATTTAGTAATAACTATTTTGTAAAAAAGCTATCATCGCTGGTTGAATTGTATACGGAAGTAAAATGTATGAAATTATAACATATCCAACTCACTTATATTTAAATGCATATTGATCTAAGCCGACAAGGCGATGCCTTTTTTGTTTCTCTAATTGCTTCTCCAGACCCGATTTCTGTAAAAGTAGTAGTAAAAGGTGCATCTTAAACGATGCATCTTTAATCTTTTGTAATTATTTTACATGTAAAACAGACTAGTGCTTAAATCTATAAAGATCAATGCAAAACCCGTGTTGTATATCAAAATATATATTACTGTTTTTTATAAAAATAATTAAAATGTACACATATGTTAATCTCCCATATATTTAGCCAATCAGGAATTATTATACAACAAGTTTACAAGTAAAAAGTAGGCTAAACATAGCTGTCAAGGAGATACGTCTATTATGTTACACAGCAGACGTATCTTTGAAACGTTAATCAATTTGACCGCCTTTGCCGTCTAGAGTTTCTTCCACATTATGGGTGATTTTAGTCGTAGTCTTAGTATGTGTGAGTGATTATTTCCACAGTAGTGATAGATACGTGTATACAGCGATTACATACAAACAACAAAATTGCCATTTAAAGCTCGCCAGATTGTATATAACTATGTATGTTCATTGTTATGTAGAAACCTATATGCGGCTGGTACGTTCCGCGTCTGCCCGATAGACAGCGGAGATGGAGCAAGTGACTCACTCCGATTATCTCCACGAACATCCTGTTGGTTAAATCACTGCCTGTTACACAGTCAAGGTATTCGCATGATACAACAGATATCAAATCAGCGTGCTGCGTGTCTCTCGCTGTTCAAACATTTCTAGTATATTTTTTAAAAAAATAGGTAAACGCTAGGTGAAATCTGACGATATTTACAGGATATGTACAAAATAGATACTTTATTAAACATACTAGTGAGTTTATATCCTATATAGCTATGGAGAAACACACATTCAAAATAAGCTCGGCATTACGAAGAAAAATATAAAGATTCTGTACGATATAAGATGTACATATTATTGTTAATAGTTGTATTTATGTTCGTCAAATATCTTTTAATTGAATCATTCAGCACATTTTTTTTAATTTTCGGAATTACTGTTTTGCATGAGACCCATTATACGTAGCTTAAGTGGAATAGTCGTCCTGGATGCTGTCTATTTATTTACTGACTTGCTATTTAGATACTCGACGCATAGGTATTAATATATTTTTATTCATAAACATATGAATTACATTTATATATATATATATGTATATATATATATATATATATATATATATATATATCACTAAACCTTTGTGAATCTTATTAGACATGTTTTTCTTTTTCATCTTGCTTTTCTGTGTGTTACACTGGGTACTTGATGATGTCAGAAATGAACGACTTCTCAAATTGATAAACATCCATCACAGCAGGTGGATAATACAGATAAAACATTAATGACGTCAACAATATGATGTCATCGTTTTGTGCCGTCAATAATTGAAATCAGCGTGGATTATATCAGCCATATATGTTATGACGTCATACATGGTGAAGTAACCTAGGTATGACATAACCCGTTTATCCTAGCACATAACGTCTATTTGACAAGGGACTAGATACATGGCAACATAGTATCCTCTTAAAATGATCTAAACCTTTCTCTCTTCTCGTCTTCTTGTGTGTTTATTTCTTTGTTCACGTGCATAAAGGATACAATCACAAACTATGACGTCATAAAGGTTTGACAGTATGACTTAGGGTGATATTACATGAGGAGACAATTAATTGAAACATAAATAGGAAAACCCTTTACAGAGAATAACTTTAAAACATGCTGAGATGATCTAATATACCAGGGGATATGGTTTATGTCATTCTATCCAAAGGAGCAGATGTTGTTTTCTAGAAGAGCTGTCTAGGCATCTAGGAGTGTATGCTTTAGTTAACAGAGATGCACGTCACCCTTCGATATTTTCGAAGGAGGTGTGTCTGAATAAAACGTTGGAGCTTGCATGAACCTCGTTTTTTCTATCTTTCGATTTCGACTGGCAAATCTGCGTTTCTGCAACAGTTTAGTAATGTGGCTCTTTTTACTTACTTCTGGTTTTTCATTGTTAATATCATTCCTTTTGTGTATCAATTGTATTATCACCCCCCCCCCATTGCATATTTCTTGTATATGGGTGTTCAGTAGGGTTTCATGGTATTAATTCTTTTGGTGATTGGAGATAAGTGTATAGTATATGTTAGAAGAGTTACACCGTCAAGTCACTCCCATGATAAAACTGTTATCAAATCAGCGGGATGTATGTCTCTCACTTGTAAAAAAATTCTAGTATATTTTAAAAAATAGGTTAAGACTAGATGAAATCTGATGACCATTACATGATATGTAAAAAATAGATACTTCATTAAACATACAAGTGACTGTATATCCTATATAGCTGTTGACGAAACCCACTCTAGTTCTCTTCACGTTGGTTAAATCACTGCCTGCTATACAGTCAAGTCACTCGTTAGTGAAGACCGATCTTTTTCCTCTCCCCCCTTTTTCGGCCTTGTGCCACATTTTATAAATATTTTATATTTATGAATAAATACCGAGTAGAATACAGAACTATTTACTTTTAATTAAGGCTAATGTTTAAACATGTAACACCTATTTGTATATATTCTTATATGCTCAACATATGAGTTTTATATAATATACGATTTCTATACACACTTAGAACAAATGTACCAATGATCGAGACACGTCGAACTCCAAGCATAAACTTAGAAAAACATCACACCTTTATCTTATTCCTAACCTACATTATCGGATGAAGCGCCAAATCCGATCTCTACATAAGTGGGCCACTCTATGTCTCAAACTACATGGCAGAAGTAGAAGTTTTTTTTTCTGATACCCACAGCGGTACCTATGTTATCAAAAAAAAAAACAGGGGCACGTCTTACTCTTATACTATCTACAGTAACATTAATACGTTGCCTTCCTTTATTTTGATCTCATCTATGACACCTATTTGACTTGTGAAATACACACCGAAGTGCTCAACACCACATCTAACTCCCAGCCGAATCTATCTAGGAACTGCATATTCGTGTCAGGCAGAGGATCGACTCTGACTCTAATTTACCCCATGATTCTATCCGAGCGATGGGAGTGGGTGGAATCTTCCTCAGTACACACGGAAATCAGCAGCGGTACAACAGTTCACAACTTTCTCCTAAAATTCACGCACACAAATCGTATATATAGCTGCTGTATTTCGAAGGTCGAATTAATCTGCCACAATGACTATAGCCATTTACCATTGCACACCAGTTCTGCTTTCCATATGTGGGATAAACGCGCGTTACCCTCCCGCTAATCGGTACCAGTGATCGATCCTCCGCCGGCCTCATACTTGCCAGACTTCGAATATCTCTTTTTATATCTCTCCAGCCGCTAATTCTATAGGATAACGCAAGACATCTCGAATAATAATACTATGTCATGATTTCCACAAACCGCGATTTATCTAATAAACAACTTCTTCCGAACTCCAAAAATATAAATTATCGTCAAAAATAACATATCTCTCACATACCGCAACGTACTTTGAATTAATTACTGATCTGATCACAATTGTAAACACTTATGAATCTAAATTAAGCTGTTTTCTTTCAGTGGTCATTCAACATATGTTTGTTTAAATTAATTGATTCAAAATACATTGAAATAGCAATATTAACGCAACATTGGTTTAGGAGCAGACTTGTTAACCAATCTGGATTAAAAAAAAACATTACAAAACAGGTTTTTACTTTTTTAACAAAGCTGACGAATTGAATAAGCTATATAGAACCAAAAAAAAAAAAATCAACGGAAAGCAAAATTCGGAACGGGTCACACATTCCGACAGTAACACATTTCTTTTATTTCCTTCTGCACTCTCTCTATCTTCTTTCCCTTTCTCTTACTATCTTTCTCTCTCGCTGGAGAAAAAAGCGCACTTTACGAGACACATTGTAATAACATGTATATTTCTATGTTCTTCATTCGGACCTTTTTATATCGTATTCGCGTTTTTGTTTGTCTCACTCTTTTTTTCGTCATTCAATCACACACCTTCCAACATCGAGTTACATATCTCCGTATCTAAATCAATGTAACCGTCAGTCATCCTACTATTTTCTAAGTCCTCGTTTTTCCCAGTTACCCTAGGCGTCTCTTCTCACTTTTGTTACTCTTAAGTCTTTTATATAAACAAGGTCAATCAATAATGTTGTTATTAACAGTTAGAAACACACTAGTCATTTTTCTTTTTTGAGGCAAAGTTAAATGTCGCATGCAATTTTAATTGAAAGATCATTTTGCCATTCATGTAGATACCATTTTTCTCACTATTAATACAAGTAAATTACAATGCATACGACTTTAAAATTAACTTACTTATTAGTTGATATTCTGTAAATGTTTCTTTTTCTTAACCTCTCCCATCGTTTCAATGGTCCTATCTCTTTTTTTTCATTGTCTCATAGAATACAGTTCTAAACGAGCCTATGTGGAGGGCAAGTGGTCGCGTCACAGATTTTCCCTTGTTTAATTGTATCTTTGTTTTTTCTCTTCTATTTCGAAATTGCATTGTTCTTTTTTTCCTTTTGTCCTCGATGCCGAATGTTGTGTGTTACGAAGTTCATTTGTTATTACACTTCTAAGTGGTGCTTTTCTCCGATATTTCTGTCTTTCTCGTCGTTTCATTCCGCAGCGTCCGTGTTTTCTATGGCTAAGCCCCGTGGTTCAGATAAATTTGTTGGCATTAAGCAACACGTATTAGTATACGAGGGATTCAAACATAAGTCTATTAATAGAAACATGTTAAATCAGTTACATGTATAATCTATAATTTATTATTAAATAAGGAGGCAGTTATATTGGTTAGCCTGACAATCAGCTATACAGATAAATAGACAGATAAATGCAAATCGACGCATGCAATTCTAATAGTTGTGTTCACAGTCACAGTATTTTTTTACGCGAGTGTAACCTTTAAGATCCTATACCGATATATTTCAAAACATATTTGTGCTTCCTCGCTTTTCCAAGTGATGCATACCGCTTTGTTGCCGGGCCTTACTGACCTTAACTCGTCAAATTTTGCCCCGATGTCACATCATATAAAACTACTTCATGACACCTTTACTGTTTTAAGACCAAGCAAGTTTACTGTGACATAACTCATTGACTTGTGCTACCATTAATTACAGCAACTCGGATATCTCAAATCAAACACACCGTCTCTTTTAATATACAAAAGTGTTTTTTCATATTCATCTGTAAAGTCAAACCAAACAAACCCGCTATCATTAATCTGACATACTAACATACACATCCGAATATGAGGACTGCGCGTGCGTATATATATATATATATATATATATATATATATATATATATATATATATATATATATATATATATATATATATATATATAAAATTGAATGTCTGTATGTTTGTGTGTTTGTGTGTGTGTGTGTGCCCTATAGAAAAAAATGTTAGAGAATATAGATACGGGTGAGGGGGGCTGGAGAGATTAAGGGGTCGGGAAAATTTTAGGGGTCAGGCCCAATTTTTTAGGGGTCGGGCCCAATTTTTTCAACATTTTTTTAACTTAAAATATTACTCAGGGTTGTGGGAGATTGAAAACAAGTTTGGGGGGGAATTGGAAGGATTAGGGGGTCAGGGGAAAATTTAAGGAGTCAGGCCAAATTTTTTAGGGGTCAGTCAAATTTTTTTTTTTTTTTTAACTTAAAATATTTCTCAGGGTTGTGAGAGATTGAAAAAAAAGTTGGGGGTGGGGCTGGAGAGTTTAGGGGGTCGGGGAAAATTTTAGGAGTCAGGACAAGTTTTTTAGGGGTCGGGCCAAATTTTTTTTTTTTCTTTTTTGAACTTAAAATATTTCTCAGGGTTGTGGGAGAGTGAAAACAAGTTGGGGTGGGGCTGGAGAGATTAGGGGGTCAGGGCAGATTTCATCGGGGGGGGGGGCTGTTTTCAGTTATTATTCATGATATTTTATAGTAATTTTAAAATCCTGAGTCATATTTTAATTTAATTACCTAATAATTTGAAATAACTTGTAATGTTATTTAACGTTTCTTAGCGCCAGGGACGCGCCTCTAAATTTGTAGTTATTTGGTATTGTTTTTTTAAATAAGCGACACACGCTAATAAAAGTATTGCTACTATTTTACGAAAGCAAATTATAGGAAATTACAACATGGCCGCCAGCGATTAAGTCATTGCATTCACATTCGATTTTGAAGTCATGAAAAAAATAAAATATAAGTTTATTTCGGGATCAAAAATACAATGTAAGAATAATTAATAACTTTCATCCAAAATGTTTGTTTACATAGCATATTTTTTTAAGAATATCCAGTTATATAAAATACATATTTAGTAAAAAGAATTTACGTGAATTACATTATTATAAGTTTTTAACACATTTAAAACGAAAAGAATCATATGGGGAAAAAGGAAAATAGAGGGTTGAAGGAGGGGGAGAAATAATGAGGACCAGGGAAAGAAAGACGGCTAAAGAAAGAAGAGAGATTGAAGTTTTTATATAAAGATGTTACACACACTCCTTTATGTCTACTACTTTTTTTTTATCGCCCCGGGCAACGCCGGGTAGCTTTGCTAGTATATATATATATATATATATATATATATATATATATATATATATATATATACATATATATATATAATATATGCATATATGTCATATGTATATATATATAATATATATGTTTATATATACATATTGCATAAGTATATATACATATATGTATACATAGATATGCACTTATATATAATTATATATATACATATATATATATGTATGCACATATATATATATATATATATATATATATGCTTTCATATACATATATATATATATAAATAGAGAGCGAGAGACAGAGAAACAGATATATATGTATATATATATATATATATACTTAAATATAATCTGTTATATATATATATATATATATATATATATATATATACATATAGACATATACGTATGTGTGTATATACAACGAATGACAAAAAAAAAGATTAAAGGCCTCTTAATGAGTATACATTCTATAAGCATATACTATGACCAACAACAGTTTACCTACAGGTAATTATGAGTGTGTTCTGTGGGAGAATAACCTATCTTACTTCTGTTAGATATGCTTATTTATTCATTTTTTTAACATATTTTATCCTAAACGAGGCATGCTGTTACTGTAGACGCAAGGGCTACTGAGAATTTGAAATTGATGCTATATTGGGAGCTGTGCAGCAAGATCTTTGTTCACATTGGTCTTCCATTTCTGCGCTACAGTGGAGAATACAATGGAGCAGGGAGCGTATTTTACAGGCCGACAGCACGAGGAAAAAAGCGACTGAAGTTGAAAGATCTCCGGCATCTGGGCAGCTCCACAGTGAATTGATATGATTTGGCTGAGTGGTAGAGTGTAATTTACGTCGAGAAGGTACCATAGTAGATAGTTCTTCAGAGAACATTGCATTGAAGTACACGTAAAACAAGTACAAGTTTGCAAAATTTCGACGATGAGGCAGATGCTGGTGCTTGCTTGATTAAGAGGGACATATATAAGATATCAGAATTGATACTCTTTGTATAAGAAAGATAGAGTAGTTGATGGTTCACCAACCTAGATTTTGCAACAATACCACATGCATTGGCGGATGATGGCCTCTCCCGTAAGATGTTATTTACCATGGAAATCGGTAATTGAAGAGAGGAGCTTTGTCTTAGCAGCATTAAGTGTTACTATCTATTCATGACACCATTCTACTAAAGACTAGCGGTCAGCTTTCAAGAATCCATCCATTGCTTCCGATATGTGCGTCCGTTTTGCCCATACGACTAGAGCAGAGCGTGGTCCTGTCAGCAAATATACCTATTTCAAACACAATGTCATCAGAGACGTCGTTTATAAAAATCAGCAACAACAAAGGTCTAAGGATCGATAACTGAAGTGCACCTGCATGCAGCTTATGTTGTTTTGATGAACGGCAATCGATGATAACCTAGATTTTGTTTTTGGTCAGGAAAAATCTAAATCTATTAAATATTCGTCTAATAATACAATATGAATTTATTTTTATAAGAAGCGATTTATACCAGACCGTCTCAAGTAACGGACATATCAAGCAATACTGCCCTAGGTTACACTGCTTTGCCTAATGTATTGTATATGCGTCTAGATATGGCTGTTAGATATCCGTGTTGCCTAAATCCATACCGATAGTCAGGAAGACGTTTAGCATTTACAAGGTGACGGACTATCGCTAGATTACTTCACGAATACAAAGATTTAAGCGACAAACGAGAATTGATTGATGATATGATAATTCTTAGGGCCAGTTCTATCTCCATAATTCTCTAAAAACTGGTACTACAGAGACAATTCTTAAGCTATCAGAAAAGCAAGATTCGACTAGGCATGTGTTGTAGAGTCTGGAGAGGGCAGAGACCGGTTTTGCAAAACAGTTTCTTTATTAGCATTACTGGTATAACATCAGACACGCATGTTTCGTATGTATCAAGGTTTTATATAGATTCCCTGACATGAGATGATTTGATGACCAGGTAATAAAAGGTGGCTTCAGTCTGAAATAGAAATTCTTTGAGTGAGTGGGTTGAGGAGTCCAAACTGGAGTTCAAGTCGAAGCGGTAGATAAGAAGTTCAGCATTATCAGTCGTGCAAACGACATCATTGTTGTAAGATAGCATGATGATCTGTATTGCCCAGTGTTAACAACACTATTGTTGATTTTCCAGATATCACCAGTACTTAGTTACGGCGACTGAATGCGTTTTCTGGCCATTTCTGTATACTTTATCTTTACTTGACCTATAACAGCCTTACATTTTTTTCATGACGCTATAAATGTATGTATGTTCGTAGTTCACTCCTGAGGGTCGAATTGTCGGAATGCGTTTTGCCTGTGAGAAATAACAGCTGCACATTTCGAGGTGAACCATTGTAGAAAGTTCGACTTGCAGTAGGATTTTCGCATGGGGACATATACTTTAATGCCTGGTTTTCCCCATTCGGTTACTTCATTTGCGCACTGATCAGCGGAAAGAGGAACACATATTAACTTCATTTGAGCATCACTGATGTGATCCTTGATAGATCCCCAATCTGCCTGCTTGCAGTATCTCGTCATTTTGAGCAACGATTCATTAGCCTTGGGGCAAGATTTTGGAGGTATATTAATCATTACCCGACTAGGTTCAGCGTCAGCGAGCATGCTATTGACATTCGGTACAACACCCGTTGTGAGTGAGGCCAAGAATAGATCGAAAAATGAGGCTTGCTTGTCACCACGATCAGGGACACTAATGGGGAAAGTGAAAGTCTGCGAATGTGAGTGCGCTATAGATAAACAAACGGTGGAGTTACAAGCTGCCTCTGTATAGCTGGTCAATCCAAGCCAGTCCGTGTGGTTTACATTACAATCCCAAATACATGTATTTAGGCACTCGAGTCAAGTGAGAGTGTTGTATATATGCTTTCATGGAAAACGTTAAGCAGAGTACATTCCTGTGTATAAAGTACGCTGTGCTGTAGGGGTATTCTTAAGCACATGTACGGTTTAATCATCTGATTCTAGCCTATGTTCTTTACTTAAATAGAGAATGTTCCGGACATAAACTTTGAGCCTGTACATATGTTTCTCGGAGTATTCATGGTAGAGTAGGATATATTCAGTCATGTCATAATTGTGTGAGGAGATGGAAGAGTGTAGGTTGGTTTCACAGGGCTAGAATATCAGGGGTTATAACTAAGATAAAAGGGTCTGCGTCATTGATGTTGGCTCTAAGCCCCCGGATATGTGTTAATGCGAGCCCCAAGGGCAAAGGCGCAGAAGTATTTCGGTGGCTGTCTACTAAAGGGTGTTTATTTTACATTTGTATTGTCATCTTGCTTTTAGATAGAGTGGGGAGGAAAAGTGTGAGCTTGTTCGTGCCTATAAGATCACCCATTCAGACAATGCCCCTACCAATGCACGGCGTAGCACATAGAGCTACCTACGATATTATACAACTGTTGAAAGGCTACCTAACAGTTTCGGCCCCTGCCCTACCAGTCAGATAAAATCGCCAAATAAACTGTGTAACATGAACCTTCAACCTGTCGGAACAAAATAAACCTAGTTAAGTCATGTGAGACTTACTGACGTGTAGAACTTACGCCAGGTTGTCTAGATAGAGAGACAGAGAGACGGTGTTCATTGTCCTAGTCAGGAGACAGAGCAAATCACTGGGTGTATTTGAGGTGCCCCTGCAAAGACGTAGGTGGCGAGTAACACAGCTTTTATGCCTGAGGTGTCGTGGTCTTAGATGGATGACCTGACAAGTTATGCAGGTTCATCACACAATGTACTAGTAATGTATTCCAGAGACCCCGCAGATGAAAGAAAAATCATTTACATACATACATATACATATGCATATGTAGATAGAATGAGTTTAAACGCCATTTCCCAGAGATGAGAGAAAGTTGAAGATGCGTTCCCATCTCATACGTAATATCTTCTGGAGAGAGACATTTCACCGTCCAGTAAGATACGTGAACTAGCTGATCTACTTTTGTATAAGTCTAACGAAAGATGACATATCCTAATGTCATAGAGTAGTAGAAACTATATATTATACGTAAAACCAAGTTAAATATGAATGGAAATATATTTTAAATAAACAAACACAAAAATGAAGCCATGTTTAATTTAGTAAGAAACAGAAAAAAGAACAATGTTAAATTAGCTATGTTTATAATTTTCCAATGTTTTTTATCTTTTTAAGTGTCACTTTCTTGATATTTTCACTTTCGTATATAATACATATATAACATTTTAGCATGCTATATACACTCTCTATTGGCATGCTATATATATATATATATATATATATATATATATATATATATATATATATATATATATATATATATATATTATGTATATCTGAATATATATACATAATAAATAGTTGTTATTGTTTATATATATATATATATATATTAATATACATAAGTACATATATACGTGTATATATATTAATATATATAAATGTATATATATATATTAATATATATATATTAATATATATATATATATATATATATAGCATAATATGAAATGAACAATATACAAAATACATAATTGTATATATTTGTATATATTTTTATATATTCTCAAAGTGTAATTTGATCACGTGCAGTAACGTAACTGCGGTAATGGTACTCTGAGGGGAAAAAATTATCTTTGAAAACCCATGAGTAAAGAGCGTTGAGATAATTTGCCTGAATTTTGAATTCTAATGAAATTTGATTCGCACCTTATTTTATTAGTTCATTTTATATTATGCTATTAATGCTCTATCCAGTATATTGAGCTTCAGTCTTTATCCGGATGTTTCACTAATTTAAAGATATTAGTTGCCTCGTATATCTTTTGTTGGATTAACTTCATATATATATATATATATATATATATATATATATATATATATATATATATATATATATATATATATATTAGTATTTGTATGTAGTTAATACCACATCACCGAGGAATGATTCACGTCATTTTTTACAACTTATTTTTTTATTTCGCAGGCAATTGTTCTGGCAAACATCACTAGAATTTGTAAAATGCTTCCATGCATTTATTTATTTATTTTTAGTGCAAATTGTACAAAACAAATTAAACAAAAACTTTAAAAAACTTTAAAAACATGCTGAAACTTGGCGATTATAGCCCGAATTATAGTCTATACTCCTTTTTAACTGATACATTAACTGATACATTAACTGATTCGGTAAATTAAGATTAAACTAAGTAAAACTGAGGTGTTTAATATCTGGGCATAATACTGCCTTGGTCAGAATTTTTGATTTTACTCATCTATGCATTCCCTCTCACTTTGTATCTATCTTACTTGATCTCTCTCTCTCTCTCTCTCACTGTATATATATATATATATATATATATATATATATATATATATGTGTGTGTGTGGGGGGGGGGTGTGTGTGTGTGCGACTGTGTGTGTGCTTATGTGGGTGTGCAAAGTCAAAATGGGTTTTCGGATAAGCGATGCAATAAACTAATATACAATACAAATATATAAACTCAAACACATATAAATGCTATACAAAGACATTTCAATTGCTAGAAAGCAACCATCCTCGGTTGATAATAACAACTTTAATATATACATCTCAATATATATATATATATATATATATATATATATATATATATATATATATATATATATATATATATATATATATATATATATTAATTGAATGACATCATAAGATGAGAAATTAATCAGATGTTATTATAGTTTAAACACAAGGAGTGATATTGCGCCTTAACTCATGAGTTTTAAAAGAAAAATCTTGCGTTACGGACGCAATATCACTCCTTGTTGTCGAACTTTCACAAAATCTGATTAATTTCTCATGTTATTATGTCATCACTTAATTGTATTGCTCTATACATTATATTGAGCTTTGTTTTTATCGTGATAGTCTACTGGTTAAATATATTATTTATATTTTAAAAATATTATCTTACTCTCTCTCTCTCTGTCTTTCTCTCTCTCTCTCTATATATATACACTATATATACATATATATATATAAATATATATATATATATATATATATATATATATATATATATATATATATATATATATAGTAGTACGTTTTTGAAAGGCTGTGGGCAATGCAAGTTGTAAGGAACAAAAACAATAACAATAAATCGAATACGAAATATGACTTACTATTTATTTTTCCTTTTTTTCTAAATCTTACATAACAGCAAGAGTGTTTTTAGCTGTTCGTGTGATGTCCGGGTGATGAAAAATCACTATTTGATATTTCGGGAAAAGACATCCTTTTGTCAAAAATAATTAAACCTCTAGAACAATTTTTTTTCTTCTCCGACTGTGTAGAGAATACTATAGCAGTCTCGCAAGGAATGTAAATCAAATTAAATTCAATTTTAAGGTTATGTTAAATATATTATTTGGTGTTCAAAAATATTTGTGTAATGTTCGTTAAGTGTATAGTGTTGGATAAACTGTTAATTTTAATAATATATATATATATATATATTTTTTTTTTTTATTCATAATTTTTTTTTTATTAAGCTTATATTTGATTATTTACTTTTATTTCAGTGTGTTTTATCTTCATATTTTTATTTTGTTTATCTTTCTTTCGTATTTAAAAAAAATTAATATAAAGTAAAGTAATTAATCTCACATTTTAAATATTCTAGATCTATCAAACTTATCGATTATCATATATTTAAGAAATGTTACTAATTGTGAGTTTCGTCAAATTAGTTTATCGAATTAACTTGATATATTTACTATAAGATAAAGGGGGGTAACTCTGGATTTTTTTTAGGTGGAAATCTGTATAACAATATTAGTATATATATATATATATATATATATATATATATATATATAACACATATATACACATACATGCATATATACATATATATATATATATATACATATTTATGTATTATTGTTTGTTTAATTGTTTATTTATATATATTCTTTATTTTCTTTACATATTTTGTAATTATTATTTACTTTTTTAATTTATTATATTAATTATTTATTTAATATTTGCATGTTATTTGTATACATTCTATATGTGTTTGGATTACTTTCTTAATAATGCTAGGTTATGGGGTGACTTATTTTGGTGGGTTAGAAGAGTATGTTGAATCTGATTTTGGGTTTGTGGTTGAAAGTGTGTTAGGATAGAAGTTCATATGGCGAGGGGCCTATTTGATTGTGTGGGTGTGTGGTGATTTATTATAGGAGGTAAGTAATGAGTGAAGTGGTGGAAACGGAGTCTATTGAGTGTTAGATATGGGGGTTGGTCGGTGGATGGGGGGTAGATATTATAGAATGAAGGGTGAGTGGAGCTCGTGACGCTGATTGAGTGAGGGGTTTAATCTGGAGATGAAGATTGATTCTGTGATTCTAAGGTCACCAATGTTTCTGACAGACGCTAAGATGGAGACATGAATATCACGATGAGTGTTTGAGCAAATCTCTGTGTGTTTGTGGAAAGAGGATACACGGGTATTCAAGTGCTCCTTTATGCGCAAGTGTAGCGGTTATGTAGTGTTGAAAATTACGCTACAAGACCGCTACACTTCAGTTTACTGCATGAAATCTGTTCTAATGTTGTCCTGTAATTCATGTTTTCTCATGTGTTAGAGTAACACATTGAATACGCCTGTTTTGAATGAGTAACTTATATTTTAATGCTCATCAACCAGTTTGAGAATTTTCTATTTCGAATATTTAGACAAACGATATTATCGCTTGAGTCTGAGTAGATAGACACTGCCCCCCATATTCCTTTCTTATTTATTAAGATACCCACTCTGCCAACAGTTATTACCTTTACATTGTTTAACCTCCTGTCACTTTACTTACTTGTTTGGCTCATGCGCATGGGACGTAAAATTATCCACAACTTCCTAAATTGGTATTCCTGATTAATTACAACTCCGTAACTCTTGGTATTCCTTAACATGTTTGTTACACAAACACCGTTTCACTAATCGGGGAAGTAATCAGAAGATTAAAGTTTTCTAATGCAGTCATCTCAATTTACAACTATCCGGCTTAGCGGTTGCTAAACATCACAATGATTTTGATTTCTCCAGTATAATTTATGTTGCACCATTCCAACCATGTTAGGCTTATTTGATGTGTAAACGCCATACAGCTGTGAAACATTACTTAATTGGTTTAATTTACCGTGTTTAAGCGCTATTTAAATTCCGGAACGTCTATAGTACACACTTTATTTATTTTCAGTTATACGGAATATAATTTTGTTTTAAGCCGTGACAATTACATTTAGTAAACAATGTATTGATTTGAATTTATTTTACGGCATATCAATAATGTGTGTTATATACAACGTAAATATATGACCTAATTGGAACGATTAATAAAATGCAACGTGTTACTTGATCCAGAGCTGATAAGGATAGTTTGAAAAGATTGCACTCGTTTTTCTATTCATATAAAGTGCGGTATGTGCATGGGTCTCATATATTTGTGTGTAAATGATCAAGTCATAAAATAATTAACAGATAAATATGCATTTTGTAACAGAGCTATTAGTCTGTAAGTGTGTCTTAAGTGGACAATGTTTCGTTTAACTTAGTTTAACGCAAATAGGTTGGAAAGGGGGTTGACTGCGTTCGAGCAAATACAGATATCTTTGATTTAAAAAAAAACATCACTATTTATTTGACATCAATTAATAAATCATCTCAACTTTACAGTTTTGGGGAAGTATTATAATATGTTTTAAGCGGTGTATTAATGAGAAGCCGTCTTTCTGAAATATTTCCGATTTACATTAAATTTAATTCAATGTCATTACGCACCAATATACCATGATTCCTTAAATTTGAATTCATTTTAAAGATTTTTTTGAATTTTAGATGTTTTATAAAATCTAAATCATGTAACAGATTCAAACTTTTCATACCGAAATCAGACAGTAATTTTACTAACACTATTTGTTGCTCTTAATATTTATCAATGACATACAATTAGTGCAATAGTGTTTGGTTCACCGCATTTATGTTACCCGCCTTGAGACGGGCGTGCTTCTAGTTACACTATAAAAAAATGAAATAGATGAAAATAATGTTAACAGTATTCCATCATTTTTCAGATGCCGTCCAACATCATATACTTATTGCGAACTAGTTTATGTACTCACAGGCTCATCTTTGTCGATATGACATATGGTGCGATTCGGTACTGTTAGGCTATTCTCGTTGTTCTGGCGACTGTATTATCGGAGAATGCCGACGTGCCCATTTTACAGCTATGTTTGTAAATTACAGGGTACTCATCCGTTAAAGCTACTACTCTAACATTTCGGGAGGAGAACGTACATCCCATAATTTCTCACAGACAAAAATGGATATAGGATTGCTCGCTTATTTTGTTTTAATGTTTGGTAGTCTAATGTCTTTTTATAACGTTACACTACGCTTACCTCGAGATATACTATTTTGAACCAATGTTTGTGTCAAACACACTTTCTGATTGGTTTACTATAATCGCTTAGACAATATACATCTGCAAGCAGGTTAGTAAGATTTAAAAAAAAAAAAATTTTAAGCAGGCAAAAGTGTTTAATATATTTATTTCTTGTTACAGGTTGGTTTTTTTTTCGGTAACGAGCACGGAAGACGTTGGTTGATAGCAAGCGATTATGCGGGGAAAATGAAAATATAGCTTTATTAATAATAAAGTCTAATACTTTAATGTATTCGTGTTTTTTCTTTTATCTCTCTGTATGTTTTCTGAAGTGTGTACTAGTAAGTGTTTCGTTTATGAAAAATCCACATCAAATGCCAACACATAAATCGTTATTGTGTTTTACACTGTCAAACTATTTCCGGTTTTATGAAGTTCAACCATGTAGAAGTGTTTCCAATTAACCTAATCGATGACGTCACAAACTATTGATGAATTGTGAATTATGAAAAAATACTAGTGAGAAAACGAATTACCATATTATCCCACGCTGTAAAAATATTAGTTTTCAATTACATAATGGAATACAGTGAATTAGTCAAATAAAAGTATGGTTAAGTATTTAATAAAGTTAAGGCGGTTGATGGGTAGAATACATTTAAAGAAACAGTAAACCTAATTAAATGTTTACCAACGAGACTCGTCGACAGTCTGAAGTGTTATCTATAATTTGTTATATTCTGCCGCAGTGCTTAATGTGTTTTCATTTTATAGATGAGTCTATAAGATAGCATTCCATCGCTTATGTAAATACTTTTTTAAATGTAGATTCATATAACATCTGAGTATGGGGCAATATATCCATACCATTTGCCAGATATTGGGGCATATTTTCATTCAATGTACGTCAGGCGCGAAAGCATCCCCCACAAAATTATTGTATCATTGTTTTACAGAACATATACTACCCTTTATCTCTAGCCTGAAAGCCAAGAATATTGTTATTTATTTCGGGTTTAACGTTTGACACAGGAACGATCTCAGATAAAATTAACAGTGTTGCCATTGCATCAACGACTATAAGGCGATTTCATAATAATTTAAAAGAAAATGGATTGCGTACGAACATACCATTTCTTTACCGTATTGTGTAGATAGGGATTGTCTGACAAATAGAACACGACCGCTGATTGAAAAATATCAGATATGGTCGATTGTGCAATCGTTTTACAAGAAACTGTTGTTCGAGATGGTCTAATGTGTGTGTTTATTCTTTAAGGCAAATCACCTTTGTACTAATTTTAAACGCGAACACAAAATAAGTATTACATTAGAGTTGCTTATTAATTTACACTTGCTAGACAATTTAAATTTCGAATGCGAAACGTGATACGCGCCAATTTTAATATTCCGAATCTACGAAAACAGTTGCATTTAACACTCAGCCAGACTCCTAACACCTCTTTTACATAATATGATACCGGCATCATGTCTTGTTGTTTTCAATTAAAAAAAAAACACTTTTAGTAAACGTCTGAATTTTGTATATTCGTCTTTTTATTGTGTGAGGTTTTAATTTAAAGAATTTGGAGGTTTTCACGTTTTTAATTCGAACTCTTCTCAGTCTATTTAGTATTTTACAGTTTTCGCCTCGCCAACTCTCGGGCGCTTCCGTTAACTTTCCGAACGTTGACGACACGAAGTCAATGAAACATGGCGCGTCAACTATAAGAGTACCGAATTTATTACCCCAACCTGATTATGTATAGATTTTTGGAGACGTAACGTAATGTATTAATGCATAAATGAACACACTCGATGGGATATGACTGCAACTCTGCATTACCTAGTACATGGTTTGTAACAGTATTCATTTGTTCAATCACAACCCCCTATATTTTGATTCAGTGTCCATGCAGGATTAAAAAGAGATGAAATGGAACAGATTACGAAATACCAATGTCTTATGTACGACATGACAAGAAACTAGAATCTAAGGAAAATCTCCATCATACCAGTAATTATAGGAGAAATATGACTAATGAAAAATAATTTCAAAAGCTATTTGGCCAGTATACCCGGTGAACCGAGTGCAAGAGAAATACAAACAATTGCACTTAAAGGGACGGTTAGAATCTTAAAAGATCCATAGGCTGGAGTGTATGAAATATCCGGTGAATGTCTGCAATCCGATAGGATGCCCTATCTCCAGCAAAAACGGAAAGATAAGAAAAATGATAAATAAAACATTACACATTCACATCATTTGTTCACCTAATTACATTAATTAACTTTTATATCAGAATTATGCTTTTTAAAACATTTTCACACGGAGAAGTATTTCTAGAACACTTTGAAGTATAAAACGCGTCTTCACAGTAAACAAAATATGTAGTTTTTAAGTACACCAATGTATCTTAACATGTTCAAAGTTAAAAGAGTAGTAGATGTATCATATGTAAATAACACAATATAATCAAGATAATTTACCAGAAATCTATTATATATTATACGCATCTACTTTTCTATGAATTACTTTCACGTGCCTCAATTCTCGTAACTGTTGCATATTTACTATAACCCAAAACATATCTAACATATCAAAGGGTATAGAATATGTATAAGAGCATATATGTGAAAGAAAAACATATGTATGAGAGAGAGAAAAAGTGACAATATTCTGCCGACTGCTTTTATTCTATTAGATGTTCACAAAATGTAGAATTCAGATACTTTTTGACAATCGAATCAGCATTCTCATATATGGATCAACAAATTATCGCGTATATATGAAATTGTTTATCGCTTGACATTTTTCTAAATATAGAAAAGCAATGTCTCGTCGCACATGTTTTTCCTGCAAATTTCAAATCAGTATCAATCTTTAATAAATTCCAAGTGCACGTCAGACAAATCCGCGTATTATTTGTTTCTAATATATTAGAATATATTTTCTTGTTTAGAGAATAATTTGTTTCAAAATCGACTATTAATGACGATTGGAGGAAGGAAGCAGAAATGATTTCGTAGATTGCCAATATTTTATCATGCTTAAATATGTATAACTCTACTCTAAACAATGTTAATAGTTTTATTGATATTTATAACAACTAAAACATATGCTGTTATGCAATTTTAAAAAACATCTTAAATGTGGTTCACAGAAAACTAATAGGCACAACTAATTCGTATTTATATATATTAAGAAAAAAGTCAGTAATTAATCGTATACAGGATTCTTAAAATGTGAAACAAATAACCTGCCACCTGAATATTAATATGATAAGCGGTTGGCAGTTTCATATATGACTTGGTAAGGGGAATTAAGATATTAGTTTTTTGCAGTTTTTTTACAGGGAATTATTGACGTCATAATATAAAAAGTACCTAGTATTCTCAAATAGTAATCCATCTGGTACTAACGAGGATCAAGTGAGCTAAAATCTGGTGATGTAAACAGAAACAATGTGTCGAATTGATTTTCTGAAACGCATTAAACTTGCAATTACGTTATTTTGAATTGCAAACATTTTGTTCATCATTTTGCTTATGACTTTTACTACCTTAATAGTTTTCTCGATATTAGGGCCATCAGCCTTTTTTATAGTTACACGGATATTTTTTTAAAATAGTTTCTCCAAATGATTGGGTCAGCAACAATGTATATTTGTTTGTACCTGCATACGTTTACGTTTCATCCTTACAGGAATCGTAAATGTAGAGAATAACTATTAACACCAGTTGTCGGACTCGAACCTCGGAACACCAGTCATGTTTTAAAATGAATTTCGGACGTATTAAGCGCACACGGCCGTTGTTAACAACCCTGTATATAAGCGATATGTTTATTCTATTCAAAGGCAGCCTTCGTAAAGTGTTTTACTATGGAATGGGGCATGCACTGAAATCAGGATAATTGCTGTCTAAATACTACTCACTACCGAGAGAAGCCTACATTTAGGTGGAAGACAACTGATCATATTTTTATTTTATCTACACATGTATAGGTTGCGTCTTTACGGGAATCACCAGTGTAGAGAATAATTATTCACACCGGTCCCGGGAATCGACACTCGGAACACGAGTCATGTTTTAAACTCAAATCACGACGTATTAGCCCACACGGTTGTTGTCAACAACACGATTAATCAACGAGATATTACTACTATTTAAAGGCAGCCGTCTGAGAGTGTTCTACTATGTAAAGGAGCATACACTGAAGCTACAATAACAGCAGTGTAGATACTACTCACTACTCGCAAAGACTAGAATTTGGGGGCGACACATAATTATAAATATTTGTTTTTTATCTATATACGTATACGTTACATCCATACGAGACTCGCTAGTGTGGAGACAAATTATCCACACCGGTCGCCGGAACACAGGTGTTGTTTCACACTCAATTTTCCACGTTAAAGCCCACAAGGCCATTGGCAACAATCCAGTATATTAGTGAGAGATGCGTCCAATTTAAAGCTAGCGGTCGATAAGTAGTCTACTATTAAAAAGTACATGCAATAATAGATACAAATAATTATATATATATATATATAATTCAGATAAATATAATTTAAAGCTAAACGAATGTATAGAATATTCAGTTGTATATGCCTCAATAATTAAATATGAACAGCTGTACTGTGTACGATCGTTTCCAAGAAGATAGTGATTTTTATTGATACTAAGTCTATTCGTAAGAACAGGGTATATGCACCTAAGTTTTAAGTGTAACCATACCATCAAAATTACAGTGTATAGCCTTAATACAGCGATTCGAGAAAATGAGGGTTAATAACTATTACAATCTAAAACTATAAAGCACACCACGCAATAAAACCAAAGATATATAAAGATACACTATAAAAGAAAAAAAATTAAAAGTACAGATATGGAAAATGAAAACACCAATAGAATATTTCTAATATTTTTTTAATATAAAAAATATACGAGAATATATGGTAAAAATAATGTAATTGAGGAGTTAGAAATTAATTAAATTTAAAATATATTCGTTAATATAACAAGTTTACGAACAATTACCCATAAACATGTCTTAATAAAATAGTAGTGATGATAATAATTATAATTATGATAATAATTATTATAATAATGATAATATTAATAATAACAACGCTAATAATAATAATAATAATAATAATAATAAAAATAATAATAAAATATTAAGTACTTATAATAAATATAATTTTAATAAAATCAAATGAAATAATAAAATAATAAAATTAAATAGAAAAATAATACAATTAAATAGAAAAACTGTGATGAAAAGTTTAATAAGACACATTGATAATATGCACGAATTATAATGTAATCATCCATAAACAGGTTAACACCAAGAGTAGTAAAAATAAAATATACTATATGAAAAAATGTTTTTAAAATAAATCAGGAGAAATGTAAGACGTATACGTAAACTATAAAATAATGCACAAATATATAGTTAATGCAAATAGAATATGTGATACATATGTAACGATGCAGTGACATACTGTCATATAATTACATATAGACTGATGAACATAAAAACACGTTTAATTAGATATAGATTTACATACACGCTGACATATATATATATATATATATATATATATATATATATATATATATATATATATATATATATATAAATACACGTATCTAAAATATACGCACACACGCACACACATATATATATTCCTCGAAAGCATTGTTTACATTTACAGAATGCGTCTGGTTAATTACACTTTTTATTTGTTCATTATTAATGAATATTTGTAATGTAAAAAAAATATATATAAATGCCCCATAAGTTTCACCAACGTTTTCAATTCCAGTGTTGTTAATTTGTTTTATTTGGTTTCGGAATAAATTATTTTAGCTAATACACCTCAAATAACACATTCCGAAACCATTTTTTTTAAATAACGAGTAAATATAAAATTAAGTAGAAAAATATAAATTATAAATTATATTCTTTCATAACTGAAATAGATCTGGTGTATATGAAATGATAACTGTCTATTAAACGAAAATCTAATGTTGACTATGGAAGAAATAACAAATAAACTTTAATATAGGTAAACACTAATAAGAATAAAACATGTGCAAATTCTCATTGGAAAATAATACGTGCATAGAAGAAAAATATGATGTTGCCTTCGAAAATAATATTGTTAGATAAAAATGTAATTAATTCTACGAGAAAATAGATATAAAATGAAAATCAAATATTGCTTTGTATAAAAAATACTCATGAAAAACGAAACTAATTTTCCAACGTAGAATAAAGCTACGGCAAAAAATGTAATTAATCGTACGAGAAAATAGATATAAAATGAAAATCAAATATTGCTTTGTATAAAAAATACTCATGAAAAACGAAACTAATTTTCCAACGTAGAATAAAGCTACGGCAAAAAATTACAAGTCTGATTCAATTAAATCTTCATCGGTAAAATCAGTAAATGTTATAAATAATTCGTTTTTAACCATATTTTCTTCTTTTCTTGTATACGTTTTTCTAGAAAAAAGACGTCTGAAAGAAGCAGCGCATATGCTAGGCAGATCATGCTTTCTTAAGTTGTGAATTAAATACAATGTTCAAAGCGATAATTATAAGTAATAGATTATGACACACTTAACAATACAAATAGTTATAAGTAGTAATAGTATATATCTAGACAAGTTTAGGTTTTAGCCCACAAAACTCGTACTATGAACCGATGCGGAACAGTTAATTTGGTTTTTAAGTGTCTATTGATTAGCCTGGGTTCAAGGTTATGCGACCATGTAAACACATTCATATTTTCTATCAGTCAGAGAAGGTAAAACCTACTTCGACTGTCATCTGCTCTCTTTCTTTTTTGTACCGGTCACGACGTGTAATCCTTTGCTATGTTAAATTAATTTTGTTTACTTTTTATTTTGCAACCTGCATACCTGCATACATGCATCAGCTGTCTAAGAACAATCTAATATTTTTTTTATTGTTTTCACCAGCATCGACCGATTTCTCCGGAGGATAATTCTATGACGACGATACAGAAGGCAATTACCAAATAAGCAAGAACATAAGTCAGTTTTGAGGCAACATATTTACGCTTAACAACGTTAGAATAAAGCAACACTCATATATCGACCTTACTTCTCTATATTGTATGAAGTATCCCCAAAAGTAGTACATGCACATTATACTTATTAAAAAGAGTGGTACTTAATAAGAGTGGTACTTAATAAAGCTAAACATGTTGCCTTGTCGTTTCCGTTATCAAAAGCATCGGATAAATATAGAAAATTTGCAAAAAATCGCAAAGTTGAAGTAGAAATCTTGATTAACCACATATTTACTATTACATTTAAGGATACATCGAAATGTGGAACTTCATTGGCTACGATATTGACCAAGTAGCCAACCCATATGATAAACAGGACACGGATTATTTCTGAAAAGGTTACTATTATAAATTCCGTGATCTAGACTATACCTTTTTTACGATACACTTTAAAATAAATTCCGTGCATTTACCGATATTTTGACTAAGGTTGGTGACGATTGCTTAATGGATTAATACACGAGACTGTACACAAACACAACAGAGTGTCAAACAGACTTAACCGAAAACATGAATTCTGATTTGGCGGAAGTAATAAGTAAAATAATATACACTGAACTTAAGCGATTTTAGATGTAACCCCTTCAACTATTGTAATATTTGGTGTTCGTATATCCGTGTCTCTGTCCCAAATTTGAAATATAATTCATACAGCAAAACGCGCTGTATAAATATATATGTATTAGTAAAACTGTATGTAAACTTATGCATGAAAACCTGAGTTTTTCGGCCAAGCTGTTACGTTCAGCTTTGAAATAGTAATTAAATAACTCATTAACACTAAACTTTGAAACAATATTTTCTGCGGTCTATTCGGCTTACAAAATAAACAAGTCACTTATAGGTCTGTTAAGCTGAGATTTGACAGCATTTTCGTCGGTATATCGCAGTTAACTCTTGTATTACAGTTCAACTGCAATACATAACCCGCATATTAAATTTCATTTTGTATTTTAGGTGCATCCCCCTTTCTCAATAGCATGCCTTATGCGTACTATTATCTACCACGCTAAAAAATAAGTTTATATTCATTCATCTGTCACGCTTAATTCTGAGGTATATTTTTCATTATCTTCTCAGATTGAACTTTGAAATATAAATTTCGTCGTTAAACGCGTAGTGTTAATAGACGTATCTTTTCAACATTCGCTCTTGTTTGATTTATGGATGAAACTTCTGTACCGTCTAACGTCTCTCCTGACAACATACGGAGGCTTTAGAATCATTGAGATATTGGCTAGCGTCGACGGATTCTGGACGTTCTAATCTCACGGGGTCATAATGCAGTTTAAGTAGCGATTACTTTCGCAACAGGAAAGAGAGCGCGATTAACTAATTAACTTACAGGCTATTTTCGACGACCCGCCATAAGTGCTCAGCCCGACCGGACAATCTACGGATAATTCTCATCAGCAAGATGAGATTAGAGTGGCAATCGACATTATTGAACCAATCGTAAAATCTGTGTAGATGGAAGCACACAAAATAGGGGCGCTCAATTAATCCAAGTCTACAAACTTCATGAGTGAAAGGCGTAGGTGATAATCAAAATCGCTTGCTTTAATTGTTCTACTAGATTTGTAAATAGACTAAGGATATGAACGATTTCTCTCATTCCACCATTACCTTCTTTATTGCTATATATGTATGCATATATATATATATATATATATATATATATATATATATATATATATATATATAATTATTCTCATTTATTTAATCATCACATAGTACTTCTTTCCCGTGTTTCATTCTCTATCTCTCTCTTTATTACTCTGCTTTAATCTTCATGTATTCATTTATAGTTTGTATCTATTTTTGTACTTATCTATCCCTTTTACATCTCGCTTTTGTTCATACATTTATGACGATCTACTCTATCTTACACCATTGGCTTGGCCTTTTGGCTAAGATCAAAGTGTAGTATCTGTTCCGATGGATACTGCACCACATACTGGTGTTGTCTTTGCCTTCGGGTCTTGATTTACGCCGGTCAATGGGTCTGCCCTGTGCAGTTCTGGGAGGTCCACCTTCCCAGGCTTTGCTTCCCCTCTTTGGGGAGGAGTAAGTTTATTGCTTACTGTCTGAGGCGCCTCTATCAGGAATGCCGACGGGGCTGCTCAGCCAATTTTTAAACCCCACTTTCTCGACCCGACCTTCGGTCACATCTTACTTGTGAGAGTAAGATAAAAACTGGCCTTGTGCCTAACTCCTGGAGAGGAGTAAATCAATACTCTATCTTACACCTATTTTGACTCGCTTTCACTCACTTACCCTCACTCTGCCCCAATATTTATGTGTATTTAGCTTTTTTTACATTCACATTCTATCGCCCTATTTTTTCATTATTTCCCATTTACACCTACGTGTATACCTCTTTTAAGTTCTTTTCTTTTCTATCCTGTGCCGTTATTACCTCGGTAATACATTTAGTAGTACTTATGAAATAGGAAAGTCACGTTTTACATTAAGACATTAACGACACACTAGCATTCTTATTATGTCGATATAAAAAAATACTACATATTAAAGATAAGCCGAAAACAGTAACGTATTTTAGTGAATTATATCAAAATAATAAATTTAAAACAATTAAAATACTTTCAAGAATAATTGTTTTACAGCATAATTTACTTGTTCTGAATAAATTATATCTATATGATTTCATCAAATACATTACTTCTTTTTTCCTGTTTCGTATTCTTCGTTCCGACGAGATTTCCAGGTGTTTATCCCAGCAATAGTCACTTTTCCTTTTAATTTTCTTATCGTGTTGTCTTAGCTGGTTATGTGGCGTCCTACCGGATGGCAGACATTCAACCAATATATTTTTTACAGATTTTAACCGTCCCATAATGTCTGTTAATGTTTTGATTTTAAATGAAACAATTTTTAAATTTCGTACGTAATACTAAATTTATTTTAACGCCAATAGTTTCAGCACTGTATAATTTAAAAAATCAACATTTTAACTACTGTATATCGTATTCTGATAAAGTTATACGTGTCGGAAAATATTAGAAATCGAACCCCCCCACACACACACATATATATATATATATATATATATATATATATATATATATATATATATATATATATATATATATATTAAAGGAAATTGTAGTTTGTTTGAAGCATTGCTGGTAAATATAAATGTAAGTTTGTAATCCGAGGCAGGAGCAATGCGATATAGGTACCGGAAGGTCGAACAGATTAACAAAAATAAATGAGAAGAGAAAATAAGAATTGAATCTCAAATCAATTTATTAATATTTCACGTTAAAACATAAAATACTAGAGCAGTAAATAGAAAAAAAGTTTACTGTCAAGCAATTAAAAAGTTCCGGAAAAGGTAAACTTTCATTTTCGAGAGCGGAACCTCTGATTATCAAAAGATCAAAAACATGACCGAGTGGTCGAAAAAGCGAGATCTCATTGCTCCTGCCTCGGATTACAAACTTACACTCTTATATATATATATATATATATATATATATATATATATATATATATATATATATATATATACTTTATATGTTCTTTATTTAGTGAATTTCATGAAGCTTCAGCAACCTTTTAGGTTAACTATCAATTTTCACGCATAACTATATTGTTACTTATGTGTTCCATTTTTATTGTGTTGCGTCATCACTTATGTCTACTTTTAACTGACGATTATATCGTGTTACTAGGCGAAATTTATAACAATATTAAAAATAGTATAGTCCACATAATTTGTTACATTACTTTTATAGATTTTCTTTTCTAATATTACCATTTTTAAAAACACATTTATATCAGCGTGATCATTAAATTAATATCAATGTTACTTTCAATCAATTTCTAATACTATATTACTGTGCGTGTTTATGTTACACACATTTATTGGAAAAATGAAAAATAGAAAACAAAATGTTAATATAGGTTATTCTATATATGTAAATAAATATTAAAACGGAATACACAACCACATATCTGAAGTACATTAGTAAATTAACATCAATATTGAAACAAATACTTCGTTGCGTTGGCTACTAATGCATATACTGTGAGTCATTAATCTAAATAAATCCTTCTCCATAAAATATACTGACAAAGAGAGACGGGGAAGATGCAAATATAACTTACAGTAGTCATGCACCAGGTGTGAGATTTCTGAATAATAGAAGTCAGTTTTGACAAAACGTAAACGGATATATGACAAGGGATGTGTAATCGTATACGGCAGAGACAGGCAACCCAGGGGCAATATATGGGAAATTAACAAAAGCACATGAATGAAGATTACACAGAACATCTATAGAAAGTTGTAGAACGAGCACACACTAAAAGTATTTTTTAAAAAACGAGAAGCTTAAAAAGGCTACTAGAAATCACCTACTAACTTTGAAATACATGGATTATAATTCGAAAAATGCACCACCCTCTGCTAAATATTTGACAATATACAACAATAGCATTTAAACGAGCAAGACATGCAGGCGCTAATAATAATTAAACCTGTGGAATATAATTCATTGATATGAAAATGCAATGCCTTTCATAGCAAGAGCGAGAATGGTGTAGCTTTATTTCCCCCGAAATTATGAAAGATTAAATGTACGCAAGATATCTCGTATAATTTGAACTACGTTTGGTGACTCCACTGCCTGACTACAGTGTGCATT
>OY744528.1:90150909-90265909 GCA_963556195.1 Sepiola atlantica
TTAGGTTTCCTCGTAATTTGTTTAGCTGAAATTACTCTGGGAAAACCACTGAGCTCTCGGGTGTCAACAACATATTAAACTTTTGAGGAAAAGGAATGGCTTGCCTGCAAGATTTGTTAATGATAGCAATACTCTGAACATTACTGTCCGTGTTCGTATATTGTTTCTCAAAATGGCGACGCTATAAATGCAAATATGTTTCAGCGAGACAGAGAGTGCATGAGGTTGGCCAATGACAGAATAGATATCATTACGAAACAATATATAGGATGAATGGTACTCTCTTTACATAAATATACAGGTAACGACTCATAATATAAATCTTTGTATATCTAAACAAGCGTTAGTCTCTATAATATTAACAACATTTCTTTAACCCACCAAATAGTCTAATATAACTGTGTTATATTTTACTAGTTATATCATTAAACAGCTGAGATACATTATTTTATACCAATCAGATTTCATTAATTTAAAAAAAATTCAATTAAATATAGAAAAGTAAACAATAATAATATAGGATAAGCATTCGCCTGTTTACCATATATATATATATATATATATATATATATATATATATATATATATATATATATATATATATATATATATATATATATATAAAGTCACTTAGCTATTTAAAATGATTACTATATGAAGCACAATCATACTATGCACTTTTGACGATTGTTATCTCACTCTCTAATTACTGCTATTTGTTATTTTAAATGTGTTCCTTTATGTATTTGTTTCTATATATATTTGTTTTTATTAATTTAAATTTGTGTAAATCATCATATGTGCTTTTTTTTCAGGCAGTATGTCATTTACAATTTAAGAGCGAATTTTTATTGTTATTGATATGGCAAAATTTGATGAATCTCCCACACTTGTTGAAAGGCAATGATGACCTCAAATAAAAAATCACTGCCGAGTTTGTTAAAATTAATCAATCAAATATGCTACGAAGAGTCGTAAATTCCTTGCATAAGAGAATGGAGCTATGCATGCAGAACGAAGGTGGACATTTTGAAAATTTGCTGTAATGTTCAACTCCCATAAAGTAATGTGTTGAATAAACATTCTTTTTTTATATTACCGTATTTTTTAACTTTAGACTTTTTAAAATAAATAGCTAAGTTACTTATGAATCACTCTGTATATGTGGATTCGTGTTTTTCTGTGTTCTGTATACAAAAAAGGCCAGACAATCTATATGAAATCTAAAGTTTATTTTCATGCACAGTTCTCCGGTGAAAACAATCCACGTGTTCACTGAAAGGGAATATAATCCCATATCGCTATTAAAACAAAACAAACATACCCTATATTGATACAAGTGTAATTATATGTATATTTTCTTGGGGAAACAATTGAGGAGGTCTGAAATTTCTAAGTTCACTCCTACCTAAAGGAAGCTCTGGATACCGATCTTTCTTTCAAAAAAATAATATATCATATTTTGAATAAATGTTATTATATGTATCATATTGCCCATATAAGATGATGGCAGTAGACACGAACTAGATAAGTTAAAATCTGTGTGCCGAATATCTGCGTACCCTATAAGGGCAGCACCCCCTCACGACTTTAAATACGTATATCCGAGTTTCGATATGAGTGTAATGTATAATGTCGACTTAACTGATGTCGGATTTTTTTGTTAGAAAAAACATAAGCCTGAACCATAGAGTGATCATTTTCGATTCTAGCCCCCTCCCGATGTTTTCCAAAAAAGGTATATTATATTCAAAGAATATATATTTTTTATGTAATACAATCTAAATAAAGAATATGTGTATTTTATTACGACCACCTCTCCGTTTCCCTGTGTGTATATCTGTCTAACTCTCTGTCTTATTTTTCTGTGTGTGTGTGTATAGCTTATCCAAAGTAACACGTCCCTGTCCGTGTCAATCTATGCTCTTCAAAACGCCGACATACCCTTAAATATAAGTGTATTTATATGCACACCTGGTGCGTAGATATACGGGAACAACTTGTGAGTCTATAGTAGTACCTGAAAAGAGCTAACGCCACTGTTCTAATATGTTACATAGTAACTTAATCTATTTAGAAGCGTAAAGTTAAGAGTATATAAAATATATCTGAATAGCTTAGTGAGTAACATATAAAGCTGACAACACCAACGTTTGTTGTTATTAAAGAAAACTCGACTTAATATGATGGTGCATATAATGCTATCCCACACTTTAACCCGAGCCACACTACGTGAAAATGTTCGTACGTATTTAAATATATATATATATATATATATATATACAAATAAATATATAAGTATATAAATATAAATATACATCCATATATATATATATATATATATATATATATATATATATATATATATATATATATATATATAGTGTTGGAAGTTTCTCAACTATTAAAACTATATTAAAAAAAAAAACTTTTAGTCCCAAGTCTTTCAGTGGAAAATCACTTATGTAAGTGTTGTGGGGTACAAATCACCCCTATTAAAGAACTAATGGAAGCAACCCTCTATAATAAATACCATGGTTGCAAAGACTCAAACAGAGGACATTCCTATTCATGTTTTACCGCATGGTGAAATCTGGTCATCTCCTACCACATTTAGTGGCGTTACTGTATTGCTATGAATAAATACATTGTATATTTTAACCTGTCACAATTTATGGTTGTTATAATTGTGACTCCAAGCACGGGTCTACAACACTGGCGACGAGAAATTTAGTAAAGAACAAACGTGAGGATTTTGATTTTATACATGTAACGAATACTGGCTACCAGAATTACTCAAGAAAGTCACGGGATCATTCGACAAAAAAACTGAATAACGAAGATTCAGACAAGCATTTACTTGAAAAAAAAAAAAACGTCAACCAACTAAAGACGTCGTCAAAAAAGTCTTATTTTGCTGTTGGAAAAAAAAGCCACAAGAAGCCCAAACTACGAGTTAAAACGAAACTCATAAATGGCGTAGATTTACGACAACTGAAAAAAAAAACGACTCAAAGTTTCAGTAAGTACAAAAAAAAAAAATGTTCGTTCTAAAAAGATTGTCTTAAAAAGGCATTAGCATTGAAAAACAAAATTGAAAAGTTACGTCGGATTTTTCCGATTAAAATAAATTTTTCTCTGACTGACTGGCACGTTGAAAAAAAAACACTTTCGACAAGCAGGTACGGCATAACACTTTGTGTTAATGAGAAAATATGATATTCTGTTACGTACTTAAAGCGGAAATTATGGCCAATATTAAAATAAATGCTATGAACTCGTTTTTTTTTCACAAAAAAAAAACAAACTAATTTTTGTAAAAGAAAAAAAAAGTGTACGTTCAACAAAGATTTGAACTAAATACTTACACGTTACGAAAAGAAAATTGAAAAAAAAAAAAAAAGGTCAAACTTTTTTTGTATAAACACAAACGCTGAATTATTTTCTAATGGAAAATTGCCACACAAGGAAAAAATAAATTAAGGAAATACTCGTCAATATAACCAGATACAAAAATTGTAAAAGTTTTTTTTTGTAGAGTTGGTACTATAGAAAAATAATTGTTTTGTTTCTGAAAACGCTTTTTTTGTCATATAAAAAAAAAAAAATGGAGGATTTTTCAAAACAGATTTGGGAAATTATAAAACTTCAACAAAATCAACAATTAGAACTTGACAAAAAGTTTCGAGAATAACAATTGATAGTACAGAAACAAAATGACGAGAAGCAGTTAAGTTTAATGAAATACTTCGAGGAAAAACAGGGAAGAGAAAAGAAAGAAATGATGAAATACGCCGCGGAAGAAAAGTAAGAAATGAACGAACAAATATTGGAATTAAAAAAATTACATTTAAAGCATGAATAAATACATTGTATATTTTAACCTGTCACAATTTGTGGGTGTTATCTTTGTGACCGCTAGCACGGGTCTACAACAGTAAGTCAATTTATTTTTTACAGTTATTATATTTGTTTGTGTCTAACACTAATTTAAAGGGATCATCAGTTGTTTTCCATGAAAAACTGTTTCGGTAATTTATATATCTATATCAATATGTATATATATATATATATATATATATATATATATATATATATATATATATATATCAATATATCTCTCTATATATAGATAAATATTCATATACATATATGTATATATATATATATATAAATAACTATATATATAACTATAAATACATATATAAATATATATATATAAATAAATATATACAAATATATATATATATATATATATATGAATATATATAGAAATATATATTCATATACGTATACGTATGTTTGTATATATACAATATTCGGCACATGCATGCGGGTATGAGCTGGACATGGTAATATAATATAATAGGTAACGTAATTATCTCTTTTGTATTTACTTTTCTGATTTATTTATTAATTGAAACCACCCCAGAAATGTATATATATATATATATATATATATATATATATACAATCATAAATAATTACCTCCCTTTTTTAGATAATTTATTAAAATAGAGTTGCGTACCTTAAACCATACGATTTTTATATATATATTTTTTAATATTTAATATTTTTTATTTTTATATTTTATATTATTTTATTTTATTCTAATTTCTCTTATTTTAATTTCTCTTCTCTTTCCTTCTCCTTCTTTTCCCCACTTCTAAATATAGACTCTCTTACATAACGGCTATTTGACCGGTTTAAGCGTCTCACCGCCTCTTCATTTAACATTTTTTTAGCATAGCGTTTCAAAACGGGTAAAGACTGTTCACGGATGTTTTTTGAAGAAATTCCATCATTTTACCATTTCAGGCAGTGCTGACGAAGACGGAATTGGAGATTAAACCTTTTTCCTATCAGAAACCACTGGTCCATATGTCTGATTTAAATCTGTATTTATAAATCAAAAAATATTACGTTCTTAATTTAATTTAATTGAGCATTCTGCTGGTATTTCCCTTTTATTCTTTTTTGAGTATACCTTTATACTTTATATATCACTCTCTCTATATATATAGAAATAAGTAATTTGCTGGAAGCATTGCTAGGAGTGATAATAAAAGTTCGCATTGCCTTCAACCTTTTTAAAAACTTTATATATATATATATATATATATATATATATATATATATATATATATATATATATATATATATATATATATATGATAATTTTATTTACACAGACATGTACAAAATCTGCGACACTGGCATGTCGATGTTATCGATCAACAGTTACTATAAACTGAGATCTCATCAGGAAGAGTTAGAATCCGATCTTAACCTCAGATCATATTTGGAGAGAATGAAGTGGAGGGATAGAGAAAGAGAAGAAGAAGGAAAGAAATTTAACATTTCAAAAATTAAAGCCGTTAAAAAATTAAAATTAAATATTAAAAAATCAAAAAATCTAAAAATCTAAGAAACAAAAAACAAAAAACAAAAATCTAAAATCTAGAATCTGAAACAGACAGGGCAAATAAATAAATAAATAAATAAATAAAAATATAGGGTGGAAAGAGGAACAAATAATGATGAGGGGAGAGACACATAGAGGAAAAAGAAGGAGAGAGAGAGGGCGTCTGTTGATTCAGATCGGGAGGGAAGGAGGGGGTGGTAGACATGCACGAATCAGGTGTCAAAAAACCGTCGAGTTTATAAATGTATTTTTCCAAGTGAACTGTAATATTGTGTATATGTGTGTATGCGTGCGTGCAAACTGGGCTGATTGTTATGGTGGTGGGGCGGTGATCAAATGTGTCGCGATTCTGGGTTTATATTGTCTTAATAATTTGTCTGGAGTTAATTTGAATAAATAAGTATATTCGTTAAATGTAACAGGAATAGTAGTGATAATAATAATAATAAAAATAGGCTGTTACTATATAAAAAAAACAATACAAAAAAAACACCTCCCCACCAACTGAAAATTTTGTCAACACAACTATCATTTTTATTTTTATTAGTAGTAGCATTTTTGTTTGTAGTATTATTTGTAGTAGTACTGTAAGCGGTAGTATTGGTTGGTATTATTATTGTTGTTGTTATTATTATTATTATTATTATTATTATTATTATTATTATTATTATTATTATTATCATTATTATTATTATTATTATCATACTCACAACGATTAACACTAATGGTCATCTTCTGTATTTTTCTTTACTCTTAAATACCCTCCTTTTATGCTTATCCATTTATCGATTAATATTTCTATATTTCTTAGATTATTTTTTAGATTATATTTTTTAGATTATTTTTAGATTATCATTATCAATTATTTATTACTACTATTATTAATATCTCAAACTTAACTATTTGACATTGAATTATTTTCTTCATTTTTTTCATTTTTTTCATTTTTTCATTTTTTCATTTCTGTACTTTTTATCAAGATAATTATTGTTATCAGTGGTGACACCATGTCTGACGTTACTATCATAGTTATTGTTATTTGCAGCAATGAAATTAACAGTATCACTATTATTATTAATAATATTGATATTGCCATGTTTTACCGTTACCTTACTTTTGCCTCCACTGCCATTTTTATTATTATTATTATTATTATTATTATTATTATTATTATTATTATTATTATTATTATTATTATTATTATTATTATTATTACTACTATTATTGCCACCATTATGACTACTTCTATAATTTTTCACTATCATCATTACTATTGTTAAGATTACTGGGATTACCACTCTGATTACTGTTGTCTGTTAAACCACTATTTTTATATGATCAGCATTATTGCAACCATTAACCCATATCATAATATCGGCAAACATTATCTTATCATTATTTAATATCATTATGATAATCACTACCCCTAGGATTCCTAATATTCCTTAATTATTCTATTTCTTTCCTAAACTATTATTTTTATAAACTCTAAAATATTATTGACCACTATTATTATTTTTATTATTATTATTATTATTATTATTATTATTATTATTATTATTATTATTATTATTATTATTATTATTATTATTATTTTTATTATTATTATTATTATTATTATTATTATTATTATTAATAATTAATAACGCCAGCATTTTCCAGTTATTCTTTTAGTTATATATTTTTTTAATATTTTTTAGTATTTTTTAGTATTTTTATTATACTTCATTTATTATTATTTTCATTATTTCACCTCAATTATTAGGGGTATCTATTATTATTATTATTATTATTATTATTATTATTATTATTATTATTATTATTATTACTACTACTATTCCTGTTACATTTAACGAATATACTTATTTATTCAAATTAACTCCAGACAAATTATAAAGACAATTTAAACCCAGAATCGCGACATATTTGATCACCGCCCCACCACCATAACAATCAGCCCAGTTTGCACGCACGCATACACACATATACACAATATTACAGTTCACTTGGAAAAATACATTTATAAACTCGACGGTTTTTTGACACCTGATTCGTGCATGTCTACCACCCCCCTCCTTCCCTCCCGATCTGAATCAACAGATGCCCTCTCTCTCCTTCTTTTTCCTCTATGTGTCTCTCCCCTCATCATTATTTGTTCCTCTTTCCACCCTATATTTTTATTTATTTATTTATTTATTTATTTGCCCTGTCTGTTTCAGATTCTAGATTTTAGATTTTTGTTTTTTGTTTTTTGTTTCTTAGATTTTTAGATTTTTTGATTTTTTAATTCTTAATTTTAATTTTTTAACGGCTTTAATTTTTGAAATGTTAAATTTCTTTCCTTCTTCTTCTCTTTCTCTATCCCTCCACTTCATTCTCTCCGAATATGATCTGAGGTTAAGATCGGATTCTAACTCTACCTGATGAGATCTCAGTTTATAGTAACTGTTGATCGATAACATCGACATGCCAGTGTCGCAGATTTTGTACATGTCTGTGTAAATAAAATTATCATATATAAAGCTCTATTTTGATATTGAGCACTTTTTATAAACCCGGTTAAAATTCTCTGGATTACCACCCTGTGGATATTTTTTCTCCTGGATTATTACCATTATATATATATATATATATATATATATATATATATATATATATATATATATAGTCTCGGAAGTTTCTCAACCATTAAAACTATATTTAAAAAAAAGTCTCAAGTCTTTCAGTAGAAAATCACTCATGTATGTGAATTTATTTTGTACAGTTATTATATTAGTTTGTTTCTAACATTATTTTAAGGGGTTATCAGTTGTTTACCATGAAAAACTGTTTCGGGAATTTATATATATATATCAAAATATATATAAATGTATATATGTATATAAATATATATGTTTATGAATATATATATATATAAAATATATGTATATAAATATATAAATGTGAATATATATATATATATATATATATATATATATGTATATAAATATATATGTATACATAAGTACATATATATAACAATATATACATATATATCTATAAATATATATATATATTTACATATATATATATATGTGAATATATATATACAATATATATATATATATATACATATATGTCCATACAAATATATATACACATATATATATATATACACATATATATAGATATATATATATATATATATAAATATATATATATATATTTACGTATATATATGTAAATATATATATATATATATACATATATATATATATATATATGGATATACACACATATATATATACAACCTATAGTTAAATGGTAAAAACTCAATATACGAGATAAAGAAATTATGAAGATAGATGGACGAAGAGTGATAAACATGCACGAATGTCCAAATTTCTTTCAAACTTCTATTGTTCAATGCAAGGTATATTCTTTAATAACATTATGTTAATTAGTCCTTCCTAAAGCCAAGGCTTTTCAAAGATCGAAATCTTATCATCAGAGGAATTATATATATTGATAAGTTTGCAATAGAAAGGCCACAATTGAAAATTTGAAAAAATATTGAGAAAATTGTGGATAAGGTGTCTAATGGAAGGAAGTTTCGATGGACAAGAAAAAGTTTCGTGGGGGCATCACAGAAAGGCGTTCAAAATAGAGTAAATCCAATGGTGAAAATTCAGTTCAAGTCGTAGATGGAGCGCACTTTAACGGAATAAAAATGAAGAAATCTGGCCAATTAAATGACCAGATTTCCCTGGCCAAGAAATGAGTCATAAGCGAATAACATTAGCAATGGAAAAATTATGTAGTTCTGAGAAAATTAGCGCTAAGTTAAAATCAAGGTCAAATTAGGAGGTGTGAAGGAAAGAGCAAGGTGTGGCAAATGGTAGGAGGGTTAGATGAAAAGGCCATGACTGCTGATGGAAAAGGGAGTAGGGGGAGTGAAGGGGGGTCTAGTGATTAAGTTATTTTTAGCATATGCTAAGTCCGATGACAGTAAAGATCGGTCGTGGTTGAGAATTTTTGTCGATTTAGGTCAATTGAGTGTATTCATTATTTGAATAAGAAGGAAAAGGGGAGCCGTGATTAAAGACGGGTTTCGGGCGAGAGACAATAATAATTTCGAAATTAAATGAAAAAGGAGTTTCCCAGGGGAAAAAATGGGGTTTCAAAGAATTGGAATCAGTAGTTTAAATTTTGAAAAAGTACTAAGCCGGGCAGAGATATAGGGTTATATATTTAAAAGATTTAAAAGTACTGCATATTTTAAAAGGGATTCCCAGTTGATTAAGAGTATGATTAAATAAGACCAGCCCAAAAGTAAAGTTGAAAAATTAAATAAAAAATCAGATAAAAAATAAATAAGTAAGGCAAGCTCAATGTATAGTTAGATCTCAAGCCTTTCCTACTTAATCAAATTAAAATTTAGGGTTGGGGATCAATTTGGGGAAAAAAAGAGTATGTAACAATTGATATCAGTTATGAGTTTTCTAGGGTATGATTAGGTTGAATCATGTAAAATGTAAGATTATCACTAGTGCGTTGAGGTTATGAATAGCTTAATAGGGGAAGCAAATGGGTCAATTGAAGGGGTAACTTCGGAGCGTAGTTAAAGGAGAGATAAAGGAAAAACTATGATGAAGATATAGTCGGTGAATAGGAATATATACAGGGTCGATGTAGTGGATAGAAGGGAGATGAAATAAAAAAGCATGAAAAGAATGGAAGAAATGGAAGATTGTATGCGAGGGTTTGCAAATAGAAAAGAAGAACATGAAATGAAAACGGGAATTATAGTGTAGAGTATGATTAATGGTATTAAAGTTAGGGCGGTTAAGGGTCGGTGGGTTGTAGGGAGAGTAATGTTAGTTTTCAAAATACAATAAGCTGTATGGGTTAATATAGTTGTTAGGAGTACTAGGGAGGATATGTAATGTTTTGAGATGGTTATTTGTAAGGTTGGAGGAGTTAAGAAATAAAGATAAACAAATTAACACATTTTAGAGTTTAAAAATTAGTCTAATGCTAGAAAAAGGGTTGTTGGTTTGGAGGATGGGTGTCAGAGGGGGTAATGAAATTAATGTATTTAAATTTTCGTTTGTGCCTACAATTTGAGATGAGCTCCTTTTTCGAGTTAATTATGTTTAAGATTTTAGGTGGTGTGTCTACCATAATGTTTCTAGTGTACATAGTTGGCAGAAAATGGATCCGTGAGTGTAAGAATTATATCTTTTTAATATAGCCAAACGTAGGGAGTAGGTTATGTTGTGAATGTAAAAGTGTGTTATTAGATTGTATAGAGAGGTGCTAGTGCTATTATTATTGTTGTGTTTGACAGAGTAGATATGGTTTGCGATTCGGGTCTTAGTGGGGAAGGCTTTTGCTCCAATATAAGTGTGTATTTTTTATGGGGTTGTTGTTGTGGTATTTGTGTTATTTATAGTATCGAGGGATGTTCTAGGTTTGTATGCTCAAGTTCTGGACCACATTTAAGTCGTGGTTTGTTAGTTGGAGAAGATGAGATATTTTGAGGGGTAAGGTCAAAACTATTATTAGTTAGTGGGGTTGTTGGTTAGTGTGGGAGGTGTTATTTAGGGTTTCGTTTGCTACAGGGAGTTGTAGAAAGGGAGGGATGTATGGTGAGTGGGGAATTTGTGTGTTGGAATTGGTTTGCACCATGGCGTTATGGGGGAATTGTTTGACAGTACAGGCATAGATAACGTTACTTTGTATGCAATTACCATATAAATAATGATATATCTAGAACGTATAGTTACCACGGCTGCAGGAGGTTTATTGATGACCTGGTCTGTATAAATGATAGAGAGGAGTTTGAAAATACTAAACATTTAATATATCCTAGGGAATTAAAATTAAATTGTGAACATACAGGAATACATGCTACCTTTCTAGATTTAGATATAAAAATTGAGGATGGTAGATTTATTTATAAAATGTTTGATAAAAGAAATTCTTTTCCCTTTCATATCGTTCGTATGCCGCATAAAAGTAGTACCTGTCCTATGTATATATTTTATGGGAGTATAATGTCCGAATTTCTAAGAATAGCCCGCGTTACTTTAAGGTTAATGGATTTTATACCTCCAGTCACTTCATTAGTAATAAGAATGCTTAAACAAGGTGGAGATAAAAATAAAATATTTAGACAGTTAAATAAGGCAATAACACGCTATCCTGACGCTTTTAAATTATATGAAATAAATCAAAAGAAATTGATAAAAGAAATCCAAAACTCTACTATAAAAATGTATAACATATGTAAATAGTCCATGATAAAATAAATAAATAAATGTATATATATATATGTATATATGAAATATTTTTATAAATATATATTTTTAATTTTAAAACATTTGTAGACAAAGAAAATAACCAAGGGAAAAAAGGGGGGTTATTATAATGGAATCATCTCACTCTATAAAATAGATGTTCTGTAAAATAGTAAATACCCACTTTGAAAGGAACAACACAGGTAAGGAAACTATATTTTAATACTTTAGAAAAACAAATCTGGAGGCAAAACTAAATTAAATATTTGTAAACTTTTTAAATTAAAAAATAATTATTAAATAGGGAGGTGGTGTCTGATCAACACTGCTGGGATGCCATGATAAAGAAATACTGTTTTGTTTTTAAAATCCCGAAACAGTTTTCATGGTAAACAACTGACGATCCCTTATATATAAAAACATATATAAAAATATATTTATATTAGAGTATATTCTTGGAAGTAAACTAAAATAGTGATTGCAGTAAATTGATTGACTTACTAGACTAAAATCTTTCAACAAAAATTTTTTTTTTTTTTTTCCCCAGTTTTGAAGGTTAAAAGAACTTCCGAGACTATATATATATATATATATATATATATATATATATATATATATATATATATATATATATATATATATATATATAAGTAAATTTCGCGTACAACAAAATCGTAGGATAAATTACAGAGGAAACATTATTTAATCAATGAAACGGGCGGTGGAAAAAAAAGATAATTGCTAAAATTTTCTCTAAAACCTTATCGTCTGACCCGTTAAGAGGAAACGTAAGAATGATAAATAAAAAAACTAAGAAAATTGAATGAGATATGAGGGGGAAAATATTGTTTCAGTTTGAGAAAACGATTGAGAGAAAAAAAAAGTAACTCCTAACGTTATGGTGGCTTTGAATACTTTAAATATCTCCAACTTATGCTTCAAAATCAAGACCGACAGAACTTAACCATGGGAGTTCCAAATAAATAATGCAAAATGACGGGCCAATACATTTAACACCATTAATTATAGCAACTTTACGTGCAATGGTGCTTTTTATGATATTGATGATATTGTCAAATGAATTTCGTCTTCTACTCAACGTTGTTTTACAGCAACTATTTATAGAGTAGTTTACACTACTCGAACCTTTTTCTCTTCTTTTCGTAAGGATGGTTTGCCAGCCATTCAAAAGAATTCTGTTGTTTATAAATTCATGTGTCAGTGTGGAGCTGACTACATAGGCAAGACATCCCAAAAATAAGAATTTAGAATATATCAACACATACCACGTGATATTCGCTTACACAAGGTTTCGAGATCATTCGGGTACTTTCAGGCACAGGAATCAGCCATCGGTAATACCCTCGTTAATACAAATAGTTGTTCTGACAACTATTCCTATGGGTAGTTTTCTGTTTTACACAGTGCCAGGTCGAACTACGATCTCAATATTATTGAAGCGTTAGTTATTAACAATTCTCGACCTTGCCTGTGTAGACAAAAGATTTTGAAGCACTATAACGTAGAAGGTTACTTTGTTTTTCTCAATCGTTTTCCCCAACTGAAACAATTTTTCACTCATATCTCATATATGTTTCTTCTGAAATATATAAATATATATATATATATATAAATATATATAAATATATATACATATATATATATATAAATATATATGTATATACATATATATATGTATATATATATATATATATATATATATATATATATATATATATATATATATATATAAGAGATTTACATATATGTATAGTTTAGAAGCGCCGTTAAACAATAATTTGAAATTTTAGAATCAGTTAACATGATGCGAGATTTTGTAAAACAAATGAAATATTTATGAAATCAATTTTTGATCCAAATTTTCGATTTTCACAAACCTTACTCATGGTACAGACATTATTTTCTTCTTTTTCAATTTTTTTTTCATAGTCGAAGTCTTACAGCTTGGCCGAAGATCGATATACAGGTGTTATGAAGATACTGTTTTTCTTTTTTTTTTTTTTCAATATGTCTGAATGTGCAGCGTAGCGCACTGAAACCCATGTGTAAATCATTTTTTAAAATCCAAAGTTCCGGTTTTCACAAACCTTACTCATGGTACAGACAGTATCTTCATAACACCTGGATATCGATCTTCGGCCAAGCCGTAATACTTCGACTATAAAAAAAAACAGAATAGGAAAATAAGAAAAATAATGTCTCATTTAGTTTAAATTCTTGTGTTAAATATTTACTAAAAAAATAAAACACAGCATGTTGTTAGGAAAGTACCAGGATTGTGAGAATTTAAGAATACACCGTATTTTACATTTAAGAAAGTAAACGTGGTTTATATTTAAGAAGCCATGACGTAAAATTAAATTGTCCACAGAATGTATCTTGCTCAAAATAAAAATGACTTCTTTGATTGTAAGCATACTTTTCTTGAAATGTTATTTAATATAAGTTAAATGAAAGAGATGTATGTTTAATTAATCAATGTTAATGTAGGTTTGAAAATAAATACATTTTTTCGTCGATTCAGGCGTAACTTGTATTAGATAAGAACATTTGAATGTTAGCTAGTCATAACACTCATAATTATCAGCCGCGGAGGGGTAAAAAAACGATAGCATGCACTATTATTGAGAGCATGTTTGTACTTGCTTGTGAACTTAGCGAGAAATGTGATGTTGACAAGTAGATTTACACATCGATCGTTTGTTAACACACAATAGAAGTCGATGTGTAGAGGTTATATAAATGTTTACGTTACTCATATATTTTTCAAAATAATTTTGAGACGATTATAGTTGCTTATTTTTGATAATTATACGAAATATTACACAATATAATTTGTTATCAAAATGTGCAATTAATCACCAGTAATCAAATGTATTATTTGGATTATTCGGACTAATGTTATCATCTTGAATATATGTTATTCTTACAACGTTTCAGCCGATGTAATATCTGACCTTTTACAGGTTCATCGTGTCGAACTTTAAAATCTATATATAAAACTTGAGAATTCCGAATGTACCATTTTATTCACTCTATGGGTTTACTTGTACTTATTCTCTAAGTCATGAGAGGGTAGAAATATTAAGTACTTCGTAAGTGCATTCTTAGTATCGCCCGAAATGTGGACTGAACTTTTAATCTTGAGAGGACTGTAACTTAGAACTGATCATAACTTAGCAATGGTATTCGTTTCATAACGGCTCTTACTCACATGGATAAAATAAAAGGATGCTGTTTGAAATTCTGTACAGATGTTCGGGTTCGACATTACTGCTCCCGAGTTGTTATCAACATATGTAATCACTCCCAAATAATCGCATGCATTATTAGGATTATAAAGAGAGCTTTTACTACCTTGGATGTTATTTTCAAAATATTTAAGCTGATGTAATCTCTGACCTTCTTTTGATGCATCTTGTCTAACTCGAGAATATGTGTGCCAAACTTGGCAATCTGTATGAAATTGCATAAGACTTTTACCCCGTCATGGCAGACGTAATAAGATCACGCTAGTTGAGTGGATTGAATGCCGAGTTCCGTTCCAAATTCCGTATAGATTCTCGAGTTCGATGAACAGATACTAGAATTCGAAGAAACGCACTTTAAGAAGGTCGAAGGTAATATCGGCCGAAACATTGTGAAGAATGACATCCCTGATAACAACCTTAGTCCGAATAATCCAAATAATGCAAATGATAATCACCTGAAGGATCCCGAAACATAAGTAACTGCACATTAACTGCGTTTGAATCCCCTTGTTCATACTCAGTAGCATTCCGTAAAAGTCAAAGGTTTATCGATTTTACAATACGTATTCCTGAAACTGGAAGCTATTTTTAGAAATGAATTATCCTAAATATATGCGTCTTCTTCGTAAGTAATTGCGGCGTCTTCTGTCAGTTATCAATGACTTCCGATCGGTTTTCTCCATTACCGTACGAATTGAAGTTTAATCAGATAAATTAATACTTGTAACAGAGAGAATGTGTATATATATAGTGTGTTTGAAGAACATGGTTCAAGTGTATAATACAATAGTCAGTCTGCCCAATGCAAAGAAATTTCAGTTTTTACAAACTCATTCATAAAAAGGAATAAAGCTGAAAATAGTTTTTAATGACAAAGTATATAAAGATAGAGGAATGAACTTTCCAAATAAGTTGAAACTTATGATACTCCGGTGAATCACTCAGTTTTGTATTCTGTTTGATTCAGCGCTTAATTTTCTCCAATGGCAGAGGGATCGCATGCATCAGAAATGTTTGTTCTGTTAGTTGTTCTATCCACAGGCGTGTTATACATATCCGTACATATTCTCGCAGTAAAACATACTTGAAGAGGTTGTGTAATTTAGTTTATTCAGACTACTGTGCTCATCTTGAGTGGTATTCTCACTGTTTTTATCTTGAACAGTAGTCCGAATAATCCTAATTATACAAATGTTCAATCGGCATCTAAGAAATTTAGAAGAATACTTCAGAAAGTTATGTTGAAAAAAACAATTCTTTGTTCTTTAATGTTTACAAAGTTTTCTGAGCACGTGCTATCTTTTAATTGAAAATATCTATATTATTTAATTAAACATGCAAATGGAAATCTCTATTTTCCTAAATCATCCAGTGGTTGTAGTATGAATAAGTTTTTTGTTATTAATTTTAATTATAAAAAGTAAATGATGTAATATAAGAGAACTGACATTGGCCATTTTCGTCATGATGGAGTTAATATATATTAAAAGCGATTCATCTTGCAATTACATTAATGGTGCAATGTATATAGCGCCCGAAAGGTTTATGAGAGTATTGACGGTTTTGCATTTCAGTAATACATTTTAAATGTGTTGATCTTAACACCATCATTCGCTTAGTATTAAAAGATACTAGTAATTGTGGGAAAAATAGTTTAATATTTTATATAATTATTAAACTGATAGCGAAAATACGTAGAGCAATGCGATGTTGTATATAAATAATGTCATAAGATGCTGCTGTTTCGGTTTAATGTCCCGATTTAAGCAATGTTTCTTACCATAGAAATCTATGGTACACATAAAAAAAACATTGTGGTACAAGACAATGATATCCCGTTTATCTGCGCACCTTACACGTAAATTTGAGCTGATGAGGCTAACAATATTTTGCTCACTATAAGATCGTTTTTCTTGACTTAAAGGGCCCTCACGCCGTCAGTAATTGTATGGTGTCAATCAGAACTTTCTCCGCATAATCTACGAGGAGAGGAGTCAGATTTGTTTTAACAATTATCTAATGTTTAATCTACTTATAGGCTAAAGTTTACATAACCTGCGAACCGACAGCTAGTAATGAAAACTGCCGGTAACAGGCTGGGGTCTGGCGCCGGTCATTAAACAGACATGGGTTACTTTGGTATTTTCTGACTGATCCTATTTGTGGAGCTCTTTTTGTCTTTTTGTCATCACAGAAAAGTGTTCGATTGCTATTATATGTGTATACTTATTGGCTTAAAATGTATCTTTTGTAAGACGGCAGTGTGAACTAATATTTTAAATGGGTGAATATTTAAAAAACTGGAGATGTATTTACAAGAGAACTACTCTCGCATTAGCAAAACTTACATTATGTTGTACTAGAGTATGGTGTATTCAATCCCTTGATATATTATCATTAGTTCATTCAATATATTAAGATCATTTTTAGACACACCAAGATACACACAAAGACACACATACACATATATATTATTACAGAACTAAATATGAGTTTCTGGGTATTTTCCTATATACCTTAATAACACAAACTACATGCGAAAATATACTTTAAATTTGGGATAACATTATCGTTAGAAAGCTATGTTTTAATTTTTCTAAATTGTAAGTCATGATTAACAAAACAGTCACTTAACTCTCACATAGCAACCTATTTTTACAATCGCTCATAACAGTGTATGTTAATTCAATAGATCTACAATATTCTTTAATGATTATGCCAGCATTTAGAGAAAATATAAAATGTTTCTAGCGAACGTTTCAATCTACATGAATGTGAATGTAGATACTACTAACACATCTCTCAATTAGATGCTAAAATAAAAAAAAGAACGGCTAGCATTATATTAGAACAGGTAAAACACTATTAAAGTATCAGTAAAATTATTTCGCCTAATAACACAATTTTTAAACAACTTTTCTCCTTACGGAGATGAAAATTCAAATACAATGCTGCTAAACATTATATGTATCTCAAGTTTGATCAAAATCAATTACATTATTTTGATTCTTTCAAATGTCTTATATTTAAGCGGAATCAAGCAGAAATCGTAATTCAGATAATCTTGCTTAATAGTCATGCTATGATTTTCAATGAACTCTAATCCTGATATAGTTGATGTTTAAATAAGTGTGTGTGCCCATGTTATGCTCTATTAAGACTTTGGAAATACTCAAACGAAACTGAAATTTGACAAATATGTATTAATTAGTGTCTAACCCTTATAGCTAAAATAGTAACAATTAAAGATTATTTTCTATTTATGAACGGTTTTCACCAACTCTTATTAACCTAAATTTAAACTAAATTATAAAGAAATATAGCTAACGCAACCCATTGGTAAGTGTATCACTTATGTTCTTAAATACATAATGATCGATTTATTAGGTAATTGTTGTGGGGTACAAATCACCCCTATTGGAGAACTGATGGTATCAACCACGTATAATAAATACCACTGGTTGCAGAGACTAAAGAGAGAACTTCATACCATGTTTTACCGTATGTTATGAACCTGTACATCTCCTACCACATTAATGGCGTTCTGTATTGCTTCATGATAAATATATTGTTATATTTTAACACTGCCACTATTTGTGGTGTATTTCTTTGTGACCCCTAGAACGGGTCTACAACAGTAATGGAAGAAACCTATATAGAGAGACATAAATTAATATATGTATATATATATATATATATATATATATATATATATATATATATATATATATATATATATATATATATATATATATATATATGTGTGTGTGTGTATCTTGGCAGCATCTTTTCTTTTATACAAGTATCATTAAAAATAACGGACATCTTGTGTCTGGTTATTTTTTCTAAGATCTTTTCCGTTTTCCTGATTAGGTTCTTAGTTTCAGACGGAAACTGGCTGATAAAATTGCCATAGCTTCCCAAAGCGCTTTCGCAATTTTATCAGCCAGTTTCCGTCTGAAACTAAGAACCTAATCAGAAAAACGAAAGGATCTTAGAGAAAATAACCAGACACAAGATGTCCTTTATTTTTATGATACTTGTATATATATATATATATATATATATATATATATATATATATATATATATATATATATATTTATATATATACCAAACTACATATATATATATAGCTTGAAATAAAATAGACAAATAATAGTCCAATATGATAATAATTATAAGCATAATATTATATAAAATAGATCGAATGAATGTTTTAAGTTTTGCGAAAACAATAAACCAACTTATATGTGGCATTTTGAAAGTAAGAATTATACCCTAGTAGAAAAATAGCGTTAGTATGTTAACAGTTACTGACGATATTAAATAATACATAATATAATCATTAATACTAACATTAGTCCATCCTTAGACGTACGAAGCTTATTCACCAAGGTACTTTTAAAGGAAAAAATAGACATAATCAACAATAATATATACAATAACCTATCTGCCTCTCAATTTAAAAGTAATGAAAAATACTAAGAAAAAGCTACTATTAATCTGCACCAGCCGTAGTAATTTTATATTCCCGTAAGGAAGACATTTACACTCACATTGACGGTGTTGAAATGGGTTCGTTGCTCGGTTTAATTATTAGGAAATTCTATGTTTCAAATCTTCAAAAAAATATTTAAGAACATTAAAAAAACCCATCTATTTACGTACTATATGTCGACGATATACCTATTCAAGCTGATAACAATGAACACATGCAAGACCTATTCCAAAAAATCTATGTTCTAAAATTAACCATAGCACTAAACGTAAAATATAATTAATTTATACTTATAAATACTAACCAGATTAAATTCGTTTTTTTTTCAAGAGCGAGTGCCCCTCTACCTACTAAATAACCATTGTTAAAAATCTATTAAACCCTGCCAAATAATTTACCTCCTTTAAAGAAAACCTATTAATTAAATAAAATAAAATAACACTAGTACTTATTCCCTAATTATATCGTTGATTAAGACATAACATGAATGATTTGATATGTAAAACATACACACATACAGATGATAATAATATTCAACATAACACCCCAAACAATATTAACATATTGTAATCAAATGCAACTAAACTTCTGATTAAGAGAAAAACATGAAGAATATTGTACACCGATACACATCTCAAATTGACAATAGCAATAAAAGTAGACTCATTTTTACTACAAGAAATTTAAAACCCAAGACTATGTAGTAAAAACAACACCTCCCAAAACACAATCCACTAGAAAAGAACTAATAGTATATATTAGTTTAAATGCCCTTTGAGGGAATGTAACCTCCATAATGATAGTAAGCTAATAGCTATGTTGATTTTACAAGCACTACCCTATCCCGCCGCCTCCCCGATACATCTTGAACGTTCTAGCTGAATTCACCAACATCTACAAAAACATCATTAACCTCCCTCTTATTTAAGACAATTTATAAGTTATAGCACTAACATTACACATTTTGAAACCAATTTAAAAAAAATTGAAAATTTTGGAAGCTATCTACATCAACACACAGCTTAAATTAAGTAACCTCACATATAAAACTAGTGGTCACCTTTTAAAATGCTTAACGTAATGCGTGTTTGTCTGTGATGCCATCCAGCGTTACTGAATTTAAATCGTGAAGGACATTCTGGAACTATGCGAAAAACGTTTACTGCGCGTTTCTCAACCGTCTTTATAAAAATGTTCTTTCTGCACCTTTTTTATTTACTTACTTATGACACCTGAGGATGCTTCGACGGATAATTGAAAACGTTCGTGAAACCTATGGAACATTTATTTTTTGACATTTTTTATTTTAATCAATAAAAGATCATCACAATTATTGAAAACCTTAAATAGGTATGATAAACACAGGAATTCTGTTATTTTTGCACATTATATATATATATATATATATCTTATATATATATATATATATATATATATATATACATGTATATATATATATATATATATATATCTTTATATATATATCTATCTTTATATATATATATCTTTATATATATATATATATATATATATATATATATATATATACATATATAAAGAGAGAAATTCATAAATTGATAGATAGATAGATATATGGATAAATATATATATATATATATATATATATATATATATATATATATATATATATATATATATATATATATATATAGATGGATAGATAGGCTATGTTTTTCGTTAAATGTTTGCTAAACGAAACGACAAATACATTAAATCTAAAAAAAGGAAAATCTGTATTGACATTTTTAAAAAATTTTATTATCATAGTTTGCATCCTTAGGCGTATGCCTCAATTTTCTGATATATATATATATATATATATATATATATATATATATATATATATATATATATATATATATATATATATATATATAGAGAGAGAGAGAGAGAGAGAGAGAGAGAGAGAGAGAGAGATGTGTATGTATATCCAAATTGAAAATACACAATATAACGAGTAAGACAAAAATGTTTAGTTTTCACGTAACCATACACATCTGATTTAAGAATAAATGTGTGCATACAAACAAAACGGGAACATCTAACCGAAAATCATAGGGATGTAAGATTTTAGTAGGCTACAGATCCAAGATCAACGACTTTTTCCTAATGACGTTCCAATGAAATGTATGTCACTTAGTAACCGATAACAACAAACACATGTCCCACTATATTAATGGTATTCACACGACTGGGAAAGATTGCACGCATAACGTCAATTAAATATAATTGTACACATTTTATATATGTATAATTAAACACCGAGTTAATATGTTTCATTATAATTATGTTAGTGTTATTATACACCCCTGCATATTCATGAGGAAATAAATATATAAAAAGCGTTTCTGAAGAACAATGCATATAACCGCAATAATGTTTGGATATTAAACCGATAAAAAATATATAGTTTTACAAGAAAATAAAAACAATGCTCGTTAAAAAGCTTCTGATAGCAAAGTTTTGATTTGCGGGGAATTGCGACTGCCATAAATGCATGTGTGCTTTTTTCGTTGTTACTAAAGTATTTCCTCAAAATGTAACTATTCAATACTATCTCTTCTACCATACGTTTCAAACCGACTTTATTTAAAAGACCAGTATTTGTTTCTGTATAATAGTACCGGCCTCCTCCAATATCCCAGAAAACAAATAACATGCAGGTAGTATGAAAAATAAAAGATGTATTTGTTATTTAACATCGATCGATCCATGCATGTCATATTTATATTTAAACCTTGTTTCTGTTATGATTTAGCATATACATAAAATCAACAGGTAAGCGTTCATCTTTCTACGAAGCATTCCAAACTATGATTGCTTCTGCATTTGTATCGCCTTACAGTACATCAACCTCTAACACATATCTAACTCAAACCCTATGGCCAACACGAAAATTAACACGGCATATATTTTAACAGGACTCACACATGTCGTTATACTAAAAAGACACAACAAGAGTATGGCTATCGAATTAAATAGGTGTTATCGATGATTGTTTACTTAACTTTTTATTTACCTACCCAGGTGGTAAGGCACAAGGCTAGGTTTTACTAGTCTTACTACCACAAGGTAAGATGTGACCCAAGCTCGGGTCGTGAAAAGTGGAACTTGAAAAGCCAGCGCCCGAGAAGGTGAGAACTCTGGGCATTAAAAATTGCCTGGGCAGCCCCGTCGGCATTTCTCGGTAGGGGTGCCTCAGGCAGTAAGCAATAAACTTACTCTTCCCTAAAGAGGGGAGGCAAAGCCTGGGAGGGTGGACCTCCTAGAACTGCACAGGACAGTGTCTCAGACCGGCGAAATCAAGGCCCGAAGACCAAGACAATACCGGTCTACAGAATATAGCATCCATCGGAACAGATACTACACTCTGATCTTAGCCAAAAGGCCACGGAAGATTTTGTGTTGAAGTTAATTTGCGTATGTTCTTTCCACGTGTTGTATTACATAGGTGTGTTATTCTATTTCTTTCTTATATCTAAATATTTATTAAAAATACACGCACCCACGACACATACTGCAAATTATAAGGGATAACATTATAAATATTTTCTAATTAGTTTGCGGTAAAGATGAAGAAGCGTGATCATATATCTTTATAGAACGTATCTTCAGCTAGCACCTTCAAATACTACACGTTGGGTTCATGGCTACGCCATGATAACAGAGTGCTACACTTATTAGTTATGTCACATTGTTCAGTTCGGTAGGCTGATGGCGTTGCACAGCTGTTTGCTAGTAATTAGAATATGTTCCATGCGTCCAGTGCCTGTTAAAATTCTTTTTTTTTTATTCGCATATGCATGGTATGTTTTATAAAACGCGACCGTATATTTTTTTTTCTCGAATATTTTCCCTGCGGTGTCTAAGCTACTGGAATATAATCAACTTCTACAACATAGCTAATGATATAAAGTAACTTACACATGTGTAGCAGATGCTATGAAACGATATGGGCCTTTCGGAAGAACATTTTTAATAATCTCTATATTTTAGTGCATGTATATATATATATATATATATATATATATATATATATATATATATATATATATATATATATATATATATATGTTAGTACCTATATATATATATATATATTTGTTAGTATATATATATATTTATAGTACATGTGTATATATATATATATAGATATATATATACATTTGTTAGTACATGTATATATATATATATATATATATATATTTATTTAAGTGCTGATAAAATAGTACAACATTCGTACCATCGGTTTCAAGCACGGAAGGACTAAGCCATAGGGCTCTCTTCAGATTCTGTTGTCAACGGTACGAATGTTGTATTAACTTTTCTGTACCAACATGAATAAATATTACGGTCTTAATTGTGAATTTTTTACATTAATTGTTAATTAATCAAGCATCTGCTGGGAGTGTTCCTGCTATATTACAAATAAGTTACATATATATATATGTATATATATATATATATACATATATATATATATATATATATATATATATATATATATATATATATATTGTTAACCGATGAGATCATAGCTTTTAGAGCTTATAATCGAAATATACTTATGTATGTGTAGCTTTTGTACATATTCTTATTAATAAAAATAATAATGTGTATATATTTTTTGTACACACACACATATATATATATATATATATATATATATATATATATATATATATATATATATATTAGTGTTTATATTTAGTGTTTTGCTACATATGCGCATACATTTATGCACATATATGACTAACTATGAGTTGGGGATGATACTACGAAATGCACTAATAAATAGTATAATGCATTTAATGTCTACGGCAGATAGGGAACAAATTGTATACGTTGTACACCATCTGTGTACCTTCATGTCATTTAGTTACTGTGATATTTATATTATATTTAAATGTATTGTTCAGTATGATAGCTAAATACACACACATAGCTTATCCACAATCAAACACCTACTAACATTCTCATAATCTTTCCATTGATTCCAGATAAATATTAGTGGTATACTTACAAATATGCATAAAATATATGCATCTATGTACATTTACGCAATTAAGTTACTGAGTTATGTATATTATATTCAAATGCTTGGGCCAGTTTCGGTAGCAAAATACACATACGTTGATTATGTTGAATCAACTAACTTCTTAGACTCTCATTATGTTTGAATTGATTGTCAGATAAATATGAGTGATATACCTACAAATATGCATACACATATATGCATGCGTATTTATCTCTTCATTGCATGGCCATATGATAGCATAATTTTATAAATGCGGATATACATAAGTAACATAAAACCATGTGAAAATTGTGGCATTATCTTTTGACAGACATAACAAATGGAACTCATGTTAATTATGATAATGATGTGACATCACGTATTCATTCGTGGAGAGCTTTCTTGATACATTAAATTGCAAAAGTAAATGCCTTTTATAGATCAAGTATAAAGTAAACCACAAGAATAGTCAACATTCGAAGGCAGATAATCCCTAAAAACCGTGATAAGTAGAAATGCATATCATTTTTCTTGACCATCGCGAAATTTATAATATAAGTCATCCCTGCAATTGAATACAGAAAGGATTTGAAGTTTGATATTAAAAAATAGAATGAGAGGTTTTACTTAGCTGAAGACTATAGCATTATTGCCATATATAATATATGCATACATAAGTTTATTTTTGAATATTTTACGAAGCAAACTAGATTAAACAAGCCGCGTATGCGTGGTCCCCCTCTGTATGTTACTCGATGTGGCGAGTGTAAAATGCAATAAATTTGGGCAATTTGGGGCATTTTTGACCCCCCTTTGACCCCCTGGGGGCGCAAACCAGAATTTTTCTGAGGTCAAGGATGCGCATTTCACATCCAGAACAATTGCCTCTACATTTTGGCCAGGTTTCAGAATAATTGAATGGCTGGATCAAACGTTATGGGAGAAAAAGTATTTTTTTTCCATTTTGAGTGACTTTTGAACCCCTGGGGGCTCGAACCAGATGTTTTCCAAGGTCAGCGATACTTATTTTCTATTAGGAATAATTGCTGCACATTTGGCCAAGCTTCAGAGAAATTGTATGGATGGATGAAAAGTTATGTGTCAAAAAGTATTTTTTTGCCATTTCGGGGACTGTTTACCCCCTGGGAGGCTAACCAGATGTTTTTTTCAAAAATCGGAGAATGTCACCTTCTAACCTGAGCAAAGTTACAACTTCATGGAAAATTTCAGAGAAATTTAATGGATGGTTGCGGAGAAAAATCCGGACGGACGGACAGAAGGACGGACAGACGGACGGACGGCCATGCCTCAAAACATAAGTCCTCCGATTTTATAAATCGGGGGACCAATAATAGCAAATTAGACAACTTTTTTTATTCATATATATATACATGTTTTTATTAATATATATGAATACCAAATAAGTAAAAAAAATATAAAGTATAAAAAATCTGAATATGAAATAAGGTAAACACAGCCGATATATTTGTCCATTAGATAATTACAGTTGGAGTTTCTCTGTCGTTCATTGCTACGCACCAAATATAAAGTTTAGAAGAACATTGCAACAATAGTCCCATACAAAACGATCGTAAGTGACTGGCCCATAGTCGAGTCTAATCAGCATTGAAAGGGTACTCTTTATACTGTTTGCATATTTTTGCATGAAATATTATTGATTTAATATCATTTATGTGTAACTGTTTATCGGTCTATAGGGGTACCGGCATATAACGACTTTTCAGTTTAGATAACAACTAATCACCTCATTTTAGTGAAATACGATGGGATTCATATGCTGAATATCTTCAAGTATATATTAATCGCCTGAATTCCGTCATTGTATATTCGATTCATGCAATCATTTTCAAATATTAAGTTAAACATTGATATTTTTCCGGATTTTTCATTGGTTCTTTATATAATATTGAAAAAAAACAAAACATTACTGTACACACGAAGTAATGCAAATAATTTGTTTTTTTATTATAAATTAATAGACATTTTTTCGGGTTAAAAATAATAGAAACGTACATTTTGTTAGGAATTATCATGCCGAGAGTCAACGGAAAATTGACATGAAAGTATACAAAAATGTGTTAAATAAATGGAATCCAGAAAAAAGTCCAACTTCCGACCGAAATTGTGTTTTAATTTTGACTATAGGAAACATATGAAGAATGTGTATGTACATCGACTCATATTCCTTTGGGTTTAGTAACACAGGTTGAATGTGAACATGTTATATATATATATATATATATATATATATATATATATATATATATATATATATATATATATCGATCGTTACGTCAAGGATATAGTTCAGTATTCTTTGCTTCGGAAGGATATTATAGTCACTTGGCATTTATTTTCAAAACGTATGTATTGTGCTACTTGTCTTTTGCTATTATAAACTGCATCGCAGCCATCTGCGTAATTCAGTATCCGTACTTTAAATAGATATTATTAATTAAAATGTAGTAATTCTTTGTATCATGTACATACAAGCGGATTATACTAAGGTACTATGTACATATATATTGATTTCTGACACGCACTACTGCTCTAATTAAGACTGCATTAGACCAATGGAAACTAAAGCTAACTTCACAGACACTAATTGGCACGGAGTTTAGTCTTGTCACTTGGCGTAGTTTCATTTTATACTGCGGGCGTGGTTTAATGTAACGCAGAGGGCACTATTACAATGTTGTGCAAAGGTGTTAGAGAGACGAGTTAGATTTTAGACACAGAGTCAATGTATTGATTCCACTTTAAGAAATAACAACTTGTTGTCCTGTTGAATAACGTTTCCTGTAATAGCAACAGGTAGGAATCGGCTGAGTAACCCAGATTGATATTTATAGGTGATGGAGGAGTATTTACACATATTGATAGAATCATTGGTAAGGGAATTACATTTTCTTCATTTTCGCCTGTTTTTATTAACATGCCCTTGTTAAAGACACGTCATGAGTGAGTTGACGAGTAACCAAACAGTATGCAGTTAGTAGTCTAGACAGTTGAAAGTGAGAAAATGGTTTCGACTTGTGTTTTTTTTTATTATTACCTTCTATTCCCGGAATGCCTTGCTTTCCATATTGGTTTATTGATTTTTATGTAGTCCGACGGCTAATGCTTTTTTTCAATAGCTTTTTTCCAGTTCGATGTTCTTTTTTGGGAAACTATAAGATCTTATCAGAAGACAACCGAGAACGATAGCAAGACGAAGAAAATAACAAGAGTCCTAATTCGTTATATTCGTGGAAATTCCACGGTTAATTAGAGGGACGCATGTTTTACACAGTTTCCGAGAGAAATCCTATACTTTTAGGTAAGAAATACGATACAAACCATATATTTGGCAATAACTGATGCGTTTGCAGAATTCAAAGTGCGTCGCTTAGGTAATTTGACAGATCACAACACACTCAGAGAAGCGGCTCTCAGCATCTATAGGCATCATGAAAACCTCTGAACCTTTAGACGAGTAATTTATGTTTTCTTGAAGTGGCACCCGGACAGAAGTTTGATACTAGCAATCAACTCCTATATGGTGTTGCAGCTGGTACAGTTGGCATATTTTGTAACAGTGTCCTGCACATGATTGTCAATGGATTTGCAATCAGACGTGTTAGGGACATTATGTTAAGAACTGGTATAGCCGTACAAGTTCTAATATAACAACTTCTGATTTTTTTCGGAAATGTGACATGGAGAGTATTATGGTGTCGTATGACGATCCCGCGACTACCATCTACCGCTAGAACTTGTCAAGAGCATAGAGAAGCTCAAGACAAATTGATTATGTTGCACTTTTCATTGATGTCTATGAACTATATGTCTAAGAGCAAATGTAATACATTATGCAGATATAATTATGGCTTGTCAACCAAGCAAATTAGAAATACTTTATGTAAAGAAATGATAAAATAGTAATATTGAGTTCCGAGCCATAGAAAAACATTTAGACATGTATTTAATTATATGTTCATGCCACGCTGGATATTTATATGCTAGTTTATATGTATTCATAAGGTACAAAGTCGACCTTGGTTTACTTACGAAAGCATCGTAATGCTAGCTTCCCTTATTTTGTAATTCAGTTCTCACACTCTATCGGCGATGTTTCTGACAAAGGGGGGAATACTTGATTTGCCCTATGTGGAACTCTATCTATATAACACTTATTGGTGGCTAGTCTTTGACTTTTAAGTAGTATTTGTTTAACTTTTCACATCAAGTGTCGGCATGTCTTGTACATACATATGTATATATACACACACATATATATATATATATATATATATATACTTTTCGTAAGCGATAGTAAGCTTTCCTCAATTATATATTAATTTTAATTAATAAATACTACTAATCCTACAAATAATAATAATAATCAAAAAAATACTAATAACAGTTGTAGTGTACCCCCATAATAACAATTACAGCAACACCCATAACAAGATTAATTACAATATAAACAACTATTACAATAATTGTAAGCATAAAACACCAACACTAGTACTACTAACAACAATAACAAAATACCTTATACTAAATAGTGTATAAATAAGAATAATTAAAGGATATAAATATACAATTTCATGGTAAATATTATAAACACACACTTATATATTTAAAACTAAAATAATAACATCAAAAGATATTTTTAAAATGCCTTTTTTAATCATCAATTTACTTTCTGTTAATTTTTTGTGATAGCCAATTACTACTGTGTTATCTTATTTTGTTAACTATTAAATAAAGAAAGTAATGAAAAAAAGCGACTTGTTTTATTACTTTAGACTTTAGATGCAAGATTATTTACACATATCATTTAATGTGAAATAATCCACATCAGGACAGTAAACAACTTGTGTTCACGTTTAACATTTAGTCTTAATGGCCGCCAGGATTAAGTTTAGCATTAAGTTAGAATATTTTGAAAAATACATTACTGGAATGTTTTGAAAATTAATTCATCGAGCTTTGTGAAACCTTGCATATTCTTGAAGGAGTTAAATAGCTCCTGCAGTGTCTCTTAAATGGCCATTGACTACGAACATGATTACAATGAAGTAATATGAAGAAACATAATTACGACTTAACAAATAATTTTAAATATATGTTACAAATAAGTGTATTAACCAAGATAATTTTCGGTATAAATACACTTAGCATTGGTAGATTAAATTATAAAACGGGGAACACCTGAATGAAATTGCTCTAATGAGGAAAGTTCAATTTTAAACGTCTCAGTAATAAAAGCAGTTGAGTTGATATTTTTATAAAGTGCTTCAATTAGCAAATTAAATATATTATACTTGCTTTTTTTAGTAGTGAAACTTATACGAAATGAAATTATATTAGCACTGAAAACATGATAAATAAAACTGGTAATAATAACGGTAAAGAGGAAAAATTAATTAAAGAGAGGAAACAAAAAAAAGAGATATAAAAAGAGAGAACAAGCAAAGAAAATGCAGAACCACGATTTACAAAAAGAATAAAGATATAGTACAAAACATGCACACACATTCGAGTTTAGAACAAAGCTTATAACTGTTTTTCTTAGTAATGTAATTCTTAATAACATATATATATATGTATGATGTATATCATTTTGAAATAGGTTAGAATAAGATGTTACTTTATGCCATCATGAGATGTATTTAGAATTACAAGATACACTAAAGCGACTAAGGTAATCCGACTGTTTAATACCAGTACATGTTGCTGTGTATTTCTAGTCATAATATCGTGGAGGGAAAATTGATATTTCAAAACAGTGCTAATTTGTATTCAATCATATAATAGCATTTAAATTAAATGTAATTGACTGAAACAAGTCGAAGAAAGTCAACCAGTACTACTCGGAATTCATCTATAAAAGTTGTAGTAATAATGCCGTAATTTTTCATTAAATATATATTTAATTCTGTATGATACAGAGTACCGCAATAGTCACTGACACTTGAAAAACATTCATAACTTCTTTGTTTTTAAATATGTTTCTTTTCTTTTTTCAGATTAGTAAAATCTATTTCTCCGACGTTATAATGAGTAAACACAGAATTAAGGAACGAACCCACATTATACTTTGAGTCACACGGGTCAAATTCAGAAACACAGCGGTGTTACCGACGACATATTAACACTAGATATGCGCCAAGTGTAAATACCAGTAATACCATAATAAGCCTTCTTCAAAAACATGGTACAGTGTGTGACCTCCCGAGACCCGGTGAATCTCGTTCGATAAGAACTAAAGTTTATCGGGAGCAATTAGAGCAAAGCCTGGATAAAGATCCAACAGTTTCAATTAGAAGAAGATCACGACAATGTAAAGTTGCACGATTCTTCTTATATAGGATGTTGCATGACATGAACATGTTTGCATACAAAATTCGGCGTGTCAAGCAGCTACAGCCTCAGGATTATGAGCAAAGACTGGAATTTGCCCTGAACCTTTAGGATGTTGTAGTCAGTGTAAGTGACTTTTAGGACAATTTGTACATATACTCACTAGAATCAAAATGTTATAAAACATAGATGATTAAACTATTTAACTACCAAGGTAGATGATACAAACACGATTATTTCTCTATTTTATTGGTATATATATATATATATATATATATGTATATATATATATATATATATATACATGCTAATAGTTCGATATAAATCGAAATAATAGACGATTAGAAATCATTACTATTTTCTTATTTATTTATCAAAAATAGTTTCAAGTAAGCAATATGTTGATAAGTAATACGTTTAAGTGTGTGAAAGTGTTGTTATCGTAAATAAATAATTATTAAATTAATAAACATACATAAACAGTGGAAATATATGTTAGTATTTACTTGCTGATTAACAAAATTAGAATATAATCATTTTCAAATGCATGCACTGATGGAGACTTTATTACAGACACACACATCTTCTCCGTTCTTATAATTGACCTACATTTTGCACGACTAAACATGGGGAATGGCAAGTGTACCATTAGTAAACCACTTCTTTGTACACCTCTTCATTAGCTTATACTTTTTTGTTGTATTGGTATTTACTAATACTAATTGTTATATTATATGCATTCACCTTTATTAGGAAACAGTACCGCTATTTAAGCCCTTTATATTCATAAGTGGTGTACACTTATGAGAACTTGTCATGTAGGTGTAAATTAAAAATAATTGGACTAAATCAGAAGTACTCTTGATGAGAATTTTTGAATTATAACTATAATTCACTTACCTAATCCACCACTCGACGTTGTAGTATACACACTAGTAACATTCATAGTGTTAATTGTAGTGATAGTTGTAGCATTGGTCTTTAGATTTATTTCCTTAGTGTTTTTGTTCGTTTGTTCACAAACTCATTTTATTTTTTGATGGACCAGCATAAACACACATGTTCTGAAATAATTTTTCCAATCTTTAGATATGGATTGATAGATAAGTATATTTCATTTTAGTGAACATGGGTCCATAATACTAATGCGCTTTCCGTTTGAACTTGACATTCCACAAAAAAGAATACGAGGTTTTTAGTTATGTGTTTTTAATTTTTAACTTAGCATATAAAAATGTATTCCTAAAAATAGAAATGTAATCAAAGGGTTTACAGTTTAGAGTAGGAGTGCACAATGCATTCAGTAGTGTTTAGATAACGCATTGAGCGTATAAAACACAATTCTTTTAATGAAATGTGTTGTGAATCATCTCATGTAGCTAATAAAGTATTTATTACAACTGAGAATAATATTGTAAAATGTAAAAATACGAATAAAGATGTGTATACTGTTGTTATTTGAAAACAAAATAACATTGATTTACTAATCCAATCCAGGGTACGGTCGGGTTTTCTTCCAAGTACCATATGGCATATATAAGTTTCACACGATATGATATATATTTGTTAAAGTTTGCATGATTGCCATTAGATTGTCGTATCTGTCAGTAAGAATGTTCCGTTATAATAAGCATGACTGCATTGTATTTGATTCTAATCATAATGTTTTAGTTCAGATTCAAAATAATACAAATAATTCTGAGCAAATTGAATACCTATAGCTAACTGAGTTAATTTAAATATTCGAAACACTGTTTCCGTGATTAAAAAGGTATTGGTGTTGTTGACTATATATGAGTATTATCGGTTCAAAAACTATATGCAGTAATTACATTAAGAATGAACCATCATTAGATTGTTGTGTTCATAACTGAAGAGTAAATAATATAATCATGTTTATTCTACTACTATGTGTATGCATATAGCTAGCTGAAGTAAGTTAACTATAACAAGCACTGTTTCTGGGAATAAGAATGTCTCCCTTGGTGTTTTATTTTCTACAGAGAACGAGCGCCTTTTTGAAACAAATTGAATTTATATGTAATTAATTAGCCAATAAATAATGTCAAACACTCAGTTTCCTCTCTCGACAGGCTTCATAAATTTCTAGATGGACCGATAAATATATAAATACAGATATGAACAAAGAGATAGCTCATTTCAATAGAGATATGTTCGCCTCAGGCGGTAAAATGCAAAGATTCCGATTCATTTTTCTTTTGTTTTTTTTATAACCAAACAACAGGGTCCTATCTCAGACGTCACAATCCTGACATCCCCAACGAGATTTATTTATCGAAACATTTCCTGATTAGGTTGGTACTATTCTTCTCTAAAGCCCCGCCCGACAATATTCGGATTGGAATGAATAGAAAGCTGGCCTGAATCGGTTCGGGCCAAATGCAATATATTTGAATGATCTGTGAGTTGAATTATAATAAATCAACTTTAATGCTGCGTTCCGCTTAAATAGAATAATTTATATTGTTTGCGTCCCGTTTACCGACTTTGGCTTTCCTATAGAGGGAGACAGTTTATGTATTCAAAATGTCGAACAGCTTATGACTACACCCACAACATTGATTTGTATAATTCTATGATGCCTATATTCGCACTTTACTATGTCTGAGGAATTGCTGGTTTTTAGTCTATTTTTTTAGAAAAGACTATATATTTTTGTATCATCTATCATATTTATAACACGTCTACTTTTTTTTAAAGAATCGGACATTTATATATATATATATATATATATATATATATATATATATATATATATATATATATGTATATATATACATATATATATATATATATATATATATATATATATATATATATATATATAATTAATTTTGACGTACATAAAAGGAATCCATGGAGACGTGGTTCTGGCTCTCAGCCGTCATCAGCTATGTTTCTATCGCCAGTAAAGAAACAATAACAGAACTACGTAACATTATGACAATAAAAAAGTGTACATGTTTAGGCAATGTGTTTGTGGTCTGATGGTGAAACGTCAGATTGCAAATAGTAATATCTTAGGTTAGGTTCTAGCTCATGGTAAGCAATGATGATGCCGGCTAATAGCGAGAAACACGTGCCCATTGATTCATTTATGTATCTAAAACTTTACTTATAATATATATATATATATATGTATATATATATATATATATATATATATATATATATATATATATATACAAGATAAAACATATATAATGACGCGTCTTATTAAAAAGGGCAACTTTATGCTATATTCTTTACCGTGTAGGAATGAAAAAGCACGAAGAAAACAGCTGTTGTCATTGTCAGTAAAACACATAACTAATATATATATATATATATATATATATATGTATATATATATATATACATATAATATTTAAACGTGATAGAATTATTTGCTTATAGATTTTCAGTATTTGCTTAAAGTCTCCTAAAGTAGAGTTTTATAGAACTAGTATTACAATATATCTAATTTTGCTAAACATAGGCATCGATATTTTATCCCTGCAATTTATCATCAGGATAAGTGAATTACTGTCTGCCATTGATTGTGCTTAGCTATCAAAGTAATGTAAAGTCTAGACCAACTAATCTATCAGATGTGTTGTTACTTCTCTATCATGGGTAAATATGTTGACTATGTGTCTCTCAAATAACTGCGCGGTTGATCTTTACATTATACTTTTGCCCTGTTTATCTGTAAGAAGTGTCTGTGATAACACTTTATATTTTAAGAGTTCGAATACAAAACGCGATAAGTCCAATTTGTTAAAATGGAGACATTAAATACCAAAAGGACAAACATATTACATCTAGCCTTCTTTTATAGGCTTATTTTACTTGAAAGCAACGTATAATTATTCTGGTATCATATTATGGAAAACATCATTTTTGGATATTGTCCAGGGTTGAAGTGCAACACTGTTTATTGTGATGGCTTCGAAATTAAAAAAATGGCGTGTATCACGTTTTGCATTCGCACTCTTAATATATATATATATATATATATATATATATATATATATATATATATATATATAAGGTACAGAGTAATAACGATGATATATACTTTTAAAGTTGTACCTATCAGGGAGGGTTGATGCTCGATATACGAGATAGAATACTGATATAAACAAGTATAGGATGAGAATTAAACTTGTACAAAATACAATATCTATTAAGTCATCAGTTGTTCAAAAAATGTAAAAATAACGATGATATTAAATATAAAAAGCAAAGTTTGAAAATATAAGCCAAAGTTAAACGTGTAAGGCAATATGAGAGTTCGTATATGCAGCTTTGAAGTAAGGTAAACTCCAGTCATATTTTAGGAAAAAACATTGACATCTGAAGTTGTAACGTAGAAGTCGTGGAAAGGCAAATCACTTTGCATGGTCGAGATTATCCAGTAGATAAAAGTTGCCGTGTGCGGAAGTGTAGGATTCCAGTAGTGTACTAAAATACATTTATTGGAAACTTTGATGGACTTTTCAAGGAGAGTTTTAATGGCGTAATTAAATTCAAGCATATACGATTATTGTTAATTCCAATTTAAAAAGTTAGGTTTACTTGTTTATGGCTAGCTCTCTTGTATTTTTTGATCTCAATGTTGGCTTTTTTAGGGCTATATTATTTCATTAGAATATTGCTTACTTCAGTATTAAGTGGTCCTTACTGGAAAGGTTTGATATTTTAGGCACAATTATAAGCCAAAACTGTTGTTTTCATAAGATGCTCTTTAAATAAACTCTGGCTCATACATGATGGTTAGGATATAAGTGGTGAACTTGTCCAGTACAATTTATAATTCTCAAAGTAGTGTTATTGTATTGCCACCTACGTTTTCTTCCCCAGCTACTCCGTTTTCTTTTGTGGCCGGTTGTTTTTTGAATTAAACTATGTTAGAATACATCACATTCATGAATTGTAATATAGTAACGTTTTTGTGGTACCACTAGCTACAAGACACTTATGAGTAAATACTTGCTAGTTCAACGTTAGAATATTTTTAGATCGTATCGCAACTCTATTCCAGCGATGAAATAATCTTATATCTCGGGGGGGGGGCAGAGGCAGACCCGATTCTGAAAATAAGGTTCAGAGGAACTTCGAAGATAAGCGATCGAAAGTTATCACAATAAGCATTTCATGCATATTCTATCTTTCCTATTTAGCTCGTAACGTTTTCATTGAAAATATGATTATAATTCCATGTTTTTAATATTAAAATTCATTATAATCCCTTGGCAACAAAAATAATATACGATATATTAAAATAATGATGTTTGCTATTGCAAATGTTGTACAAAGTTTGGCAATCATTTGAAGCATAGCTCCTTCTTAATTGCGCTACGATTGGTGGATATGACTTTTATTTAAGCTGTAACATCATATGCAAAGTAGATAATCCGTTTCATAGTTGGCTCGGTTAAAATAGGGGGTATCAACATAGAGGCGAGTAGCTGCAAATGATTGATGAATACCATACAGAAAGTCAAAATAATTAGCTGTAATGAAGTTATTGACAATTGTATGTATGGCTTACACTGAGATATTTCCTAGCGAAAGAAATTGTTTTCAATTCATAAGCATATTATGTGTAATTGACATACTTTGAGTGTTTTACGAGAGGATTAGATGAATAACTTATTTGTTACCAGCGATGAAATTGATACCGGCTTGTCATGTTCAATTTTTATAAGTTCAATAGAAAATATTTCTATTTAAAATGTTGGAGATTCTCCCGTAGTTACTAACACTTACATGTGATTATATATGTAGATGGCAATACCAATATAACATATTAAGATAGATCAACGCGAAATAAAACCATTGATTAATATACATTTATGTTTTGATCTGTTCTCACATAAGGGACTAAATAATTCCAGCAAAAATCAATCTGATCAATCGACTGTTATTCCAGTGAAGCCATCAAAATTATAATCGTACACGAATAGTTGTGATAGTGTTACATGAGAGATTTATGTTTATAGTTCAGAATTCATGATTAGTTTTTTCAACGTTTTTTCTAATAAATATATTGTTCTTACTAATTATTATTGTATTGATAATTTATATTTGTGGTTATTGCTGAATGAGTTTAATTATGCTGTTCGACGATTGAGTTGTGATTGAAATAAATATATACAAAAATATAATTGTTTTGTATTGCAAATTGTTTTATGTTTCTATTTTTTCATTTTCCCGAAATAAATGCCGAACGAAGATGAGTTACATATATTAGTGTTAAAGTTATAAATGGCTGAGCCTAAAACACGTATCACTAGGAAATAATGATTTTTAAGCAATTAAAAAAAAGATCTAGAATTAGGGAAAGAAAAAGTCAATTCAGACCTATTTTAATTGATTATATGATATGTATTCTATCAACAAACACGGCCACTTATATACGACAGCTCACTTACAACTTTACATCCATCCATTCAATTTCTCTGAAACTTGGCCAAACTATGGAGGCAATTGTGCTAAATAGAAAATAAGTATCGTAGACCTTGGAAAAAATCTGGTTCGCGCTCCCAGGGGGTCAAAAGCCCCCAAAATGGCAAAAAATGACCCATTTCTCCCATAACGTTTGATACATTTATTCAATTTTTCTGAAACTTTGCAAAAATATAGAGGCAATTGTTTTGGATATAAAATGAGCATCATTGACCCGGTAAAATTCTGGTCGCGCCCCCAGGGAGTACAATGGGGGTCAACAATGCCTCAAATTGCCAAAATGTATTGTATTTTACACTCGTCACATCGAGTCACATACAGAGGGGGACCACGCATGCGCGGCTTGTTTTTATTCTTTTTTCTTTTTTAAATTTTTAATTTCATAAATATTTTATTTTATTTCATTTTTTATGGATTTATTTTTAAGATTTATGATTATTTTTTTATTTAAATTTTTTTAAATCTGATGTCTATATATTTTTTAACTAAAGTAATCTATATTATCAAACATTACTACACCTTGGAAGTGCAAAAATAATATCATTATAGGGTGTATAATGATATGATGTGTACACTTCCTTATAGTCATCACTTGTTTATATGTGGAATTTACTATTGCAATTACATACGCTATATTTAATTAGTGTGCTTGTTTTCATGGTACTTATCTTGTAAGTTCCTTCTATTAATACTAGAGCAGGTATACATGTAAGCAAATTGAACTGAGATAGATAGAAGCAATGAGGAATGATATAAGCACTTAAGTTTTGATTATAAAAATATCGATGTGTGTGTACATGTGTATGTGTTTGTGTGCGTGCATACAAATATATGTATGCACATGTGTATGTGTGTCTGTGTTGTATGCGTACATATATAATGATAGTATGTATATTATGTAATATGTGTATGTTTATGTGCATGTATATGAAATGGGTTATATGTATATACATGTATGTATAGTTTAGGTGTGTTATATATGTATATATTTATATGGAACGGTATGTATATATATATATATATATATATATATATATGTATACATATGTAGTGATGTATAGCTATGTATATATGTGTGTATTTGTTTATGTGTTGGTGTGTATGTGTTAATGTATATATATATATATATATATATGTGTGTGTGTGCGTGTGTGTGGGTGTGTGCGTGTGTGTGGGTGTGTGTGTGTATATGCGTATGGGTATATATGTATATAAGCGGGTATGTGTATACTTGATCCAGATATATGCGTACGTATGTATATGGATAATTGAACTAATATCTTATATGTATGGGTATGTTCATACGGGTGTAAAAGTTATATATTTTTTATTGTAGTTTTATATTTATCTCGTGTGTACGTATGCGTAGGTCAATGGGCATATTTATATGCCTCTGTGTCTATTTATATATGCACAGTACGAACATGTTCATGCATATGTGTGAGTAGGTATTTTATATCTGTGTATAGATACATGCGTATATATTTGTGTTTGTTATTTTTCATATATGTTTATATATGTATGTGTATATAGTGTATGTGTGTTCTTGTGTATCTATTTATTTGCGTACACGTGTGTATTTTATACTAAGAGCATATATTTATACTTGAAAATGTATATATGTGTATATATGAGTATACCTGTGTTTGGATATATATATATATATATATATATATATATATACTTTTAACTGTATATATAAATATATATGTGTTGGTCTGTGTGCGTGTGTTCATGTATGTACTTGTGTATCTATTAATTTGTGCGCACGTGTGTATTTTATATATTGACCAAATATGTATGCTTGAAAATGAATATGTGTGTAACTAATAGCCGTCTTTTTTCCTTTGGCAGAGTACAACGTCAATTTGTCATATCGTACTGATGGCATCCTTTTTACAGAAAAGACGTTAGTAGTTGTTTTCTATTCGATAGATATTTACTTTTAACCTGTTCACATGAGCTATGATCTGCGTACTATATTCACGGCGAACACGCGTTTGTAGATGTCGAACACAATACCATGGAACTACTCCCAAGCTGGCTACATCATATTCGTTTTCAAAACCAATGTAAAAACTACCTGTCGGGACGTCGTCTTAAATCATCAATATAAATCTACATTAAACCTGATCTGTTCTTTTTTAAGTGGTGATTTATTAGTATAAACCTATAAGAATAATCAAGATAGTTTCAAAACACTGAGTTCTAGTACTTCTTACTTAATGCGTAGCGGTTATTAAACATGTCAATCAAAAGCTTTCGTTAATGACGCAAACACAAAATTTTATACATCGGTTATTTAAATCTCTATTTAAAAAACATAGTGTAACTATTAAGTTTTTGTGTGTCTGATTTTCTCGCGTTAATGCTACTTTGCTAATTACGCATGTTACTATTTATCGTCGTACTTTCTTCAGACAAGAATACAAAAGTGTAAACTAAACAACAATAGTAAAATCACATTTAAATAATTTCATTACGAAACTAGATGCATTACGATATTTTTTAAACACTTGAATATTTTAAACAAATTGGGGAAACATGTAAACTGTCGTTATAAAATTCATAGATATTCCTTATCTATTAAAAGAATCTAAAATTCAGAGAGCTATTTAAATCTATTAATTTTATAAATATTCATAAAACCATTGCAACAAATTGAATCATAGTTTCATAGCAATTGGCATTAGATAATTAATTTATAAACATTTGATGAGTTAATAATTACTTTTGGATTTTAAAATTCTATTTTGAAAAAGAAAAGTAAAACCAAGTTAAATTGAAAGTTAAGGTAAGTAAACCATACGTAAATAATGATTGTACTATACAAAACATATTAGCTATAGTGTTCACTATAATAATAATGGTAATTCGCTCAATACTGTTGGTGGCTATACCAGTGACGCTATCAAGTGTTAACAGTGCAAAGTCCATTTGATATTAAACAAGGCGTATTAAGATGCTGTTTAATTCATTATTGAGTGTTTATCACAATAAATCCATTGTTACAACAGTATACATTTTTGTAACATTTCAATATATTTCTTCTGAGAATAAAAGCACGATGTTTATGAAAAATACATATGCTGTTTTATAGACAAGTAAAATAATCGTGTTTTCGTTTGTGGAAATAAAATCTATACCGATTAAAAAAATTGCTCTGCATTGAGAAGTGTACAGTTTAGTTCTTTTGTCAAAGAAAACAATGCCAGATTATAACGTACGTATTTGTGACAACGGTTAAGATATTTTCTTTTTCTTGAATATTAAAATTATTTTCTTGCTCAAAAAGGTTCACGATAACAAAAATTGCTGTATATCATAAATTTAACGACAGAGATAAGTTTATGGTGGCAAAAGGTAAATAAGGTAGGCACTAAAGAAAACTATTCAACAATGAGAGGCATATGATCAGTGTGTTATTACAGTCGACTACCATAAAAAATCCAACAAAGTGCTGATATAATTCATCTTTTATTTCGGCAACATCACATCGATTACATTGTCACACAACCTCGTTAAAAAAACATCCACCTGCCGGACAAACTTAGAAGAGGGGCAGCTTGATAAAGTTACTCTCACAAAAAAATGACAGTTAAACACTTGTAATGGGTAAACCAGCCGTGTTGGACATCCATCCGATATGCAGATGACATGTCTCTCTCTGCCTGTATGTATTTCTCATTGTATCTCTTTCTTGCTCTATATGCATGATTTATGGGTATATGTATTATTTGTCCTAATGTACAAAACCAAAAGATAAGACGCCTTGAAACATCAATAACATAGCAAAAATAAGCAACGATTAAACGTCCTGACGATAATCGCGAAAATCGAAAGCGTTTCCTATTTACCAGAATACAATACACTGATGCATACAATACGCATTGAAACACGAGACATGAACGCTAAATCGGAGAGTCGGAAAAAAACTATTAATAAAATATACAAAATGGTAATGTATGACGTCTTTAACCAGACTTGCGTTGAAACATTTATTTAACAACATTGCGAGGTTATTTCACTTCAGGAGAGTTACATATTGTCTATATATAATTACTTGTGTTTATATTTAAAATACAAGACGTATTCCTCTCGCATTTTTAAACCGTGATTGTCACGATAGCCTAACAGTTAGAAGCCGGTTTCCATAATATTAGGTGCCAGCATCTGAATCGTCTGACCGGCGGTACAGTTACGTCATTCATACTGACGAGTGCAAGGATCATGAACAATATATAGCCGTTAAATATGAAAAATAGTGATTGATTAAAAAGTAAATTATATATGAATGTGTCTGTATTTCTGTAGTAAATGATGGCTTAAAGAGGTGTAATATATATATATATATATATATATATATATATATATATATATATATATATATATATATATAGATATATAGATATATATATATATATCTCAGTATAGGTAAGTAGAATAATACCCAAGTCTGATCTAAATGAAACAAAACCCACTTTCGTCATGGTGTAGCAAATGTTTAGCAGGTCTCATATGTTATGAAAAATCGCATATGTTATTTGACAGAAACATCTTTATAAAAACGTAATGTACATTGCCGTTAGAATGCCCGAACAATATCGATAATAAATAACTATTCAGTAATAAAAACACATTCAGTATATAAACAATGACGTAAGTAAAACAAAATAAATACAATAGAAAATAAGATAATTGTGTAGTAGAATGAAACACTTTCAAATAGACTGACACACATTGAGAATAAATGTGTGTACGCCATCATGTTCGAAGCAGCAAACGATACAGCATTATGATTGTTGTAATAATGTACAAGACTATTAACTGGCGAGTGGTCTCACACTATGACCGAAACAAGACTATAAAGCCGCCCTGGAATAATATATGGTATTTTAACACGTTTTAAATGCTTTGTTGTTTTAATTTATTTCATAAATGTATTCATTAAACATTTTTATGTTACCCTTCAAATAAACGTATCCGATAATATATGAGGCAAATATAAATCGAATTATAAATTACATCTAATATATCAGAAACAGTTCCCTATTAGAAGTAAAGAAGTTCAAATAACCAAAACACGGATTAAGTTCTGTATTGACCGAATTGAGTAAACACCAGTAAACACACATTATTGGAGACAAAGCCTCAATGCAAATGCACATAAATAACAATGAATGATGAGAGGGTTATGAGCCACCGCTAATTTTCGAATAGTGCAAATCTAACGCTATTTATTTTAACACCTTTTAAATCCCACCCGTTCTCTTTATAATGTACTGTACCATTTTCGTTTTCGTTTAAAATAACATTTTATTTCTACTGTTTCGCATTTTGTGGAACTGCCGCGTTTCTAAAGCATACTTTATATATATATATATATATATATATATATATATATATATATATATATATATATATATATGTATATATATATGTATATATATATGTATATATATATGTATATATATATGTATATATATATGTATATATATATATATATATATATATATATATATATATATATATATATATATACTAAACAATATAGATGTTAAAAGTAAATAAATAACAATAAGTAATATGGTATAGTTAATGCCTATCCAAATGCCGGACATAAAAACTATAACAGAAGTATCAGTTTCGTGTATACAAATGTTTCGAATTGTATTCTTAAGATCCGATATAAGACACACCAACATAAACACACACATACATAGACACACACACACCCACACACCCACATATATATATATATCTATATATATATATATATATATATATATATATATATATATATATATATATTTACGTATAAAATATTGATAGTTAGATAGCTTGGAGTATCGGCTTAGTCAGTTCGTTCAGATATTTGTTGTAGACAACGTTCGATGTTTTCACAAGCAAAGCGTTATAGGAATTACAAGGATTATGTGTGTGATTATATTTCATTCAAATACCGTAATGCAAGAATTTGTGCTGACATTCACGCTCAGTTATTATTTGTCAGCCTCATTCAAGGGTAATCAACTTTCAGCTGTGTTTCGTGCGATTATGTTATTTATATATATATATATATATATATATATATATATATATATATATATATGTGTGTGTGTATATATATATGTAGAGAGAGACAGAGGGAGAGAAAGAAAAGAGAGAGATAGAGATATTTTTCTGAGTTCACAATAATTTTATTTTGATATGTATGCGATATTTATTTACATGTTTTCACTTATATTTTTATTTGTTTACGTATGTATGCAATTATTTTATATTTTCTTTACCTTATATTGTAATATTGTGGTTATGTTTGTTTTTCAGTTTCACTTTTATAATAATAAATGCTGATTAGTAAATGAGTATGCAAATATATTTATATATATATATATATATATATATATATATATATATATGCCAGGGAAAACAATTGCAACCTTTTATTAATATCAGCTAAAAAATAAACACATTTTTTCTCAATAGATCATTTAGCAATGAGACTAATATAACTGTGAAATCATTCGTAAAAACAATATATATACATAAGCGTGTATATATATATATATATATATATATATATATATATATTTATATATATATATATATATATTAATCGTTTATATTTAATTACATTATAAAATAATATAGTATGTATGCGTTTTGGTTGTAATATATAATTTAAGAGTGCTCATTACATAAGTAGAGATTATGAAAATCAAACTAATTTTCCTGTTCATATTCCCTTTTATTAAGTGTATAATGTCATCAATTTGGTAATATAACCATTTAAAAACCGCTTAGTATTTTTTTTAATGAGATGCTACTTTCTAAATGATAGTAGGCTCGACAATGATAATATGCAGGCCAACAGCTTAAAATGTTACAAGACTATTGTCGGTTAATAATGATAAAAATATTCAAACATCTTTAAATTTATCTACCTCCCACAAAGCAAGATGTGACACAAGGTCGGGAAAGTTGGATTAGATAAGCCAGGGCTCGAGGTGAGTATTCTGGCCATTTAAAAATTGCCTAAGCAGCCCCGTCGGCATTCCCGGTAGGGCGCCTCAGACAGTAAGCAATAAACTTACTCCTCCCCAAAGAGGGGAGGCGAAGCCTGGGAAGGTGCACCTCCTAGAACTGCACAGGACCAGACAACCCCTAATAGACCGGCGTAAATCCAGACCCAAAGGCCCGGACAATACCAGTTTATTAGGCTGGGTATTCTCAAACATCTTAATCGTTGAAGGCTCAACATACTTTTACTTAGGGATTGTAATGTAACTATAACTTTAAATGTGTAATTGATGAAATACATCTTGTCGCATTTAAGATTAAAATGTAGAAAAATAAGTTACATAATGGCATGCAGAAATAGAGAATCCATTAACACCATTATTTATTTCCGATGAAACACTTATAAAAAAGATGGGCATAGATAAATGAACACAAAACAAATCAAATCAAATGGCGTCACAAAATAATTATATAAAGGATAATATAAAACAGTGTTAGGAATTTATTTCAGAATTCTATATATGATACTAGCTGGCATTACCATATCATATCTATGTTAAAAGCAATGTTGAAAGAGTTGTAAGCGTGCACTGTTGTCTCGGTGTTCGCATTGACACCATGTGTCTGCTCTTAAGCAGAAATCGACTCTGAAACGTATTGGTATATCTATATATTCATATATTTCCTTAGGTCATATATTAGAACCATTGCTCCAACTGCTTTTTGTAAAGTAATTAATTTCTATCGCTACGAACACTATCTCTAGAAATCTGATATAATACCATGTATGGATTACTGTCGTCATATTTGGGCTGGTGAATATATTCCTTATTGTAGGGTTCTTGATAAATGCAGAAACGTATTTGTATTTGTATTAATCTCACCCTTTATTATTCTCTTCGCCCTTTCTTTCACAGCCGTGATGTTGCTAATATTAGCCTGTTCTATAAGTACTAGTATAGCGTGTCTTTTTCAGAATGTTGTGATCTATTTCCTACTTCCGTGTGTTCCAATTCATTAACTCCTTGTCTAGTTGTATCTATAAATGCGCAGTTTATACATCATTGTAATATGCTTCCTATTGCAGTAGTTTCTTTCAAAGAACTACATGCTTGTGGAACTCTTTTCCTTCTGCTATATGTATCCCATGTATTTGCGATAATATTAGTTTGTGCTTTAGCTTCTTACATCAAATGCATCCATGCCTTCTCTGGAGTGATTTCCATAATACAAATTTATATATCTATAGCGAGAAAACCAATGTAAGCGAAGACAATCAAATATGTAAAAATATGATGATATTCTTATTCAGAGTGTTTACATGTTGGAATTTGAAACTCATAGACTATTTAATTACAGAAAAAAGCCAGACAACAGAATAGGTGTGACCCTGCAACGGGGCTAGAATTAAACACGCACCCAGTCTAGTAAAAACAAGTATATTGAAAAATAGTATAATACAAAAGTTGTTGTACATCAGTTTTAACTGACAGTATCGACTAGTATGTTTCATACACCGAGAAGCTTACGCTCCAAGTTGTTATGGTAAGTGAAAGAGTTCTAGTAATCATTTATAGGTAAGGTACCATAACAGCCCCTCCCAATAGTTACATCTTTGGGAATAAAAGTAACACTTTTATTGCCGCTATTCTGAGTCCGCTGTGAGTAGCTGTGTGTTGAAAGTGCCATATCTGATAATCTATAACTTCTTCCCGAGTTCTTCTGGTGTCTTCCGATAATCGTTCCTTATTTGATTTAGGTGTCATATATGGGAGAACTGAAGGTCTCTATAATATCCAGATTTGATATCCGCCAGCTTTTTAATTTTAGACATCCAATTTTGGAGCACATCTTTAAATAGAAATAATGTCTTCATTGCTACGACATTACCGGTCAACTTAAATATAAGTCACGTTCTGCGATAGTCTTCATCTGTTCGAAAACACCTACGAATTGCGGCGTTAGCGAGTTCAACTGTGGAATCATGATCCCACTCTCTTTAACCTTCAACATGTATCCAAATAATTTTACTTAATTACTTTCAGTTTAGTAATAACTTATTTCAGCATGTTATTTGTGTCTTTTATGATTACTTTTTTCAATTTGATGTGCGTTCATTTAATACGATTTGTAATGGTTGACACAAATTGTATTCTATCGTATTCCTTTACTGAGTCGTCTGATGTGTTATTTTCCAACGTAAAATCTTGGTTTGTAATACCCATAAGTTTAACCGTTTCAAGTACCCTGTGTCAAATAAATCAATGGTATTTTAAATATGAATATTTTAATTTTTGTGGGTAGTACTCTTAAAAGTAATGCCGGTTATCATTTCACCTTCGAATTTTATTTTTCCAGCAGACACCGTTCTGGCTATTTGGTTGGTTGTGAACATGGTCGGTTTATCCCACTTTTTACATGTATGCATATTGATAATCGACACGTCTTAACCCGAATCTAATTGTTATTTAACATTTTCAGTCAGAATTGTTATCTTATAATTCGGCCGTCTTGTTAATTCGTCTTTATGGGTTTAACCCTAGTGTTATTTAAGCTATTCGTTTTGCAATTTGAAGTCTTGTTTTCGACTCTGTTACAAGTTAAAAAGCATGTTAACTGAAAAATGGGCTAGACGGTAATTCAACCTGGTGTGTATTGGGCTGACTCGTCTTATCTTTAATTGTTCATGAAAGAGAGTCAAAATGTTTATTTCTGATGTAACTTTTTATGTGGATAATGGCCAGCTGTTCAATGTACTTCGACTCCTGTTTTACACTTACACATCTCTGGCAGTATTAAGCTAATTTTTGCAATTTTTATTTGATTCACTTTCTAGCTTGTTTATTTGTCAACGTCTTATTTCTTCTTTTTTCCTGAAAGTAGTCCTTGCACAAACATTACACCTTTAACGCTATTAGCGCTGAGTTAACCTAATTTTAAATTGTCACAGTGTTCAGTAATGATCGAGGCAAACGTTGCGGAGTCTTTACAATATGTATTCTGACTTAATTCACAAAGTTCCACCGTTTGTGGAAGAGAGAAGTCTCATGGTAAAATAATTCTGTTAAAAGATAAACTGCTTCAGAAAAAGTAACGTCGATCGTTTTTCGGTGTAAAATAAAGCCCACGAATTGTGTATGTTCGATGGTCGTTAATTATCGAAGCAGTAGGAACACTTTTTTAGAGTCGACCAAAGTTTCGCAATCTATTTTGTATAGATTCTCATACCTTCTGAGATATAAAGCGAATGAGTTATCCTTGTCTAAGGAATAAGTGCAATTGTCAAGTGCACGCATAACGGCATTCTGCGAAAAAGCATTATCGTTTTCGTTACTTTGACCGTTATGTGATATTGTTTGCATTACTATTTAAATCTTTTGATCGGTTTCTGTTTTTTTGTTTTAATAATTTTGTCGTCGGCACCATTTTTCGTTCAATAAGTCTAACTTCTGCTTCTATCTTTTGTTGCATAAGTCGTTCTTCTGTTTTTGTAGCTTTTCGTCGCATTTTCGTTCTTGTTTATTGAAGCATTTGAAAAAAAAACTTCATTTTTTTAATAGTGTTACTTCCGCTTTTGAAGAATTTCGTCGGCTTCTATTTTTGTCCCAGTAATCTTTCTTCAGCTTCTTTTTTCGTTTTACCTGCTGTTGCATTTGATACTTCACGTGTTATGTTATACTTAAAATATGTTTAAGATTTGTCTTTATGGATACAGCTTTTAGGAGTTATTTATTTTATGTCACGCTGCTAACGCAATCTTGGTTGTGAAAAGAGAAATAGTATAAACACTATTTTTTTCTTCGACACACAAAAAAACACGATCTATGTGTATGCTTTTCAAGTAACGGTATAATTTACGACCATTAAAGAAAATGCATTTTTTTTCGGCAAGAGAGTTTTCTCTTTTGGAGAGAAAATGAAATAGGTATGTTCTTCTTGTTAAAAATAAAATATAAAAACAAATCACTGAACGTTCTTCTTGAAGAGAAAATAACTTTGTCGTTTATTTGTTTTCTTTTCTTTTTGATCCGCCGGTAAAGCCAGTTCTTAGAACGAAGTCGTTTTCGGGTAAATTTCCGTAGATTTCTCCACAGTTCTCTTTTTTAAGATTCTCCAAAAATATCGTTAATATACTTTGTCGCCAGTTGTGCCGTCCATTTTAAAATGCTCAAGATATCCTCGTCGCAGGGTATTGTGTCCATGTAAAGGAATCGGAAGGAGACACTGACTCGGTGTTTAGAGAAAGCAAGTATATTGAAGAACAGTATAATGCCACAGAGATTAAGCGGGGTTGTACGCTAGTCTTCACTGCCAGTATAAACTAGTGTGCTTCCAACACTGAGAATCACGCGCTCCCAGTATGTGTGGTGAGTGAGAGAGTTCAAGTACTCCGTTATATGTAAGGTAGCATAACAAAAATTAAGGCAATCAAAACATGCACGGGTTGGGAAAATACTTTGTAAGTAATACTTACACGAATTCAGTAACGGAATCAGAAAACAATATTTATTGATATTGTAATTTCTTCTGATCAATAAATATAACTGCAATATAAGAATGGGTGTTAAGAAAGCATAGTTTACCTTGTTTCAATATGTCGTAATAAAAAACACAGATAACATGATCTACATTTATTGAGAAATACGTAGTAAATAAATATATATATATATATATATATATATATATGTATATATATATATATATATATATATATATATATATATATATTTGTGTGTGGGAAAATGACAAACGGAAAACAGGTTAAAATGCAGGGGAAAAACAAAAACAACAGATTTGACTGGTTTTGTTCGTGTTAGCGAACGTCTTCAGAAAAAGTGAATATTTTGAAATAATTGTATTTTTGAATATATATATATATATATATATATATATATTCTCACGAAAAATAATTATTATGAATATAGTACATACTTATTTAACTATGCTGTAGAGCATAATGACAACTGACGGTCTCGCATAGACGAGTTGAATATTTAACGGTGGGCAACGTATGTCGTATTTTAGAGTATCTCTAACAATTAGAAATATATAAATTGGAATATTTAAAAATATTAGACGCCTAAGCCGCAGAAGTGAAATTGCTAATAAGTATCATGCTAGAAGGAATTTACTTCATGATAGCTATGTAATAAAACTTAATGATAGTAGATTTTTAAGATGAATGGACGTACATTGATATAACTTTGGACGACAAATGATTTCATTCATTTTAATGAACGACAGCAGTAGAAAAAGATAAATACACGTATTTTATACAGATAATAACAATCAATAGTTTTTAGATAAGCTATACTGAACGATTACTGACAAAGGCGTTAGGTCTGCATATGTTAAATAGTGAATGCACACTAATACGTGTTTACGTTAGAAATTGAATAACAAATATTTGATTATAAAAGTGTTAGTAAAGAGTTAAAATCAACATAAATTCCTTCCTCAAACAAAACAGAAATGATTATGTTTAGTATACATTTTTATATAATTATACTATTATATATAGTGTGTGTGTGCGTATATGTATATGTTCTTGCGTTTGTGTATTCTCATTTTAATAATATACCCAGATCTATGTTTCTCGTTTCAACGAATGACTTTCTTATATTATATATCTATATCGCCTTTCGCGCTTAAAAGTGTTCTACGAGTGAAATTAAAACAATAATATTCTATCTCTAGTTACGATTAAATCGGTAAAAACACAAAAATATTACATTCACATTCCAGGTAACACTTTAAAATAAATCATCGCATTCTTCAAATCAGAGCTTAACATGCGAACCCTTATACATACTGTAAGAGTGAAGTCGCTTCTGTAAATGTTGTAGCGAACAGAAAGTCTGTGCGTGTGCGACGTTTATAAAAAATAGCATATCATTTACTTTCTCTGGTTTCGGTCGGTAGACGAGGGAGTACGATATTTTCGTAGGTTCTGCGATAAGTCAGCTTTCGCTACGCCTTTCAAGAGGCATTTTGCTTCGATTCGAAATGTAAAAAATGAAATACATCGAAACATGTACGAGTTGTTTTTAATGTATCCTTCTAATCGCTGCCGACACTACTCACTGCCAACACATATGCTGAGAGACACACATGTTTGATGTAGTCTGTCATTCGCTGTATAAAGGTATGGCGTCACTTCTACTTCAAACAACATCTTACACATAACATACTTATATAAAGGCAAATGACTGCTACTGACACTACCTGGTCTTAGAATTGGGAAATTAACCTAACGAGAGGAAGGGTTTTAAGACAATTCAGCAATTGTAAACACTTCATCCTGGAACCCTGCCCCCATTATACAAGGACAATAGTCATGCTACAATACGATATGTGAGAAAATATCGGCAGTACTGTTAATGGTGAACGATTTTCAAAAGTATTGATTTATCATTTATTTTGATTTGTAATCTTTGTTAAATAGTTGCCCTTTTCACATTATTTTGATTGCACCCCTATTCTGTTAATCACTACGATAATTAACGTTATCACTACGTACTGAACACCTTCAGGTTCAATCTGAGGAAACTATTGTCTAACTAGAGTAAACCCAATATTCACACGGTATAGGCCGCTGTGCGCTATTTTATTTAATCTCACCTTACAGGAACGAAATCCATCGCAAAGGATGCAACTACATAGCAGGCGATTATCTTATATATAACTGTTACACTTTCCACCAGTGTCGTAGCAGAGAATTGAAAATTAAGTGGTGGTTACGTCAAAGGTCATGCCGAGATTTTCATTTCGTTTTGAGACAAGCAGCGTCAGATTTTTGACACAACGCACAAGGTATTTAGCATATATTATAAGTAAACGTATATGTTACCTGCTTTAGGATCCAACACGACTTGGAAATTGTTACCAGCTATCGTAAGAGTTATGCCGCAGATGTTGGCAGGTTGATGGGTGGTGCCGATTTTGCCTGCTACTCATTTCATTTCCTTTACAAGTATTGTCATTCCTTCATATGTTATCACTACTTAGAATAATTACAAGGCTTATTCTTAATAAAAATACCATTATTTATAATAATAATAATAATAATAATAATAATAATAATAATAATAATAATAATAATTTTGAAACAGGCTCCCTATCACTATTAAGTTGTTCATACATATGTTGGCAATCATCAACACCCCCAGTATATCCAAGTTAGAATACTCATTTACGGAAATAAATGAAAAAGTAAATAACCTCATATACATGGATTAATCAAAATTACTGGCTAATAAACGTAAAAGATTTAGAAACACCAATTAACACGACGAGCATTTTTAGTGGAAATATAGGAATAGAATTGGAGATATAAAAAAGTTTGGAAACTAGCGACATAAAAAGAACATAAAAAAACGGAACGCTAATAAGAACGCAATTAAGCGTTGATACGAGCACTTGATGAGGACGACATTCTGCGTGTTGCCGAACTGAATGCTGATAATATATAACAAATAAGAAGAACAAGTGCACTAATTTGAACTATACTAAGTAAGTATTAGCATTACTTTGACGATGTACCACCAAGATACAGAGGGAATAAAACATGGCAGCTGATACTGACAACAGTGAAACGTGAAACAATACAGCGAAATAAAGATTGTAAGTGAGGCAACTTGATTGACTATTTGTAAAACGAATATAAGATATTGCCAAAGAGAAAACATGCCCCGGACACGTAAAGAATACAATAAGCTACACAACACAATATTACTATAACAAACTACATACATAGCTTAATAAGAAGTACCCAGATAAACAATGTTAATGTAAACTACGTGGACACCGAAATGAAACGGTAACATAATAGAATATACAAGAATATATTAAACGGATTTTTAAGAATCTCTACTGAAGACTTTGCAAATGCCATCACTTGATCTATTATTAGAAAATAAAACCGTTATAGCATCCTCTGGAACATACAAAATTCGGTACTCTTTTAGGGAACGCGTCATGTTTACGTGCCTTCGCGTAGTCATCATTGAGAAGCGCCTGAAAGTTTACGAAACTTTTCGAAGAAATCAATCGCGTTCAATAACAAACATGAAGGTATCACATCGCTGTCAGCTCATTGAACTTCACGGAGGACTAATTTAGTCACGTCCGTAATACAACCAGCACAAACGAACACTTTTGGACCAGCTGCAACCTTAACCCTAAACCCTAACCCATAAACTCTCATAAAAGGGTAACATAGAAAAAAGATTGAAAATAAATAAACAATTGCTTTAAAACAGTTCGTTCGTTAAGAACAAAAATGCTTAGAAACAGGGTTTAGGTGGTTATGTTAACCAGAGGAAACACATTGACCAACAATGTAAACAACATTTAAAAAATTAAAAAACATTTTTTTTAATTAAAAAAAAAACAGAAACGTTTACTAAAATATAAAATAAAATAATTTTATAAATTTATAAACAATTTATTAACAATATTTCCTTTGAAAAAAATAAACATCTTATTTAGAACAGTAGTTAAGCTATGTAGTGAAGTTGTTAAGCTGTGTGTTATTATCGTCTGCTATTTTCAATTTAGCATTTGCCAGTGTTCGCCTTGTTATCGCCTTGTCAACTATCAGGAACTTCCGAACCTGCCTGAACATTGACGACGCGGAGTCACGGAAACACGGTGCGTTACCTATAAGAGTACCGACAATTCAAACGTATTAACTGATACAAACGAAAATCCGAGATATGCATATATTCAACAGTGAATATAAATTATATTCAAGGGACTTTACAGATAACTGAGGGGTATATAGTTTAAAAGGTACGGTAATACTAATAATAGTTAAAAACACACACTTTGAAATATATTAGGAGAAAATAAGAATCAATAGAAACGGTAAGCACCACGGATGCAAACAGTCGAAATATTTAATCATATTTTTAAATGAGAACATCAGTCTACATAGCCTAATATCAGTGACTGAAAAGCTTCACAAGATATCATACGATAATGCAGCTCAAGCAGATTAAACAAAAAAACGCTTCATTAACTATTAATATGCATCGATGGGGCATATGCAAGGGGGAACACTCGTGCATATGTATAGAGGAAGCAACTGGGTGAAATATACGTTAAACAACAATACAAACAAATACTAACTTTATACACTGTGAATTGTCCTATCATTTTATACGTGTATCTTAGTAGAACGGTTAGCGCATCCAGTCACAGCCCAAATGATCGCTGGTTCGAGCCCAGTTATAGGAGCCACGCTGATGAGACGCAGTTACGGCGAAACACGTGTTCGTTGATAACTATATTATCTCTCTCTCTCTCTCTCTCTCTATATATATATATATATATATATATATATATATATATATTTAGGTGATAAAAATTAAACATATTTCTAGACAGGACGTGTTGGTGCAATGGTAAGACGCTGGACTATAAACATCAATATCGAAGGTTCGATCCTTGTCTAAGTTAGCCATACTGATGTCGGGTGTGAGCCAGAAATACGTGTCCATGAATTACTTTTATGTCCGTATAAAATTAATATATATATATATATATATATATATATATATATATATATATATATATGATAACACTGATATGTCATTGTTGATTAACGTTAATTAAGCAGAGGAGTTTTGGCTTTAGTTTCTTCACACTTCTAAATTAAGAAAGGTAGAACTTTAAACATGACTTTGTTTACTGTCAGTAGTATTAACTTTTATCCGATACACGTGAATGTATTAATCCAATCCACGTGTTCGGTTTAATTAATGAGGTATTATTGACATCCAATTCCACTGAAACCATTAAATGCAAGGAACTTCGCTAAGGTTACAGTTAACCTTCACCCGGAAATCATCTGATCAGCTGAGGTCTATCACAGTGCTATCAGATTTTAGATTTAATACCAGTTTGATTGTTAACTGTAATTCAACAGTACAGAGCGTTAGTAAAAGTACGGCTACACTCTTTTTTACGATTATGTTGATACATACAAAATTTAAAAAAATATTTGGCATAACACTAACTTGAATGTAAGTTTCCTCATGTGATTATCACCAACAGGAAATATAAGTAATGTTACTCTTGCAGTATTTGCAGTATTGCATGTATAAATATACAAGTATGACAGGATAGTCATTTAAAATATATGCTCAGATTGTGTCAAAAGATAGTGTACATTGCCTGCTCGTCATTTGACCGTGTACACATGTTAGTTACAGTTACGTTGAGTAGAGATGAAATACTCAAAGTGGAATCGCGATCAAGTAGACTCTGAATTGATAACTTGTATTAAAATCTTTGAACGTTGTCCGTTGCTCAAAATGCCTGAGATTGAAAGAGAAAAAAAATCTGTTTCTAAAAATCCAGAACCGGTAAGAATAAAAGTCAAATATTTTCATACGCCTTTCGATGTGAATAGTAAGAAAAACGGAATTATCAGGTCATCAGTTGAGACGCCTTCTTAGTAGATACGGTTCAGAAAAGGCAGACTTATGTCATTGTTTATTTTGAGACACATGCCTCTGTGTTCTTCTACGTTTCACCGACCGAGTATTCGATCGCCGCGATGATTGCGGCGTGGTTAAAAAATGTATGTGTGATGTAAAACTTTCTCCATGTTAATCGCTGCAAGGATATTCTGCCAAGATACGGTGCCTACGCGAAGATAAATCATTAAAAAAATTAGACTATGGCTTCATTGATCCGATTCGGGAAAGATACGTCCAAACTAGTTCAAAAATTGTTACTCAAACATGAAACCGCTGCTTAAATATTTATGGCTACCAGATTAAGATGACCTTCGATTTTCGCTTGCAGCGTGAGCGAACATGTTGAGAATAAGACAAGAATATTTGCTAGAGCAACACAGATGAATATGTATGCAGGAAAGTTCGCAGTTAAAGGTATTCTGTTTGCTGCAAGCGGCAACAAGAGATGTTTTAATGAAACTCACTCCAGATAAGAAGAACTAAATAGATTATCGCATCGCATAGATTATAGATTAACAGGTGATGCATATTCGCCTTAGTCTCTAAAGGATTAAAGCTAATGGTAGGAGGAAAACAGTCTACAGGTAGAGAGTTCTACAAGCCTGCAGTTTTTGGTGAGGACAACTTGCCCAACAAGTCTAACGAGCGGGAACTAAAGAAGCAGTGTGTAGATCAAACAATTCTTACGAACACATGCCATAATATTACTTATAGAAAAACTGACACACTCAACATCACGTCTGTGAGAAATAAGGGGTATAGAAAAAAACGATGCGGCGAATCAAATTACTGATACTTTTCTCCACTTCATCAATACATTTCAAATAGGACAGAGGGTCACCAGCCTGAATATGACTAGAGTAGTTCATAAATGGTATGAATGTAGATTCGTAGAGATAGAGAATAGCCTCTGGTGGAAGAACGTCATCAGAGCGACAGAGAGAACCGATATTACGAGAATCAGACAGAGCAATTGATCTAATGCGTCAACTCTAATAAATATTTCATGGGAGCGAAAGATCAACACTTTTCACAGGCAATTTCCCCTCAAGGGCAGAGCAATCCATGAAAATCTCAGGACAAAAAATACACACTTACGATTGAAAACACGAGCTGAGGCTTTACAAGATTACACGAAACAAGGCATTCCGTACCCCAATACATAAATTAAACAAAGTCAAATTCTATATTAGCGGAATAGTTCAACTGATCCGAGGGAGATGGGCAGGAATCCACACCAGCATAGAAGGTGGTATTATCAGTATTAATTATCTGAGAAATATTCGCTAGAATAGCATTTATATAAAGAGAAAACAGTTTGGGCGTATAACAGATCTTCGAGTAACAGAAGCATTGCTAGGAACAGAGAATGAAGTCAGACCGTCCGAAGTTACTCGCAAGCTTCGATAAGAAATAAAAGACCTAATAACGGCAAGAACTTAACTACTAACTCCATAACTCTAAGGTGTTTGCAGAATTATAGGATATATGACGCTTACTTATCATGATCGTATATAAAAACAGCATGTCAATAATGACGTAGCATCTATTACAAGGATTAAATACTTTATGGTTGTATTCGCCGATGATCACATGTCCTCTTCTGGATCTTCCTTCAACATTATTCAACATCGCTCTATTAAAAAGATCCAGATTCAGTTTTATTTTACGAAACTTATTCAGAGATCTATGTAATTAGTCGGTTCGGTCTACATTCTTGGTCGTTGCATGAACTTCTAATTGGCAAACAAACCTGATATCGTTGCATGTTTTCTACTAATTGAAATAGGCCAGTCGGTTAAGTGCTTCATTACACGTATATGTAGAATCTTTCATACAAGCATTAATATAGATTGAGTGCCTATCACTGTTTCTAGTTTGTTTTTGATTTCATTATATAGTTTCAATATCCAATACTTACCTATGCTTTTCGCAACCAAGTTTCAAAATACATTTTGTTTTCGTTCTCCCAAGAGAGCATTGAACTTTGATATTGTAAAACAGCTTTTGGCTGTCAGTTCAAAGCATCATTATTTTTAACCTACCAGTTTAACAAATGTGTTATGACCTTTAACATCGTAAAGTAAATACTTTCAAAAAATTATAAAATATTGATAGTTATAGCCATCTAGAACATGACATGTATAGCATATTTCTGTAAGCTTCGTCGGAGCTATGTGACATTTTGCATTTTCAGCTCAAAACTTTCAACTTAAATTTTCCATTTTAAATAATGATAAAATATAAAATAATAATTGTCTACCATTACTCATACACATAGGTGTAAACCTGTTTTTATTTGATTACTATGATTATCGCCCTATATAACAATACAGTATTTTACACATGTCATTTACATTATCTTGTAGCACCTGTAAAATAAAGAATCGAGTCACACTTCAATATTTTTTGCTAATTAATGCAAAACGTAGATTTCTCCATCTCTATATCACATAATCTTTGACCGTATCAATCGTATAGACAAATATAATATTTGAGCATGTTGATGCCGTTTTTACAGAAGTTCATACGTGGACTACAATATTGTTCAAATCTCATATATGTTATAATTAATCTTACGACATTTTGAAGATAAACCACGTGATATACATGTAAACGACGATTTCGAATTATTCAACAAAAATACAGAATAAAAGTTCCCAAATTGGTCTACCTTTTGAAGTCCATAGAAAAATAACACTAATACATACACATATTTATAAAAAACATAGTTACCAAAGCAATTGGCGTAGTTGCAGATAAATGCATTCAAGTGTTAATGATGACGCTTAAATATTTAGATATAACGATTTTTGAAATGTCTAATCATAATAGCAAATTCAAATATCTATATAAAGTTCACCACTTTATAATTCTGCTTGTATATTCTTTAGATTTTGACTAATAAATATAAGATTTCGCCACAATGTGTTTTATCGCGAGAGGATAATTTCTTGCAAGCAAACACCTATAACATTATCTTCCTATAACATGGCAAAGACGTAACACGCGTTGTTTTTTGCTATGGAACGTTAACCCAGCAAATGCCCGCGCTAAGATTGTACAGATAGTTAGTAAAAATAAAGTGTATTCCTAAACTAACACATTTTGAAAAAGTGTTATACATTGGGATGACCTTTCATGAAAATATTTACTACTTTAAATATGTTTTCTTTCATCATTACTGTCCTTGATTACATTCCTTTCTTTTGTTACCTTGCATTTTTATCTTCGCTTTTCGTGACGCTTTTAAAAATGTCTGGTTCTAATCGTCGTTTACGATACGTTTCGTGATTACTAATTTTATGTTACGTCTCGATTTTCGTTCGCTACATTTGTCCTTATGAAAATTACGTCTCAAAGCGTTCTATCAAAATGATCTGATTCTGCCTCTAATAACCTTTTTTTACAAATGACAGAACAATCTATTATTTCAATAGAAATAATTTATTTCAAAGGTAGTAGTGTTAAGAATGCTATTAGCTGAACGTATATACTACAAGATGAACCTAAAATCATACAGGCAATAGTGTACGATGACAAATGGATGTATGCAAACCGAAAAATACTTACTTGAATTATATAATTTTAGTAAGAAAGATTGTATAAGAGAAAATAAACTGGCATATTATTTCAAAAAATCCAATACCAAATTTTGAGGATTATTACTCTCGTACATGAATAAGCATCTGGTGGCGATAAAGCCGTCTAAGGAATTACAACGATATGAAAAATAAGTATAAGCCTTCCTTTGTGTAAAATAAATGTACATTTTATAGCATAGGGAATTTATTTTCAATTCTGAAATTTGAAACTTCTTTTAAACTTACAAGTTAATATTTGATAAACAAATCACGTTCGCTTCTCTTAGATTTCAACGGTTGTTTAAACGCTGGGAATCTATTTTATGATACATTGAAAGAAAAGCGTAACTGCGGCAGTGAATTTAAAATAGATATACGAATTCTAAGAACGCCGTCAACTTTGAAATATTAGGTTCGAAACCAAAAAGAAAATATCAACTTAGCAAAACCGAGATTTGACGTAAACAAAATAAAAGATAATGATTTAATTAAGGCATCATAACAATTGAAAAGTGAATACTGCTAATATGATGATCCCGAATCAATCATCGTTACAAATAACAAATATTAACTAGCTTCTTTTTAATTCAAAATAAAAGATTAATACGTCGTTGTTAGTAACCAACAAAGAATAATATGTACATTAATTATCATGGTGTTAGGATCAATTTTTGAATTGATTGGAGTTCTGTCGTGTACAGATTTGAAAGACACTGACGAATGAACGTTAAATATCTGGGTAACACTCTCCTATACTGATGCTTCCAGAACTGTTATAAACAACTGGCATGGAAAACCGCCGATTCCTATATAGAATAAAACATAGAATACTTCTTTAAAACATTTTAGTTAACATATTTTTAAGTGAATATATTACGTTTCAACAATAAGTATTCGCTATCATATACGAATCAGCCTGCTTTTTGTCGAGGCTTACGTGGTTGGAATTACTATTTACTGATCACAAAAATCATGATACTCCCAGGAACAGAATATTCTAACAATATTTTACAATTTTTCTGACAATTTTTTTTTGTTTAATATATATATATATATATATATATATATATATATATATATATATATATATATGTATATATATATACATGTATATGCACATATATACATTTATGTGAATATATATATACACATGTATATGCATATATATACATGTATATGCATATATATATATATATATATATATATATATATATATATATATTTATATAGATGCCTACGTAATCTTCTTTAGTAAATAAATAGAGAGTTATGCATTCTATGTAATATTTATTTAACTACATATAGATAATTATTGTTAAGATCAACCTAAACTTCTATTTGTGTACATATAATATTCCTATACGTCCACAAATAATAAATAAAATACAACAGTATATCACCGCATAATTTCAACATTGATTATAATACATTCATAAATATATATATATATATATATATATATATATATATATATATATATATATATATATATATATATATATATACATAAGAGTAAGGTTATACTCCAAAGACATAAATAACATTTAAGTAGTGAACTATCAAGATAAAACAAAGTGCAATATAGTGGATGTAACATTAATAATAATGGATTGAATAGCAGAATAAAAAACGAAATGAATCTAACTCCATTACATATCAAAGTTTAAGATCAATGAGCAATGCTGAATCGTTAAACGATATATGTACAAGGAAAATCCTATCCTCCTTACCGCAATGACATTACTGCGAGTAAATAAGAAATTCAGCTTTGCACATTATACAAAACATAAATATATCGGCTAAAAACACAATGTTATGTAAAAATACCTGAACAAAGTAAGGACTGTTCTGATGTTCAACATTCACGATATATCCAAGTTCGAATGTTATTTCAAAAAAACAGTCCAGATAGTAAACGATAATCCAAAATCAAGGAGTAATCGAAGCGCAAATGTTTTGTTCTATCAGCTACTTCGTTTACAACAAAACATGTCTCTATAGGCTAAATGTATGCGAATTGAAAATGTTAATATATCAACACTGAATTAATTTTATTTAATTAGTATTTAATTGGATACATGAGGATAACCAAGTGGTTTTAAAATTTAGTGTTGAAGGAAGGGTCTTCCTATAAAAAGGGTATACGGTCTTATTATTTATTTACTTTCGAAATATTTTACAATATATCTATATTATAATACGCTTAGTCAATGTCGTGAAAGTTCAATTATCAATCGTGCTATGATAAAGTATAGTATATATTATGCCTAAATATTGTACAATACTATTGTAGGGTGTCTGTTCCCAGTGACAGTTCAGGTAATGACAATATGTAAGAAACTCATAGAAGAGTTTTTGAGATATGCCTACATAACAATAAATATACTGAAACTACATCAACCATAGTATGTTAATAAGTATGGTTCAGTTTTAACAATCTTTCATGGGAACTATGTTCTCGCTGTGTATCCATCAAATAAAAAAAAACTATGTAACAAACTCTAATAAAAGTGAAGGATATGGACTCCCATAATCTGGCATATTCTGTAAATACATAATCTTGCTCACTTTGTATGTTGCAGTATACCTAAATGTGATACAATAATACCGTGTGAGCTGCGTTCGCGCCTGGCACGCACATTATTAAACTATTTACAGCATGGCTCCAATATACAACACATGAATGATACAATTGTGTAATTCCGAAATAAACAAACAGATATATTAAATAATTTAAAACAGAATAACTCCGATTTAATTCTGAAAATATATAAGAAATAATCTATTCAATTTGGGCACGCCTTGAAATATAAATATATGGGAATTAACGAAAAACATATCATAATTTACAATGGAAACAATGCAGAAAACATATCCTCATACATTTATAGATAACATATGTACATATGTAAAACATATTGTTAAATCAATTTGATAGACATTCAATCCTGGAAATTTTTAGAAAAAGTCACTAAATGTAATTGACAAATGTTGATCTTTTTCAAACGTCATGGAGGACAGATACGAGATGGCGACGCTTTGAGAGATCTACCCAAGTATAATTGAATTAAACTAATAGCATTTAGAATTGGCGCAGAGTTTAAATCGGCGTTCGTTTACATTCCGAACTGTTCTAAGTGGCAATCTATTAATATATTTTGATTCAATTTATTTTACTTTCTCTTCTTCCCAAACTCATGATCTAGAATTATATGTATTTAATGTTGTTATATTTTACTTCCGCTGTCCCTAATCGATGGGTTTATTTCATTTTACTTATCTGTTTTACAAACTATACTCTTTTTTTAATGTGAGGTGCACCTACAAATGCGAGCACACCGTTGCTATGTATTTTACTGGTAGGAATTTTTCTTCAGCGCACCTCACCCACTCTATCCACCCATGCATAGAGATGTATACTGTAGTGATGTGATACTTAAATGGTTTGGTTGATATGTAGGCATACCCATAATGACAATAAAAGTGTAAACATTTGGGAATTTCCTTTCTTTTGTATATTTAGTGTATATTAATTTTCATCTTAACCCTATTAAGGGCATATGATTTCACTATACTAGCATTTCTCATGGAATATTTACTATAACATAGATAACAGGTAAATTGCGGTAAGGAAAATGAATGATCGTCACTTCTTTTCTAATTCGCCGTTTAAGAGATACAGGCGTACTTTAGTTGAATACAGGAATATCTTATACAGAGTTCAATTGTAAGTCGCAGGAAAGGACTCCTTTATTTCTTAGATTTGACACTTAATTTAAATGAAAAAAAACATAATTATACCTATCACTATTAATTTATTAATGTGATATGTAATATGTAATGCTCTGTTTTCTTATGTTAACACCATTTCACAGTTTACGCACCTCTGCAATGCCCATTTAATAGTTGGAAATTGCATGTACTACAATTCTCAATCCACGAATATTATATACAATATGTCTAGAGAATTAGCTAACAGCTTATAAGGCTAATCTAATATTGTATAATGTAATTTTTTTTACATTGATACATGTTTGAGAATTGTTCTTTCTTTTTTATGGAAATCGCTCTAGACAAGGCATACATCCCTTTGATGTAAGAGGCTAACAAGAACGAATATCATAATCGCAAATACATGGTATGCCTATTAGTCTTATTCTTAAAAATACCAGGATTATAGGTAGCAAGAAAAGAGTCAGCAGGAAGAGAGTTCCACACGCAATGCGGGCTCCTGGAAAGAAGCTGCTTGAATAGAAAGCTGTTTATTTACATCAAATAAAAAAGTAGATCTACGAACTTTCAATGATATAAATGTTCTGTCTTTTAGTCAAGTCTTCGCATTCCCAGCGTGTTCGCTAATATTAAGAATGATGTTCACTATTTTCTATGCATCGTCCTTATAAATCTGCGGGTAACATCTGTAGAATCAAAACCTTAAGTAACAGCGATCTTCATCAAGGGTGCGGATGCATATGGGATATACTTTTTTTCCCATGGACTCGCCTTATTATCTGATCAAAGTATTATTCTTAGATGTATATGTCCGGACATATTGTCGCATGAGTCTCCTAGGGAGTCATGTTTTCCGCAACACATCCCTTTTTGCATGGCTGCTGTGTATGTGTGGTCTTGTAGAACGTTGCATATAAAAGGCTGAAACAAGTGAACCCGCTTCAATTTTTTCTGATGCAAGCAATGAAGCGTCTGGTTTGTAAATTCCTATGAAACTCTTCTAAATGTTGTTTGAAATATGTTCTCTCCTTTAAGTTAGTTCATGCAATATATTATTTAGATATACTTTGACTTCATATTAACACTATACATGCATAAGTCACGAGGCGAAGGGTAGACATAGCATTGAGATAGCCTTTACCTAGAGCATATATAAACATATATACGTAGACTTGTTTGATTGAAAGAGCATACGTTTGCTAATTATGTAGCATATTTAATCAACGTGACTGATTTACAATTCGAGTTACATATATTTACATTTTAATATAGTAAGGAAGTTATGTAAAGCCTTCACAAGTCAGAAAAACCTGTGACTACATTTAACGTTGTTTCTATAGGGGTACTATAAATATGAGGATAAATGTTTCAACTCCAATAGTGATGATAAGGAATAGTAATGTTACACTCCCCATTTTAAAATAAAATGTTGGCACGATTCATTTTAGAATCACGAAATTAACCAGAATAGAGATCAGATGTAAAGGGAAGTGCAAAATTGACAGGAAATACTCGAATTAGGACGATATTGAGTAGAAAATACATGGCTGGTGTTATCAGATATTTTTTGAAAGATAAAAAGTCGGTGTCAGAACTTTGTCGATTTTTACATCTAGAAGAATAATCCGATTCGAAAACAAACAGAGACGACAGTAGAAGGTACACATGAGAGAGAGAGTAAGACTAAGAACGGCAGATAAAGGAGCTTTAATTGCAGTCGAGACATGCAGACGACAGCAACAGACCCGTTTTGACTAATTCCTCTTAATTCAACAATAGATACGGACGCACACAAACGGAAGCAACTAGCTATCAAACGTCCGCTAAATTAAGCCTCATTACAACAACTGGTCGGAGGGTTAAAAGAAAAGGCAAAATATACATTTTAAAGTTTTTACTTTTCTATTTGTTTTTCTTTCTGTTTAAATGAAAACAACTACGTCGAAGGAATCTACACTCTGACAAGAGCATATGAATAAAATTCAATTCTACCAAACCACGTTGTGATTTAGGGAGAATACATAAACCGTCTCTTTTCTCAAAGGCATAACATTTCTTTCTTAATCTGTTACAATAAATACTTTCCATAATATGTATTTTAGACACAAACACCGAAAATAGAGTATATACGCCGTGAAAATTAGAAAACATATTCTTTTAGTATCTTAATGGTAACATTATAAAAAAGACCTAAATAGGAATATAATCTAGCTATAATTTTGAGTTTAATACACTGGCATCAGGTATATAAAATAATGTCATATAAAGTCCCACGTGTATTTATATGAGCGTGCGTTTTTGTGGATGTTTCTTAATCAAATTGAGCCTATATTTATAAATTTCATAATTCTATGCGATGATTTCGATTAACGGAGGAAGAATATTTCAGTAATATTCCGAGACTTTTTCATTTTTGGGGGGCGAAAGTAAGCGAAATAACGTATCAAACTAAGAAAAAAAGGCCGAAATGTGTTTACGTATGTAATCTAGTCGCTATATTTTTGTTTAATTCTGTCATTTTAAAACGAAGAATCATCCGTATGTGACAGACACAAGTAGATATGTTTACACACTAAAGGTGTGTTTGTGCTTAGTAATCAGCAACTTTCTATAAGTAATAGGTAATTTGATAAAAGATAGGATTCAGTAGCACGCTCTTTGGTTTTGTTTTACGGCATATAAACTCTTTCCGGGTTATTTAATGCCGAATCCGGTCATTTTGGTGAAGTTTGGTTGTTTTGCTTTATGGCATATCAACCCATTTAAGGTTGTTTAATCCTGAATCTGGTCATTTTGGTAAAGTTTGGTTGTTTTGCGTTATGGCATGTCAACCCATTTACGGTAATTCTGGTGAAGGTCTTTATGCTTCAAGTTCTTCATATGTTTACGTATTTATTCATGGGGGTTGATTGAGTGAAACGGGTAGCGGAGAGAGGAGGAAGGGAGATAGAGTAGGGAGAAGATGGGAGGGAAATTGTTGTTTTTTATTTGATTTTGCAGAACATGATTGAGATTTTCAAAGAAACAGATCAAACACCAACGTTTGGTGCATTTTGAGTCAGGAAGTCAATAACTTCAAATATCTTCATTTGGTAGCGCCAGTAGGTTCTATTTGACCCATAGATTGGGTCCTCACAGGTACTACAACTCTGGCCCAGAGTGGGCCTGGGAGCAATTGTTACTAAAGGGCAACACCATATTCCCCACAGTTCCCAAATGGAAGACTTACCACTGGATGTCTTTTAAGGTCATACCCAGGACCGTTAAACACGTTCTTTAAACAGACGTGTACATGATATTTTCATAACCTGTTTTTGCGTAATCGACTCACAACCGTTCCGAGTGTCCATCTATACCTAAAAAACACAACATACTGGAGTTTACTATCAGTAGTAAACCATATTTACGTCTATTTAAGAAGGTAATTAATATAATTGGTTCATTTGTTTCTATAGAAATACATAGCATTTATAGTATCTAATAACGAAACACAACATATTTAAAAACGAGTCACTATATACATTACATTCTAGACAATTGCTATTTTATCAAGAGCTAGATGACATTAAGTTGTAATACAATTTCAAACAGAATTAGTGCGTAAATGGCAGCATATTTGCATAGAAGAATGTGTTCGTTCATATAAAGTATACTGTGTGTCATTACATATGTTGATATCCGTATTGCATCTTATTTAACAACGTATTTCATCGCTTACTCGTAGATTTATTGACGTCCATACACTAACGTGTGTGTCTTCCTTTGCGCAGGCGTATATATGTCTGCGTATAATGGAGTCGACAGTTCAACATTTCATACATTAATTAAAGTGTAAGGAACAAGAAGGATACACACCACAAGAAAAAAAAACAAATAAAGGAGAAATATGAAAATAAACAACTTGAATGTCGTCAAGTCAGAAAAGCGATAATCTAAATGGATGTGTCCTGCCGAAAAACGTATCTGTGAATTTTCGGCAGGGGTGAAAAGTAAGTAAGGATATATGAGTCCTGTCATCGGATCAGAGACACGATGTCTTACTGACGAAGAAGAATGGCCTCTAAAGCAATAAGATTATGGCTTCACGAATTGAAGGTATAAACTCAATTCAGTCTAGCTATCCTTTCGCTTCACGGCCTCCAGGTAATAAATATAATTAATAATTACGAGTGAATATTTATTCAGGATATTTTCTGGAAAAGGATACAAACAACACGGAAACAAGCCATTATATATCCACACACACACACATATATATATATATATATATATATATATATATATAACAAATATGTGTTATTGTTTATTATCTATGTCCGTATACGTTCCGTCCTTTTTCAATCGTGACTCATCAGCATAGAGATATGACTATTCACTACCGGGCATGCGATTCGAAACCCCGGAGTACATGTATTTTCAACTCAAATCCGATGCTTTAACCAATGTGCCAGTTTTAAATAGCGAATAACCGGTGATAATAGTAACACTTTATCGGAGCAGCGTCACGTCTAGACCATTCTATTTCTTTTTTCTTTACGGGAAGGAACGATGCATTTTAAAGCTAGTGACATCATGTTGTGTTAATACTACACTTACAATTCTCTACTTTTTCGAGGAACGACAAATAATAATAAATATTTGAAATTGTTTATTATCTATGTACGTATACGTATATATATATATATATATATATATATATATATATATATATATTTAGTTAATGTTTTTTTTTTAATTAAAAAGACAAAATCTAAAATGGGCCTGACTGTTTGCTATATGTTCTTTTATTTCTTTATCTCCATATTTCTCCTAAACTCGCCTTAAAATACTGTCACCATTTTTTGTAATATTTCCTATTGTTTTTAGTCGGCTTTTTTATAGTTAGTTCTTTTGCCACTGTCTGATGGCAAACAATTAATAGAAGAGTGAAGTAAGTAGGAGTTATAGACACTTAGTAAAATTAGAGCAATCGGTCAAAGAAGATTTTGTGAGTGAAAAAGACATATCCTAAATTATTTGTGATTTGCTGAGTATTATTGAAGCACGGCTTATTATAAGAAGTAAAAAACATTTTTGAAACATCACCCAATACGAAATGATATTTCTATTAATATATTTTATAAGGAAAATGCATAGAAACAATCACTTTACCAACATCTACAAAAAATAACTGTCATCTCTGATGTAAACCACATTCTAGTTAATAACACTAAAATTATACATCCCGAAATTATTTTTTTTGAAATTAAAACTACTGGAAGCTATCAACATAAACACACAATAACCTAAAATGAATAACATCAAATACGAAACCAGTGGTAACAGTATAAAATGGTTACCGTAATGCGATTTTGTTATATGATGCTATCCAGCGTTGCTGAATTCAAAGCGTCAACGACTTCATGGAACAAGGAGAAACACGTTCTATGCGCGATTCTCCGCCCTCTTCTTTATCATTTGCTGTTGACACCTGATGACGATCTGACGAAGAATAAAAAACGTTCATCAAACCTATGAACCTATGGAACATTTATTTATCGTTTGATTTGAATACAAAATAGACCCTCAGTAATATTGAAAAAATAAAAATAATTAAACAGATAGATAATGATATTTTGAACAATGTTTGCATAAATAGGAAAATGTTGCCTAAATGCACGGACAATATATATATATATATATATATATATATATATATATATATATATATATATATATATATATATCGGTTCCACCGGGGGTGAGTTCAAAGATAGATTCAGAAACCACATGAGTTCCTTCAGGGGAGGCAAAAGGGAAGACATAGATAGGCCTAACACTTCTGTTGGCCGTTTTGTGAGAAACCTCATTGCTAGGCAAGACCCTTTCGAACTGAAATGGTCAATTTTAGGGAGGGCTAACAAATATAAACCGAACAAAAGGAAGAGATGCAACCTATGTGCATTGGGGTCGTACCACATCATGACATTTAGAGATAATTTACTGAACGCTAGGCAGGAAATACTACAATGCTGTCTGCATAGAAACCGTTACCTGTTATCACGCCTAACACCCGGATAGGAAGGGAATTGGGGGAAGTATAAACTTACAGCAGAGATAGGCAGAATGGACCCTTCCTGAGGCAATCTGGGGCAATCATTTGTGTATAATATAGAGGATGAGAATTAGTAACACGTAATTACGCTAAGATATGCCTTGATTCAATTATTAGCGGAGGCTCGGGACTTAGGTTGGGAGTTATAAGGTAGGAATATTGTATCGGAATAAGGCCTATTGATAGTCAACTATAGTAAATACTTATTCAGCAGAATAGGGGGGGAAAATTGTGTTATATATAAAAAGATAGTGGAATAATAAATAATAAATCACAATTTATTCTCAGAAATAGATATATTATACGAAATGCATTGGGAATTTCAAGTAATTTTAAGTGAAAAATAAAAAATAGCAACCTGGATGCTATCACTATTTAATTAAATTAGGTTAAATTAAATTAAATTAGTTTTTAATTAGATTAAATTAAATAAAACAATGAGTGGCAGGAATGGGGAAAAAATAATTAAGGACAAAATAATTTTAAAAACATGCATGCCGACACGGACTTAATTTCTAAAAATAGAAACAATTGGATTTTTATAAAAAGTATTTTGTACGGGATTAGTAATAACAAAGTCTCCTGTCATTTAACGAGTTAGAGTGATATTTCTCCGTAAAGTTGACAAAAAATAACCTCGTCCATTAAAAAAGGTTTTTTCAAAATAGAAAATAGATTTCTGATAACGATATTACGTAGTAATATTTATTTATGGAATATAGAATAATATTCTCCACAGAGAGTTGCAAACAGACTGGGCCGTTAAGGAAATATTTTAAATTATTTAAAATAATAACTAGATTTTTGTAGAAAACTTTTTTATAATAACATTTTATTTTTGATATATGAATAATCTTTTAAAAACAAATTCTGCGGGATAGGTTTTTTTCGCTTCGTTAAACAACAAAACCATAATAATTCGGCAGTTAATTAAATGAAGGATATTTTCCCAAAATGTAAAATGACGTCCCATACACTAGATAATTCATTTCTATAAAGAATAGGTTTAATAATATTTTTTTTTAGAAAGAGTATTTTGAATAAATAGTTTCTATCTACTAATTAAGATTTTTTTCTTAATATAAGGGAGTTTTCTGGGAGATTGACATTAAACTCGTCGTGTCAGCCATTGAAATAAGGCTATTCGAACCCGGACGAACATTTATGTTGATTTTTCTTTGTGAGAAGTTGGATTTAGAATTCCCATACTATCATTGGATTGGAATGGTAACTTGTGAGCGGTACCTTGAATTATTTAGTTATTTTGTTGTTGTTTTTGTGGGTGGGGGGGGTTATACACCATTGTGCCGGCCGACGTGAAAGTGTATTATCGCACATTGTTTCGTTTTTTTTTGTTTTTTTTTATGTATTTAGGACCGATTATTTGCTTGTTGGCTTGGTGGAAGAAATAATGCACAAGCTACTTTTCTAAGACTTTTTTAGGACTTTCTTTTTTAATCGTTGTTCTTCCTTGTTTTTTAATTTTAACTTTTATTTTTATTTTTTTCCTCTTCTCTTCTTAAGTTACCTCAACTATTGCAACGCCACATTGTGTATTGTTGGCAGTTGAAACCAGTATTCCAGACATTTAATTTCCCTGATGATTTGCCAAGCAAGTAACTGCTTGGTAGTGAAACACGTGTAGGAAAAAACATTTAATTTGAATAAATAATATTTGTAAGACAAAATATATTTAATGGTGATCATTGGTGTCCTGAAAGAAATGATTTGGTAAGCCTTCATAAAATCACATATAAATGCTCTGTACTCTGTAATCGAGTATCATCGAGCTTGTTTTTATTGGAACAACCCCGGTCTTCAATGAATGATCTATTTTATAAGTGAAAAATCTAAATCTATATATATAAATATATATATATATATATATGTATATATATATATATATATATATATATATATATATATATTTAGTGAATGTTTTTTTAAACATGTACAACGTCTGCTACACTGGCATGTGGATGTTATCGATCTACAGCTATCAAGAGCAGAGGTCTCATCAGGCAGAAGGATTTTTTTGTGATCCCATCCGGTCGATGAAATCCAGGAAGAATGGAGCTAAGCAAAAAGAAGGAGGAATAATAGTCATGTGACCAATTATTTAAAAAGATTGGCCGTTAGAAAAGTTTAATTTTACAATAAATCATATTTTTATTTGTATTCAACGCTAAATTACTTAAAGAGTTACACACATTATATATATATATATATATATATATATATATATATATATATGTTTGGGTATATATATAGTATATAAATATATATATATATATATAAATATATATATATATATATATATATATAAATATATATTAGAGTATAGCTGGTGATTTTATTTACTATTCAATTCTATTTGATTGTAACATAAATAATAAAATATTCTGTGAATATTTTAAGTTTATTATTTCCAAACGAAATAATAACACAATTGGTCATTTAATATCAGGACAGTTTGAACTAGGCAGGCTAGATTCCATAGACAGTGGAAATACGAATCGCATCAATCGCGTCAATTATGTAATATTCGCAGACATAACTTATATATGTATTGCACATATGATGGGTTTCCTTTACCTTATGAATGCATTTCCGGAACGTCAACAAGATCAAATTGAGTAGCAGGTGCTTTTCGTTTATAGAAGCGCGAACATTTTTATGAGTTTGTCATGTGACATAAGTTGTCGATTGAGATTCACAAAAAAACAAGTTTTGAATTGAAGGTTGAGTGTTAGCTAAAAATATACCTTTTCGAGGGGAATAAAAAAAGCGGAAGAACTCGTTTCGAAAACGTATAAATTAAAAATAAACAAAGTTAAAAAAACTATTTTATTTGGCTTCATATTTGAGTTGAATTGATTTACAAACTCCTCTTTCTTTTAAAGAAGTTCAATACAGTAATACATAAACATCAAATAATCTACAAGAAATAAGCATCACAAGAATTTCATGACAAAAATGTGAGCTTTTCCCTCCTAAATATACGTGTGTGTGTTAATACAATACATTTATTATTTTATTTTTCACGCTCATCGTTTTTTTATTTCCTCGTTAACACTTCTTTTCCTACTGTGACAAGGATAGTTACCCGTTTAGAGTATCTGAACTTCTCCATATGTAAAAGCCATGTAACTGACTTTTGTTGTCTGCGATGGGGCGTTAGTAGAATCGAGTTTATTTTGTTGCATGAAACTTGCGAAGCCAATCAACCTTTCTCTTTACTCAGATAGACAGGTCGTCGATAAACGCTACTGCTGACTGGTATAGGGTCACAAAAATATTAGCTAACACTGTCTTGTTTTTGTCACCGAGAGAGACAGAGAAAGGGAGAGAGAGAGAGAAAGAGAGAGAGATATAAGGAGGTACCAGCAATTTTTGTAATTTTATAGACGGGACGAGCGTGCCCGAAAAAAAACTCAGTCGGCTCTCGAGTGTTATGTTTTTTTCGGGAGTTCATACTACATTATATATTTTTATATATAAAATGTGAATGTTCGCCTAATTCATAAAAGCGTTGAATGTGACTGTCGTTACACATGCTGACCTGGTTGTGTTGTGCCAGAAATATAAGCGTCCTTCCTGAAGACCACCTGACGACGGACACACTAAGTTACACTCAAACGATAGTAGTAAAGTACGATATGTTTTTAATGAATCTCAATCGACAATTTATATCACTCGGGAAAGCTCATTAAAATGTTTGCGGATCTCCTAAAAAGTAGTATTACTCGCAGCACTTCAGTATAAATGGTGGATATAGGCATTCAAGTAAGTTGAACATCTTTATATTTAAGTAGATATGAACAATCAACGAAGTAATAATAGAAGATGTGAAAGCAGTAAGACAATATTAACATATTAAAATGTTTACTATGTATATATATATATATAGATATATATATATATATATATATATATATATATATATATATATATATATAGATATATAGATATATGTATATATATATATATATATATATATATATATATATATATATATATATATATTTATATGGTGGTACTAATATAAGAACACGACCAAATATCGGATATATAAAGGGAATGAAAGACCAAATAAACAAGGAAATGTATGTGTTCAAGTAATAATTTAAACATATGGAAAATGCATGGTAAGTAAAATAAAAACAGAAACAAAATGCGACATACAATTCAAAAACCATGAGAAATAAATATAAACACTGACAGAGATAAAGGAAACACAGTATAAAATAATGGAATAAAAGGAAAAAGAAGAACCAGCTATCATCAAGTCGTAATGGATTATACAATAAATATAAGGGATACGTGTGAATGGAACATCAAACATGAACACAGAAACAAACATAAAATGTAAGAAAAAGATATTTCCTATAATAGATCTAAACAGAAAAATGAGTAATACGTTAAAACGAGTTTTTACTGTGACGCCTGTAGGTGGACATCTTCTTAACACTCATACATAGTATAATTCTTAACACTCATATGATCCATATATTTTCATAATGGATTTTTTCTAAACTTTAGTGACACAAACGCTCGGTTATCGTAATAATCTATATCGTTACATAAGCAGACAAATGTTACTCAGGAAACTCATATGTAAACGTTTAACTGGTTTGGAGGTAAGTTGACATCGTCTGTTTTTCATAAAGTGTGCGGTTCTACAATGACTGTTTTTCTTAAGCCGAATTTCGTCCGTTCATTTGAAATTGAAAGTGAAGTCTTATTCACTCGGGAAATAATTTATTCTTACTTTAACGATGTTTATAACAGACATAAATCACCAGCTACCAACAAACATCCAAAAAATATTTACATGAATATAATATATATATATATATATATATATATATATATATATATATATATATATATATATACATTTATTGTGTCCCGTTGAGGTATAAGTAAAAGTAAACAAAAGTTAATAATTATGAATTCAATTTCCATCTGTGTATATAGTATGCACGAACACACTTTAAAAACATCTCGAAAGTAGACGGTAACTTTAAGGTATAATGCCAAGTTGAATGAACATAACATTTGAAATGGCGGAAACTATATAGTAATACCATATGAGTCATATATAATTATTTACTTTTTAATAACAACTAATTAAAAGAGTAAAATATATTTTCATACATAATTATGTATCATTGACAGTACGTCGTTGTTTGTAGAATATATTAAGTAACGCTTAGGGAAACAAGCTTAGTTCAGCTTTAGTATAATATATATATATATATATATATATATATATATATATATATATATATATATATATATATATATAATATGACTATATATATGTATACATTTATATACATATATAAATATTTATATATATATAGAGATATGTGTGTGTATATGTATACATATATATGTATATATATATATATGTATATATATATCTATGTATATGCATATATATATAAATACATATATATACATATATGTATATACATATACATATATATATGTATATATATAAATATATATATATACATATATATATATAAATATACATATATATATATATATACATAAATATACATATATATATCTATATAAATATATATATATAAACAAATATACATATATATGTATATATATAAATATGCATATATACATATATATACATATATATACATATATATATATATAAATACATATATATATACATATATATATATATATACATATATATATATATATATAACTATATATATATATATATATATATATATATATATATATATATATATATATATATATATATACATACATACAAGCGAAGTCAAAGTGTTACAACATTCGGGAGAATGTAGAGATGCATTGGAAATAGCAGAAACAAACTGCCAACGCATATTTTTCTCTCCATGTATATGTTTCTCTTTCTTTATTTATCAATCGTACTCAATTTATAATCTCACAGGCCATCTGGAAAATCTGAAAATAGTATGAAATTCAGGAAACGTGTAACAAATTAGTGTGTGTAAATGTTTGTTTTATTGAGAGAGGCCGTGTATGCGTATCTGTATATGTTGGTGCGTGGGGCATTAAAAAGTATTCGAATATAGTTCTGAATAATATGCATATGTTCTTCTTATGTGGGTTTCTTTTTAATTTTCGTTACCATCATATGATGGTCTATGGTAATACAATGTTGAATGCAATTCATATACGTACGTTTAAGCTGTTTGATAATAGATAATAGTGCATTCGTAAAAAGTTAGAATTTGGCAGTTAACGTATTTGAAGATGGATACAGGAAAGAGTGCTACATTGTTATGTTATTCCTGTGATGTTTAGTCTAACTTCATTTAGATTTAAGTATTAATAATGCGATCATCTTCTAACTCCACTTATGGCTGTAATAGGGAACGCTGCTGGAATAAACGCAAGATTTATTTAATAGGATGCACGTAAGTGAATGAGAGAAATATACATGCATACACACAACAGAATGATAGAGGTTGTTACAGTGAATAAAGTTGTCTAGGTACATTATAAATGTTCCATCTATTATCCACACTCTTTTTAATTGAGACTTTACTTATTTAAAACTTTATTGGTCGAAAATTTAATTATCGCAACACGTCGATTACGGCGGTTTAAAATGCTATTTATTTTGATGTAACTTTAACAAATAAAACTGATGAATTTTAAATTTCTATATTTAGAAAAGCGTTTCGTTTGATTTATTTGAAGAATGTTTTGTTTACAATTATTTTACAGTCAAAGGAAAGAGATTATTATGTTTTTATACGACGTAAATTCTAACCAAACACAATAACATTCAATTGTAAAACATCATGTGATTTTAGAGAAAGAAATTATGTACCTGAGAATTATCTAACGGCAACAAGATGAAGGATATTTATTTGTTTAATATATATGAATTGTTGAAATTTAAAAAAAAATAGATAAAGAAACACATATTTGCTGTATTTTTTTAAAGCGTAATTAACCGAGATTTAAGAATATTTTACGATAGAAAAACGGGGCATTTTTCTTAGTATTATTGAACTCTATCGACCTTAAACATTTCAATGAAAATATTAGTTTAAACAGTAGAGTATGCAGGAAAGCGACCGATGAACTTTAAAATAGATTCGCTAGTTAAAATTAAATAAGCAATGCAAATAAGTCTCGGCAAACACAGTTAACTAACACATTTACATGATTTGTAAGAAGGTAATTAGCCAAATTAAAAAAAAACAACTAATTTTATAATATTGAAAAAAAGCTAAGCTAACGCGATTAATTTATTCTACAATATTACGTATAATAATGTAATCCATTATGTGACAGAAAACGTTATCTTGCGAGGGATTTCAAAAGATCGGCATGGTATATATATATATATATATATATATATATATATATATATATATATATATATATATTTAGAAGCTTGCGTTGGATGCGATAAGAAAAAATCAAGTTCTATTCTATACCGAATAATTATTATTGTATTTCTGAGAAGAAAGTCGCATTAGTGGAAATCCTTTTTCTTATAAGGTTTTCTAGTTTTGCAGCTTCATGGCTGAGAATAATATCAAATGTAAACCTCGCTAGAATGCTGCCCTTATTTGAAGAATGTCATTCGAGATAAGTCAGTGCAGCAACGATCTATATTGAAAACACTGGTGAAGATTCGCCTAGAATAGAACACAATCTATATTACGGTCTATGCGTTGATAATTATTTTCATGTTTTAATTATTATGCCCAGTTACGTTTTATAATATTTGTTTAATATTTTTAAATGTGTTTTTATATATTTAATATGTTTACTTATATTGCCTTTTTTATTTATCTTTTTGTTTTTAGGATTTTTCAATTTCACTTTCACTAAATCTTCTTTCCGGGATTATTTAGCATTAACCCTTTACCAATCCTAACATTATAGATTGATATTTTGACACAACCTATCTCGTATTCACTTAATTGCCCTACTTAATGCTATCTTTGCTTTAACATTTATGTTTACATCTAAAGCCATATATATAGAAAACTCCCACCAACAACGCGTTCGCATCCCCCGTCTAAACACACTGGCTACTCACTCGCTACTGTTCACTCCTATCTAAAATGTCTACCCAATTTAATTTGAACTTCAATTTAAACTTCATCAATTTCGATTTCTGCTTCCTTGCATCTTCTTACACGCGCCTTAGCCTGGATTAGAAAATGGCATCTTACTATATTATTGAGAACTCAAATCAATAAAAATTGTGCCCGAAGATTCCATGGGAGCTACATAAAATGGCCTTTAATACACAGCTTGCATTTTACACAACACACTTATATCAGAGTATTTCTTCCTTTAAAACTGCCTAGTGGGGGTCTCTGTTTAAACCTGAAAATGATCTCTATCGCCTTCTAGGTTATAGTGAAGGGTGGCCACATATCTTTGAATTAAAATTCTCGTGTAGCTAGTAGTATGTTTAATGTGTCTCTATATTTAAAAGGGTTTAGCTTACTCCTGCCTTAGTGTAAAGGAAGAACGGATGAAAAAATAATATTCCGATTTCTATTGTTTTTTTTGTACTCCGTGATTCATCATGGGTCGGCTGGTACGATTTTTTTATCTATCACTCCGATATTGCGTAATGTTTCCTTTTAATATGGTGCTGCTTTTTCTATAACCACATTTGTAGATGAAATACTTGAGATTATTCTACTGATGTTAGTGACCATGTTTCTGAAAATCGTCGGGGGGTTACATTATACTTTATTCACAAATGTTATCGTGTTATTCGGTGTATTAAAAGGTTTATGTGTTTTACATACTACGTCTAGCGTAGGGTTCTAAGAAATAAACTTAGCTTAGATTGGTATTTATACTGATTTTGCACTATGGTTCTTGAAATTATTTTGTGAATTCTTTTCTAAGTATATCTAAAGTGTTTTCGTTGCTGTTTCATGTAAGGCACATACCGTGATCTCTGTATAGGCAAAAACATGTTCGGGCAATTTGTTGATGAGTGTCACCTGTCGGAACAGCCCGATTAGGTGACAGATGTATTTACTGTCGTACGCCCCATAGCAAAATCAAATGAGTGTTCAGGTTGCGATACTTTTTTTACCCAGAATTTGCTAATGAAGAATAGACGAGTCTGTATAGCGTGCATAATTATCTATTGATCTAGTTAAATAACCTCATTGTGTTTTCATGTAAAACGTAATGCTTTATCTAATGGGTCTTTAGAAATAGAAGAGGTATGTCTACAATATCAACTTGTGTAAAGGTACACCTGTGTGCACATGGTGCATCATGGAAGCAGTTCAGTACTTTGTATTTCGTCAGGTTGACGTTAGTTTTATTTTGTATTCTTTTTACTACTTTCTTAATGATTGCCTTTTGGGACATACCTATCTCAGTGTGTGCTGCTTTGTTAAGTTTACACGTTGGTCTTTATAGTCCTTTAAACTTACAATATATGTTCTTTCCATCAGATGATTAGCTCTGTATTCAATGCATAATTGTGTGGCTATTTCAGTTGTCTCTCTGTTGATATTCCTGTGTCTTTCTCTACTATTTGATATTTGTCATTGATAACGTTGTTGGTCAACGGTGCTTTCCTTTACGTTGTGATATAGTGCATGTTTTTGGTCTTGCCAAAAGAAGCCTAGTGCTTCGTTATAGATTCTGGATTTTTGTCGCTAAGGTTTTCTGGATATCATTTATTAATTTCAGATTGAGAATTGTGTTGAGTATGTGTTTCTCGAAGTTGTATAAGTACTGCATTTTCTCGGAGGATTTACTAGATTTTAGACCAAAATAGCTTTTTTCCTGTCAGTATCTGGTGATTGGTGTAAATCCAGATTTTCCGTCTTCTCTATTACTTCTTTTAGTAAGTAGGGATCTTCTGTATAGTTGGTTATAGGGGTAGGGATATTTTAGTAGGATATCCCAGCATGCGCTTCTATATTCTCCAGGTGTTCGGGGAGGGGATTAAAAGTTTACTCGGTACACCATGTTGTTTAGAACCCTCATTTTTTTCCCAAAATATCAACGCACCTAAACCTCTAATGCGTATTTTCGTGTAGTCTACTTTATTATACAAATTTCATATTAGTGTTGATGTTTCTTTGCTTGTGCAGTTCAAAGTAAAAAGGTTTTATGAAATCATTTATTTTTAATTTTTCAAATATGTTTTGAAAGTGTGTCTTTTTAAATAAATGTATTTTTGACTTTATTTTTATGTTGTGATATTATTGATTATGGTATTTATAATCATTATCTATATTATTGTTGTTACTATTATATTTTTATTATGTTTATCATTGTTATCATATACTTGATTTATAAATAGATATGTTCACATCTCACTTTATTTTCTATGATATTAAATTATTTTCGATTATAAATTTTAACTTCACATTTTTAATTAAATGTTTTAATTCGTTTTTATCATTAAATTATTTTTATTTTACCATTAATATTTGATAAATTATATTATATTTTCTAATTTTCTTGATAAAATATGTTATTTATTTTAATTCAAGCTGCGATGTTTCCGGGGTAACATACATTAAAAAACTTATTTTCAATGCGATGAATAGTTATCTTCTTTTTAATCATTCATTTGAAACGAAAAAGTTTACAGGACTTCTTTTTGCTTCATTTATATATATATGCATATATATATATATATATATATATATATATATATATATATATATATATAGTTATATCAGAAATTTGAAATACCAATAACAATGTATTTTTTAATAAATTTACTTATTAATTTTAAAACCAAGCATGAGATGCAATTTTCTCATTTTACTGGTCTAAACAGTGTAAAAGGGTACTTTTTTCTTGTTGATACAATACATCCTCCTTCGATGTTTTATACGCGTGTTTTGATGAAAGTCTTGTTGAATCACAGCGGCTATCGCTTGTTTGTATAAGGAAAAGATGGACACATTTGTAAAAAATATGATTTTCGTATACTATATTTTAGAAAATGCAAAACACAATTACAATGTATTAAACATAAATTAACTTACATTTTCAAAGGTTAATATTTCCTTACTTTACTGTTACAGGTATGAACGGTGTTGAAGATGTACCCTCCTCTGAAGTTATTCACATAAAAAAATATTGGTCTAAACATTAAATAGTATGCCAAAAGCATAATTTTAAATGAACTATATTCATTTAAAACTAAAATGTTGTTATTAGTTTTGCATATTTCTTATAAATATCATATGAAAACGTGTTTTTAAAAATGTGTCCATCTTTTATATATATATATATATATATATATATATATATACATATATATATATATATATATATATATATATATATATATATATATATATATTAATCACTTCATCGTTATTACTGGCTGAGCAGATACAAGCTAATGTGGCAGCCGAATACAACGGAACACAAAATAACAAAAAGAATAATATCTGAGATAAACTTTAAGACACTTTAACAAAATAGACATTTTGCAAATATTTAAATTAGCGATGTAAAAGAAATGTAAATAAAAGAGGAGATAATCGAAAAAAGGGATATAAGTGCATCATCCTTTGTATAGATTTACGCCTTAACTTTCATTGATTACAGGATTTATTCATTTATTTGTCCTAAAATAAAATTAAGTGCAGAAAAAATTGCGATAATGGTTTGTATGGTGCGAATCTATAAACCACACTTTATATTATTGATTTAAAAGTAACCTTAGAGATTCTCAAATACATTTAAAATAATAAAGCACACATATTGTTAGTATCGATTATATATATTATGCGTATTTCGATGGAAATAGTACTTGAGCATAAATAGTGACAGAACATCTATTCAAAAATCGTAGATCAGTATGAATACGATTTTAAATGTTCATTTCACAGACGTGCAAACATGCACATTAATACCTACGCGTATCAGACCTGCAATTCAGATATACAACTTTACAAAGTGACTGTCGATTAGCTATTCATGGAGGCATGCACAACTTTCTAGAGCGATTAATATAAACATATACTGAAATAGAAACTAATTAGAAATGACAATATATAGACAAATGTATAACTTTTATTTCGTCAAAGTATAATTACTTTCTTAAATATAAATAAGAATCCATGACTTGGACACACCATATTACTCCAATGTTATAATGCAATATTATATTAAAGACCATTAATCCACATTCCATTATCAGAGTTTATGTAAATATTTATCTACTTGCCTTGATGATTATAATTAGTTTTTACATTTCAGGGAGATTATAGTCTAAATGCGCTTACTAATATGGTTAGATTAGACAAAATATTGAACACATTGTTTTTATAGAGCCAGCAAGTCGTTGACAGGACAGAATTGAAAGCGAGCTGAACATCTTCCAGCAATTAGAGTAAGTAAATCGGATGTGAAACTTACTGGAGTAAAACGACAAACATTTCGAAAAAAAACATCAACCTACTGTAGGCAAATAAGGTTGACAAAATAAACATCTTAATAGTCTAGTTGCGACCAATATTGTTAGTCGTCATCCATCCGAATATCATTTCGTCAACTTCTTTTTAATTTATGTTTCAAATATTTTGTTCAAACACTATATATATATATATATATAAATATATATATATATATATATATATATATATATATGTGTGTGTGGGGTGGGGGTGTGTGGGGGGTGTTACATAAAAAACACACCGACAATATTAAGCTATTTATACTATTATAACCTCTTCGTCCCAAAATATATTTCCCCGGTAAAGTCATCATAGCTTAACACTCATATATGGAATATATATATATATATATATATATATATATATATATATATATATATATGTAAGTGTGTGTGTGTGTGTATACGTTTAATTTTACTTCAGTCGAAGTATTAAAAAAGTTAGGGTGTCTTTCGTCGTAAGGCTAACATTTGATCGCTATATGAGATACATGGATATTCGAATATTCCATTAAATTTCTCCTTTACCTGTCAAGTATTGAGTTAGTAAAGAGGTGAATAACATTAATGCCCCCATCACCAATGTACCAATTTTCTATGTTATAGTATATTTTCCTTGTGATTCTTTTGTCTTACCTTATAACAGTGCAATTTTTCATTTAGTCTGGAAGATTATATTGCTAAGTGCTGTTACTTAAGGTAAAATGACTTTGACCAGGTGCACCATATCTCATATAAGCCAATGTATAGCCCTGTTGAGGGTGAAATTATTTGGCTCGATACTATGTTATATTGAATATTTTGTCTTGGGTTCCTTGTAGAATTAAGTATTCTCATGCCAGGTGGTCCTGGCAAACCCTTGCACAGGGATTGTGTCTAGTAGGTATATAATATCTCAATGTACATGTTTTTTTATTTTACTTTAGTCGAAGTTCTCAGAAATCAAAGCCTTTTCCTTTTTACAAAAAAATATCTCTATATAAGATACACATATATACGAATACTCCACTAATGTTCTTTATCTGTCAAACTTTGAGTAATTAAAGACACTAAGAACAATTATTATTCATCGGCATTATTTACCAGTAAAGTCTATTATAGTATACCTTTCTTATGGTTTCTTGGTCTTACCAAATTCCAGGACAAAAATTCAGATGGTATGGTGGAGTATCCAGCAAACTGACTGTTACTTGAGTTAACACTACTTATGGAAGGTGGATCATTCCTCGTATGGGCTAGTGTATGGCTGTGCCTATATACTCTTATTTTGACTTCGAATAGTTTGTTTTTTGTATATTTGCTCATGGTGTATTTGACGGGTGACATATCCTCATATCAGTTGTCCTGACACATCCCTGCACGTAAATAGAGAGAGAGTGTGAAACCACTCGAGGATTGTGTCTTCTAAAAAATTCACATTCTCCTAATATATACGTAAGTGTGTGGGTTTACAAGCTCAATCCAACTTCATTATCCTACATTATAAACGTCAACCCCAATTTATTTAGCAATTCAGTGAGGAAATATCAGTCTAGAGTGTATAGTTATAATCTATACCTGTTGTATTGATATATTGAACAATGTGTATGTTAAGCAACCTTTCTTTTATATCATTAGAAAAGAATGAATTTTACATATACAGATATAAATATTGTATTTCTTTCAAAAAACAAAAGTATGTTCTGTATGTGAACTTGGAAAAATGCATGCATCTTAAACATAAATGTTTAGTTTAACTTAATAGTAGGTGAGGTAAAAGAGCCATATAGCATAAGGCGACGTACTAAAGTCACATTTTCCAAAGGTGTAGCATAATGTGCTGTCGTTCTAATTTATGTTTTACATCATTAAATCTAAGCATTGCGATTATAGAACTATCATTACCTGTTACTGTTTATGTGGAATACAATGGGTTCTATTCATAAGGCTCTCTTCCGTCTAAGTAAAGTAATATAATATGTAATATAATAATATACGGTAGTATTTTGTGTTAATCTTATTTATTACTAGCGGGGCTACCCGGCGTAGCTCGGGGTCATAAAAACATATAATTGAATAAAAATCGCGTGTGTAACATCTTTATATTCAAACTTCTATTCCCCCCCCTCTCTATAGCCGTCTCTTTATCTTACTACCTTGCTCTTCCCTGGTCGCCCCATATTACCGCTACTTTCTAAGCTTGCCTTTGCGAAAGCTGTTTCTCCCCCACCATTTCTCCTACGTACATATCGCCGCCCCGGTGCGAATGTTAAATACGTACCTAGCGCCTCCCCGGTGCGAATGCTAAATACGTACCTTTCACCGGCCCGGTGCGCGTGCTATATACGTAGCAATCGCCGCACTGGTGCGCGTGCTATATATGTACCGATCGCAGCCCCGGAGCGCATGCTAAATGCATACCTATCACCGCCACGGTGCGCATGATATATACGTACTTATTGCCAAACATGTGGACATGCTATATACGTAGCTATCGTCACTCCTCAATGCTAAATACGTACCTATCGCCGCCCGTGTGCGCGTGCTATATACGTACCTATTGTCGCCATGGTGCGCGTGCTTTATACGTACCGATCGCCGCCCCGGAGCACATGCTAAATACATACCTATCACCACCCCGGTGCGCATGCTATATACGTACTTATTGCCGCCCATGTTAACATGCTATATACGTACCTATCGCCACCCCTGAATGCTAAATACGTACATATCGCCTCCCCGGTGCGAATGCTAAATACATACCTATTGCTGAGTGGTAATTTCTTTTTTAGAACATAATTTAAGAAATGTTGCAAATACATTGAAGTATGTACGTACAATGTTAGAATAATATATTCACATGTTTTAAGTCAGAATAATAAATGAAACACAACCTTAAAAAGAGTTTTAAGTTGAAATAAAAACAAATAATTGAGGACGGACTTGAGGACCCTGGCTGGAAACGGGTTTGACCTAGAGTTGGGAACATAGAGGTTTATTCGATTATACATGTTCTAGCAATAAATAAGTTACCAGAGTCATCAGGTTGAACACTAACATATATTGTGATCATAATTCGTTTTTGTACACTACAGTTAACTTCTTAATGATAAAGAACAAGGAAGGTCTTAAAACCTACTTGATGTGACATAGTAGGCTGGTTATATTTTACAATTTTCAGGAATTCGTTGCAACAGAGCTGGCATTTTGAAATATGTTGTTCTTGAATCAAGCCCCCCCCACCCGCATTTTCAGACTCAAATACATAATATCACAATATTATAATGTGGCTGAAGTGCATTTTTATATTTCACATACGAACCATACCTTACTTTTAAGAAAATGTCGTGTAGTTCATTTTCAAGCAACATCCCCATAACAGGTGACCATAATTAATTTCAGCTAAACACTAGGTGTAATTACATTACTTTGCACATGAGGTTGTTTAGAGGCAAACAAGTCAAAATATATGTTGCACTATTATATAATGATTGAATATATTTCAGGAAAAACGTTAAATAATTATATATTTTAGATCACATATAGGTTTTAGAGTTTAACACAGTGCTCCAGACATAAAAACGCTATTTTTAAAATATGGTTTTCTTTACTGTCTATTTAAACACATGGGAAAAGTCATAATGAAAAAAATATTAAATTAAATTATGCTACTGTGATAACACTTGAATATGGCTGAAGGCTGACTTTCTCCAGAGTAACAATATCTGATACTAGAGAAATTGTTTATGCTGTGAAAATTAATAGTTTAAGCTTTTGCTTGCGTTAACTTTTTTTACTTTTCTTTTCCGTTGTAATTAATGTTATCACGTTCTTAGACAGATGTGACATCATATAAGTATCACGTATACTATTGCTTAGCTTTATAGTTGGAGAAAAAGTTAGCTTTTTCAGCTGGAGTTCAGTCCAGTTTTGCTTAATTATTATTGTAGAAACATGTATTATGATACTTAAAGATAAGTTACAAAATGTATCAGCTGGAAACAACGTATTGCTAGCTAATGAATTTACACTCCAGTTATAATAAGCAAACCATAAAATCAATAACATTGCGAAAATATCGTTTTAAACATAGATATAACGAACCGACATTAATGAAAATTTAAACTGAATTGTGATCGGTCGATCGACTGACCTAGTCAAACACAAACATTGTAATAGAGATGAGATAACGCTTCAAATAAATATCCTTACCGTTTAAATCGACATCATCCGTCGTATTAATGAAAATATGAATGTTTTCTTTTTAGGGTGTAAGTGCAATTCAAGCGAGTTTAAATACAGTGTAGTACTATCGCTTGGACCGTAATCACGGCCGGTCGAATCTTTGTCGCTCGACACAAAATGGTACAGGATCGTTTACCAGGGAGTGTGAACTCGGTGATGGGCTTCGCGTGTGTGTGACTTTAATACGAGCAGACGCGTACACAATAAAACACACGACTGCAAACACTTCGCTTGTCGTAAACCAAACGAGGGAGGACAGAGAGAGAGAGAGAAACAGAATGGGAAGGGGGAGAGAGAGACCCCCACACACAAATAATACAGCGACATTTTAAGTGTTCTGAGTTTTCATTAGCTCTTGAATGACAGTTGATTTGACCTTTTCTGAACCTGGTATGCACTCCTCCACCACGGGGATTCATCAACAATTTCGTCCGAATCCATATTGACATTTTATAGTTCAGTGAATTGTTGTACTCGCACTGCAAGTTTGGCACGAGAATTGCGAAAAGTTAACGGTGAGCACCAGCTATCAGAGAAGGAATCACTATATTTGCCACATGATAAGGGAATACGTTGTTTCTGAAAATCGTATCAAACTTTTATTTGTCGACCCAAAAAATAATCATCGTTTGTTCATTGTGTGTTGTACGCTTTTGACGTAATTGTAGAATTTGAGAAAAGCAAAAATACTGATTTTATTTAATTTTTCTTCCGACAGTATGACTTTTCTCTTTCAGAGGGGAAAGACAATATCAATTTTCTTTGCTAAAATTTACAACAGTGTCGGAATAGCAATACACAAATTACTGACATTTTTACAATGAGAATTAAATAAGTGGGTATTTTACGTGTGTTACCCCACCACCAATAAAGCCATGTTTTAAAACTAGGACCTTGTCTGGTGAATTTGCTGCTGAATTATCCACGTTTGTTTCTTTAAGGTTCTCCTTCATATACTTTGTCGCCAGTTGTGGCGTCCATTTAAAGTTTCTCAAGAATCACTTACATTGACAACGTCGTCAGTCGTTGTGTTTGCGTTAGTGCCAAATCACACATCGCCAGTTGTTGTGTTTTTCCTTTATTTCTCCAGAAAAAACCTTCATGGTGTTGTAGTGCCTTACGTAAGTTGGAATACCTATGCGTCAGTTGCTGTTGCCCTGTAAAGGGGCTGCAGTGAAAACACGAACTCGAGGTTTAGAAAAATGAACTATATTGACGAAAATATAATACAACACAGAAATTCGTGTGGTTATTCATAAGTCTTAACTGTCAGTATAGACTGGTTTTGATTCAGGTATTTACTTTCGTCCATCCGCAGGAATATGTGGAACAATGTCGGAAGGTAAGGGGAGCCAAGCAAACCCCCTACAGAAAGAGAACTATGTCCTCTAAAAATTGAATGGGCCGCCCTATCGGTATTCCCCTGTCGGGCTACCTCAGGCAGTAAGTAATAAACTTACTCCACTCCAAAAACGAGAGGCAAGGCCTTGGAAGTGGACCTCCTAGTCCTATCCAAGAGTAATGTCTCAGGCCAATGGATAAAAGGCCACCAAATGTGTTCAGTTCGTGTGTGACTGGTGTTAATTATATTATGAGGAGCAGTTGTTCCATGTGTGTAACGTAAATGGAAGAGTTTAAAGTCTGTTATAGGTAAAGTACAATGACACTTACATTACTAAGTAACAGATGAGCATTAAATACATTCAATTGACTAATAATTTAAATTGCATAATGCTGATACTAATAAATACTACTAACAATAACAATCAAAATAACCTACATAATGATACTGATACCAATTTTACCATCATAATACTACTAATATCAATAATAATTATAATGATGCTAATAGTGATAACATTACGACTAAAGCTTCTAATACTACGCCTAATGCCACAAGTAACAAAATAATACTAATAGTAAAAATATTTATGAAAGCATTAATACTAGTAATAACATGACGTTTTATGTAAACTAATAAGAAGCTTCTGAGATTTCAAGTGCAGGGGTCGGGAGATACTATTTTTGCTTTGCGTTTGAGCTGAACGAAATTGAAATAACCCCCCCCCCCCCAAAAAAAAAAATAAAATAAAATAAAAAGTAGCTAGTCATGTTAGAGAACAAAGGTTACTGTTATTTTTTTGGATGAACATTTAAAATCTCGAGCGTATCGATTGATTACGTCTTTTTAGTAGATATACATCTTTTATATTTCTTGTGAATTTTAATGTTAACTAATAAGACGTTTCGGAGATTTCACTTCGAGGATCGGGAGATAATATTTTTTGTTTTTTGTTTGAGTTGAACGTAATTGAAATCCCCTTCTCCCCAAGAGTAGCTTGTCACGTTAGAGAATACGTTAACGGCCTTTTTTAATCTCGACTGAACGTTTGGTTACTTTGCATCAAGTTATTAAACAAACATGGTAGGGGAATCTATCGTCTTTTTATTTTTATTTAAGAGTATCCAAGAAAACTTATAATGTAATTTGGTAACATGTATATATATATATATATAATTATTTTTTTGTTTGTTATTTTCTTTTTATTCCTATTTAATTTCTATTTTATATATTTTTTTTACTTTGTCTAAATGGGTCTTCATGTATGTGTGATAGTGTACTTTTAACTTCATGAAAATGAGAGAAACACTACGACTATGACAAGATAACATGTAAACTAAACGTGGGGCTAAGTTTTCTATAAACACCAAACTATTATAAATGTCTAAAAAAATAAATAAGCGCCGTGGAACTCAGAAAAAAGTAGTCTGTGTCATGATGGGCATGTGCTCCTTCGATGGCCAACATAGAGGACCTGGTCCGCATCCTGTGAATGCTGGCTCCTTTAATTTTAGGAACACGACCATGGGCCAAAACAGGTAAGTTACTCATCAAATTCTAGATATGAGCAGGACACTAACCAAACACAAGAAAGCAAAAATGCAAATAACAGACCAAATAGCCATAGAAAGAAATGGACAAAAAATAGAACAGACTGATAATGGAATTCTACTACAAAAGCCGCTACCCAACAGAAAGAGGATACCGGAAACGAATGACAGATCTATGGAGCATTTCTACTGACTACCATACAACGGCACAAAGGAAAGGAGATCAAGCAACACAGATACTCAAGAGAGAGTTGTTCTCGGAGATAAACTTAACAAAAAATAAACAAAAGATAAATAGCCTGGCAGATCAAGACACACCACTTGACGAAAACTCTCAGGAAGAAGATGCGAAAAACATCAACACAGAAACTCAAGAGCGCGAAGACGACGAAACTATAGAACTATCTGACGAATAAGTAAGAAAAGTGGAGAACATAAAACGATTAAAGTCCGAGAACAAAACAAAACCTCCATTCCTAAGGAAAGAAGAGTGGAAGAAGTTAAAAGTTGAAACAGAGAAAGTAAACAGAGTACTCACGTACATCCCGAAATCTGGATGTGTAATCAGACTGGGCACTTCAAAAGGAAGCTAAAACCGAAAATTGGATGAAGGAGAACAGTAAACGATAGAAGAGCATAACTCTGAATTGCAAGGAGAGACTAAATAAGAAACATGAAGAACTAAAACAAAAGATAACAGCAAAAGAAGGAAGATTGAGTCGATACAGATACAAATCGGAACAGTAGAAAAAGAACAGGACCTTTGAAAACAATGAAATGCAGTTTTACAAAAACGTAAACGGAGAATGCCCAACAGAACCGCCGGAACCGACAGAAACAAAACATTACTGCAGCAAGATATGGGAAAAAGCTGACGATAAAACCAAAAATGTTAAATATTTGAAAGACATGAAAGAGGAACTTCTACAAATTTAAGAAGGAACAGAAGCAGAAGTTAATGAAAAAACTATTAAGACAACACTAAAGAAAATGGCAAACTAGAAAGAACCAGATTACGATATAATACATGCGTACCGGCTAAAACATTTACGAAAGGCTTGCACAGAAACTGAGAGTATGTATTGATAAAACAGACGTACTAGAGTGGATGACCAAAAGTAGGACAACGCTCATACAAAAATACGCCAAGAAGGGAGCGACCCCCACCAAATACAGACCAATGTCTTGTTTACCAACAATGTGGAAAATCTTAACGGCACAACTGAGAGAGCAAATTTGCCATTCCCTGAACAGTCGTAAGCTACTTCCCGAGGAACAAAAATATGCCAGAAAGAGAAAAGATGGACACATGATCTGTTATAAATAGATAAAAAAGATTCTGAAAGAAGTTAAAAGCAAGAAAAAGAACATATCTATGGCATAGATTGACTACAAAAAAGTGTACGACAGAATCCCTCAAGCATGGATAATTGGATGCTTTAAAATGTACAAGATACACGACAGGATTATTAATCTCATCTAGAAAGCAATGAAAACATAGATATTAGAACTGGCAGCTGAAAGACAACACTTGACGAAGATAAAACTACATAGCTACATTTTCAAGGAGACTCCCTATCACCATTACTTTTTATCATAGCCATGATGCCACTCAACTATATAATCAAGAAATGTGATGCCGGATACAAGTTAACAGGCAGATAACAAAGTATACCTCTCATGTATACGGACGACATGAAGCTATTTGCAAAAAGCCAAAAGGAACTGGAAAAGCTGATAAATACGACCAGCATCTTCAGCCAGGGCATTCAAATGGTATTCGGAATAGAAAAGTGTGCATTGCTAAAGATTAAAAAAGTACAGCTTAAGACGACAGGAAGCATGGAACTGTCCTTACCAAAAGCAGGTGAGGGCGCTAGGCGAACAAGAAAGCTATAAATATTTGGGAGTTTTGGAAACAGACACAATAAAATCAGCATAACTGAAAGCTAAAATTTGAAAGGAATACCTGAGAAAAACAAGAAATCTCTCACAAACAAAATTATATAGCAGAAACCTCATCAAAGGAATAGATACCTGGGCAGTATCACTAATAAGATACTCTGGACTATTCATAACCTGAACTAAATAAGAACTCATACACCTTGACAAGAGGACTAGAAAATTAGTGTCCATGCACAACGCACTACATCCAAAAGACGATACAGACATATTCTACGTAAAGAGAAACGAAGGAGGAAGATAACTGGTAAGTATAGAAGACTTTGTGAATGACACTAACAAAGCACTGGAGAAATGCATCAACCAAAACCCAGATAATCTGAGCACCGCAGCAAGAGACAACGCCAAGACGAACAACACAAGAAGCATCGAAAGAGGACACGAACAGGCAAGAAAAAAAGTGGAGAAAATTACTACATGGACGCTTCATTAAACTCACAAAAGAAGAAACCAACGGTAATAGCTGGGCATGGCTATGAAAAGGACTCTTTTACAGAGAAACAGAATAGTTACTGATGGCTGTACAGACCCATACATTTAGGACAGACTACATTAAAACTAAAATAGATAACACCCAGAAAACAGTAAATGCAGATTGTGTGGACAAAGAAAGGAAATATTGAATCATATAATAAGTGAATGTAGCAAACTAGTTCAAAAAGAATACAAGAACAGACATGACTGTGTGGGGAAAGTAATACACTGGAGACTGTACACACAATTGAATTTCGAGTACGCAGACAAATGGTGCAAACATAAACCAGAAATAGTACTGGAAAACGAAAAACACAAAATCCTCTGGGAGATGAATACACAAACAGATAACACCATACAAGCAAGGAGACCTGATGATATTATAATCCACGAGAAGGAAACATCTTGTTAAATCGTTAACTTCGCCGTTCCAGCAGACCACAGAGTGAAGATAAGAGACACAGAAATCGAAGTAAATACACAGAACTAGTCAGGGAACTTAAAGAAATATGGAGCATGAACAAAGTAAGTATAATACCAATAATCGTTGGAGCACTAGGAACAGTCCCAAAAAACCTTGAGAAAAGACTGGGAGAAATTGGAATCAAATTCATCATCGAAATCATACATATGGCGGCAATCATCAAAACAGCTACAATCTTAAGGAACAAACTCGAATGTGGAAACCAACCCGCATAAGCTACAAAGGGTAACATGTCACAAAAAAATACAACAGGGAGAAAGCAAACCGACACAAAGAGCAACACAACACGAACGAAGCAACAGAGACTGCAAGAACCATCACTTCATAATCCCCCAATAAATTACACCGGTATCAGCTATCACCACACAAAATGAACCAAAGGAACAGAAATTACACGAAACACAATTAGCTCGCATCTTTCTCTCCCTACGCCACCCAAACATTTAAAAAAATAAAAATAAAACGAAAATAAATAAATAAAAAATTTAAAAAATTAAGAAATGGTGCCGGCCTATGTTGACATCAGACAAACTATTTGTAGAGGGTCGAAGAGGTTGAGAAGACCGAGGAGGGACAGCACATATAAGACCTCCACTGCGAAACTGCGGAGAATGCCGGGACCTTAGGAAGGCTTATTGCCACCCAAATCTCAGAGAAGACCCATCGTCTTTACCAGGGAGAAATCCATGTTAAGAGGCTGTTGTGATACCGCAAGGGCATTTGCGATGGTTTTCGGAAAGAGGTGAAGAATACTGGAAATCTAGGGAGTCTTGGTGTCACTCAGACTCCAGGAAATACAACGGGTTATTGTCAGTGAGCAATCACTCTCCATGATCTGTGTGATAACTCCTAGTAATAAAAGTATGAGATACATATAATATGATTAGGCTATAAATACAACTGTCAACCGACACATTAGTATAATTTTACAAAAATACACAACAAATAAAGTAATCATTATACAAAAGACGATGCAATATAATATGTGAGAGGAAGGGGGTACATCGTTTGGTAAAAGTAAAGGGCATATACGTTAGAGGATAAAATAAAGACTATAGGGTAATACATTGTATGTAAAGTTATAGTTATCAGAAATTAGTGTAATAAGGAGAACTATAAAGTGAATATGTTATGTGTAGGTTTTAAACGACGTTTAGACTCACAATACCTTCAGTCAATCGAAGTTGCATGTTTTTATAAGCAAGTTTACGTCTGTCACTAAATCTAATACATTCTAGCTTCTAGTTTAGGCAGAAGCTACGTAGTGTGTTTTAGGATTCGCAGGTGCAAGTTTTTTATGATATTCTATTAAACTAATTGTTTTGATATTTGTAGTTAGATCACACAATTGATGGGCAAGGAAAGTGTTTTACTTTTTTACTTGATATTTTTCACAGACCATGTATGTTTGTTCAAAATAGCGGCTGATCACCAATAATAAAATAGAAAAGTATGCGTCAGGCCAGTACATGCAGAAATTTAGACGACCCGTGCAGAGTATGCCTGAATGAGAAATTTGACACCCTGAACTTTAAAGACCTCTCAACATCTATTAGACTGTAGAAGTGAAATAGTAAAAAAAATACTGCTTACACACAATAACATTCACCTTAGGTTTACAATACATTATACAAAAATAAATAAAGGAATACATGCATGAACAAATACATAAATAAACATCTAAACAAAAATAACACTTAAATAGAAATACAAAAAAACATGTTAAAAAAGAGGTCAGCCATTATTTCGACACAACAAAGTGACAGCAATGGGCCACCTTATAGAAAACAAAATACTAGAATTAGAAATAGGAACGAAAATCAACCGAACCTTTTTTGTGAGGAGCCCAGCAATTAGCTAAGACAATAATAAAGACTATGATTGGTTAACTAGCTAAACTACATACCAAATGTATATATATAAAAACACCCGGCAAGAATGAATCCATGCATTTTAGCCTGATAATTCTCTACAAGAAGAATTTATTTTCATAACTAACTACCTAGTTCTACTCACGTATTACGCACTGTTGAAGTAAATAGTGAAAATTGATACATAAAATATATCTCTTTAGAACAAGTACGGATACATGCATTAATATATATATATATATATATATATATATATATATATATATATACTTATCTATCTATCTATCTATCTATCTATATATATATATTTATCTATCTATGTATATATATATATATATATTAATCTATATATGTATACATATATTTATCTATCTATCTATATATATATTTATATATATATATATATATATATTTATATATATATTTATATATATATTTATATATATATATATATTTATATATATATTTATATATATATATATATATATATATATATATATATATATATATATATATATATATATATATATATATATATAAAGTGGAGAACTAAAAGCGAACTTTAAGGAGGGGTAACACCTATTGTGAAATGTATTCAGTTGCTCAATATACCTTGAATTGAGATACTGAATTGAAAAAAGAGATATGCTTCCGTCGCTTTTCTAATTCCTTTTCATCTTTCTACCTATATATATATATATATATATATATATATATATATATATATATATATATATTTATTTATAAAATACAGAAATTCAATGTAACATCAGTACCGTCGGTTTCAAAGCGGGAGGTTGATCCCGATTATCGTCAGCTGATAAACATATTCAGGAATGGTGGGACTTATTCGGTCACGTCTGGGATCACGTAGGACGTGATTTGTGTAAAATGGGGGGGGGTTACATATGTGTGCATGAGGGGTTAAATTTAGATTCTAATATTTAAATTATTAATGTATATAGAATTGTTATTAATTAAAATAAAGCAGAAGAAAAAGTTTTTTTGTAATATATATAAAAAAAGTGTAAGAAATTCTGTAGGGTAGGAGTCGGGGTTTGGGGGCCAGGAAGTATAGGGGAAAGACGAAGTAGAGATGCATGGTAAGACACCGAGGGGAGGGGGGAGAGAAGGGAGGGTCTAGGTGTGGTAAACATTGATAGCCGTTGGTTCTAAGGCTCGGCACCGCCGCTAACTTTTCGACCCCGTATCGTAGCATAAAGTGTAAGAGTGGGGAAGAAGGGAATAATATTACTGTTAAAATAATAGTCAAAATAATAATAATGGTGGTGGCCCGGCGAATTTAAAAGATAAAAATAAGAATAAAACTAAACAAATAAATGAAAATAATAATAAGAATAAAAATAAAAATAAAAATAAAAATAAAAATAAAAATAAAAATAAAAACCCCGCGTGGCAGGGAAAAATACTGTAGGCATAAGCGTGTCATTAAAATGGCACTGGCTATTTGGTGTAACGGTTTCCGGGTGTCAAGCGGGTCCTAAAATGTGATACTGAATGAAGTGTGGGGAGGTATAAGGGAATGAATTTGGGGAGCTTGAAAATTTTAAAGGTTAGATGACTTAAAACGGAGGTTATGGAAAATAGAGGATATGGAAGTACTATAGAAACTAACCAATTTCAGAAAACGTTAGCTAATGACATAAAAAAATTTTAGAGAGAGAATAATACATTAATTTTTTCGGACAAAACTAAGAACATTTATAGTATGACTAAAGAAAGAAAACTAACTTTGACCAGCAATTCCATAATATATAAATACCAGCTTGCCAACCCGAATACGTACAAAACCATTAATAGCGAAGCCACAGAGATAGCCACTAGATTAGGTATAGAATACAAAGCCAACCACCTAGCTAAGAAAAAAGCCTTCGTAACCTTTAAAGACCACAAAGAGAGCTTTAGCAACAAACCCTCATGCAGACTTATTAACCCCGCCAAGAGCGAGATAGGTTTAGCCAGCAAGTTTATTGTAAAAAACATAGTTAAAAAAATCAAAGATAAAACAATCCTCAACTTATGGGACAACACCAACTCAGTCCTGTCTTGGTTCAAAAATATTAACCGTAAACAAGCCTGCAAATTCACACAACTGGATATTGTTGACTTTTACCCATCCATCACCAGAGACACCCTGGACAAGGCCCTTAATTTTGCCCTCTCATATACAAGTATCAAAGAATTAGAGAGAGACACGATCATGCAGGCAAGGCAAACCCTTCTTTTCTTCGAAGAAAGGGCTTGGGTTAAAAAATCCAACCCAGAGGACCCATTTGACGTGGCGATGGGAGCTTTTGATAGTGCAGATATCTGCGACCTGGTAGGTTTATTTATTCTAGACACCCTCCAGAAGAAATTCCCTGACCACCTCTTCGGGCTTTACAGAGATGACGGACTTTGCCTATCACGAAATTGTAGCGGAATCACCTTGGATAGATTAAGGAAACACTTAACCGAGACATTCCATAGCCTCGGTTTTAAGATTACCATCAAGACAAACTTGGACCAGGTGGATTTCCTGGATTCCACCTTGAACCTAGCCAATAACACCCACAGACCCTTCCACAAACCTAATGAAACCCTGCAATATATCCACAAAGGTTCATGCCACCCCCCTACCGTTTTTAAGAACCTGGTGAATAACATCAGCCAGAGAATTTCTAATCTGTCATCCAGCCAAGAAATCTTCACACAAGCGGCGCCTTACTACAACAGAGCACTGAGAGACAGTGGCTTCAGAGAAGATATTAAATTCACACCCGCCAGAAACCCAGCACAAAGCAGACGTAATAGGGGGAGATCGATTATCTGGTTCTCACCTCCTTTTTCACTAAACACCAGAACGAGGGTAGGCCATGCCTTTCTCCGTTTACTCGATAAGCATTTCCCTCCCACACACAGCCTGCACAAACTCTTCAACAGGAACACAGTCAAGGTGAGCTATTCCACCGCCCCATCCATAAGGAAAATCATTTCCACAGAATCCAAGACACCAGACCCCACAGGATGCTCGTGCCATAACAAGAACGACTGCCCTTTAGAGGGGAATTGCAAAGTCAGCTCCCTAATTTATGAGGCTAATGTTACAAGCCTCCCCAGCGGGTTAACAGAAAAATATATCGGAATGACACAAGGACCCTTTAAAAACAGACTATATGTACATAGGCATACATTCAAATACAGAGCCAGAGCCAACACCAGCCTTGCAACCCGAATATGGCAACTGAAAGACGACGGGACCCCTTTCACCATTAAATGGAAAAACATCGAGAGAAGACCATCTTTCTCCCCAGCCATCAACAAGTGCCCCTTGTGCGATGCGGAAAAATACCACATATTACGAGCCATTATGGACCCGCATATCACCTGCTTAAACTCAAGAGATGAGGTATTCCGGGGTTGTATCCACAGACGCAAAGCACTCCTCATAAACTGGACTGACCGACACAATAATGACTAAGACAAACCCATCTCGCACACCCTGCCTTGACCCACCACTCTATTTCTCAACCCCATATGGCCCTTACCCCCTCACCTAACCCTAGATATAAACGCAATTCCCTAATTTTTTTATATCTCTTATTTTTTTATTTTTAAAATTTTTTAAATTTTTATTTTTTCATTTTTTCAATTTTATTTTCTTAATACCCTTTTTATATATTTTTAACATTTTTTATTTTTTATTTTTTATTATTTATTTCTTCTTATTTCTTTATATTTTTTTATTTTTTATTAGTGTGTTTTTTTATTATTGATTTATTATATTTTTCTATATATATTTTTTTTTTTATTCTCTTATATATATTTCTTATTAAGTTATTCACCCACCCCAAGCAACCCCAATTATTAGAATCAGACAAGTACCTTCATCGATTAATCATCCCCCCCTCAACGACGAAGAACTACCTGTTTTGTAAACATCACCCCTTTGTAAACACCGACTTTAGATAATGCCATAGACAGCCGTTAGACAGACATCCAATTTCCATTAGACTTCTCCCGTGCCGGACCCCTTAAATATTTGATCTTTTTAATACACCCTTAGAGCCCGATCCACTATCAACAGATTCGTAGCAGGCCCTTTTGGGCCGTCAACAACCGAACCTGTTGATAGTGAATCGGTCGATTAGATCCGAGGCTCATTTATCGTTCTATAATTTTTCTATAGTACTTCCATATCCTCTATTTTCCATAACCTCCGTTTTAAGTCATCTAACCTTTAAAATTTTCAAGCTCCCCAAATTCATTCCCTTATACCTCCCCACACTTCATTCAGTATCACATTTTAGGACCCGCTTGACACCCGGAAACCGTTACACCAAATAGCCAGTGCCATTTTAATGACACGCTTATGCCTACAGTATTTTTCCCTGCCACGCGGGGTTTTTATTTTTATTTTTATTTTTATTTTTATTTTTATTTTTATTTTTATTCTTATTATTATTTTCATTTATTTGTTTAGTTTTATTCTTATTTTTATCTTTTAAATTCGCCGGGCCACCACCATTATTATTATTTTGACTATTATTTTAACAGTAATATTATTCCCTTCTTCCCCACTCTTACACTTTATGCTACGATACGGGGTCGAAAAGTTAGCGGCGGTGCCGAGCCTTAGAACCAACGGCTATCAATGTTTACCACACCTAGACCCTCCCTTCTCTCCCCCCTCCCCTCGGTGTCTTACCATGCATCTCTACTTCGTCTTTCCCCTATACTTCCTGGCCCCCAAACCCCGACTCCTACCCTACAGAATTTCTTACACTTTTTTTATATATATTACAAAAAAACTTTTTCTTCTGCTTTATTTTAATTAATAACAATTCTATATACATTAATAATTTAAATATTAGAATCTAAATTTAACCCCTCATGCACACATATGTAACCCCCCCCCCCATTTTACACAAATCACGTCCTACGTGATCCCAGACGTGACCGAATAAGTCCCACCATTCCTGAATATGTTTATCAGCTGACGATAATCGGGATCAACCTCCCGCTTTGAAACCGACGGTACTGATGTTACATTGGATTTCTGTATTTTATAAATAAATATTTACGCTCTTAATCCTCCGAAATCTCGGATTTCTTAATTAATCGAGCACTCTGCTGGTTTTTCCTGCCCTACCACACAGTACTTATATATATATATATATATATATATATATATATATATATATATATATATATATATATATATATATATATATATATATATATATTCTCTGTGTGTAAATGCAACGTTATTAGAGTCATTATATGATAATAACACACAAAGCATATTTCGCTCTAATTATACATTTGTTTTTATTCGGATTTTTAAACAATCTCTATTTTTCTAAAATTCTAAATGATTAATAAATTGTTAATATGTATCACGAGTATTTTTGATTATTCGGCGAATTATCAGTAAATTATAAAAACAATTAATAACATGCTTAAGAAAAATTGAGCATTTCGAAACGAGAAAAAATGAGAACACTGTATATTCGATGCTCAAAATCAATAAAAAACAAGTTTACTTCTAGATAGAACTTTCTACATTATGTTCCGATAAAGCGATACTATTAGTGTTCCAGAATATATAGTTTGTACGATTATTATTTTAAATCTGTTTGCAAGTGTCGTATGTAATGTTATTTATTCTACGTTGCTTGGTGTTTATATTGCTAGTTTTAATTTGTGTTTCATTAAAAAAAACAATATTTTTGGAATAGTATATCTGTGTGTGGGTTTAGTAAATGTTGACAGTCTTATTAATGAGCCTTCTTTTTCTGCAATATAACAAAGAAAGAGAAGATATAGTGTGATCCTTATTTCTAGAAAATTGTCGAATATGGACAATTTATTTATTTACACAAATCAATAATGAACGTTGTTGATAAAAAGAAAAGTATATATGTTTGCTTTAATTCATTATCTTTTAATACTGAAATAATTTCTAAAGTACATCTGTAACGCTGTAACTATAACTGGTATTTTAGAAACTTGTTTTGATTAAAGTAAGTACAAGTATACGTCCAAACAAATAAAAAAGTTTCCTTTATAAAAATCAGTAAAGAAAAGTCACCAATTATTATTATTTGTTCGATTTTTATTCCATTTGCTCATATTTACAATTATCTTGAATGCAATCCTAACCCCTAACCCTAACCCTAACCCTTACCCTATCTGTAATGCAATTGCTTACCCGAAGGTTACTCAATAAACATAATTTACAAATAAATTAACTTTCTCTTATCTTCAATAATTTTACCGTCGATTTCACCGAGATTGAAGCAGTGGTAAAATTACAATATCTCTCTTAATTCACAAAAATAAATATACTTGTTAAATTGTAGCAACTCTAATAGATGCACTCATAGATTTTATGTTAAAACAATTAACACTTTCCACGTATCTTCTTATGTTCTTTGAGTAGTTTTCACGTAAACACTTTGATTGAATATTAGAGGAAAAAGATTCATCCTTACACTGTAGATTTTTCAAAGTTCCTGAAAACTGAGATATCATGTTGCAAACATACATCAGCAAGATAGGGTGAGATTTGAAATACATTCCAATAATTACCGCTAAATATTGCAATCTCTGTATAATTCATATACTGCTGAAACATGGTTAATTGTTCTGCGGATTTTTTTGAAACGTACATTGGGTGCTAATGGGTTATCTCCAACACTGAATTATTTAAGATCCTTTCAGCTAGAATTTGAATACAACACTTGTTCATTTGTGTTATTATTTTAATCAGATTTAAACAATACTGAAATACCATAGACAACATTGATAATTGTCGCCGTGTAATATCTATTTTCATACGACTATTTCACAAATGAATATGGTTTGATAAATATGACATATGTTAGGTTCTGTTTTATTGAACTAGTCAAGTTTATATATGTTCCTCATTATAATAGACACACGCTGGGTTCGCCATTCGAACATATTAGGGATGTTTCCTTATTATAATTAGTACCTATGAGCCCGGAGAATTACAGGAAATACATGATAGGTTGTTCGGAAAAAAAATAATCGCATAACTCATAGAGAACTACAAAAAACATATTACATGATTGTCTAATTAAATCTATTCACTTCTTTTTGTTTGTCCTTAAAAGTGATTCCTTGAAAAAAACATTCTAAAATCCATGTAAATGTTGCAATATTACCGTTAGAAAATAAATCACGTAAAGCTTTGATAGGCGAGAGATATATGTTTTATCTGAGACTTAATTAGATAAAAAAAACGTAACATTATTATATAGAAAGGTTTTCCGAAATGTTCACTTTTTTATATGTTAGCTAAATTATTAGGTACACAAATCGTAATTAAAGTATTAATAACTAATTTCATGTCAGCGTGTGTTTACTGTTTAGGAATTATTCATGGAGTAATCCCTAAACAGTAAAAACAAATAATAATATAAAAGGAAAGTGTAGTTTGCTAGAATCAATAATAATATGTATACAACACTATTCTGATATTAAATGTTTCGAAATATAGAAATCCACTCATTTTAAGAAACAAGTTATATGTTTAAACAAGTTATATGTTGACCACAAATAAATAGTCATAAAAAGAAACATCCTAAGCCTAATCGAAGTACGGTAGTGTATGTAGCTGCGTGTGTAAAGTTTCGCCCATCTGGATCTTGCGTTCTGAAATATAACATGTTTCATGCAATAAATAATAATTGTCTATCAGTTACAAACAAATAAACAAAGATACAGTCTTAGATTAGCATAACCACCATGTCGAACCGATTTCCGCAATCCACCCAACCAATTATCTACATATTGCGAAGCCAAATAGAATACAGAGATCTGGGTGGGTGTTTGTGTGTGCGTGCGTGTATGTGTGTGTGGGTGTGGGTGTGGGTGTGTGTGTGGGTGGGTGAGTGTATGTGTGTGGGTGTGTGTGTGTGTGTGGGGGTGTGTGTGTGGGGGGGTGTGTGTGTGTGTGTGTATGTGTGTGTGTGTGTTGATGTATGTGTTTGTGTGACAAAGCCGAAGGAAAAAAAAACAAATATGTAAATACGGGAATAAATCATCAAAGCACAAGAGATTTTACCAGTTTCGTTCGGATCAACGAAAGTCTTCAGAAAAGTGAAGCTTTTTAATACGTTCGATAACGGTAAAAACATAAAAAAGAAACGCAATGTTGGATGTCATTTACATGTTTTAGTATATTTGAAAAAAAAAAGAATGAATATTAAGGTGCTTCCGACATAGACGTTATAAAAAGAAATGGTGAGAGAAATATATATATATGAAGAAAAATAAAAATACACTGGAACATGAATGAAATGTAGTAAACATAAAAAAAAGTTACTTGAACCGGGATCAGAGTCACTGAAGTAGTGGCATGATATACTGGATTGTGTCAGTGCGATTTTCTACCAGGTGTTAGCTCTGGTTTACGTTAAATGGTGATGAGAAAAGAATGATAGCACTTTCGTTGCACTTGCGACGTGGGAGAGAGTGTTTGGTCTTGACGAGGATACAGTTTTTGAAGTCTAAAGTGTGGGTAAAAGTGTTATTATGTATGAGTAGTGCGTTAGTCTGATTTTGTGTTTGAGCACTTGTTTGTGTGTGTAAATGCGGTATTTTATAGTAATAGCTGTTTCACAAATATAAAACATCGAACATGCGGCACATTTTATTTTGTAAATGCCAACTAGTGAAGAAGTGGTTTCAGCTGCTGCTTGGGGACGGGGTTTATTGTTGAATAAAAACTTAATAATTTTAGATGTTGATATTACTATTTGTACATCAGATTTGATGTTTGTTGTAAAGAAATATATATTTTGAATTATTAGGAGGATCTATGTTAGATCAATTTATTTCAGTCATGTCGGTGTTATTTGTTTACTGGCGATGTTATTAGGGAAAACTTTTGTGGTGTTAGTCTGTTCTTTTTTTTCGAATATTAAAGGCTTTGTGTTTAGCGTTTTGGATGAAAAATTGACGATGTTTTAAAGCTTGTTAAGTGTTCATTGACGACGTCAGCGGGTCTCCAGATTATAAGAGCTGTGAGGAACAAACCTATGATAATTGCGGGTGTTATTTTGCTGTTGAGTAAAAATGTAAAAAATCATTTTAATTAGTTAGATTTCTAAAGACTGATCAGTTGAGGCAGTTTGGGGTGTCGTAAAAGGTAACATTACATAAGTTGAAGATGTGATTGTTGTCAAATTCGGAGGTGAAAGAAAATGGTGTATTCAATTATATTGAATTTGCCAACTATATCAAGGAGATTAATATGATACGGGTGAATATTTGTGTATAATCGATGTATCAAAAGTAGTGATAGTTAGAGTGTCGAAATAGGATGTATTTGAAGAGGTCGTGCTAAAAATTACCGTTAAAGACAGACAAAACATCGATGAGAGAAACGTCCATGGGTAAACCAAAGGGTTGTTGTTATAAATTGTCGTTTAACATATATATATATATATATATATATATATATATATATATATATATATATATATATATATACATATATATGATATTAAACTATATTTTAAGTATTTTACCTATGTACGATGTCAGTATAAGCTTACGATTCTCATTAGCGCACGGGTATAACAGACTCGGACGGTCACAGGCCAGGAACCCTATTCACAGAAATACTTTGAATATGGTAGCGTTCGCTTTTGTCCCATAAGCCACAGAAGATTGTCACGTGATAGAGAAGAAATACAGTTATACTTATACTGAACGCGGCCAGTATAAATACTGAGTATAAAAAATATTTTTAAAGTCTGGACATATTTATTTGCATATTGTCTTCATATGTATACCTAAGTATTTTAATTTTTTCTTGTGTTCAAGCATTGAACAAAATGTATATTCTCATCAGAGGGTGAAGCCACACATCGAGAAAAAGTATGATTCAAATATTTTTTTTTAAATGTGTTCAAGTATAAAGCAGTTTATACGAGAGATTTAATACGATTGAAACATTCCTTTCAGAAGGAACGAATACAAATAAACTTTCATAGACTGAGAAAAATTCAACTTGAAGAGAATTGTTCAATAGGATGTGTGTACGTATACAAGATTTTTGTCCGAAGAAAGAAAACATAAGAACACATATTTGAAACAGTAGCAGTAGGCGGAGAAAAGCTAATGAAAATATTGCTTATGAGTAACATGTATATGGCAGCAGTTGGAGAAATAGAGTTTACTGTGTAAATGGTGGATGGGGAGTAATTGTAGCGGTCGGAGTTATTAAAACCATTTGAAAAGGGTCAGGACTGTTCGGGGTGTAGACCCAAAAGGGTCACTTATGAATAGATGAATTATGGGATAAAACACATGATAGCAGTATTGGGAAAATTAGTTAACTGTTGAAGTTTTGTGGGAAAATAAATAGCGGTCGGAGTTATTCAAACAATGAGGGAGATATGGAGGTGTCCGTCATGTTCATGATGGAATATAGTTTTAATTCGAAACCGGACAAAAAGAGAGTTAAATATCAAGGTCGCATAAAAGGATGTGTAGGCAGGGGTGGGTCTAGAAGAGAAACATAAGATATAGCGAGGGGAGTGTAATGTATTTATATTTTAAAAGATATGAAATAAAAACTAACAACAGTTTTTAAGATGATACGATCAACTATCAAATTAAAACGACGATGCTTACAACATTTTAGAAAGGTAATTTACACACTCTTAAGTCGGAAACAATTCATATAATATTGCAATAAAGACAACTATTAGTAACAAGCGGTAAACTTAATTACTAGTAATACTATTTTTTAAATGTAAAAACGACGCATATATGACTAAAAAGCACGGTCATTGTTAAACACTTTGTGATAGCAACTTTTCTTTCCTATAGCCGTGCGGTTTTCTGTCGTGGTTGAATTCCCAATGAAGGAACAAATAAGAGCGAGTTAGAATTTGCGTTGTAAAATACGTCGTTGTTTGTTAAACTTTTGCGGGAAAAGATAAAGAAAATACCTTAAAAAATGTGTATAGTATTCTAAAGAATTGAATTACATTGAAATTTATTTCAAGTTTTTAAAAGTACATAAATAAAAAATAACAGTTTGACCTGCATTAGTCATCGATATATGCGCCGTGCTTATAAAATAACATCATATATACAACGGATTTAATAAGCTACATTCATTACTAATTACAATTAAATTTAAAACGCTTATTCATGCTGGCACCAGACGATACTCTTAATATCTTTCGGTAAAATCAAACTTAGATCGACAACCGACATCGCATTTCTAGCATGCGCCCACTCCATCTACACCAGTTCTTTTTCAACCTCATAATACATGACATGTCCGTTGAATCGAGGGAGGATGGCAAGCCGTATTTCACAGGAGCATATGTTAAAGCAGAAATTAGAAACGTTAAAGAACATCTTGTGACTCAGACCGTGTGGTATACGTTTAAGTTTCATGTGTTTACTTATTTGGCTTTTTTTCATTTTGCTAAACACTCTGATTTATTAGCGCAGAGGAGTCCACTATATGTACTGCTTGTTAAATATTTACATGTCTTGTTTTCATGCTTGAATCATTTTCTGTTTTCTTTTAACGTATGTCATGCCATTTTGCCTTCCAATTATTGCTTCGTCAATGCGTTCAAAGTGCGAAAGTTTGCATAGATTACTGTTTACTGCATTCACAGTCAATGTGAATTATTTATAATCTTTGAAGTAACGTCGTTCTATTGATTTAATATATTGTTTATCCTTCGAAATATTGTTTAACATACTTTGTGTGTTGTGTTTACCTTAGTCTCATCAATGTTTGATTTAAAGAAAGTTTTCTAATCGCGTAGTCGTTTTACAGAAAGGGATTAGGCTTCACTTTAAACATACCGTCAATATCTACACATCCGCGATTTTATGTGCGTCTTATACATAGTGATTATTTTCTATATTTTATTATCCTTCCTTATTGTTTACAGTTTCACGTATTAACCCGCGGTTCACGATGGCATAGTTATTTGTAGACGGTTCTCAGCCATTTTTTTATTTTGTGTAATGTGTGTCTGTAGTCCGATAATCGCCTCGTCTATGATTATATATATATATATATATATATATATATATATATATATATATATATATATATATTTATATATATGTATATATATATTTATATATATATATATATATATATATATTTATATATATATATTTATATATATATTTATATATGTATATATATATTTATATTTATATATATATATATATTTATATATATATATATATATATATTTATTTATATATATATATTTATATATATATATATATATATATATACATATATATTCAATACTTGTTGGTATTTTCTCTTCTCGTCTTACATAAAGACATTCAACATATTCCTTCAGCTTAAGTTGTATAAGGCATTTTTCTCGGTTCTTTAATTAAACATCCTTAGATATTCTTCTGGCTTGTTATTTCTAGAGTGAACAGACATGTGCACTACCCATATATTTCTTTTTATTTGGACCCTGCTATATAATTTTCTTTGAAGGGGTAATTTTCCTTTGAGTGAGGTATCTCTGTACGGTATACCAATTCCACTTCCCAGTAGTAAAATAAAGGCTCTGATGATATCTTCCACGGACCATTTTTGTTAGGAATTAAATATACCCTCTATTATTATGATTGATAACTTATTATCATTAATAGTAGTACCAATAGTGTTAGTAAACATAGTAGTAGTAGAAGTAGTAGCAGTATCGATTTATTAGTTTCTAAAATAATCGCAATTGGTTGTGTCTGTTTTGCACAGAGTTAACCGGGTGTATTCGCGATGTAGGTTTTGAAATCATTTTTCATGAGCCTTTTCATGAGCCTGGTAGCTACTATAATTCTATGAATAATGTAGATTCTACAAAGATTCCAATTTATTTACATGTCGTACATACTACTTTTTAGTTAGTTATCTTCTCCCTCTCAGCACTGTTTAACCAGATTCATTAGGCATATTGAATAAATCTAGGGTCGCTTCTGTCTCTCTGTTTTCCTATGACACAATGTCAGATTCAGCAGATTCAGTTTCTAGGTATGTAGCTGTAGGAATTGCATAGTAACACTTGTTGGTCAATGGCGTATTTCTAATTGTATATGTTCCTACGACTTGCTGCTACACTTAATATTCAATCTTTTACAGATTGAGCAGTACAGATATTTACACACTCTATTAAAAATAGATGCCATATAGCTCATACTCTCTACTTTTCCGTGGCAGAACTTGCACTTTTCATATCTGAGACCATCTATAAGCATTGACCATCTTGCTAGATATTTGGCAGACATGATCATTCTCTTCTGATACAAGTGGAACGATCCTCTTCTGAGCCAGTTAACATAGGCTTGTTTGTTTACATATGCTATGGATACTTCATCTAGAAAATATTTGGCGCGTTGTTAGTTGGCACAGTCTTCCGGTGTTCTTCAAGGGGACATACTAGTGAATTAATAGTTACTCTTTTGGGGCTATTTCCGTGGTTGATTTGTTTTGTGATTCTATCTCATATGTTACACAGTCTTGTTAAAATGTTTGGCCAGTTGTGTAGTAAGGGTTGTTTTACTTGCCTTTGATACTTGGTATTGATGTACCATCATTATGTGTCAGTTTTAAGAGCTCATCAAATATTAGTCGGTGCACGAGATAGTGGCTCGGTATTGATGGTAAATTTTCGAAGGGCCTCGTACTATTTATATATATATATATATATATATATATATATATATATATTTATATATATATATATATATATATATATATATATGTATATATATATATATATATATATATATATATATATATATATATATATATAAATCCGAAGGTAGGCACTATCAGTTATAATATGCTAGGTTTTCAAATTTAAATTAAAATCTTACAATTAGAGAGTATGTATTAACAATAGATATCTTATCCCTGTATGTAAAGGAATCTAATTCCACCCGTTGTAAGAGTGAAAAAGAGTACGTAGGTTATTAAATTCTAATGATAGGTTCATGTATGTTTATTTTGAATAGTGCATGCATATATATAAATATATATATATATATATATATATATATTTGAGTGTACGTATATATGTTGGTTTGTATATATGTGTATGGGTACACATACGGTTGTGGGTGGGTGTATGAATGTGTATATACGGATGTATGTATGCACGTATATAAGTATATATATATATATATATATATATATATATATATATATATATATATATATATAGTGTGTGTGTGTGTAAGGTTCTATTTGAAAATAAATCAAATAAAGTGCGCGATCACATAAGAGAGCTAATATAATTCATTTAGATACTGTACATTACATATTTCAGCAATGTATCGCGGTTTCATCCAAAAAGGCAGATTTAGACATCTTTAGTAAATCTATGTGCCCAGTGGAATCATCGGCAAGCTGGAGCGATTGTAGTCACGCTAGACAGGGAATGGCGTCAACAATTAACGAAAACGGTGTATTTCTGAGGGGATCCCCGGAAAAACCAGTGTGGGATAGTGAGTAACTAAGGCTTAAGGGAGACTTCATTTTATTTCCTAGAAAGTTTTATATATTTATTTATTTATTTATTTATTTATCTGTTAGCAAGTTTTACTTATTTATTTATTTATCTGTTCTTTTTGTAATGTTATTGTTATACCTGCAAAAATACGAAAAGGGTGGCTATATTGTTTGCCGTTTGAGTTTGTGAAATTAGTGCTATTTTGTTGTCGTTTTTAGGAATAAAATCATGTATGGGATTAATTGTTCGATATAGAGCTGAAAGAGATGATTCAAATATGTTTTCATGGACTTAACATGTTTGTTTATTTTTGTTTATGTAATTGGTGTTTTCGTATTTTCTAGATCTTAATGGTAGGAAAGCGGGGTTTCGTTGATATGTTACGTTTATAACCAGTAGTGTTGAAAACACATACAAAAAGAACAAAAAAAGAACAAAACATGGTTATAAACGGAATGATGGATGCTATCTGTTATTTCCGTTTGAGTGGTATAAGTTTAGTCTCCTTATTAATGGTGTGTTAATAATAGTAATATTTATATTTATATTTAGTGCAATTCATTAAATTCCTTATCTTGTTATTTTATTTCACTCGTACCTACGTCAATGCGTACCGGCAAATAAACCAATATACACACACGAGTATGGAACCACAAGCATGCCTATACACAACACCTGCACGCATATCCACATGCGTGCATGCACACACATCTTCGCTCACATGTACGGGAGTCATAAATATAATATTTTTTATTTTTTGTGTTTTTAATTTAATCTTTTATTTATTTTATTAATATTATTTTATATTTTACATTTATTAATAATATGCTCCTATATATACACACGTGCACTCGCACACATGCGTGTACACACATCTGGACGTATACATACGCCTTTACATTCATTTTCATTTATACAGAGGTGGGCGGGTGATTTGAGAATCTATTATATGGATTGTATGAAGCGGTGGTTGGTAGGGGTTTAGGGGTAAAGAAAACTTTCGTTCTGTGGTGTATCTGTATACCCGTGATAAGAGGGTCACGTGGAGATGGGATATCTTCTAATAAATGTATCATCCGCTGTGGATGAGATTAGTTTTAGTATGGATTATGTGATTATCTGTGGTGAAAGATGTCAACTTCTGCCTTTTTGGATGAAACCGCGGTACATTGCTGAAATATGTAATATACAGTATCTAAATAAATTATATATATATATGTATATATATAAATATATATATATATATATATATATATATGTATGTATGTATGTATGTATGGTTGTCTTAGCATGTTTGAGTATGAAATTTATTAGTTTTAGTATGGATTATGTGATTATCTGTGTTGAAAGATGTCTAAATCTGCCTTTTTTGATGAAACCGCGGTGCATTGCTGAAATATGTATATACCGTATCTAAATGAATTATACATTATATATATATATATATATATATATATATATATATATATATATATATATATATATATGTATGTATGTATGTATGTATGTATGTATGGTTGGCTTAGCATGTTTGAGTATGAAGTATTTGTTTTTGATAGATATGTGTGTACACGTACTTGTGTATATTGGTATGAATGTGGGTGATTGATAATATGTGTGTATATATATATATACTATGTTTATATATATATATATATATATATATACATGTGATAATCTGTTGGATGATATACTTGATGTACAGCGGTGGGAGATGTAAGAAACTACTGGCGGAGATTGACTTATTATAGATTGTATGTGTATTCGATTTTTAATATTTCGGTTTGACCTAATTCATTTTCTAAAGTCTACACTTATTATTTTATTATTTAAGTATATTTTATCATTTATATATTCCCTTAAGATATATGTGCATGTGTGTACAAGTAAGTTTCAATGGTAATACAGGCATACCCACCTGCATGTATGCCTGTGTGTTTATATATATATATGTATACATATATATATACACATATATATATATATATATATATATATATATATATACATATATACATATATGTATGCACATATATATACATATATATATACATATATAGAGGTACATATATATATATAAACATATGTATATATATATATATATATATATATATATATATATATATATATATAGTTGCCCATATAAGATTTCTGATTCAGATATTCGAAAGGATCTACCTTAAGAGACCCATACATACATTGTCTGTTATATTGAACAATACTTAGAGGTAAAGAATTGCAGAGAAATTGATATATATAATATATAATATATATATATATATATATATATATGTATATAGATAGATATATGTATATATATACATATATATATACATGTATATATAGATATATGTATATATGTATACATATATATATATATATATATATATATATATATATATATATATATATATATATATATATATATATTAGGTTATCGTGGGATATTATATTACTCGACCTATGCTCACAAAATCGTTATGGTGTATTTCCTGTATGTCAATCACAGAATGAAGTAGATCTTCGGAGATGTTTACAGTATCATAAAATGCTTGGGTTAGTTAACTGTCGGTATGCAAAAGAAGAATCTCAGTGTATGTATCTGAGTTTAATGCAGACAAATGCTAAGCCTATATTTTATCCCTCTATCCTACCAGCCTCCAAAACACAAAAAAACTTATTGCTTAGCTCTTTTCTTATTTTCTGGTAGAATGTAAATTTTGCACATAATTAGAAGGAGTTGTGGTTCAAAATAAATAGAAGCTGAAACATGTATGCACATATGTAGCAAAAATGTTTATATTAATAAAATAATACAAGAATCCTTCCATTGAGCACCTTGTATCCATCCCAATACATGTGTGTGTGTAATTAATTATAATCTTTTATATCGAGACTCTTAAAGTAAAGACATTATGTTTTGATGAGAATTAATTGTTTCGATTAAAAGCTGTAATTAACAGGCTTACTCTTTTGTTTAAACCTGAGAGCGAATGCGTTTAAGAGACAGTTGATAGTATTCAATACATCCAGTATTTATACTTGTCATCTGCACAACTGAATACATGAACGTAAGGGGGTGATGTCGTGTTTTCAGTTCTTTGTCAGTACTGTCAAGCTACACTGATCAGATTTTATGAGACTAACAAAGCGTTTGTCTGTGGATATAAATTATTTAATAATAAAATCCCAAATATATATATATATATATATATATATATATATATATATATATATACATATCCAAGCAAGCGAGCGTTGTTGACGTTACGGCACTTTGTAAATCTTCTTCGTGAAGTTCTCAAACCGTCGAGCTATCCTCTGGTTACAGGTGGCAGTCCGTAGAGTATTCACCCGAGTGTTCTTAATTCGCGCATTTTTTTCTAGCGCTTCCGAATTTCTTAGTCGTCTTCAGGAGTACTTTCTTAAAATAAAATACTTGACTTTGTGTAGGTATCGTTAAGAGTAAATGCAAGAAAAGAGAGGGTTTGTAGTTGAGTTCATTTTATTCTATCGTTTGTGTATTTGGTTTTATTTTAACTATTATGTATCTCTATAATTACTATTATGTGCATTATTTGTGTAGTTGTTTTTTAATTACTTCATTTACATTTAATTATAGAATACATTTAATGCGTATGCACCTGTGTTGAAAGTTATTTTGCTAATATTAGGCTGTTTAGTTTTCATGAGTATTGCTACTAGTATTTTAAGTCTGTTTATGCAGTCATTTTTGTATATGTTGTGTATGATATATATTATATATATATATATATATATATATATATATATATATATATATATATATATATATATATATTAGTAGTAAGTTTTTGAAAGGGTGTGGGCAATGCAAGTCTCGGGTAAGATGCAAGTTGTAAGGAACAAAAAAAAATACAATAAATCGAATACGAAATATGACTTACTATTTATGTTTCCTTTTTTTCTAAACTCTTACATAACAGCAATTGTGTTTTTAGCTGTTTGTGTGATGTCCGGGTGATTAAAAGTCACTAATAGTGATTTTTTGGCGATAGAAACCGCTGTTCCTACGGTGCGTTTTCATGTTTCGCTACCTATAGCGTTTTGTATTTATTATTTAAGAATATGCAAATGAGCGCATTTTTCCACTTTTTACTTTCTTGTTTATCAAACGACTCATCAATTCTATACATAGATTTTTGTAATATATATATATATATATATATATATATATATATATATATATATATATATATATATATATACATATATATAAATATATGTGTATATATATATATACATATATATGATAATTTTATTTACACAGACATGTACAAAATCTGCGACACTGGCATGTCGATGTTATCGATCAACAGTTACTATAAACTGAGATCTCATCAGGCAGAGTTAGAATCCGATCTTAACCTCAGATCATATTTGGTGAGAATGCAGTGGAGGGGTAGAGAAAGAGAAGAAGAAGAAGGAAAAAAATTTAACATTTTAAAAATGTAAATAAAATTATCATATATAAAGCTCTATTTTGATATTGAGCACTTTTTATAAACCCGGTTAAAATTCTCTGGATTACCACCCTGTGGATATTTTTCACCTGGATTATTACCATTATTATATATACATATATACATATATATAAATATTTTCAATATAATTAATATCATGCAAACCATAGCGATGTGTATATGCAATCGACAGACACATATATTTATAAATTAGTGACTCGTACTTATCGTTTAATATAAACAAAATCTGAATTTTTCCAAAATAGATTCTACTCTGTTTTACCCCATTACATAAAACTAGATTTTCATGTTGACTCTTATGCCTAACAGCTAGGTTACACAATTAATATTGTATATATATATATATATATATATATGTCACGAATTATCTGTATAAATGAGATATCAACTATTTGTGCTATCTACTCTACTAAATGTGAAGACAGACTGATTACTGTAATTTTAACAAGTTGACAAATTAATGTTTCTTTTATGTCATAATTATATGCTAATTTATCTTTCTCGAGTTACGTGTTACCATCTTCTACCACCACAGAAAACGCGCGATTATATTGTGTATGTCGCTATCACATGCTATTAAACAATAGCCAATTCCCGCGCTCGTCTGCTTTGCGTTGTTATTAGCTATTGGTAAAAGAGTGTGAAGTACGGTAATCAACACCGCGATAAACAGAGAATTATAATGGTAAACATAATGACAAGTATAATGCAGTAGTTGGAAATCTACATAAGAACACTTGCAAAAATACATAATTAGTTATTTGAATAGAAACATCGAGGGCATGGATCAATTGACAATTCAAATGCTTTTAATGTTATTTACTAGTTAAGTTCAATTACATATAATATGAACTATATACATAGAGCTATTCAAAAACAGAAGCCACTCATGTGTACATCGATAACTAGAACAGACACATCATATGCGTGTGTACTACTCATAATATAATGTAAATACTAAAAAAATATTATATATGCATGTTACTCAAAAAGTTAAATTCTAAGAAACAACATACTCTGTTAATAATACATAAACCCTATTCTCTTTTGCACTTTATGTGGCAGAAGTACTATCCTTACTCGGCTATATCACCTCTAGCGGATCCAATTCTCCCGATACTAACATAATTCACACATTACAGCGTAATATCTTGCATGAGATGAGCTGGTGTATATATATATATATATATATATATATATATATATATATATATATATATGTGTGTATGTGTGTGTGTTTGTGTGTGGGTGTGTTTGTGTATATATATATATGTGGGTGGGTGAGTGTGTGTATACATATATATGTATATGTATATATATATATATATATGAATCTCCAGTGAAAAACTCTTTTTGTGTCGTCGAGTTCTATCGAATGTCCTAATGTTTACCCTCGCCGCTTTCAATGTTAAATATAATTTCATTTCTCCTTCATCACGTGAAAATCTCGCGATGCTTAGGGGAATAAGCGAACGCTTACAGATTCAAGGTGTCTCTGTGAACTGTGTTTGTGGCCTGTGACCGTCTGAGATTGTTATTTTCATGTGCTGATGAGAGCCAAAAACTCAAATCGACGTCGTACGTATGTAAAATATAAAAAATATGATATAATATTATATATATATATATATATATATATATATATATATATATATATATAACCGATACTACACTAACGTATTCTCATTAAAAGATAATATAATAATAACTTTTTAAAAAATAGGGGGGGGGGGCATTATTTATAGATGCCTTGTCATAAAAATATTTTGTTATATGCTATTGCTCCTTTTCCCTTAGATCCCACTTACCATTTTAATCCAATGAATTTCTGTAAATGAAATAATTTATGAAAAAATGTTTTCAACAATTTGGAGGTATTTTAAGTAGGGGTATGTGTGGTATTGTGGTGGCTAAATTATTCTAGATAAGAGTAAGATAGAAATGTTTATAACGTTTGGCCAAGGATGACCAACAACCTCTATTTACCCCATACTGTTCATGGTCTTGTGCCTAATTTGTTCGTTATTTAAATTACATATTTTAGGAAAATAAATAAGTGAAAGGGTAGTATGTTTTCTCAGCATCTCACGTATTCTTTTAGTATCGATGAAACTATTGCTTCAAACAATAAAGCACAATAACAATAACACGGCGTCGTTAACAGGAGAGAGAAGATGGGAGAGAAAGAGTGAGAGAGACAGATGGAAGGAAATGAGAGAAAGATTAGTTAATTTTCTCAAGAACAACTTATCTCGGGTATTTCTTCATAGCGTTAGATGTAACTCGCGTGTTTTTTTTTTGTTTTTTTTTTGTAAGTGTCACCTCAGTTAGTTGTTTCAGTTTACAGTGAGATTTTCCTCGCGTGTGACAACAGTAACAAATAGATGCTCATTGATAAAAATAAATTACTATTCACCCGGGCAATACCGGGTATTCCTGCTAGTTTAAAACAATACACTTTTCAAACACGACACGAAAACATTTTCGTAATTTCGAAAAATATTTAAATGTGACTGAAAGAAAATAATGAAGAAGACACAAATTTGCCATTTCACTGGCAATTTCGACAAATCGAGTCCGTCGTTTTAAAGAAAGAACGACCGACTCGATTTTTCTGAAACATTTGAACGACTTTAGAAAACGTTTGAACACAAATACTATTGTTTTGTCAAGAAAAGAAAACAACATGGCCACAGAGCATTTGTATATGAAAATGAAATAAAAATTATTAAAGTAAAAAACAATAACAAATAATAAATAATTAATACATTAACTTTAACAAAACCAATATGCAAATTAGTTAACCTTACACTTATGATATCACCCCTATATAAACGGTATATAAACAGATGGTGCGTCTGTTCACAAGGTGAATTCGTTGGGAAAAGACTGTGTTGACTTTACCGATCTTGCGAAAAATTTGTCAATCTTTCATCTTTTATTCATTTATTCATTAAGATATCTATATATAAATATATTACATCACACAATCTGAATTTACATAAAAACATTTCATATGTAATCTTAAAAGAATTTATTAACAAGTAATTGTTTCTGCACTTTTAAAAATACACATTTTTATGACATATCGAACATTACAAATATTTTCAAAGACGCTTCATCAGTGTATATTTTCTTACTGTGAGGTTGATTTCAGGAAGCAATACAAACATATGATATATATATATATATATATATATATATATATATATATATGTAGTATGTTTCTAAAGGATGTGGCCAATCCAAATTCCGGGTAGGATGTAAGCGTGAAG
>OY744528.1:90270909-90355909 GCA_963556195.1 Sepiola atlantica
CACGTTTAGTGACACAATAGAAACAACTTTATGTATATATAAGGTTCGAAGCCTGATAATCACTCAGGGATTCAGAGCAAATCTTTAAGGCGCGATGAACCAGACATTAAATCAGATTTTTTTTTGTTTGAGACAAAAATAGTCCCAATTGTAATATAAACCAATAAATGTACGTGTGTGGTAAACAGATTTAAGAAACAATGTATCAGATGTATGCACTAGTACATCCAATAAATGAAAGGGTTGAACTGTGTTTCCTCTTACAAGTGAACTGTAAGAGTGAGTGTAATTGATAGAGTGCATTAAGAAATAATATGGAATCTGACTCATTTTTCACACGTAAAAAGTATCATAAATGTTTTTAAAGTAAGTGGTCTATTGATAGGGCCCAAAAGATTATGTTCATAAAAACTACGAAGATATTGGCCAACGCAAGACCAGGACGTGCCCCTATAGAAATGCCGTCGATTTGCGCACGACAACCACATATTACGTCATCGCGCCTCTAGCTGATCTGTCGGGCACTATTCCCTGATCTTTAGTGACCCTAAAATATTGTTCCCTTGTATGTATGTTACTTACTTGTGGAAAAATAGATGAATTTCCCCAGACTTTTACGTCAGTCTAAGCTGCAATGAACCATTAATATGTACTACAGGTACAATCCATACTAGCTGAAGTACATATTTTAAACATAGGGCCCAGCACAATGCAACACACTTACTAGCTAGATTCTAAAATTTATCATAACCAGTTTATTTTTTAATAGTGAATATTATGAATAGAAACATATACAAATAAGCCACATAATTATTTATATATATATATATATATATATATATATATATATATATATATATATATATATATATATATAAATATATATATATATATATGTATAATATATAAATTCATATATATATATATATATATATATATATATATATATATGTATGACTAATGAATATAAAGTATGCATATGTAATATATATATGTGTGTGTGTATATACATGTATATACTATGATCAAAGCTGCATTACATTGAATGCTTAGATATGAAAAAGCAAGAATCACTTTTAATATTTTACTTTGAAGCAAGCACCAATAAAATAAAATGTTTTTAACTGATTTTTTAATGTACTAATAACAATATTCGAAGAAGATACGTGTCTTTTCCTGCCATTTTACGTTGTATTTTTATTATCTTAAATATACACACCCCTACCTAAGGTTGTTGGTGTTTAGGCCTCAATACTGGTTATTGCAAAAATAACGAATGAATCAGTCATTTTCAAGCGGAACGTAAAATTCTAATTAGGAAACTAAACAACATGTACGAGGACCGTTCAGTAAGTAATGCCCCTGAGCAACTGGCTGTTGTCTGATCTAGATGAAATGTAGCATGTCTCATGATTTATATCTGTATGGGTTATGCTGCAAAAAGCAGCTCTAGACTCATTGTGGTTTCTGATTTAAAGCTGCTTAAATTGAGGCAGGTGTGAAATTGAGTGTCGCCCAGTTATTCGGTGTTTGTATTTGAAAGGACGCACATCAAAGGAGAGTTTTGATAACATGAATACAAAGATTATGATGATGATGTACCATCATATGAACTTGTAAAACGCTGGCATCGTGAATTCAAACATGGCCGGAAGTCTATAAGAACAGCTCCCAGGCCTGGTCGTCCCTCTTCTGCCATTGATGAGGCATCTATCCGTCAAGTTTAGGTTGCCATTTAGGAACATCGACGCATTACTATTAGCCAAATAACCCAAGAGGTCAAGATTAGTACAGTGTATGTTGAAACTATCATATATGACCATTTGCACATGCATAAGATGTCTGCCAGATAGATTCCCAAGTTGTTCCCCTCTTTCCAGAAGCGGGAACGAGTCGAGTGCTCGAGGATGAATTTGGAGATGTGCCAAGAAGATGAGTCCAATATTTTCAAAAGACGGATTATAAAGGATTAAACTTGGGCCCATCACTATAATCCACAGACCTAAGCCCAGTCAAGGCAGTAGAAGCATTTGAGCTCACCACTTCCAAAGAAGGCAAGGGTGCAGCTCTCCGCTAGCAACGTCATGCTCACAGTGTTCTTGGACCAGGACGGAGTAGTGATGACAGGGCTCCTGGCAAAGGGTACCCCAATTACAGGAGCCTATTACGCCTCACTGTTGAGTAAATTAAGAGAAGCTATTAAAATCAAGAGGCAGGGCAAGATAAGCAAAGCAATCCTCCCCCTGTAGGGCAACGCTCCGGTCCACAACTCGCATGTCTCCAGATCAGAAGTATAGGCGTGTGGCTATGAAAACCCCCATCCCCCTTACTCTCCCGACCTTGCACCTCTGACTAATGTTTCCTCCCAGCTATGAGGTTGTTTTGGAAAGGAAAAGCGTTTCCCAGAGGATGCAGCCTTGATTTCTGAAGTTACGACGTGGTTGGAGGACAAACCTGGTGGGTTCTACAAAAACGGTGTCCAGAGCAGCATCAAACGATGTGGGAAATGCATAACTCTGGTGTTTTTTTATGTATAGAAATACTAATAACTGTGCCAAGTTTCATAAATCTACTGCTATGGCAAATGGGTCAGGGGCATTACTTATTGAATGCCCCTCGTATATCAAAATATGTCGAGAAAATTTGTAATTATTAACAAATTTTCTTTAGACGAAAGAATGCTACTCAATTATTTGCAAAACAATAATTTTAGGTTTGGGCATGAAAATATTTTTTCTTGAATTACAAAGAAACAGTCCGTTTATGGGTCACTATATATAGTATCCGCTGTTAACCGCAGCTTGTGTACCAACGTCGCCTTCGTTTGAATAAAACACACAAAGTTAGCATTCTGTGTCCGTATTTCTGCTCCATGGAACAACCTGCTAGAAGAGGGTGATAGTATGCCACTATAACTATGGTTTAAAGTCTCCTTAATAAAACATTAAACGTGGCATAACTGCAATATATTTTTTCATGGCTTGATTCACAGTTTTATATTTCGGCAAATAAAATTGATTGATGGATTGATTGATCCCCACATTCGTGGTTTTATTTATTTGTTAAAGTACATTTCTTGAGGTGAATATATATTCGAAAGAAGAAACATGCCAACTGTCGGGAATTACATGTATATGGATGGTAGTCTCACCCTGTGTGTACGCTTGGTGTACTTCTTATGAGTTATACTCGTAGTCAGATATAGCTTTAATGCCATTCCATCTAGTTATATTTTATATTATTGTATTCATAAAATAATATTAATGGGAGACCCTTTTGGACTGTATGTTGGAAACTGCATACGTGTACTAGTACTGGTTTTGATACTTTTCTGTGGGTGTGTTTTAGGAAACGTTTGTAGGGGTCTAAGTTTGCGCTTATCATTTATCAGTAATACATATGCTTTACTTTTTATTAATTGATAAAAATAATATTGTGGGGGGTCTGCATTCGGGCTTGGCATTCATAAAAAGAAATACGGTTTCTTTTTAGTTTATTCATACCACTAATATAGTGCGGGTCTGTAATCATGTTTAACATTCATAAAAACGAAACACGGCTTACTTTTTATTCATTTATAACAATAATAGTGGTGGCGTCTGCGTTCGCGCTTGATATTTATGAAAAAAGTATACGTTTTACTTTTAATGTATTCATTACAATAATATTGCGGGGTCTTCCTTCGAGTATAACATTCAAACAACGAAATACGATTTACTTTTAATTTATTGATAATAATAATATAGTAAGGGGTCTGGGTTCGCGTTTGACACTTATGAAAAATACCTTTTATTTTTAATTTATTCATAAAAATCATATTTTGGAGTCTGCATTCGCGTTCGAGATTTATAAAATAGTAAAACGTACATGCACTAATCAATACGATCCTATTCAGATTTACATTTGTGCGAATGTATACTATTATCCGTACCGGTTTTCATGTGCGTACATCAGTTCTATATTATTTTTCTGTTTGATTTCTATATGTGTGGTCTATGTCAAGAGCATTTCTTTAAAATATGTTTAATGAACTGCATGTATATATTCTGCTGAAAAATATTTATGCATTAACATCAGTTTGAATATTAACCAATTCACTAAGTGTCTACAGCAAAACTAGCAAACAAAATTATGCATACATGTATACGTAGATTGTCAAAATTATTTCCTTAACATTAGTAGTAATACTATTAATTGACGTTTAAAATTGAAACTCACTAATTTTTATCTCTTTCTTAAATGTACTGCCGATTTTCCCATGTTATACTTAGTAATAGGCCGCTTCATAAACTTCATTAATTTTCCTGACACAATCGTATACTCGTACGGATAAGAAATGTGTCAGTTGGTCTTTGTTATTTTATATGATTATGTAATGTATAGATATGTGTATGCATGTTACCGGACTACACGTTTACAATGTAACACGCAGCACCGTGTTAAACGTCTAAAATGGTTATGATAATGTTACTGACACGTCATTGTAATGATAGGACTCCTTAATGCTCCTTAGTTCAGTTGCACTCTATTGTTGGAGATTCCTTTAGAGCCCGTCGTGTAGGTTCAGATTAACCAACGTTGACCCGAGTCAAAATTTGATAATTGATGCCCCGAAGCTTGAAATTGAGCACGGGTTAACAGGAAACACCAGAACGACTTATATTCTCTAGGTGACATTCTAATCATCTAACTAAATGAACTGGCCTGTATTGACCTCTTGTAACTTTCCATTGACTTTCCCCATCTGGTTTAGTTATGAGGACCAGACCACGATTGCCAAACACTCACTCTATTTCGAGCATGTTCTATCGTCTTATGTGTTATCTAACACAATACAGAAAAAGCTCTGACATCTCTCACTAAATCTCTTTATGTAACAATACATAAAAACGCGAGAAATTGTTTAATGGATTTTACCAAATATATTTTTTCCTTGTCAACATTTAAAATACTTTTTCAACTTGTTTTTATTCTCTTAAAATACGGAAACTGAGATAATGCACCGGAAGTAATTATGCTTAAGTACTTTTGTTTTACACGTTATATGATATTTTTTCGCACGAGATAAATTCCTTTTAGAGATAAGCATTAACATTTAAAATACTCTGATACTATAGCTATTAAATATATCAACCGTCCCGAACGAAATATTTGATTTCTTTTGGAATTGGACATATAATGCATACTCATATCAATATATATGTATATATATATATATATATATATATATATATATATATATATATATATATATATATATATATATATATATATATATTGTGAACCAAATAAACGATCTACATGATTATGTATTTTCTAATAAGTAATCTATTTAGATTCGTCCTTTTCTATCATCTTTGTAGTCCGTCTCGCTGCTCTCGGTATCGTTCAGCTCCTACTAGTCTTTAGCACTTATAATCATTTCATGCAATTCGTTATATGTGTTTCTCTTTTTCATTATTTTCGCCGTCTAAAGTATATTTTCTTATTTACTAGTCCTCTTCTGGTGTTTCCAGATCAGGCTGTCTGAAGATATCGGCTTTCTGACAAATAATACTCTGAATATATATGGTATTGGTTTCATTCCCCTTTACAGAACTTAATCAAGTTTTGTAAAGCAAAAAATATATATTCTACAGAACAATTAAACAAAACACATTCATGAATAGTATAACATACAAAGAACTTTAACAACAACGTTTACCAAAATTACCGGATTCGGCATTAAATAACCACAAACAGGTTGATTATCACTGGAACAAAACAACCAAACCAGCCACTCTTAATGAATCCTTGAAAATATAAAGAAGCTGAAGCATGACACATTTAGCAAATTGATCCGATTCGGCATTAAACAACTAGAAATTGGTCGATATGCCGTTAAAAAAACAGCCAAACATCAAAACCAGTCCTCTTCCCCACACATTCTGTCATTTAGTGTCTTCATCGCCTCGAACTAGGTCTGTATAGCAGTTAGTTTACTGGTAATTTTATCAATATCTGTCATTTATTTCTTCCATTTGGTGAAAGGTCAAGATGATGTTGCAAAAAGATACGAGCTAAGTATTTATTTCTTTTTCTTTATGTCTATTATATTACTTAATTTCAACAATCATTATTGCTCTCATCATGTAGGTTTTAATAATTAAATATATGTGGTTTTCATGATGGCCTGAACAAGTATTTCGGTGAATTGATAGTTAAGAGTTAACCAACCGCCTGTATCTTTACTCCATTTAGAAGTTCAATGTATTTTTGTTCACAATTATTATTATTCATCATATCGAGTGATACCAATTGTTACATTTCATACGTGTTTCTCGCGTAAAAACATATAATATCGATTACTATTTTTAGCTCCCTTTTCTGTGTTGCTAGTAATTTCAGATGAGATATCTTTACATAGAGTAATTAGTTCTTTCTCTTTGAATCCGTTAATGTTTAACCTATACTGGGTGTTGTGTTGTGGGTGAACCTACTTTCCCTTTAGTAATAACTAAATGGTAGCAACCTGCTACCATAAATACCGGTTTTTGCCGGGAGAACATTTGTAGTACATTTAGGCACTAGCACTGCCAACCCTGACTTGTGTATAATGTCTCTGTTCAATACAATTCATTATTATTATCTCTAAACCTGTTGTTCTTTTATTTCATGTTGGTACCCCTAAACGGGTCCACACCAGTTTTATTAATACATTTTCAGTGGCCTCATAACTAGAACAAGTATTAGTGAAGATAGGAAGTCCCGTTGAAAAAAAACCTCTGTAATTGTATCTATTCAACGTGTAATCATTCAATGTCGCCTTACTTTATCTATGAATTGTATAAGTTGTCTGGTATTTAAAAATAATTCGAACACTCCATTGTTCTTTGCGTGATTGTGTCATATGTTCATTTGTATCGATTGTATGCTTTTGCAGTGTTAATTTTTGTGTGTTTTACTTTATTTAATTTTTTCTGGTTTATATAAAGGATGGAATGTGTCAATTTGTTTCAATCAAACTCATCAAGCGGATTTACGTTCGAACGGAATGCATTTAATCCTATATTTTAAAAACGTCAATAGGAATACAGACATTTTCAAATTAAACAAAAACATTTTTAGAATAAGGTCAACACTGTTGCACGAGATTGAAAACAATCTATTAAATAAAACATGGGTTGGTGTTATTATATGTATAAATAATATTGTTAGGTATTGTGCTGTCTTTCACATACGGCAGTAGGTTACTTGAACAATGACCCAGGTATTCCCTCATAGGCAGTCGATTTTCACTTTGCTATATTTTGTCTTTATTAATTTTAGTCTAGTTCTTCTTCACTCTTGATATTACTTTAATTGATGTTAAGCCAGTCAGATTTGCAGCTGTATATAGTGATTTCGTTTCTTTATTAGCATGTTTTTGTGTCGTACTTCATGTTTCTTAAATAACACAATTATTTGTGGTGATAATTTACTTCCAATAGCTGAAGTACAATCCAACATCTAAAAAGTGGAAAGCGAATCTGAATCTATAAATGATTCAGATTCGCTTTCCACTTTTTAGATGTTGTATTGTACTTTTTAAATGTGGTTTCATTTTGTGTATCTCTTTATTTCCACATAAAACAATTGTTTTTTTCTGTCTGAAGTATTGTCTGTTTGAGTGTGTTACGGGAGCATGTTCATCTAACTATTTTCTTTTTTTGATATTCCCCCGGCTTTTTATTTTTGAATTAGGAGTTTCCCTTGTCCCTAATTTATGATTCTATTGATGTCTTACATTTTTTATCTTTCTTCGGTTGCAAGTTTTGTAAGTTACGTCGTCGGTGTTTTTAACCGTTTCACTATTTTTATTATTTTTAACTGCTGTTTCGTTTAATTATTTCCCCGTCTTCTGTTACAGTACTTAAACTCCCAATTATTTCTTATTTTTATGGAATTACTTGCTTCATGCGAAATGATTTACTGGCACACGTCGAAGTCAGTCCATGCGTTTTATAAACAATGTATACTGTTCAAGTCGGTTATTTGTGTGAGATTCCGTTTAAATCGTATCTAATCACTTGTATATTTTCTTTTTGGTTCATGTTTTCCCTTAAGTTATCTTTTAGTATTCTATCAATATTTTCATTCCATTTCGTGAGTGATATTTTAATGACTTAAATTAGAAATGCCAAAATTGGTAGTATGCCGGACTGACCTCCATTGTGGGCTACTACAGAATCATTTGCATTTTGTGTCACTCGGATCATTCTTCCGCATCACATTTAATAAACTCTTTATTATTGTTAGATTTCATGGATTGGTGTATGTTGCTACACAGTACAAATGGTTGTTCCTGTATGTCTCTCACAGAGAATGTATTTATAACTCACACACGGGAGAGGTTATGGTGCACTATTTCGCACGAGAGTCGTGGAATTAAACGGAAGAATAAATAGTTTTCCTCACTTTTCTGATGCGTTTTATTAGCTTATTTTCCCTCGACATTTTTAAAATAAACTTGTCACTATTTATATGTTATTTGTACAATGTGTTTCCTCTTCAATGAAATTATTATTATTAGCTGTTGTGATAGTTGTATTATTTTCGTTGTAGTATCTATGGATTAATACGTGTACCTGCTTACACACACAGCCCCTCACCATACACGCATACATATATATATATATATATATATATATATATATATATATATATATATATATATATATATAGAGAGAGAGAGAGAGAGAGAGAGATGTATATATATATATATATATATATATATATATATAGAGAGAGAGAGAGAGAGAGAGAGAGCTACGGTTTTTGACATATGCATCGACGGAGGATTGTAAAGTCAGTCAGGTCAGTAGCAGAGACCAAAGGATTCAAGTGAAATACATAGCTTCTAATGGAATTTTAAACAAAAGAGTTCAGATAATTAATTCTTTGATTTTAATTTTTTAGAATTCTACCGCTCCAAAATGTATATCTTACTTGATGCAATACTCTACATATATAAAACTCAAACACGTCGTAAGAATTAGTATTGTTTCCATATCTAGTGATATTAAATTAAAACGTGTTTTATCACTACTCTTATTATTGCTGCTTATCATGTTGTACTGCTGCTCCTGTTTTAGTATTACTCACGATAATTATAACAAGATGTATTTAAATTGCATTCAGAATTCTGAATTTTATTTCAGAAAAAAAACTAAATTAACAAACAACGTATCATGAGGAGTAATAAAAATAATCAAAGTTTTAATGGATTTCTGCTATTGTATTTTTTAGCGTCATTATTTTTAATCTATAGTGAACAATGCTCGTCTTTTTTCTCTCGTTCTTTATATGTTTCGGAAACTGTGATAACGCACGGGAAGCAATAATGCATTAACAATTGTTTTCTTGCCAAACGCTAATTGAAAACTTTCAGATTCATTGAATACATTCCCAGAAAATAAAGTAAGAAAAAAAACCGCGACTGAAAATTGGAAATAGAGGTAATATAGGAAGATAGACAGTCACAAATGACCCATTTTCATTCTGTTATCATTGACAATAAAAATACAGATTCATTGTCGATCATTAGAAATTGTCTCGAACTCACAGAATCATTCCCAACGGAAAGTTTTTTTTATGTTCTAATTAATACGAAAAGACATACTGACACGGGTACGATTGCCATTTATATACTTATCTCATATGCTTTTCTAGTTTTCTTTTTTTTTCAAATTATAACATACCTTCTAGCTGTTGAGAAATAAAACCTTACCTCCGTATTGTAAAACTCCATAATACGAAATTAATACTCTCATTATATCCCTTGTAAATGTATACTCAAGAAAAAGTCATTCAATTTCTTTCCCTGGGAAACAGACAGCGATGAAAAAAAAGCATACACATTGTGTTTATTTTATTTTAATAGTTTTTCTTTTATTATTATTGCTTGTCTTTGTATTTACATAGTTTTTAAACACACAGGTAATTGGTAAAATAAAGAAAAACCGAACCTATTTTCATTTTAATTAGTCAGTTATAGTAATGTTTAAACTATATTATTTACATAGATGTTTAGATTTTTTTCTCATGACAACAAATTAAGCGTGCACAAAATCCCTCCTGACACGTGCGTATACATTAATGATAGCTCAGATGCGGCAGTTAAGAAAAGATGGTATATACGTTACAGATGACCAGTCATTGTTCGCCAATCGGTTTCACCGTTGGACATCTCAATAATTATATTAGTAAATAAGTGCAAAGCGTTCCAACAATAAAACAGAAGCAGCGGGATAGCTTTATTGTATTCATTCGAAAGCTGTGGCTTTATAAATAAAGTATTTAGAATATTCTGTGACAAATACTTAATCACAATGAATTGATTTTGTAAGGGGCCACTTAAAGTTTACAACATGTAGGGAAAACATACAAGTCCGGCGTTATATATATATATATATATATATATATATAACGTTAAAACAACAAAAGATATAAGAGGCAACTTATATCTTTGATTAGTGAACATCCAGATGAAAATAAAGCTTAATATACCGGATAGAGCATTAATAGCAATAGATAAAGTGAAAGAATAGAATAAGGTGCGAATCAAATTTTATTACAGTGCAATGGTCCTCTGAGGAGAATATTTTCTTTGAAAATTCATGAGTTACGGACGTTAAAGAACTTTGCCTAAACATTGACCTGTAATAAAATTTGATTCGCACCTTATTTTATTCTTTCACTTCATCTATTGCTATATATATATATATATATATATATATATATATATATTACTATACAATATAATAACAAACATCAGGACATACAACATAACTGTGTAAGTCTCCTAAAAACTCAACACCAGCATATGTATGTATATTTATATATATATATGTATATATATATATATATATATATATATATATATACATATATATATGTATATATATATATATATATATTTGTCAAATAAGATATGAAGCTTATCATGTCGGTGTTGATTAACTCAGCAATATGATTTGTATTACTATATATTTATTAATTGCGATATAAAGTGTGGGTATACTTGAAAAATTGACAGCCAACACTATCTTTTTAAAGTATGTATATGAAAAGTCTCACGTGTTCCATTATCTATAAAAACATTCTCTTGGAAACGATCTTATATTACAAGAATTGTCAATATATGCCAATATATGAATATCGTATGCGGCGAAATAGAAATGTACCACTACTCACGCGGTTATAATATTTGTTGGAGTTATGAAACCAATCAGTTATTTATACTACTACACATCAGTATCAGATGGTATTGAGGTGCACAATCAAAAATGAGTAATGCTTCATTCAGCACATTCATCAAAACACAAGTTTATTATGATTGATCTACTTGCTGCTGCCACTTATGGTAATAATGTTGCTGTATTTTACTAGTATACTTTTAATCAACATGATAGAAGAGAACTGAGACTGCGCACTTACATGGATTATATCGCACGGTGTTGGACAGTTTGTGTAATGTATGAAAATATGTGTAACATGTTATGATCTTTGTTTCCGGTCATGGGTGTTCAAATTTATAAAATCAATTAATATTATATATCTGGTATCTACATGTCTAAACCCTATATTATATTATTACTTCTAATTATGTACAAGTTTATAATCATTCAATGCTTAATTCAGAATGGACAGCTAGTGTAGTATTTGTTTTTCTATTCTTTTGACAAATAGTGTGCCTCTCTTTACAGGGGATTGTAGTATCTGTTCGGTTTTCATCTTAACATCCGTCCATGTATTGCCGCTTAATTTTGTGGTGGGTTTATTATGTGTGCTGTAGTTATAAGAACATACTGCGAGCCATATGTATTTCTTAAATAAAGAATATATTGTATATTATGTTGTTATGAGACAATTCCCCATGCAGAAATCTACAGGTGGAGAATTAGTTACTAAGCCATAATTAGACCCGGTTGCCTATTAACAAACTCAAGTGTAAGAAGTGGATGCCCATAGTATTGCTAGGTGTACTTGTTGCAGCACAAAGAAAGTAACACTTAATCGAGCACCAGTATTTAAGACTGCCTTTGATTTTAACACATCGCTTTAGTACAACACTCCATGTACAACTGTAGCAAAACTATTGAATATGTACCTAGTGTTTATACTTTTGTTAATAGATTATTTTTGTAAGTGTCCAAATTTAATTATTAATTTATAGTTTTTTTATAATATATTGCGTGCAATGTTACACGTAAGACAATCACATACAGTGTTGCTTCAGCCTGCATTTTATAACTTTTATTCGAGTACGTGTCTACCGCTTATTTGTGTAGTTATTATTAATTGATTAATATCCTGTATTAGTCAGTATTAATTAGTATTACATATATATATATATATATATATATATATATATATATATATATATATATATATATAGTAATCCAGGTACGGTAAAAATCCACAAGGTAGAAATCCAAACGGAATCAAACCGGGCTTATAAAAGAGTGCTTAATAAAAAATATAGAGCTGTATTGTGAATGCTTTTATTCAAACATGTACAAGGTCTGCTACACTGGCATGTCAATGTTATCGATCTATAGCTCTCAAGAGCTGAGGTCTCATCAGGCAGATAATTTTTTTATGATACAACCTGGTCGTTGAATTCCAGGAAGGATGTAGTCAAGCAAAGAAGAAGAGGAAAAAAAAATAAAGGGCATGTGACAGATTTTTAAAAATATATTTGCCGTTAGAAATTCATATTTTCATTATTTATCCAACGTTGAGTTGGGATAGAGGGGGGTCGAGGAAAAGAAAAGAAAAAGAAAAAGAAGGAAAAAATATATTTGCCGTTAGAAAAGTTTAATTTACAACTATTTGTATTTTAATTTTTTATTTTTATCAAACGCTGAGCTGAGGTGTGGGGGTGTGGAGGAAAAGATAAAGAAAGGGAAAGGGGAGAGGGGTAGAGAGGGGTTAGGGGTGTGTGTCTATAGCCATTTAGGATTTGTCGCGGGTTGAGAATGGTTAATGTAAGATTCGAGTTAAATTCATGTTTTTCTTTTTATCCAACGCTGGGCTGGAGAAGACGAATCCGGGGGAGATGAAACAAGAGAGAAAGAGAAGATAAAGAAAGAGAGAGAAAGAAGGTGCCAAGAGTGTATGTGTGTAGCCATTTAAAAACGATATCGTGGGTTGATGTGTCTGCTTCCTGTACATGATATTGTTTTAATCTATTTCAATGCAGACATATAACAACCCATATATATATATATATATATATATATATATATATATATATATATATATACATATATATATATATATATATATATTCCTTTTAATAATTCTGTTTTGATCTGTTTAAAGGAACATTGAGCTATTTTATTCGGATTCTCAACGCAATATTGAAACATATACACTATATATATAAATATACATATATATATATATATTTTATTCGGATACTCAACGCAATATTGAAACATATAAACTATATATATATAAATATATATATATATATATATTACATATATATTATCACATATATACAGCAGTAAACAGAATCATGATGCACGCCTGTTCGAATTTTCAGATATTAATAAAAGTCCTTTCACGTATCTACTCATTTAAAGAAAATTGTTTTAAATTCCGAACGTGTATGAACATGTTTTCATGAATATTTCGAAATAAATATGAAACTGAACTGATTCAAACACAGGTTTGAATTGCCATAATATATATATATATATATATATATATATATATATATATATATATATATATATATATTAAAGTAATATATTTACATAATAAATGTAAAACTTGTTTTCAAAGGTTCCCTATACACAGCAGAACTTTTATATAACTACTTAATTAATTATTAGCAGCTAGCATCGAAACACGTATTAATTAATTTCGCATGACACCGATGTTTATTTAATTATATATATATATATATATATATAAATGTATATTTATATATATACATATATATATGTATATATATATATATATACATATATACATATATATATATATATATATATATATTTATATATATATATATATGTATATATATATATATATATATATATATGTCGTGGCATATCATTAGAAACTCTATTTCTTTTTTATTACCACACCTCTAACTTTATTCTTCCCTTCATGTGCTCTCTCCCTCTCTATCGCTTTTTTATATTTTTTCTATTTCTCTAATTTCTTTCTCTGTTTTCAATTTCTCTCTTTTTTCCTCTGACATCTTCTTATATCTCCCTCGCGCTCCCTTTCTTTTCATATCATTTTCATTATTGTATTTAGCTTGCCACTTCTCGTCTCACTCGCTCTATATTTCGATTATCCGCGTTTCTCTAACCATGTTTAATTTTCGCGTTCAAGTGACTCTATTCCGTTTACTATCACTCAACATAATTTCATTGGATTAACATAATATAATTGAACTGATGGATGCATTGTGCGACGATCGTAAAAAAATAATGTAAAATATGTTAAGATATTATTTAAATATCATAAATTAGATATTTTAATATGTTTGCAATTTTATTTTAGAATACCGTTAGAAGTATACGATCGTATGATGTGATTTCGTAGGTAAAAATCTTCTTTTCGTTGTACCTAAAATGTAATAATCACAGTGTCGATGTTTACAAATTACTTAGAATATTAAGCATTATTTTTATGCGACTGAGGCCATTATATTTAAAATGAAGGAAATTTAATAAATAAATAAAGTTACTGAACATTGCCAATTATAAAAGAAAAATGGGCATGCATCGTTATGCGGATCTTCTTTTGAAATGTTGCATTTTACCAAAGGCCAATTAAATATATAGATCTGTAGAACAAATCGATGAATTAAATACAAAAACTATGTGAACAAAACTATACTCCAATTCAATATATTAAAGAAATAAATAAAGTCGAGAGTAAAATAGTTGCATCATAAAATTCCGTTATAGTTATGTCAAATTAAGGCAACGGTTACTTTCAGTCTATGGAAAGGTGAAACGCCGATTTGTAATGCCGAAATGTGTACATTCTTTCTTTTATAATACTCTCAAATATAGTATTAATTAGTTAGTGTCTACTGATACATTAATGTTCTCCCTTTAACTGTTCTGATTATATATACTATCTGATCGATTAGATAGATTTAGTTTGCTGTTGGAAAGGGACATACAATGTTGCAAAACTGTTCATTCAGCAGAATTAATTGGAACCTCCCTGCGGTATGTATGCATATAATATTACTTTAATGCTCACTCCCCCTCTCTCTATCGTTATATATATATATATATATATATATATATATATATATATATATATATATGCATATAGATACATATATCCATATATCCATATATGTATATATATACATCTATGTATACATATATATATACATGTATGTATATATGTATATAATATATATGCTTATATATATATATATACCTATATATATATATACATATATATATATACAAGAATGTATATACATATATATATATATATATATATATATCTACATATGCGTATATACATATATATACACATATACACGCATCTATGTATACATATATATGTATATATACATATATATATATATATTTATATATATATATATATATATACCCATATATGTATACACACATATGCACATATATATATATATTTATATATTTATATATATATATACATATATATATATATATATATATATATATATATATATATATATATATATATATATATATATATATATATATAAATACATTGAGAGGTGTGGAGGTGGCTCTCTAAGCCTGCCAGACTTTTACAAACTTCACCACATATGGGGAAGGTGTGGTTATTATGTAATGGAATGCTATAAAGGAAGCCACATCTCTCGCTGTTTAATTCGTCAAAACATCCACTCATTAATGATTTAACAAACCTGCACGTGGCCTAGTTACGAAATGTCTCGCTTGGCATCTTAGGTGGTCTATGTTGCTTCCATGTGCTACAGGTATCACGCCCCGTTTCTTCCTCGCTGCTCTCTTCAGCTGCTGGTGTTTAATACTTTACTTTTAGGAAAAGCTTGCTGCTTTCAAACACCGCTATCTTCCACCTTGAACTACTTACAGGCACCCCCTCTGATTCTACAACATCAATTCCAAAGAAATTCAAATCTTATTTGAGACATCTTTGAATCGCTTACGACGTTTATGCAGTGGGCGAGCATCCCCAGTTAATTATCCATAGATAACCCACTTGGGCAGTCTGCCATAATTAATACGAATAAGATTCCCAGCTCAACGGATCTGCGTTGCTTTATACAAGGCCCGATGCCTGGAACAGCAGCTCATTCAAACACTTCAGTGTCAGTGATAAAGCAATCCCAACGGATGTTAAGTAAGTGCCTAATGCAATTCTCCTGGAAACGTTCCAGCAGACGAATATGAGCTCTGTATGTTGTTCATGTCTCGCAAGCATATAACAAAGTTGATATAACACAGGACTCATACATAGAGATCTTAGTTTTTAGCCGACATCACGTCATGCCCATACCCGCTTCTATAAATGACCAGAGGACACACCAGCCCGTTTAATACGCCTATCTATCTCAGCATCGAACGACCCGTTTCTTAAAAACACTCCCCAGATACATAAAATGATCCACCAGAGACACTTTGTGTCCTTCAACAAATATCTCCGGATCCTGATACTAGGTGCTACGGATTGGGGCAAAAAAAACTGTTGTCCTACCCAGGCTTATTGTGAAATCCAGACTTCTACACGGCTATGCAAAGCGATCTATGATACCCTGTATATTATTCTCAAAGGGATCCACACGATCCACATGATCTGCATAGAGCAAATGTCGAACAACAGTGGAGACTGTAATTGACAATGTCTTAAGACGCCCTATATTAAACAGTCGACCCGATGTGCGAAATCGAAGATAAATACCTTTGTCAGATTTAGTGAATTCCAACAACAGTTACAGAAAAAATAGATGCAAAACCAAGTAGGTGCAGGTGTATTACCCTGTTCAACACCGTTGTCAACTGCAGCGGGTTAAGAGGAAAACACATTTCAGTTGACACGTGCTTTCATGTTGTCGTGCAGCTTACGAGTCTAAAAAAGTTAGGATGGCATCCCAAATTACCCAATACTTTCCACAGAGCATCACGATTAACTGTACTGAACGCCTTTTTTCAGCTCAACAAAGATCTGATATACGTTTAAGTGGTGTATACTTCACTTTTTCTGCGTTTGATGCGACGTAAAGATAATATCAGTTAGGCCCCCTAATTTCCTCGGAAGCCACACCCACTCTCAGGAAGCATAAACAAACAGGTCATTCAACAGGATTACTCGATAATCGCCGCACTCATCTCTTTTCCATTTACCCTTGTACAAGGAGACTATAATGGATTCACATCAATCTTGGTAAACATGCTTGTCAAGCCAGATTTGAAGTGCCAATGTGATTCCGCTACAGCGAAGGGCTAACACATCTTTACAAGGTTATCCGCATCTCAACTACGATATAACCCCCTTTCTTGTCTATTTCGTCAATGATTGCCTTCTGAGGCAAGCCATCTATCCCAGTACTTACTATCGATAAATTAGTGAACAGATCAATATAATAATTTGGTAGCTTGTTTGGATCCCTAATCAAGTATGTGCCATCCTTAGATTTTAATGGAATTACACTAGAATGGCTAGGATCATAGACTTTATCAGGTCATACATTGTCTTATTGTATTTCATATGGTAAATATCACAGGCCTTTTGTCACAACCATTCATTCTTTACCCGTTTAAGTTCTTTCTGCAACTATGATTAAAAAGCGAAGTATGATTGTTCCACATACCTACGATCCTGAGGTGACAAATATATATAAATCTGCCTTGGATTAAGTTTACGATTGGGCGATGCGAGCATTAATGTAATCAAACCAGTCTGTATGTTTTCCCTTCGTTAGCCCGAGAACATCTTTTGCTGTTGCATAAGCATACTTCTTTAAACACTCCCACGATATCTGCTCAATTATATTCTGTAAGACTTGATAAGTTTGCTCATAATTCAGCTTTGAAACATTTATACTCCGAAAACACTTGACGTTGCTGAATCGCCTCTTCAGCCTAATTACGAACATCATGTCAGCACACACAATACAATGGTATGTCCAGCATTCGGCATTCTTTTTCACTTAAACTTGGCAAACGTTATTATGCCGTGTCTACGGGTGATGACGTAATCGATCACATTACATTGTCTGGATCGTCGATGCCTCTATGTGTTTTTTTTTCTTTGGTTTCAGGTCGACACCCGTGTTAGTTATAACTAGATCTAGTTCCGAACACATTTTCAGTAAACGTAACCCGTTTTTATTCATACTCCCAACTCTATAACGCCCGAGAAAATACAATGTTTGAAATTATCTACCTACCCTCACATTTAAATCCCCCAACAGGACAATAACATAATCTTGAGAGGCTATGAGGTTAACTCTTTTAAGATCTTCATGAAAGGATCCTATTAGCTTAGGTTGTCTATCCAACGTAGGAGCATGAGCGGAAACAGGAATTGCATATCCCTGGTCAGATAGAGCCAAACGTAAGATAATAATGCAATCATTTTGACTACAAAAAAGATGCTCGAGTGTGGAAACAAGTAATTTCTTAAGTGCAAATCAACTCCACGGTCGTGTCATTCGCCTTCCTGTTTCCCGATCTAATAAAATACATATTCATAGCCATTCTCTTAACAACTACACACTTTCAGCAATCTTGTATGTGACAAGACTGCTATATCAATGTTCTAGTTCAACAAATAATGTTTGTCTCTCCGGCCGGTCAGAACCATAAGTATCAAGTAATATCATGACGTTGCAACAAGCCATTTTCAAATTAAATTTCGTATTACTCATTACATTCTTCCCGCTCTGATTGACACACAGTCGGTATCTACCTATTAATCACGTACGTAAACGTACCAGCGCAGCAACAGGTTTATAGTGGTCAACGCTTGTGCGACATGACGATCATTTGCTGAGTATCGGCGACTATGCACCCAATGAGAGACAAACAGCCCGATAACCAGTAGTCACTTAAACCGCAGGTGTGAGATCGGGATGTCCCTTCTCATAGATCATTGCCTTAACAAATATCTCCTTGTGATATTGCCACTACTTTACACCAGAGTGAGATCCACATAACCGTGGATCATGCCTGCTTCAGCTAACGTGGTCTTAGCTCTTCTGGAAGATTCTGTCAAGGTTGTCTCAACCTCAGCTTTTCTGCCAAAACCTCATCTCCTAATGCAGTAGGGTCCAGTTTTACAGCACTGGGTGTGTGTATGTGTTTTGATATTTTAATATGTTTCATTTATTTTTTTAATTATTTTCTGCTTCCCGTGGTCAGAGTTTTGTGTGTTTGTTAAGTACGTGTAATTTTGACTCTTATTTTATTGGGCATCTCTATTTATTAAAGTGCTCCGATTTTCATTTGAAATTTATTATGTGTTATTGCCCTGCCGCCGAATTGCTGCTATGCCACTGCGTGTGTGTGTGTGTATGTGTGAGGTTAGTTCTGTATATTGTACATAAGTGAGCGACGTACATACACCCCCACACACATACATATACATATATATGTGTACACACACAGGCGTATATTTAGATAGATGGACAGAGAGAGGAAGAGAAAGGTTGATAGAAGTGCAGTCCGTATAGTGTGTAGTTTGAGTTACGATCTGTTCAATGCTGGATTAAATTTAAATATAAATATTTTTTTTGTGTTAGTAAGTATGTGTAATATTGGCTTTGGAATGTTGGCATTATCTTAAATGTTCCTCCGTTGCATTAGTGCACATGTTGGGAGACGAATAATTTACGGTTTTCCTTGATTTTAATGTTTATTTAATGGAAATATACTCTATTATTAAATGTTTTGGTGGCGTCTATGTAAGATTTGTCGCATGCTTACATTCTCGCATATAGACAACGTCCATTGTAGGGGCAGTTAATGTATTTTAATTAAAACAGCACTAGCAAACCACTATTAGGAGCTCAAAGAAAATGGGCGCTCACCAATAATTGAATGGAAAATAGTAAGACAGGCCAGTACATGGAGAAATTTAGACGACCCGTGTAGATTATGCCCGAATGAAAAATGTGAAATCCTAATTGTTAAAGATCCCCGAAATCTATTAAACTGTAGAAGTGAGATAGCAAACAGCTGCCTACACAGAAATAAATTTACCTACAGCTTACGATAAATAAATTAAAAAATAAATAAACAAATAAATAAAAAAAATAAATTAAAAACAAAACTAAACAAAACTTAACAATTTTAAACTTAAAACCTAAAATATTAATACAAGGAAACACGTGTTAAAATAAATTAACTCATTATATTGACACTACAAAAGAAAACAGGATATAGACAAATCTATGATAACAGAACAATAGAACAGAATATAGGAAGTGACACCAACAAAGCCTTTGTTCGCGGGAAGCCCAACGATTGGCTGAGAGAACAACAAAGAATCTGATTGGTAAACTAGCAAGCCGTGTATATAAAAACACCCGGCAAAAACAACTCCATGCATCTTAGCCTGAAGATCCCCCCCCCCCGGGATAAAACGCGGGGGCCGCTGTGTAGCTTAATTGTCATACATATATTTTCATAGCTAACTACCTAGCTCTACTTACGTATCAAGCACTGTTGAAGTAAATACTGAAAAGTGATACATCAAAAATGTTATCTCTTTTTATAAAATTTCATGTGGACAAATGAAATACAATATATATATATATATATATATATATATATATATATATATATATATATATACGTATACTTTTCGATATTCCAATAACTAAAAGAGAAATATATGAATCCGTTACCATGATTTGTATTTATTTAGTTTTACTCGATATCGCCATTTTAAGACTTCGACGAATACTAGTATTTTCATCGTTATACCCACACAAAATGCACATATATATATATATATATATATATATATATATATATATATATATATATATATATATATATATATATATATAACATTCAATTTATATGTACCTGCGGAGGCTCTGTGATTCCTTGTATACCTTGTCAAGTCATTAATCTAGCTTATGAAATACTCCGATATTAAAACTATGCTACAGACTTCTAACATATTGGCAGCAAAACGTTGGTGGAGAAAGCCGCCATTAGTCCTGGTCAACAACTTTCTTAGAGCTTAATTTTGAACAAATTATCCGGATGGCAATACGTAAAAATGCTTATGGAGTTGATAAGCTATGCATATCGCCTACCCTTTGCACTACTTCTTGGTGTATAATCTAGGCACAGAGGTACTAGCGCAGGGACACCTAAATCAAAACCAGTGTCTTACGCTGTGTCCTGAGTAGGACAATGAACACAGCCTCTTTATTCCCTTATCTGGAAACTGTGGGGTAAGTTTGTTGTCATTAAATGTCACATGAATAGTCTGGGTAGCTCTTGTTTTATCAGATTCAGTGTACAAGTTAGACAGCTAGTCGTGTTGCTATTCTCAACTGGTTGTGCAAGAGACCAAACTCTTAGGTAGCGTTTAGAACGGTTTCTCTATCGACAGTTGTATAATCTCGTGTCTAACTGTACGTGCGCTGTCGCGCATAGTAAGCGATCTTACAGTTATCGATAACAGGCTTTCACGAGACTAAAACATCCATGAATCAACTCTCAACTAATAATCTCGATGTCCGATCTTCTAGGCACTAAACAAAAACCCAATTTGCCCTCCTCAGTCTATCTAAAAGAAAAATGACCATACGAAGGTAGAGAAACACACCCTGATTAAACCCCGACGAACAAACATATTAGCCTCCGCCCTTGAGGCTAGCATTCACAAGTATCCGGTGGCTGAGAAAAAAAATCTATGACGTTGAAACCTTTCTCTTTGTAACCTATCCACATATCATAGCACTAAATTAAACAACAAAACATGGTCAACTGAGAATCATAGTGAACGTGTTGGTAGTCATCCTTAATTGTGTCTGTGCAGCAAAATGCTTGCTCACATTCGTGTGTTTAGGTAATATTTTAATCCAGAATAAATCAACACATCCTCCCTGCAACACGCCGGGGGTGACTACATAATTGGAATGATTTAGTCAACACATAGGGGTCAGATATTGCTGATCATCTTATGAATAGCGCCGAATGTGCCTCGACTTACACTAGTGACTGTTTTTCTGTCATAAGTAGATCACATTCTATATTCCACCTAAAAGTCCTGGAAGCTATATATATTAAGTCAGTCAAACCCTCCCTTTGTAAACAAGAGGCGTGGCTTATATGACTCAATGTGATCAACTTGTGACCCTCCCCTCTTTTTTTCTCCTAAACTTGTCACTGGTCTTCATTCTACTTTTTAAAAAGTTTTTAGTCGTATTTGCTTGAATTATTTTCACGTAGATACCCTGATGAGTGTGAACGAAAGTCGGCTTTGTATATTCATGAATTTTTAAAAATTATTTCTTCTCATTTTTATACTTTTGAATGTCATTTGACCACCAAAAATGTCACAAACGTCTGTATTCCTTGCCTTAATAAAATGTTGTACCACTAAAAATGTATTTAAATATATATATATATATATATATATATATATATATATATATTTAAATAGTACTATGTTTCCACTGTATAAAACATATTTTAAAACGGTTTTTGAAACCAGCAAATGCAAATTTTCGATTCACACAGGTATCTTCATCAGGATAATAGACAATATCCCCCTAAACTTTAAAGATCCCCGAAATCTATTAAACTGTAGAAGTTAGATAGCAAACATCTGCTTACACAGAAATAAATTTACGTTAGACTAACGATAAATAAATAAATAAACAAATAAGTTTTAAAAGAACAAAACAAAATGTTTTAATATATTCACTCATTGTATTCACACAACAAAGAAAACAGGATATAGGCCAATCTATAAAAAAACAGAACACAAGAACAAGATAGAGGAAGTAACACTAACAAGACCTTTGTTCGCGAGAAGCCGAACGATTGGCAGAGAACAACACATAATAAGATTGGTTAACTAGCTAGCCGTGTATATAAAACCACCCGGCAATATAAGAATTAGACCTATAGTCTCTAGTATTGAAGGACCACTCTATAAACTCTCCTGGCTTCTCTCTCAACTACTCAAACCACTACTACTCACCTTCCCCGCACATGTCAGCAGCTCCGGCCAAGTCATTAGCAGACTACACTCACTCCAACGCCAACAACTACAAACAAACAACTATATAATTCGCCTCGACGTAGTCTCCCTCTACACTTCAATACCCGCACACCCAGCCATAGACGTCATTACCGACCATATATCTTCCTCTGACAACCTTCGGACTAACATCTACATACACCCGTCATCTCTTATGCATCATTATCGACAACACATACTTTACTTTTCAACAGCACACTTTCAAACAAATCTCCGGCCTTCCCATGGGTTCTAGCCTTTCCGGTCTCTTAGCCATCACCTACATGAACCAGTTAGAGCAACGAGCACTTAACTGCTGCCTCTCCTATGTATTCTTCTCCAGATACATAGACGAAATTCTAATCCTCGCATCCTCTCGAGACGAAGCCACAGACATATCTAACATCTTCAACAACATCGACCCCCACATACATTTAACCATATAATACCCCAACGAGTCCGGCTCACTCTCTCTCTCTCCTTGACTTCAACCTTAATATCACCTAAGACGGCTCTATACATACTAACTTCTATAGGATACCTGCCTGCAAGAACCTCTTCATACACGTCAAGGCTGCCCTGCCCACAAAAGCCAAATTAAGTTATTCCCATAATGAAATCACCCGCATACAAAACAAATGCTCTTCTGCCGCTGACAAAATAACACACACTAAACACTTCCACCGAACCCTCCAAACAAATGGATACTCCGCTCCCACTATAGCCCACCTAAATAAGCCCAAAACGCGTAGACACCGCACTCTCTGTAACACCTGTTTCTTTAAACTCCCTTTCTTCAGCAATAAAATCACCACCTCCATACGCAAGGTTATACATAAAGAAAACCTTGATATACAACTTACCCATACTAGCACTTCCTTACGCCAACACTTATCTAAAAAACATACTAAACACACACCCGAACCCTGCTCCCTGACCAATTGCTCTATTCCCAACACCAGTCTGTGCCATCGCACCAACTATGTTTATAAGCTACAGTGCAATAAATGCAACAAGTTGTACATCGGTAATACAACAAGACTGCAACACCTACGCTCAAGGACCACTTGAACACACGTATATCCTCTTTTCACAAGGACACAGAGATTTGCTCTAATACTCAGCGTGATATTCATGTCTCCATCTTAGCGTCTGTCAGAAACATCGGGGACCTTAAAATCACAGAATCAATCTTCATCTCCAGATTAAACCCTTCACTCAATCAGCGTCACGAGCTTTACTCACCGTTCATTCTATAATATCTACCTCTCACTCACTGACCAACTCTAATATCTAACACTCATTATATTCTGTTTCCACCACTTCACTCATTACTTACCTCCAATATTAAATCATCACACACCCAAACTATCAAATAGGCCCCTCCCCATATGAACATACATCCCAACACACATTCACCCACAAATAAAAAAAAACATATTCAACCTACTCCACCAACCCACCAAAATAAGTCACCTCATTACATGGCATTGGTAATTAGTTAATCCAAACACATATAAAATGTATACAAATAACATACAAATATTAAATGAAAACAAATATATTAAATAAATAATAAAATAATAATTATAATAATAATAAATAAATAAATTAAATATTATAACAATTATTTAAAAAAAACCTATATAAATAAATATGAAAACAAGATGAAAATAAAGAATATATAAATAAACAAATAAACAAGCAATAATACATACATATATGCACACGTATATATGTGTGTATGCATGTGTTACTTAACGCGTGGGAATTAAAAGTCTCTTACGACCACGCTTCTCGAAACCGAAACCGAAGCGTTTTCAAAACTTTTGACATTCATTTGTTAACATTAATTTTAAGCCTTTAAACTGTTGACAGTAAACAAGTAAACTGTCTCTTCTGTTATATAGTCTTTTGCAACGGGGACCTTTTTGAGTGTATATGTATTCGATGACCAAAAGTTATTACAAACTTTTTAATGCATTTTATATTTCACCTTAGCTCGTCTGCCCGTGATTTCACTCTTCGTCGTCTAGTGGTATACTGGTTGAACGTTATACCGTGGGCTTTCTCTGTTCGATCCTTCGTCTCTCCGTGATTCTAATGATTGGGTTTTTATGTTCTGAAAATCAGCACTCTTTGGTTCGACAAAAATGGCTTTGAAGACATTTCGAGAGGATCAGAAAGTGGGTTTTATTTGCTTAAAGTAACGCCTGGGAGAGAGTCGCCGTCTTGGATTGCTGTCACATTTTGGTTACCTAACCAAACTGAAAGCTAGATAGAGAGAGATTGGTGTTGTTTTCTCTTATCTTATAGATTCAGTCCTAAAATTTTTGTCTACATCCTATGACAATATCTGTCGCCTCAAGCTGGTCGTTTTCACTTCCTTCTGCCTCGACTTCCATGGCCAAACTACTCTCGATTGTCGCTCCGACAACAACAAGTGACATCAGAGCCCCTCGCCCCCCCCCAAACGAATGTCACAACAGACTAAAATCGCGTTTGTGTCTGACCCTTGATTAGAGCATTTCCTCTCGGGCAGCATACATCAAATATATTATTACTTTTCAGAATAAGTCACTATGAGACGTAGCTGATTGTCCCAAATAAATCACTGCATTTAAGTAATACTTATTCTTATTTCTTTCACACAGTTCATACTTAATACTAGCTAATTTACCCGTTTAAAATACAGGGTCCGTCATAATACAACATATGTATACATATATATATACGTATATATGTATGTATGTGTATATATGTATTATATATATAAATATAATACTAATAATATATTACACAGACTTCCACCGACCGAATCTATAAATTTATTCGCATAACAAACAGAGTTAGTTCCCATATATACTATAGTAAATACATATAACATTAATTCGATGAACTAATTTGATGAAACTAACAATTTATATTACTTCTTTAATATATGATAATCAATACATTTAATTTTTCAAAATTTAGAATATTTAAAATTAGAGATTAATTACTGTACGTTATGTTAAAATTCTTTAAATACGAAAGAAAAAACAAATACGAAGATAAACCACACTGAAAATAAAAAAAGTAAATAATTAAAATATAAATTTAATTAAAAAACAAAAAAACTATATATATATATATAAATATATATATTATTATTAAAACTAACAGTTTATCGATCACCATACACTTATCAAATATTACACACATATTTTTGAACACCACATTTTTATACATAACATAACCTTAAAAATCGTTAATTTGCATTCTCTGCGGGACTGGTTTTACTGTTGTTCTGTCTTTCGGCAGCAATTTTATTTTGTCAGATTCTCTGCACAGTCGGAGCTGTTACTTTTCCTTTTAATTATGTTTGACAAAGGGAAGTTTCTTTTCCCGAAATATTAAATAAATTGTGTAATAATCATCCAAACATCACACACACAGCTGACACCACTCTTGATGTTATGTAAGATTTTAAGAAAAAAATTAATAGTAAGTCATATTGCGTATTCGATTGATTATTTTTGTTCCTTCCAATTACATCTTACTCGAAATTTGCATTGCCCACACCAATTTAAAAACATACTACTACTATACCCACCAATGCTTCAAGTAAACTACCATACTATATATATATATATATATATATATATATATATATATATATATATAAACATATATATATATATACATATATATGTATATGTGTGTATTTATATATATATATATATATATATATATATATATATATAGGGTTATTTGCCACCCCAAACAAAGCAATGCCCCTTTCAAATGTCGAACACTTTTAGAGAGCTTCTTTTTAAATGAGAATACCCTTTTGCTGGTTTACTGAGTTGGTGACAACGGCTGTGTGGGCTACGCCGTTTACATTTGAGTTTGAAATATAACTCGTGTTCTGGGGTTCGAGTGTCGGCCGTCCGTGAATTATTCTTCACTACACTGACGATTTCCGTATGAATGAAACGTATACGTATGCAGATAAAAAATATTCATAATTAATTAAATTATTAATGAATTATATATATATATATATATATATATATATATATATATATATATATATATATATATATATATATATATAAATACGTATACTTTTCGATATTCCAATAACCAAAAAGAAAATATATGAATCCGTTACCATGATTTGTATTTATTTAGTTTCTCGATTTCGTCATTTTAAACTTCGACGTATACTAGTATTTTCATCGTTATACACACCAAATGTGTATTTATATATATATATATATATATATGTATGTATTTATGCGTGTATAACAGTGTCAACTTATATTATCTGCACATATTCGCAAACTGGAGCACATTGTACACTATTTGGTAGATAAAGCAGAGGATCAATAAACAAGTGAATACCAGTGCACTGCTTGTTCTAAATGATGCTGATGGTGTAAATAGTTGTTAGCATACGTCATCGATTAAAAACAGAATATATACATGCTTAATTAGCATTCACGTGTTCTATTTTGCAATCGATGTTTCTTGTTCTGTTTAATAAAATCGAACATATTATTTTAACTTGCAACAGTAAACATTGTAGAAAGCGACATATAATACATGCATATATATACATATATATATATATATATATATACTCGTCCACAGAGAGACAGAATAGCTATATAACAACTATTAAGGGTTGCTAAACAATCAAATGCATCCAGAATGTTTTGTCGACAGGCACATGTTTGATATCAGTCAGAATTATGTCGGTAAGTGACATCTAAATGTGTATTTTATATATTTTAAGAATTGACACAGTGCTATATAAATTTCTACTTATCATTTGCTTCACCAGGGCATACTTTTCGGAAGTGCTGATATATGTTCTCAGACTAAACGTGTTACTCTATATCATTATGTTTTACGAAACAGTAATAATCATATGCATATATACATATATATATATATATATATATATATATATATATATATATATATATATATACATACATATATATATATATACATATATACATATATGCATATATTGGACGATATAAGAAGATATTAAGTGATGTTGGAATATGATAAGTGGGTTACACATTCTTTTATGTTTCTTATTCTTTTGTTTATATTCTTATTTATCCCATTTCGCTCTTTTACTATCACACCTAATGAGCTAGTATGGAGAAGGCGGTAGCGGAGGGGGAAGGCGACAAGTGGGAAGAAAAGAAGACAAGCTGCATATATATATATATATATATATATATATATATGTATATATATATATATATATATATATATATATATATATATATATATATATATATATATATATATATATATATATATATATATGAAGGAGAATGGAAAGGAATTAGAGAAAGCAAAAGCCAAATCAAAATTCAATTCAAAAGTTCAAAGCAAGGTATATTCCGCAAAAAGGCAATTTATTCAAGTTAAATTTTCCTTAAGCCAGGCTTTTCAAAGATCAAAATCTTATCATCAGAGGAAGTCGCTGGGATAGATAAGTTGGCAATGGCCAAGATTTAAAATTTGAAAAAATGAAATAAAATAAAAGTTGTAGGGAAAGAAACGGAGGGCAAAACTGTGCCAGGGTGCAAGCAAATGTCCGATTGCCAAAAAGTCCGGTGTCGAAGAGTCCAGCGGAGAGAATAAGATGTAGATAGGTAGGTCGTTAGAGGCACGAGAAGTAATGAGAGAGGTTTCAAAGTTAAATTCCAAGAAGCCACAACTTCAGGTACGGCGAAAATAGAAAATCCAAACAGGGTAAAAAGTCCAATAAGAGGTACATTCGATGATGCAGGCAGGCGTCAGAGGAGATTAAGATGGAAAATATTCGCCATTTTAGATACTTCCCGGGCAGAGATGACAGAGGAAAGTGTTTTAAAGTGGGAAAAAGGGGCAGTGAGGATATTTAAAGCCTGCCCAGTTGAGAAAGCCGGCTATAAATGAAGAAAAGCAAAGACAGTGAAAACAAGAATATAATATGCGACCAGTAGGCAAGGGAGGAAACGGGTAAGGGGTGTGTGGGAGGAGAAAGGGACGGGTACGAGGAAAGAGAGGGGGAGGAGAAAGGGAGCGATGCGGTGAAGGAATGCGGATAAAACTAAAAGTGTGAAAGTGGGGGGGGGGGTGAAACATAAAGTTGAAATTGGAAGTTAGCGCGAATTAGGATTCAACTAGAAAAGGGGAAGAAAGGAGTGGGGGTAAGTTAACGAATGTTGGGATAAGGGGTTAAAATATCAGAATATGTATAAGAACAGAGTTCGGGGTTTAGAAGTTTAATCAAATGACCTTAGATATAAACAATGAGGCAAAATATATATGAAGGGTAGGACTAGAAAAATGAGTTAAAAATTAAAAGAGTAAAGATAAAAAATAAAGAAAAAATAGTATAAAAAGTAGAAATAGGAAAATAAAAGAATAAAGAATGAAAAATAGATAATAAGATTAGTCTTAAGCTCGCAGGGAAAATTAAGGATTGACCGAAAGAATAAAAAAAAAAAAATTTTTTTAAATAAATAAATAAAAAATAAAAAAATAAAAAAATAATAAAAATAAGATACTAATAATAGAATGAGGGAAAAGTCGATAAGATTGGAGCTCAAGAATGAAAATTAGAATAAGGAAAAAGAAAAAGGAAAACAACACCTAGAGAGGATATCCGGAATGGGAGTCTCCAAGGTAGAAAAAATTATGGGTTGAAGTAAATAAGCAGTTACGGGATGAAAGTTCAAATAGATATGGGAAAATATAAACTTTGAAATTTTATTCAAAAAAGTTATATGGAGGTTAATTAAGAAAATTGTTAAATAGGTTAGTAAAGGCCGGAAGAAGTAAGAGATATACAAGGTTAAAGAAGTGACAAAGGATTAAGCCAGAGGGAGAGTAGAGATCGCAGTTAAAAGTAAATACTATGGGGGTTAAAAGGTGTAGAGCGAGGGCGGGAAGGGGGTTGAGTAGTTTGAGAGAGATGTGCGAAGGGCGAGGTAAAACAAGGGGGGAATAATCGAGGCTATTAAAAGAGTGAAAAGAATTATTTAGAAGTAAAAACAGGAGGGGAAGAATAACTAGAGTGCACAGTGGAAACAGTAAAGAGTTCGATATCGAGGTGTGCAAAGGGGATATGGAGTAGATAAGGCTAATCAACAAGTAAATAAAAGGGCTAGGATATAATATGAATAGAGTGGGTTAGTGATCACGTTCAAATGGAAAAGAATGAAGAATGGAAGTGTTGAAGGGAAGCGGACGAATGCATTAAAAGAAGTTAAACGGGAAAGAAAATGGAAAGCCAAATAAAGTTATACAGTTAAGGAGGTTAAGTGGAAAGATTTAGGGGGTAATGGAAGAAAGGTGTTAAAACTAAGGGAAATGTGAAACTAACGAAGTTTATGGGTAATTTTATTAAGTTAAGAGAAGGTTAAAGGGATGAGGGAGATATAAGTAGAGATTATAGAACAACAGGAATTAGAACTATCAGAAAGGGGTTTCGAGATGTAAGGAGGGAAAATCCGAGATGAAGGGAGGGTATTTAATCAAATGGGGGATGGGTGTCTGGGGGATTATTATGGTTGCTATACCTGAATTTACGTTTATGCCTGCAACTGGAGATAAGTTCATTCTTAGAATTAATAATATTTTTAGATTTAGTAGCAGTAGCTATCATAAAGGTTTCCAGAGTACAAAGTTGGCAATGGGATGCTCCAGGGGTATATGATTTGGACTTTTTAAGTATTGACCAGTGAAGTGAATAGGGAGTATTTTTGAGATTGAGGTTCTGATTAAATTGGAAAGTGAAGTGCCTGTGCTGTTATCGCTGCTATTTTTAAAGGAATATATATGGTTAGAGATCCGGGTCTTAATGGGGAAAGAGGACGCCCCAATATATGTGTGTATCTTGAAGGGTGGTGCTATAGTTGCATTGAGATTACTAATGGTATTAGAAGAGATTTGGGTTTGGAGATCCAAGTTATGCGAGGAAAGTTGTTTGGAGAAGTGGGGTGGAGCGGATATGGGTGTGGGTGTGGGTGTTATATATATATATATATATATATATATATATATATATATATATATATATGTACATACATACATACATGATTATTTTTATTTACACAGAGAGGTACAAAATCTGCTACATTGCCATGTCGATGGCATCGATTAAAAGCTATTACGGACTGAGATCTCATCAGGAGAGTTGAACTCCGATCTTAACCTTGGATCATATTTGGAAATATATGATCGAAGTTTAAAATCGAATTTTAACTCTCCCTGATGAGATATCAGCTCATAATAGCTGTTTATCGATGCGATCGACATGCTAGTGTCGCCGATCTTGTACATGTAATTAAAAGCAATCAAATGTAAAAGCTCTACTCGATATTGTGCACTTTTTATGAACCCAGTTGCAATTCTTTGGATTACTATCCTGTGGATGTTTTACCTGGATTATATATATATATATATATATATATATATATATATATATATATATATATATATATATGATTTTGTTAAACAGGGGAATAATTCACTTTCCATTTCGGTATAATCAATTATTATATAGATATTTGAATAGGTTTTACAAAAAAAAACTATTAAAATGGTGTGTAAATGTAGATGTAATAATATATATATATATATATATATATATATATATATATATATGTATATAAATATATATACATATATATATATACATATATATATATATATATACATATATATATATATATAGAGAGAGAGAGAGAGAGAGAGATAGGGAGAGAGGGAGAGAGAGAACGAGAGAGAGAGAGAGAGGGGGAGAGAGAGACGGAAACTTAAGAGAGCTAGGGGGATAATTAGTATTTAGAATCATATTTACATCAACGATCAGAAATAAAATATCATCAAAGAATAATTACATATGTTTTTGAAAAAAATATTCATCAGTTTTTGTAAAAAAGCAGTCCTAAAAAGTGGACGTATATTATATTGAAGAAGTTGTTTCAGTGTTATTTTGCACATGTTAGAACTTTTTTAAATAGTATTCCTTTTTGGGTCGGTATTTGTGAGCTGCTTTACATGTTTAAATGATTTATTATAGCCATGTTTTATGTACATGAATCTATGCCGACAGGGACAGTAATCTATCAACCGATATATTGCAAATTATAAAGAAAATGTATTAGCTGTTACACAAACGGTGTGCGGGTAAACGTAATCTAATAATTCCACACCATATCATTCAGACACAAATATATTAGCATATGTACAAATATATATATATATATATATATATATATATATATATATATATACATATATATATATATATATATATATATATACATATATATGTGGGTTGGATTATTATTGTGTGGCTGTGTGAGTATATATATATATATATATATATGTATGTATATATATATGTGTGTGTATGTAAATATATATATGTATATATATATATATATATATATGTGTGTGTGTATGTATATATATATATGTATATACATATTTACATATATATATATATACATATATATATATATACATATATATATACATGTATATATATATATACATATATGTATATATATATATATATATATATATATATATATATATATATATATATATATATATATATAAGATTGTTTGTATTCATAAACACATGTACAAATGGTCGCTACACTGTTATACTAAACAATACTTATTACAAACTAATATCCCCTCAGGCGGAAACAAAGTCTGATCTTTCTTTCAGATGTTCATATTGAGAAATAATGAAGAGAAAGGAAAAACGAATAAGCCAGATTTAAAATCGAGAGGTCACATAGTGTAATTTAACACACTTGAAAAAAAGAACGTTTGTAAGCTCAGGTGAAAAGTTACAAGATCGAAAGGTTAATTTATTTATAGCATTCTTTTAAGTTCTCAGATCGTAAGCTTAAGTGAGGAAAGGAGTAATTTACTGGGTGTAAGGCTGTAAGATAATACGTAGGAGTGGTTGGTTGTTCTTATGGGTTAAAATTGCTGAACGAAGTGTATGGGGGAGTGTGTCGACATACATGAAAGCGTCGAGTTTGTCTCTTTTTGATAGGAAAGTAGGGTTCTGTGGAATAATATAAACTGCTTAAATTATTTTTATTATTATTTAAGCATGAACGTAAATAAATCTTGTTATCATAATTATAAAAATTATAATCCATTATCTATAAGTTAATAGTAATATTAATAATACTAACTATAATTAACACCACTACCACTACTTCATTCCACTTCTACTAATAATGACGATAATAAAAATAAAAAAACAATAATGACATAAATAATAATAATGATAATAATAATAATGATAATTATAATAATAATAATAATGATAATAATAATGATAATAATAATAATGATAATAATAATACTAATAATTACAGGTACACTCTCATTTAATTACATGCATTTTTAAGTTTGAATAGTTTTAAACTTTAAAGATACTCTTAATGTTAATGCAGAATTCAACACCGTACTAAAAGGGTTAGAACATACTTTTTTTTGCATACGTTTTTTAGATAAAAACATATTAATATATTTTAATAAAAGGAGTTTGCCACATCGTTTTTGTTTTTTAAGTACTAATGGGTCATCGTTTATCAAGGCCCAAAGGCTACTCAGGGATAAGGGTTAATGAGTTTGTCAGGTGGACGGTTAGACATCACTGGAAAAGTGCAGAGAATGCTGGGAGCTTAGGGAGTCCTATTGCCACCCAAATCCCAGAGAAGACAAATTGTCATTACCAGTGAAAATCAATGGAAAGAGGCTGTTGCGATATCGCATCGTTATCGAAAACAGGTGAAGAATACTGGTTGTTGTCGGTAAGCAATCACTGACAATGATCTGTGTGAGAACTCCTAGTGAGTAAAAAAAATGAATATAAAAAAAAAAATAATAATAATAATAATAATAATAATAATAATAATAATAATAATAATAATAATAATAATAATAATAATAATAATAATAATAATAATAATAATAATAATAATAATAATCGGTTGGTGTCTGTGAGCAATAACTGATTAGACATGTGTGAGAACTCTTAGTGAGTACAAATAATACGAACGTTGCTCTCTCTATTTTTTTACAAAATAAATATAGGAAAAATAAATGCATACATATATATATATACATATATATATATATATATATATATATATATATACATATATATATATACATATATATATATACATATATATATATATATATATATATATATATATATATATATATATATATGTATACATATATACACTATTAGATGTTAAGATTTACAAAAAATAATTTGCTTTGAATAACAATAGTAATAACAGTAATAATACAAATAAAAAATAATTGTTTTACGTTTCGCTAGCTCCCCTTAAGATTTGGGAGAGGAAGTGACAAGACACTCGGAAAAGGTTGGTTTCAGTAGTGCTCTCGAATGCCACTTATGCTCTTTGGGTTGTTCAGTTACGCTCTAAACGGAATCAATATATGTAGTATTACAGTGTTACATTGAGTAAGTGGTTTATAGTAATCTAAAAGTGCTCGAAATCCTAGGCAGAGCATGTGTGTTTAAACGCACCATTCTCCGGAGAAATACCTTCCCTGTCTTTTGTTAACTCTGTGTTGTCTGGTAGTCACTAATATCCTTGATAGAGCAACGCTACATAGAGTAGGTCTTTTTAAACACAGTGTTGTCCAGAAGAAAAATATATATTTAGTTGTACTTTTTGATACCAGAAAAGTATTCTGAGATGTTCCAAAGTCAGTGTTCAATATCTTAGATAGAACAGGTATATGCCATCATACAGTAGTACATATTTGATGGCATGTGCCTTTTATGGAGAAAAAGAAGACAAGAAACTTAGCAGTGCGCAGAAATACACCAAAATAAATATGTGTTTCATTATATTATAAAGCAATCAGCGTTGCCCGAAAATAAAACAATTTAAACAAAGTCTATTGCATTTTTTAGAAAGCATGTGGAGTAAAAAAACTATGCTGTTGCCATGGAGCAATTAAAATTATATATATGATTTTTATTTTTTAATAGATTAAAACAAGAGGAATAGGCTAAGCCAAAGGTTAAAGAAGGGTGAGACAAAAATGTGTGCACAGACGGGGAAGGAAGAAAAGAAAGATAAATAGATAGACGGATTGCTATGGATAGAGAAGTAGGTTTTATATAAATATGTTACACACACTCTTTAACCACTTATATTTGATTTATTTAGTATATTGATAAGTATTTTATGAGAAAACTATATATATATATATATATATATATATATATATATATAAATGCATGTTTTCTCTACCGTGTTTTCCTCGGTCCAGACATGTCGATTCTGATATAGAAACCATGTAATGTTGTTACCCCGAATCTTCAGCACTCTTTAGTAAGGGATAACTTCGCGATAAATATGGAACAGAAGAGTAGAACGCACGATCTAACACACTATTTTTTCAGCAAACTGATTATTAATGCTATATATTTATATGAAGTATAACGGTGAGTCGTCTCTGGGGTTTGACTAGTGTGACCGGCTGAACATGTATCTCCACCATGACGATTTCATCAGGATTAATTATAGTATGTATATAACATTTATATATATATATATATATATATATATATATACATATATATATATATATATATATATATATATATATATATATATATATATATCACTGAGAGCAAGCGTCGTGTATCACAGCTATGTACTATCGCAAATCAAACAAGTACATTCAGATTATATATAAACCTGGTTGAAAATACTTTGCTATCAACCAACTTATATTAAGATAAGTTAAATTTAAATACATATAGTAAATGTTTTCAGTAGCAGACAGGGTTATATTATTTTATCAAGAGCTAGACAACTTCTTGGGCCGCCATTAGCGATCTTGCTGCCAGATTCGAAACCGGGCCGCTTGATCATCGCACCCTGATTGGAAGCAGGGCATGATGCTAGTACCGAAAGTAATGGAAATTAAGCTGGTACTCTGTTATGTGCGATAATTCATTGCGCTAAACTAGTGGACTTCGTTAATTGTTTAAATCAGCACAATTAATCTTGCTTAAAGCCAGTAAAGAGATTTCTAATCGCTTTGTATTTAATGAGACAAGTTAGACTTCTCAGGAGACAGAGTGATGCTCTAGCAAATAATGATTTCGTGATGGTAAACTTACATCTCTTTTTTGACTGGACAACTAGATAGCCTTTTTTTCTTCTCTCTACCATACATTGTGTTTTAATGTCTTTCTTTTTTTAAAATTATGTGTTTCAATGTTTCGGGATTCTGGAAATGCGGAATTATAATTCGTATTAATTGGATCATTGAGACATGAGATGAAGGTTTTAAGTAGAACGCAATTCTAAGGGATATTAGTGTGTAAGTAGAAAGAGTAATCTCCACTACGTGCAATACTAATCAAAAATACAACACACATACACATTCAATACACATTGCTTACTATAGCAGTGACAGCGACGACTTTTACAAGAGAACAAGAACAATCTACTCCGTGATTTGAATAAAATGTATTGTTAATGAATTCCTCAATAGATTCCCGAGTTTAACATATAATATATGCATGTGCAGCAGGTTTGAGTCTACACCAACCGAACTGTTGTAAGAACAACATCTGAAATAAGAATAGTAGTTAGAACGGTCATAATAATATACATTTTATTTACATAGTTTTTTCTCGATCACTGTTTCTTTTGCGTCCTCGTATCTGTCGGATATGATCAGTGTGGCGATCGGTCGGTGTGCTACGCTTCATTTGGGAATAACAGTTGCATCGCTAAATGCGCATGTAATTGGCGGGTGTTACTGTAGATGCTTGCAGTCAGCTGCAACATTGGCTTCGTAAATTGGTAGATTTGTCGCGCCGATTTAAATTTTTTTTTTCTTTTTTTCACGTTCACGTTTACAAATAATATTTATCTCGGCCTGCCACAATTATATCGATAACAACATTTTCAGTGACGTCTATAAATATGTATAACAGTATCCATCTAATCTGCAAGTTATAAATAAAACATTGGAATCCATCAGGGCAATAGCATACTATGAATAACATTGAAAAATCAGCTTACTGTAATTTAAATTAATATATATCTATATACTACTAAAAGTCTATGGGTCTTGTATGTTTGCAATCAGCTTTCAGCTTTCCGGTTTTCAACATCCGGTTGCGCATGCGTAAATAGCATCGTCTTCCAATCTGTTATTCCAATTCCGTTGAACTCCTTTTATTAACGAACGCATGAAATTTTTCATTCTGGAAATGTTTATATCGCTTTAAATATAAAACAATTACATTTAATTTCATCAAATAGTTTTTTTGTTTTCTCCACGGCTAAAAACATTCAACGGCAGGACTTTGTAAAGTCTGTCGCAGTTTCAAAAAAGCTCCACCCTTTTAAAAAACAAAAACAAACAAACAAAACAACAACAATCATTATTAATATCAATAGCGGCGGTGACGAAACCACCTCCCACTTTTCCTCTCACAGATTTCACCACTCCTACTCCCTCTGTTTTCGTTACGTACGCGAGACAGCCGGTTGTACCCCCTTCCTTTCTCACCTGTTCAGTGCATATTTACCTATAAGTATGGCCAACCACTTATAATTCAGTAACTATAATTAAAAAAAAAACAATTATAATAAACAGAACGACGCATAGAAATCTATCTATATTCTTTTTTAAACAATTACATTTAATTTCATCAAATAGTTTTTTTGTTTTCTCCACAAGTGTCACGCACATACATGAATTCCATAGCTAATATAACAAACTGACCCAACGGGTCACGGGTGGTCTAGTATATATATATATATATATATATATATATATATATATATATATATATATATATATATATATGTTAAGCCTAGGTAGTATAAAATGTTGATCATTTAATAATACCAAGTGCTGGATGTCAGAGATAACTCTTTGTAGTTAGTAATAGTTTATGGACGTCTTGGACTTATCCTTCACCTGAATTCAAGCACTGTCAGTTCAGCAGTTATGTGTGTATTGATTTTTCTAGCTCTTGCCTTACAATAGGGATTATACTTACATTATTTGGCAACCAAACTGACGAGGTAGACATTAAAATGACATATTACACATATCAAAAAAGAAAACATGTGTATAGTCTGTCACTAAACCTATTGCTACTAGATCAGTAATAAAGAGACATAACTTCTGAAAAGTGTAGCCCATAATTACATCAGTTATAGTTGTATAGTCGGCCAGTGATGTGTAAATATCGTAAGATTGCCGTATATACTTTCTAAGTTCAATGCGGCTGGAAATTAACCCAGATGTGTGTGTATAATATTTTTGAACTATGTTATTTTTTTAGCTGGATTAGTTCAACGAAATTTTTGTAGTTTTATGAAAATATCTGGTACACAGTAATTTAATTTAATGTGGCATCGCCTAGTGACGTCTCAACATAGAAATATGTGTATACATAGTAATAAAATGCTCTCATTTACACTACCAATTGAACCAGCTCTTTTAGAAGTAGAATTAAACAGCATACGAATACTATCCATGAAATTGCAAACATCTATCGAATATAAAAATAAATGGAAAAATAAATAAGCTATTCTTAAATCTTATATTTTTTTAGTTTTAAATTGCATAGTCTTTTAATAAAGTGTGCTTCTAGTAGTTTAAGTGTATTCATATATGTTAACAAATATAAATATATCACATCATTATTTAAAAAAAAATTGAATTAAAAAATATAACGCCACTTTCATTCGTCTAGACTGTTTGTCTCGATTAAACATAATACATGATCTATCTCCATTACTCGCTGGTATGATCGATGCCGTCATAATATGACGTCAGCGACTATGAACATTACCCCCTGTTTCTGTTGTAATTGATGACGTAATCCATGATGTTATAATTTTCTGCGATCGTGCATTGTACACGGGTGCAAAGTATATTGAATTATATTGCAAACTAATACAATGTTTGTCATAAAAAGTATCCCGTTCTAGAATACTATGAATACTATGAACAAATATTCCTTTTAGAATATGTGGTCATAGTTTCCATTTTAAGGTGCTTACAACTGAATTAAACGTAAACGACCAACTTATTTTTAGTAGACAATTCAAATAAATACATATTAAGGTAAACATACGGAACTTACGGTCAAAATAAACGTATATTGAACATGTTACTTATGTAAAATATATAATGCGGAAAATGAATAGTGTACTTGTTATCGTAATAGAACTACTTTTGATTCTGAAAGTAAATATGTTAAAGTTACAAAACGTGACATCCTTGTGTTTAAATGAAGACAACACATTTTACTCTTTTAGAGAAAAGCTTTCATAATCTTCTTTACAATGAATTAATTTAAGAAAGAGGAAGATACTAGGATACACTCTTTTCTTATTGTTAACGAAATTGCGCGTCTCGAGTATTAGATGCGAACGTTCACCTCTTTAAATGTTCTTATTCGGATTACGATCGATCAGCCAACGCATATTATTTTTTTAATTGTTGTCAATGACTTATTTCATTTTTATTTACAACTTAAATACATTGTCTTTACTTTGACGAATTAATCCCCTGAGGTTTATGTAGTCGATAGTTTTCTAAAGAATATCGTTGGATTTTTAAATAAACTCTCGAGGCTATGGTTTTCTAAAAGTATGTAAAAATACTATATGATATAATCAAAAGGTATGTCGAAAGTTTACAAAGTTATGTATCATCAAAGACATTGAAACAAACACTAGCAAATATTTGCTCCTTCTGGTCGCACATTTTCCCTAGGGCAGGAGCGTGATACCAGGATGAACGAACTACATAGATTGCACCCTCTTCAAGCAATAAATAATGCATACATTTGATCGAATGAAACCTGCATATCGAAAACTGTATTTCGAAGTAGACTCTATCTCATGTAGTACATTAGTAATGTTAGTAATAAATACTGCATATCAGTAACGATTTTTTGCTACAGTTTTTTACTCATCATTTGAATCTCTTGCATAGAGGGTTAAATGCGTAGGTGAAATATAGAAATATATATATATATATATACGTTATATTTTTCTATATTTCAGCTACGTACGACATCGTTTCGAGCTTATTGCTGTCATCAGCGGAAGAAAATAATAATGTCAGATAGTCACGTGGTGCGGACTCGGTTCACAGAGACAACTTGAATTTATAAGCGTCCTTGGAGCTACAATAGATGGTCAACTGATTACAGAGAAATTAAGTGGAATTTTAACTGAAAGCGACGAGTATAAACATATAGACATACGATAGAACTCGTATATATGTATACATGTGCATATATATATTTATGAATATATATGCACACACATATATATATATATATGAATGTATATATATATGCATATATATATATATATATATGAATGTATATATATATATGAATGTATATATATATATATATATATATATATATATATGAATGTATATATATATATGAATGTATATATATATATATATATATGAATGTATATATATATATGAATGTATATATATATATATGAATGTATATATATATATGAATGTATATATATATGAATGTATATATATATATATATATATGAATGTATATATATATGAATGTATATATATATATATATATATATATATGAATGTATATATATATATGAATGTATATATATATATATATATATATTTATATATATATATATATATATATATATATATATATATATATATATATATATATATATATATATATATATATATATATATATATATATACGTAGATGTATAGCACAACAAAACGATTATATACATTTCAGAGGGAACATTATTTATTAAACTATTAAACGAGGATGGCGCAATAAAAAAGAAAATTGCTATCTTTTCCTTGAGAGAAAACGTCAAAATGATGGATTTAAAATTAAGAACCCCGTTTGAAAAGTATGGGACCAATTGTTTAAGTCGGAGAAATCAATTGAAAGATAAAAATATTATCCCCTCCCCCCAAAAAAAAGGAAGAAGGAACATATTTAAGACGAAATGTTGAAAAAAAAAAACGCCAAGCGAAAATACATGAAAAACTCAATAGAAAATGTTTTTAAAAATCCAAGACCCCTTTCCTAAAAAAAAGTAGTGTTCCAGCATTTTAAAGGAGCTCATATATATTCATACATCAAAGTAGAACAATTGAGGAATACACCTATACATATATGCCTGCACTTGACAGGGATGTGCTTCCGACACTAATAAATAACATTCTTAAAGTACTTCCTTGACGGCTTTCACATTTTATGATGTTGGGTACCAAATATAATAGCAATGTGAAGAATTCAGTGTAGTTATCTTCACCATATTGTTATGCTTCATATAATTGAAAATCCTATACCCACAAGTATAACAACAAGACGACATGCGATAATGAAAAGTAAAACGACATGTTCAGATCATTGACCAAAGTTCATACACATCTTCTTTATTCCTTCAATAAATTATATATAAAATGTCATCAAAAGAATGAGCAAACACATGCTCATAAATACACACTTTCCTCACTAATAGTTTCTATTTAATGAATTATTTCTATAAAATTTATAAAAAACTACCGATAAAATAATGAGTGATACAATTACTGAAAAATATTTGCATATTTTTTTTTACTTTCAGAAATCATATACACTAGTATGTTCCGTAAAGGGTTACCTTATTTATGACATGTGCCTGCATGTAAACAGATTAGTAGTCTTGGCCAACTGCCAGGGCATTATCTAAGTTAAACCAATCTGTTATGTGGCAGTTGAAGAAATACAAAGGCATCACCATAAACTTATATTTGTTAAAAAAAATAGTACCTAAAACATACAAAAATATAATTATCATATAAGTTCAATTTGAGCTAATACAATATTTATTCCATGGGAAAATAAAGACTATCCATCAGAAAATTGCTTCAAATACGATGACTTTTTTTATTACAAAAATCGCGGAAAAAAGAGACATTGATGTTTCATGCTTACTCAATCTTATTCTTGGCCTTTTGGCTAAGATCAAAGTGTAGTATCTGTTCCGATAGATACTTCACTCCATACTGGTGTTGTCTTGGCCTTCGGGTCTTGATTTACGCCGGTCAATGGGCCTGTCCTGTGCAGTTCTGGGAGGTCCACCTTGCCAGGCTTTGCATCCCCTCTTTGGGGAGGAGTAAGTTTATTGCTTACTGCCTGAGGCGCCCCTACCGGGGAATGCCGACGGAGCTGCCCAGACACTTTGTAATGGCCAGAGTGCTCACCTCTCGGGCGCTGGCTTTTAAAACCACACTTTCCCGACCCAATCTTGGATCCCATCTTACTTGTGGGAGTAATGTAAAAAAACTGGCCTTGTGCCCAACTTCTTGAGAGGAGTAAATCAATACCTTCAGTTTATACATAATATATAAACTAATTTTAAAAAAGGCTTTGTCATGGAGTTTTTACAACAACAATTTAGAAAAAAATATACAATCACAGCATCTTGCATTTTAGAATTCTTAATGTAGCATTTCTTCTCTAAAACAGAATAAGAAGAAGTATTTTAATAATATCAATCTGTAGATAAACGTAAATACATGTGTCTTAACGCAATACACCCATTTTACTTTTTTTTCTGTTAAGATGCCTGACATGAATACAATTGATAAAATAATGTATAGATGAAATGTATACAACGATTGAATAACATAGTAGCTCCAACAATAAAGATTTGCCTCCTTCACCTTTTCCTGTTTGTCTTTTCTTTGTTTTTTCTTCATGTATATACATATATATATATATATATATATATATATATATATATATATATATATATATATGTATATATATACACATATATATAGATATATATATATAGCTATATACATATATATATATATATATATATATATATATATATATTACTTCTAATGTAATATAGTGGGAACCATCCCATCAGAGTACTCGATTAATAGAGAATCAAAATTAAAAGCGTGATATTTATTTAATTATTGGTACAGAAAAATTAGTACAACATTGATAATGTCGGTTTCAAGCTCAGAAACATCATCAAATACAAAAACAAGGCAAACACGGCACTTGCGACTCGGATATAGAAACTTAAATATGATAGGACACACTTTAACATCCAATGGAAAGTTATAAAGAAAATACCATCTTAATTCCAGCTATAGATAGCTGTCTTCTGTGTCATGCAGAAGAATACCATATATTAAGGGTCATTATCGACCCAAATATGATCTGCTTGAACGCATTGGCAGAAATCTCACAAGGATGCATCCACAGTACTTATACACTGGAGTAACCGATACTCATAAAGGCCTACATTCTATATTACCCCCTCTGGCCAATACATACCCCCACACCTGCCTCACAAAATACCGACTTCCACTCCAGAAAATCCTCCCAACTATCACACACCATGAATATCTTAAAAAATAGGAATACTATCTTAATATTTTTAATCAGCCCATCACTACACACTTATCAATAAATAATACGACGTTAATATGTAACAAAAAGTGTCCAGCTATTAAGAGGCTAAAATCCGGACTTCACGAAAATAATTCAGCAGGTATTAGAAACTTCCTAAACAGGTTCAATCTGCCCGACCTAATACTTGCCCTTTCTCTAGATCAGACTAAATCAGTATATGTCATTACCCCCATAAGCCTTTACCATACCAGAATCATTACCGACCCTGTGCAGTTACCCACACTAGACGGATTGATGGCTGCGAACACCGGAATAGAGTTGAGTCTTAATTTAAATACCTTTTGGATTGATTTAAATGTTTTTAAATCCCGGACCTAAAATTAAAATTGTGGGTTCTTACCTTTTTTGTTTCCTCGAAAGTTTAACCTTTACCCCCATATCCCCTCCTTATCACATACTTGACGAATACAAGTTTACTTGTCTATATATTAACAGCCTAATTAACAGCTCTCAATAAACAATGAATGACGGGAATTGTTTTGAGTTTTTAGGATATTTAAAAATAATATTTTTATTTCTAATCTTAACTGTTACATTCTACCCCTATTTTCGGGATGTATTAAACTTCATAGTGCCACTCCCCCCGTCTAACACAAATTTTAAACACATATATATGACACTCTAAAACATACAACGTATCCACACGAGAGTGAAACCCGAATTTACATTTCAGAAAAAGGTGACAACATAAGCTGAAGAGAGCCGGCGGGTTAAGTCTTTTTGAGGTTGAAACTGACCATACAAATGTTGTACTAAATTTTATGTACCAATATATATATATATATATATATATATATATATATATATATATATATATATATATATATATATATATATATTAGGAGAGAGAGAAAGAGACACACATTTAAACGCTTAACTAAAAGTGTTTTCTTTTTCTCAGCGAAATAATTTATATTATAAACATTGAGTGCTACGTTTGCGTACACCGAACGAATTATATATATATATATATATATATATATATATATATATATATATATATATATATATATATATATATATATATATATGTGTGATTTTATGAAGGCTTACCAAAGCATTCCTTTCAGGACACCAATGATCACCATTAAATATATTTTTCTTACAAATATCATTTATTCAAATTAAATGTTTTTTCCTACACGTGTAGGAAAAAACATCTAATTTGAATAAATAATATTTGTAAGAAAAATATATTTAATGGTGATCATTGGTGTCCTGAAAGGAATGCTTTGGTAAGCCTTCATAAACTCACATATAAATGCTCTGTACTCTGTAATCGAGTATCATCGAGCTTGTTTTTATTGGAACAACCCCGGTCTTCTCTAAATGATCTATTTTATAAGTGAAAAATCTAAATCTATATATATATATATATATATATATATATATATATATTTGCGCGTACGTGTGTGTATTTTTATCCACCGTTAACTCAAAAATAATTATCTATGTTTTATTTCCTATGTTTATGTTTATTTATTAATTATTTTTGTGTTTACACTGAAATTTCTTTTAGACCTAATTTTTATGTTTTTAATTTGTATATTTTTAGATAAGATGTCAGGTTATGTGTTTTTATAATATTTGAAATTGTTGCATCAATTTAAATAAAGTGTAATTTATCAAAAACCGTAGAACCAGTAAAATATTTTAGTATGTATTGTCACGTTGGAACGTTGTCAATACAAATATAATGAGGTATTTCCGGGATCTTTTTTCATAAACGTTATTATTGATTAGTTACTAGAAAACTCTTTATGGAATAACTTACTTATTCAATACTGGAAGAATACATCTCCTGCTTTTTATAATCTAATATAAGGCTAATATAACATGATTCCTTTTAGGTTTTAGCAAACTCTTGAATTATATAAGAGAATTTATATTGAAAACTACATTGAAACTACAATGTTTTGTTTGCAGTTTGAAAAAAGTTGTTTTTTATTTACGTAGAGACAATGATGTAGTCAACATGCACTATCATGAATATCCTTTTGTTACATACATGAATGAATGGGTGCTTGATTTCTTCCTACGCTTATATGTATTACCAGATATACGCGACAATAACGAAAGTCACTTCCTAAATATATTCGGTTTACTTTCAATATTTTAAATATAAAAATATTCAAATCAAATTGTATACAGTTGTGTTAAGTCAGTACATGGGTATTACCTATTTACAATCGATATTTGTTTTGTATATACGAAATGTAATAAAATAGTGAAACGAGTTGCGGTCAGATGCCTGATTGAACTGACATGTGCCTGAATGTTAATTAGAGGTTACTTTTTATATCATGCAGCGATGCTAGAACGTATTGGGTTGTCTAGACGTGGATGATGCGACAATACTCACTACTTGCGACTGCTGTGAACGACATCATTCTAATTACGATGATGTTGACACAACAGTTCAGATGTAAATTAGCGTGTAGTGGTTTTAATAATATTTTTTAAAATGATAGTTATCCCCAAAAAGGCAGGGTGCCACTGTAGAGGAAAGGGGCTACTGAGAAAAAGGGTGAATGTGTTTTTTTTTGGGGGGGGGGGCGGCAACGTAAATTGGGAGCTGCGCAGCGAGATGTCTGTTAACATTAGTTTTAAATTTCTGCATGTAAGTTCTGTCAGGAAAACAGGGAGTAGGTAGGGAGTTTCAGAGTCCAGCAGCACGAAAAAAGAAACTTTTAGAGTAAAAAGCTCTTCGGCATCTCAGGACATCCACGGTGAATGGATGAGATTTTTCAGATTGTCGTGTTGGTCTAGTGAATTTTCGTCGTGGGTATACCAGAGCAGCAAGTTAATCAGAACACAATTTACACTAAGATAAACAGGTTTAAATACTGACCTTATGACATTATCTCCCTGTAATTCTATTGAAAACGGACATTGGAGCTAAAATGAATATGTTAAATTCATATATTAAATCTTAGGTGTCATAAATAAACAAGCTAAACCAATCAAAACGTTCGTCATTTTTAAAGAAGTAACGATGCTTCATAAATTTGAATTTTATGGATATTATTTATTAGTCGTAAGTATTGTGGAAGTAACGAGACAGTGTCAAATGCCGAATGACCTTTGGCTAGTATGTACAGTGGGTGGATAAAATAAAGTTAACACTTTGTAAATTTTTAATCAATTGTGAAAGGCCTACACTTCGACCAGCGATAATAGTATTTTTTACCAAAAGATTATTTCTCATTTTTTACTGACTCAATTTCGGATTTTTTTCACTCTATTACAAAAGTGTTGCAAATAAATCATCAACAATAGCTAGTAGTTATAAAATAACATATTTTTTTAAGTAACTTAAAGTTTACCGACCAATGGTATTAGCTTTTCAACTAAAACAACCGAAATAAACGTGTATTAGTGAAAATAAGAAATAAATAAATAACATATAGATGAATGACGATTATATTTTACAATTGATTGATATAATTCAATATATAATAATATATAGTTTAATACATATGATGAAAAACACCTTACTTACCCACATGGACATTATAACTTAAATATTTCTTGTATTCACCAAATAAGTCCATTTTTCAATAGTGGCTGGTAGCACTGCTCTTGCTGCAGTTTTGGTGGCTTTCCATAATTCCGGAATAGACGAAAGTGCACGTCCATTGGACTAAATATCTAATTTGAATATAGGCGTTCTATTCGGGTCTTAATATCCAGAGAAGATTTGTTAATTGTAAAACACTCAACCTTTTAGGAAAACCATTGGATATTGTGAAGACTTTGAGTATTATTTTTTTCCTTTTCAATTGGAGTTGATTATCCGATGTATAGTATCATTTGGGACAATAACTTTTGTCTCATATATGTATTATATGTATTACTTTCCAAAGTTGAATTTGTACCGGTAATATTTAAATTACCGATTTTATATTCTGATAAGAAGATATGTTTTCTTTGAAAATCCATGGGGTAAATATAATGAGATCCCTTGTTAGATTTTTTTATATTTAATTATAATGAATGTTATATTGTATAGGATAAACTTTATTAATAAATATTTCATCGGATATGGAATTCATTCATTTGTTTGAAATCTGTTTTAGATACGATTTTTATTAGGGCTTTAATTATTGTTATCTTATAATGTATTCTGTAAATATTTAAATGTAGTATATACGTTTTTTTAATTATATGTTTAAGGGTTTTCAATATATTAATATGTATATATAAATATGCATGAATAACAACCTATATATATATATATATATATATATATATATATATATATATATATATATTATATTTTGACGTCGAATATTATTGTTTTTATTTAATTTATATGTGAATAACAACGCGATAAGCGGAATAGCAAGCACATCGCAAAAGATGCGGCAGGGACCACATAGATATGCTTAAGGATATATATATATATATATATATATATATATATATATATATATATATATATATATATATATATATGTATATATATATGATATGTATAAATAAATATTAAATTATTTATTCTTACAGACGCTAACGTTTCAAGAGTATTGCTCTCATCGGTGCAAGACAGTAACAATTTCAGGCGCGAACCCGGTTCACAGAGTCAGACTAGAATCCACTGTTATTAAACCTCATATAAAGGTCAATGTAGCAGTGGCAATCTCTACTCGGCCAACGGGAACTGTCACATAATTAAGGGCAATTAAGATATATATGCAGCTAGAAGCGCGTACAGATAGGAGACTAGTAGATAGTGTTCTACGAACGTATTCGGAACTGTTCATAAGGGCTTTTTTACAGTCTACGTTTAACATCCTCAAGTGTGCTCAACTTGATTTTCTTAAAGGGGCTTAGTATAATATTTGTAAATAAATATTAAATTATTAATACCTACAGACTCTAGCGTTTCAATCTTATTGTTATATATATATATATGTATATATATATATGTGTGTGTGTGTGTATATATATACATATATATATAGATACACATATATACATCTCTATACATAGATGTAACAATTTGAGAATAGACCAACCCATTTTTAATTGATTAATTTACTTACAACAAGTTAGAAAATCACATACACATCTTGATTTTAATAACTTAAACATGTATTGCTGTTTATATGCATAGTTATCCGTGTCAAATGATATAAACATTTTTCATTTCGAATAATATTTGTAATTATTACATGTAAATTATGAAAGCGCAAAATTCACATCACGTAAAATATGTTACTATGGTTTCATTGTAAAATAAGCTTAAAATATTAAACTAAAGAGAATGTAGCAAATCAAAGCACGCCTATTTAATTACTAGTATAGCCTTCCTCTTATTCTTTCTACGGAACTTATATGAAATATGTATTAAAATAAAACTCAAGAAAGATTACTCAATATTATTAAGCCATTCTTCTCATACTCCTTAGATATATTCTATGAATCAATGTGAAGATGTATATATATATATATATATATATATATATATATAATTCTAGTTGTGTATTAAATAACATGTTATTTAGTTATATCTTATTTAATTATAAACATGGGCAAAAACTATTAATACAATAGTATACATATCACATTCATTGATATGGTGATGCAACTATCTTGAATGAGCCTTTAACCATTTATAACTTTTGTTTTGTTTTCTCTTAAAAGCGAATTACATCAGTAATATATGTAATCCCATGTGCATACTGTGGGTGCATTCCTAAATGGACAGCTAATGCTATACTATGAAACCCAATGTAAATTACTATATAGCTGTAGCATGTACGTGAAGTATTTTCGTATATTTTAATAATAGGCCGGCCATCTTCAATTACAACTGTTATATTCCTTAATTAATGGCCACATTCTCAATTACCTTAATTAAATGAGATGTCACTTTGCCCTGTTGTTATTAAATCTCCTATAAAGCTCAATGTAGGATTGATTGTTAGTTCCACCCGATCATTCTCAGAAATTACCGGTGTACCTTCAGTTAAACAGCTAATTGAATTCTGAGATCAATACGGAGCGTGAATAAATTACAACATCATTTATATGTATAGACGATGTTGCTACTCGAAACCATATTCTGTATTCTCCAATATTATATCTGAAACAGAAGAATGTTCAAATTACAGAACATCAGTGTTAATAAGGCGCGAGCTTTCGGAGCATATGACCACATACTGAAAAACATATGCAGCACAAAATCAAAATGTTTTCTCCCATAAGAACATATAAAAACGTAAAAATCAAATAAGGAGTTGTAAAACACACACGTGTATTATTGTAGTGCACTATTTCTTATTTTATTACATTCAGCACGCCACTGCAGAGTATAAGATATATTAACTCATGCGAATAAAACTGAGTCCGAACAACATCTCGGCGCTATCTGATGTTATTTCCCTAGAAATAACAACGTATACCTCTTTACGAACACTCATTCGCTGATATATGACGCAGGTCATCATAGCACAGCAGAATTGTTTAATAAACACAATGACGTATCCTAGTTCAGTGAAGCAGATTGGTTTCTGTGTGAAATTCCTGATTTTAAAACATTCGTTCATTAACTTTCTCTGCACATAAACGCATATATTGACAATTGCATGAACCTATTTTACAAGATATTCATTGTATATGCATACACTAAATACATACACAATCACACAAAAACGTAACTATTTATAAATCTATGATAGGAAAGAATGGTTCGTTTAATATATACAGGGTGGTGCAAAAGTCGCGCATTTGTTTGTTTCGGTGATAGTAACTACAACATTTCAAGTAATTTACTAGGCTTTTCTGATAAATAATACATTTACTTGGTAATTTTGTTGCAGTAAGTTTTTTAAAAATATCCTTTAAACAGGCACCATTTTCGGCCTCACAAAGACGGGCTCTAGTTAGGGTATTTTCCATTACAGTCCTTGGAATAACTGGCTCTAGTTCTTGGATTTCATGTCTGATATTGTTTTTTAGCTCTTGAATCGTTGTAGGCGTGTTCACATATACCCATTCCTTAAGATAAGGAAAAGGTCAGGGGCTGTTAAATCCGGTGAACGTGAAGGTCAGTTTAAATCAGAAAATCTGATAATTAAGCGCTCGCCAAACAATCCCCTTAAGAGCGCCATACTTTGTCGGGCAGTGTGGGCAGTAGCTCCATCTTTTTGGAACCACATTTCTGGGTTGTCCTGAACAGCTGGCCTTAAAACAATTTCAATCATTTGTTGATATCGCTGTGCAGTTATCGTCACCGCGACACCTTCTTCGTCTTCAAAGAAATATGGACCGATCACTCTTTCCGAGGTAACACCACACCATACGGTACATTTTAGTGGATGTAATTCACGCTGATGTACGGTTCTTGTATTTTCAATGGCCCATATTCTGCAGTTTTTCTTATTTACGAACCCGTTCAGATGAAAATGGGCTTCGTCGCTCATTATCAGCTTATGGGTGAACTCAATTTTTTCTTTGGCTAATTGCTGAATGTGAACAGCATAAGCTACGCGTGATTGCAAATCTGTGGGTTGTAATGCTTGTACCAATTGAATTGTGTATGGAAACAGATGCAATTCACGCAAAATTCTTTGAAGTGACCTTCTAGACATCCCAATCTGAGTGGGTCGTCTTCGAGTTAAGGTGTCTGAATTTTCATCAATACTATCCTCAACGAGTGCTACATTTTCCGCTGTCCGTACTGAACGTGGTCTGCCTGATTGTGGAAGATCACTTACTAGACCCTGCTGCCGAAATCTTGCCACAAGACGATCAATTGTGGTCTGACGGAGATTGTCTGACATTATAATGCCGACGATAGGCTCTTTGGGTTCAGGTTATTGAACGATGGTTTCCGAAGTAAAGTTCAATAATTTTGGTTCGTTGTTCAGTGCTATATTTTTCCATGATCAAATTATCAATGTTTATATCTGTAATATTCTGAGAATTAAGGAGAAACTTTTATTAAATGTGAAACTTGTTACAGATTCAAACTAATGCGTGACTTTTGCGCCACCCTGTACATATATCTCTTACACTTATGTTTACGCTTCGAACCTAATACGACTATGTTGCTGAAAGTATACCTTTTAGACGTATCACTGTTACTTATATTAAATCTAAAAAATATGTATATTTTAATAATACTATTAATAAGTTTGAATGTTTGTTTAAATAACGATAAATAATGTGTATTATTTGGATTATTCGAACTACTATTCCGACATTGTCTGTAGTTTTCGCAACATTCCGTGGCAGCGTTACGTATCCTGGATTATTTATGGGGAAATACAAAGAACAGCAAATATGCGAATGGTTATCTGATAAGCAAGATAATATAATAGAGAAAACGTTAACATTTTGACAATCGGTAGAAGCATAACCTATGTTGTCTCAATTTAAATTGCCGTAACATTCAAGTAGGAAAACGATCGGTGTCAGACTAAACACGCAAAATGGACATTTAATGTACACTCGTATAAAATGTAAGCGGAACATAATTTTAATTGTAATAATAATTATATTGCCTCCATATAATCTTTCAGAACTTCTTAATTAGCCAGAGAACAAAATTCTCATTAAGATTTATGATGCGGGATATCATTCACAATGGCTTCTCCATTTTCTTTTGCGCACGAGTGCTTTTAATAACACATATGTCTGACAAAGGAGTGTCTTAGTTAGCGCATGAATGATAACGCACATAAACGAAAGTTATTAATTATTTAATGTGAAATGTATTTTTCTACTTGAGATGTTTGGAATTCTTATTCGCTTTTGAAAGTGTACGTGTTCTATAAATAATACCACTTTTATTGATATTTCGCTGGTATTTTCCATTTTATATTTAAACCGGATGCAAGTGTTTGCGATGCAATAAGGAAATACCTTTGTCCTCGGTGTGAGCAACGGACAATATCCCAGATCACATTTTTTGGATTTAATGTATTTCGAACCAAATTCAAACCGGATAGATTGATTCATCATGCTAAAATGCATAACATATATTATCAGTGATTTTCTCAGCTACAGTAGATACACGAATTAAGCGGTTCCTTATAAAAATCCATGCATTTAGAAGTAATTAAATAGTCCACAGAATATGAAAGTCATGAGGAAAACATTTCGAAGCGTTTGTCCCAAGATGCAAATTTAAAGTAAATGTTAGTTACACATTAACTATACTAAATCACTAGTGAAGTTATCATTCGTAAATTCATATAATTAGTTTAAATATTTATTCTCAGAAAATAATGCTGCAAGCAGATTTTGTATGAGTCAAGAAATATGTTAAAGGTACATTCGAAAGCGACGTTGAGTATAGCACTGACTAAGCCTGGCGAGAATATAATGAACTATATTGCCTAATTTAACATCCGCAATCTTATTGGAAAGGTTATTACGCAACAATTTCCTTGTATTCATTAAGAATTTCAAGAAAATTATTGTATTTAAAAAAATGTCAAACTTACAAAAACGATCTTCCATAAGATTATAGACTAAAGCTTATCAATACATTACACAATGACAATATAGTGTGCGACATACATGTTTAGATATTCAAAAATTATAAGAAGAGAAAGTCTAACACTATGAAATGCCTCTCCCACACAGAAAATTGGGGCGAATTATAGCCATTTTGAATGGTCTTGGACAATAAAAAAATATGTAGAAAAAGAGCCATCTTGACCATTAATTTAAAGAGCTGGAATCTCGTGACTGTTAATGTCATAAGAATTCCAGATAAATTAATTGTCGTAATCAGGCGGGAATCACTAAACAATGGATGTTGCGGGAACGCAGAATGTACGAAGAAAAAGATATGAGTACTGGGAATGTGATGATACGTTTTTTAAGACTTCCAGAAAGACTACCTAGTTTACATGTGAGCGATCTCCAGTTATGACTCAAGTTTACACTTCTAATACGTATGAAAGAGTAATGATAATAATAATAAATAATAATAAAAATCATAATAATAATAATAAAACAAAATAATAATAACAATATCAATAATAATAACCGAACTTAAAAACGCAATTGTTAAACATCGATTTTGCATCTGCAGTGAATTCTAGGTGCGAATTGAATTATCGTAGCCTCATCAATATTAAAAGTACGAGTGGAGTTGAACCTCTGCATAGGAAGGTCGTTTATGATAAAGGTTACTTTCACGACACAATTAAGTTCATATATTATTTTACTGAAAAGTTTTGCATTTCAGCAGAGTAACATGAGTGCGGAATTAGAACAGAGTATGCTATATATATATATATATATATATATATATATATATATATATATGTATATATATATACATATATATATACATATATATATACATATATATATATACATATATATATATACATATATATACATATATATATATATATACATATATATATATATACATATATATATATATATATATATATATATATATATATATATATATATATATATATATATATATATATCACAAATACACGGCGCTTCCCGGGTGTGTTTTACCTTAAACTTATTCTCTATATCTTTCTACATTCATATCTATCCATGTATGTATGTATCTATCTATCTATCTCATATTATGTACTTTTATATCTCATATGTACTAGGCGTAACTGGTGCTAATTTGTATCTTTGTAGATGCACATATTTAAGTACTTAAATGAAAGGTGATTAAAACTTGTGATGACAGAGAGAAACATATTTGTAACATGTACAAGTATGCTTAATGAGTGTTATACAAATAAAGAACATATCTATAAGAGTAATCGATTACAATCGCAAATAGCTATCAGAAGTAAATCGCCGCTAATCAATCAGTACATTTATGATACTAATATAGGAAGTTGTTAATCACAAAATACTTTTTGTGTGTTGTCAAAAACAGATTAACTGATAGTTTCAGTAAAAAGAACATTAAAAGAGACAAAAATTAAACAACACATGAAACAGAAGCAACGTTTTACTGCAACACTTGTGGACAAAGAACATGTTATCTTGCATTGTGGGGCATAAATAACCAAATTACACAAAAGTCTCCAGTCGTGCACAGTCAACATACAACTGGACATGGGAAATGCAAGAAGGCTCCAAGTTTATACCAACCACTTTCAGAGATTAACTATGTGACTTGTTAACTGAATTGGCGTAATTTAAAAAGGCAAGTCAGTGGGGATTGTTTGTATCCTAGGAACAAACACCGACTCCCCTTTACCAGATACTGAGATTATGGTGGCTTCAATAACATGAGTAAACATCTGCTTGACGATGAGTCTGGTGGCATTGCACACTTTAGGAAACTCTAGTTGATGCAGCAGCATTATGGAAGCTCCGATCTTCAGCTCAAAATTATGTGACGGCATCCTGCAGGCTCTAGCGATTTTAGGTACTCTACCGGATATTAAACAAAATCGCTTACGCTTAGTGCCGTATCAATAGATGTGTAGCCTTTCCTAACACAATTCAGTTGAATAAGCAGCTGATGGTTCATAGTAGCAACATATCATTTCTTGCGCAAAGGATAGCACGTTCTGACAACCAATCAATATCTAGAAATGTGTTCTCCAGATCAGGGTAAACCATTTTTATTAAGGACTTACAGATAACGTATAGTTGTGCCATCACCATTCATTTTTGACAGTGTATCATCAAGACCGACTTTCGAACGACCTCCCCAATATTCAGTAGAATTTTCGAAAACTCTCTCATAGTGTTATCTTTAAGCACATATGTACGCATGTTATTTCGCAGGTGCAGCTTCTCGACTAATGGCTAAAGAAAATATAATTTGACACATGCATGTATTTCGTCTGCTGGAGTACTCTTCTGAATAGCGGGCAATATTTGTCGAATGTTTACAGATAGTAGCAGAGTGACATCATCAATTAGACGATTGTTGCCACACAAATCTTTGAGTGATTCAATTGCCAGTTTATGCAACATAGTGCAATCATATCATACACTAAGAGAACATTCCTGCGAGTTTCCAAGCCTCCCTGTCATTTGCTAACACCGGCTTGATTAAAATTGTTTTCCAGTTAAACCTGTTGCATCCAGAAAAAGGATGCCACCAACATTATCATTTATTCTCTGTAGATGTTCACTGCATCCTGCATCCTGCTGAGCGGTCACAGAAAGTTAATTTTACTTTACGAAGTGATGAAGTTCCTCTAGATTGTATCCTGTTTCCCCGAAGATTTTCCCTGTACACTGTTAGTATTTAAATAATAGTTTGACACATCTAGTACTTCATCCTCAATGGCCAGCTAAGCCTAATTAAAAATTGCATCTGTGAAAGGCAGTTATTGGTTTCTGGCTACCTGCCCTGCCTTAAACAGTATGTTCTCAGCCATGTGCTCCTTTAATTCATTCAACAGTTGAAGTTGGTCAGCGAAGTGATATGTAGTCAGCATGCTTGAAAATAGGTGCGGTAGTTCAGTTAGTGGTTGTACAGTGATAGTTTATTCTAATGTATTACACCACTGTTCATCATCTTCTAGCAAGCCCAGAATGTTACATGATTCCTTAAAAGTGTTACATACACAACATTCGAGAGTGTTCGCGTTTTTAAATGGCACAGGGTCACTGCATGATGAAGTAACATGCGCAAGAAAAACAGTTACGATTATTTGGGTGAACTGTGTATACTCTGGCTAATGTATCAGGTAGTCTCACATTTGGGTGACCTAGCATTTTATAGCCTCGAAGGCTTCTTTCCGATATTTTGAGGGAACATGCTAGGTGTAGTAGGAAGTTAACTATGAATAAAATATGGGCCTTGCAAAGTGATTAGTTTCGCAAAGCTTTATAACTGCAGTCAGTGTTTAGTCAGGAGGTGATTGACCTCCTTACTGAAGAATCGCCTCTGTGAAATATAGTATTTGCCCATTTTCAAGGTGAACGCTGTGATGCGGAACAGTTGAATAAAGGGATTGAAGATGCGCCGCATACCCTCCTTAGTACTAATGTAGATGCCACTTTCATAGCGAGCAAATTCGTCAAGTTCAGCTCCAACCCTCACAAGTCCAAACACTGCTTGGCCACTTCCATTGTTCACATATTTGCATATATATTTAATAGATGTAACAGCATTACACAACTCTAAATTTATGTGGGCATTAAATACATTTGACAACAAAGGGCAGTATAGTACAATCCATTTGTTTCCTACTGCAACTTACATATTTGCACGCGACATAATTAACACAGTGAACCCCTCATGTTAAGGTGACCTTCTGCCATAGAGATGGTATCCATCCACTACAGTGACTATCTCTCGGAGCAGGTATTTGGGATAACGCTAAAGGCATAGCACGCCCTTCATACATGGAGAGCTTGGGTGTATTCAACCACAGGGACCATGTACCATGTGCTTAGTGATGATATTGGAAAGTTCATTGTCTTCATCGCAGCTAGGCATTATAGCACGTATTACACGATCAATCCGAAAGGATCACACAGCTAAATAAGAATGTGAGCATGTTGTAGCCCACGGTTTAGCCACTCAATGTTACACTATGGCACTTAGAATAATGTAATATATCAGTAGTCTAATGTTTATGTTAAATACTCGTGCCACCAGGGCAATTTTGTTGTTGCTCTCCTGACCAGGTGTAAGTCAGATAAAATGTATTTTAATTTGCATGTAAATGTGATGATTATGACAGTACCTGCATAATTACGCGTGTAATAAACTTCTGAGTCCATTCAGTCATATAGCGAGGGCCAGCAGTCAAAGATAAATGCCGAATAGCAATCTGTCCGATATCATTAGTATTCCTCTCACCAGCTACAGCATCACGCAAGTGAATATATATTTATCAGCTCGTAGCTTGGTCTGGTAGCATCGTCTAAACGGGAGGCGCTCGGTTTCAATGTTGGCATACCTGTCTACTACAAACTATACGAGCAGCTGCCGACACGTGAAAATACAATTGAAGCTTACTTTGCGAACCATGGGTTTTTAGGCGAAGAACTGCATATCTGAGGCTTTTCGTGTGACAGAAGGTTCCCTTTGTCCGTATGTCAACCTGGTTAACTTCAAAATTATATCAATCTTTACCTTTCCAACACATCAGTGGATACTGAAGGGCATCATCGGCTCTGTGCGTCTCATAACTTCACTGCAGTTAGCTGCTACGCAGCTGTTAAACTGTCTCGCCTCTCAAACTATTGTCCAACAATTTGGATTGCAACATGCTCAACAACTGAAGTATTGGCACGCCGTTCATGATACCCAGCAGGCCGCTTGTCTACGTAAATGATAACTCGCAACTCATCAGAATTCTTAGGTAGTTTTTGCTAAGTTGTTTTCTAAATTTTGTACACTCTTTACGTGCTCGTGCAACAATTTCTGCAACTAGTAAATAGTGTTGCCACGAACTCCTACAGTAAAGTTGCAACGATGCTGTACTTTATCTTTGAATTAAATCTGCAGAAACTGGGAATTTTCTCCTGAAAGAATGAACAGCGATCCAGTTAAATGATACACCTGTTATCGAACCTTGAAAGTAGCCATAAAACCAGGTTCATCTCGTCCTGGACCCAACAGGTTAAGGCTGAAAGCAGAGTTTGTATTTTAAAATCTTGAATGAGAAATATTTTGAAGCAGTACTGTCACACTGAAAAAAATTCACACACATGGTAGAACATTTTCACACAGAAGTTGCAGTCTTACTTTTCCATTAGCGCAGTGTATACCAGATTGTTCTGCTTTTTAGAGCAGATCATGACATCTAGCACACTAGATTTACAATCTCATCATGGTGAGACGATTATCTACTTGGTACTGCTTTGCAAGATCGTAGTTTAGAGCAACATTGAGAGCCCATCTTTGCCTGGCAGCTGCCGTCTGCTGTCTGTCTTGTTGCCGGCGTCTTCGAGTTACCACGGCTGTTTGATCCTGCCAGAGAGTTAGTGTTTTCTGTCCGTTTTGTTGTCGGCGTCTCAGAGTTTCCTCTGTTTTTTCACTCAGCTTGACAGCTACTGTCTGTTGTCTGTTTGTTGCCGGCGTCTTCGAGTTTCCTCAGCTATTTTACTTTGCTTGTCAGCTGTCGTCTGCTCTCTGTCCTGTTGTCGGCGTCTTCAAGTTTTCCCAGCTGTTTAACTCTCCCTGTTGCCGTCTGCTGTATGTCATGTTGACATGTTCGAGTTACCTCGACTGTTTCACTCTGCCTAACAGCTGCCGTCTGCTGTATGCTCTCTTGCCGATATCTTTGGGGTTCATCTGCTGTTTCACTCTGCCTGGACGCTGCTGCCGGCTGCTTGTCCTGTCGGTAGTGTATATAAGTTTGCTTCTTACCGTGTCATTTTGCAAAGCGGCGGCCGTCTACTTTTTATGCTGTTGCCGGCGTCTCCGAGTTTTCTCTGATGTTTCTCTCTGCTTTGAAGATGTTGTCTGCTTCCTGTCCTGTCGATGACGTGTTTGAGAAAGAGAGATAGAGAACGAGAGAGAGGAGAAAGATTGGAAATTTTGAAAACATTCAACTGATTAATAGAAATCGTAAACGTATAAATGACAACAGATAATACAACAAAAATGGCCAATATGCTTACGCATCACAAATTAGCAGACGGTTCATTGTCCGCCATTTTAAAAATCATGAAACTGTCCATACAAAAAATGTTGCCTTTTAAACCTTGACGACACCCCAAAACTACGTGTTACATAATATCATACCGAAATAATTTATTTTTGATTTCAATTAAAATAATCTTTCATTCGAAGTCTAGATTAAATATATTCGTCTTTTTACTGTTTAAGCTCTTTATTTAAACAACTTGAATGTATCGTGTTTTGCGTTCGAACTCTTCATATATATATATATATATATGTATATATATATATATATATATATATATATATATATATATATATATATATATATATATGCGTCATATACAATTATAACATGATAAAATAACAAAATAATACATGAATGTTGAAAAACGCATTTTACAAATGTTAGTAGCCTTACTCCTTTACATATATACTCTTCTCTCGTTGGAACTGCACTAATACTGCACTACCCTCTTTTCTCTATCTCTCTCTCACTATATATATATATATATATATATATATATATATATATATATATATATATATATATATATATATACATGTCTCATTTTATTTCCCGAAAGTTTTTTTAATTTTACATTCTCACGCAAACAGAAATCATAACTTTGAAATTATTATTCGCATTACAACTTCTTTCTACTCGAGCCAACACGCCTGTATATTTGCCGAGAATGATTGTGGAACACTCATAGCTGTTGCGTTCACAGACGGATTATTATGTCAATATTTAGGTGGGTAAAAGCCTCTTCACTCATTCTCCAAAACTGCGGGAAATATTGATTTGGCTTTCAGGGCAATTTTTCCCGCGGATTAATGCGTGGAGACCGCATAATGGCGTGCACGGTCGACCACTGCGTTCATCGACTTGCGCACAGAGCGCATATTTGTGTCGTCAATCGTTGTGTATTTAATAAGGACGAACAGACGATAATGTAAAATGTCCATGACTAATTTTGCACACATTAAGTGTGCATAACGACAGGAATGTGTTCACTTGCCAACATTAGAATAATGATTTCTACTTACTAAATATTCAGCGTTTAAACGCCTCTTTTGTCAACCGGTTTCATCCACTTGGGCGCGTTTAATGTATATATGATCGAATTCCTTTACATATTGCTGATATTCGTTGAGGTATTATTATAAATACTAGCAAATATACGCTCCCTCCGATTATATATTTTTGCTAGATTTTTTTATTTAATTGCTCAGTAAAATGTGTTTTCTTTCAAAAAATAAAAGAAAATCACCTAACCATTTATTTTAATGAATAAAAAACGTAATAATAAAACCAGAGTTCCTAAGCAATTTTACCCTTTATGGCGTAAAATGTAAAAGAAAATCTTAAACCTGTAAAAAGATCATACTATTCGAATGATTTTAAACTGAAAAAGGGTTTAACTTTAATAAAATAACAATTGTAAAAATGCAGTTAACACGATTCTAAATTCTATCATTTAAGTGCTACGTAAAATGTGTTTAAAAATCAATTATTTTAAAAATTAAACAATTTGATTCATTGAATTTGCGCTATAAAAACATAATTTGTAATAGAATAAAAACACAAAAGACACCCCCGAAACGTTTTAATAAAACCATTAAAGTAAATACATTATACAATAAACCTCAGCAATGTGTTGTTTACATGTTATTAATCAGCTAACGCGCCCGTCTTGTGCCACTCTTTCCCTCTATATTTTTTCTCTGGCTTTCTCTCTCTCTTTTTCTCTATTTTCTTTTCGTTCTATCTTTTTCCCTCTCTCTTTTTCTTGAAATAGAATTTACTATGTGTTCGGAATAGACCGTTATACTTAATAATTTGATGGGCAGGTAAGACATATACTACATCACTTTCCTCAAAAAGGGAGGATGTATTGAGTGAGAAGATAGTATCTTGGAAACATAACAAATATTACACAATTCCCACTAAAAACGTAAATGATAAGGTAATCTATGCGAGGGTAGTATTATGACCAGTAAAAAACATCTCCCCAACAAAAAGGTAGACGTAATGCATACAGGGATGGTATAATGACAACAGAACATATACTACACTATCTCTACACCTCTTTCCAAAAGAGGATAGAAATGCTTGAAAAGATCGTATCATGGCAAAGAGAACAGATGCTACACGAGATTCACACCTCTCAAAATAGAGAGGGTAATCCTTGGGAGGATAGTATCATCACAACAAAAAACATACTACACTACCTCCAACCCCACAAAAGGGGGGGGGAATTCCTGGGAAAATGGCATCATGATAACATAACAGATAATACACGAGCTTTACAACTCTCAAAAACAGAATGTGTGTGCTTGTTGTTTTATTTAATGTTTTTTTCTCTCTCCTCTCCCTCTCTCTCAATTTTACGCTTTCTCTCTTCATTTGTCCTTTTTCTCTCTCCATCTGTGTCTCTTTCTTTATCTCTCTCTCTTTTCAAATAGAACTTTCTCTGCGTTCGAATAATCAGAAGGCGGGGAACCAAATGTTGAAATAGCCGCCGGCTGTTCCATGATATTCTATTACAATCTAATTTAATTACGTAACCTAATTACATATCTTTAATTATTTCAATTTTAATTTGTTCTGAAGATTTTTTCGAGAAAAATATTTTTAATGTATTTTTATATCTGAAAAAAAAGACAATTATGAATGTATATTTTCGAATCCTAATTCGATGCTTTAAAAGAAATTATGTAAATTCGAAAGACGCGTGATGTTTGGGGAAGCATTTGAGTGCGTATCAAAAGCAGCTGATAAGTACATATCATAAGTGTATATTTGCGAATGTCCATGGATTAGAAGCTTTAAAACAACTTAATTATTTACATTTTATAGACACCTGATGATTGGGAATATTTGTGAATGGCTATATAAGTAGATTTAAAAAGAGAATGATCAAAACGTATAGGATGGTTTCGACTTCCGAATATATATATATATATATATATAGATATAGATATAGATATATAGATATATATATATATGTGTGTGTGTGTGTAATTAATCATTTTGAAATAAAATATTCAATTAGACCCATAAACATATGTGTTTCATGTCAAACGTGCACACGATTCGAACCCTATTCAACTGACTAATAAATAACGAATGTTGTTAACTTAGTTACGACGCTGAATTTGGCGAGAGCTTTCAATAATTATACATCCCATAAAAATATAGATTATTCATATGTCTGTCTGTCTGTCTGTCTGCCTGTCTATCTGAAGCCGAAAATGCTTTATTAGTTTTCATCGCTCTCTTTTTATATCTATCAGCTCCTATATATACGAATTCCAAAGCTTCCCATAACATCACGCGTCTTTCAAGTTCACATAATTACTTTGTGTTAAAGCTTCTAATAAATGTATATTCGCAAATATAGATTCATAGTTGTTGTTTTTTCAGATGTTCATATGTATTTAAAACATGTTCATCGATTATAATAATCTAATTAAAAAATATAATTTGAATTAATTGAATACATTGTGTTTTAATCAAATAATTGAGTAACGTAATACAATTCAATTGTAATAGACTATAACGGAACTACTGTCGGCTATTCAAACATTGTGTTACCAATCCTTTGTATTTTTTAACGCACATGAAGTTATATTTCAGGACAGAGAGAGGCAGAAAAAAAGAGCGAGAAATAGAGAGACAGAGAGAAAGAGATAGATAGATAGAAAAGAAAGAGACATAGAACGATAGAGATGGGCAATGATATATTTACTTGGATTTTTTTATCAAAAACATTTTGTGGTTTATTTCTGGTCTCTCATAGCTGATTTCCGTGACGTCGCGTTGACAACGATTCGGCAAGTCGCGGAAGCGCCCGAGAGCTGGCGAGACGAGCGTAAAACGATACTGAAACTGGCAAGCGCTTCATGGAAACCTTTCAAAGAAAAAATACATAGATAAAAAACACGAACAAACCGTAGCTGAAGAACTGTAAATAAATATATTTTTTTGATGGGTCAAAGGAGCCATTGCCAATCAAATGTGTATATGTAAATATATTGATTTCTTTATGAAAATAATAGGAGAGGAGGTAAAATGTTCCCAATGTTTTTTAACATAAAACAAAGAAGAAATTACAATGTTATGCTATTGAATAAGTCCTTACGGAGATTCAAAGACCTTCCACAGCTGATAATAATTATTTGTTGTTGCAATCGAACGCGATTATTGTTTTCTTTTTTTTACAAATATTGTAAGCTGCTTGATATAGCCTGCTTGGTGAATGACTGATGCAACCTGATTGGTTAATACTTCGTCAGATCTAGGGCAGTCACGAGACCTACCTGATCGTTGCAGACGCAAAGCGATTTCTTCAAGTAGTAAAATAAACATGATATATTCGATTGTGTCTCATTGGCTGTTTCGGTAAAGCGTCTGGCAGATAGCGTCAGGTTGCGAGTTCGAATCGCGGCCTGTGGCCCGATTTTATTTATTGTTTATTTAGTCGTTAATAGGTTGGCAAATGTATCTGTTGATGTTTCTCACTTTGAAATTAATTAATAGTAATTACGTCGGAGCATCCCAAAGTTGAGGAATAGTAAGGAATTATTTTCACAGTAACGAAATTTCACCACACTTAGGATAGATAAGTAACGTTGCGAACGAGTACTAAACCGTGTCTAACCCCTCACCCACTTGGTTCTAGAAAAGTGTATGCTTGCGCATTATGAATTAAAAATAAGGTTGATTCTGTCCTGAAACTCTGTTATGGCCCCCAACTATCCTAATTAATCTTGACACACAAAGAACCACTTGAAAATACTGCGATTGTTTCGTTTCAAACATAACGATAATTGAAAACAACATTATGAACACTGTTAATGAACTCTTAGTAGCTTACGGCGAAATCAAAGAAAAGCTCTAAGTTATGCTTTTATCAAGTTAACCAAACACAATTGTGAAAAAGAATTAATAACTTCAGATATTTTTCACGATGCGACGAAGTGAAATATACTAGCGAGTTTTCAGTCGGACAACATCACAAAATAACTCTGAGAGATCTCTCCGCTTTAATTACACATATAACAGGCCTAATGGACAGTAATGTGTACAGACATCCATTGCTGACAGATATTGACGACATTGTGAAATCGATGTTAAAGACTTACTTTGACGGCTAAGGCACCACCGATAAAATATAGTTTTTTTTCATTAACGGGCCGATCAATGATACTGATTATACATAGGATGTGCAGGACTGCTGGACCGATTATACTATTGTATAGTAGTAGTTTGTCTAATTGGCGCGACGTCTTTTAATATAAAACACCAATTTCATAAAATACAGTCAATTTCTTGTACGATTTGTACACTCCATTAAGGGGCTCGAGTGTCTAATGCCCAATAAATGGACACAATTTCCGTTAGCCTACATTAAGCTTCTGGGTAAGTTACCAGATTAATCATACATCATTAGTTCATTTTAACCGAGTTCAAACAGAAATGACGAGTGTTCTTCGATACGCTAAAAATAACCCGGAATTAATCTAGTGGCACACACACAGGAAAAGATCTGCAACAGTTGTTTCTAGTGTTATGAATCACGCTAAGAAACACTAGCCTATCATCATCATTACGTCTTTACGAGGTTATGACTTAGTGTAAACTTAAGTCTTTGTTCGAGAGCCTACTGACCAAATAAACAAAATACAGATGAACAAACGCTATCCTCAGTAAAACGCTACAACCCCGAAGAGAAATAAATTTGGCATGTTTCGTTATAATGAATCCTCCTGGGAAGTGGGTAAAATTGAGAAACAAGTGAGAAATATGATCTACATATTTAACGATCCAGGTATAATCACAAAATACATTTTAACTAAATGTAAAAACGTATGTCGCACGATTCTGACAGTGATGCTATTTGATAGGAATAATTAGTAGATGCTTTTACCGTAAGCGTCGATGAAAATAAACGCCGTTTACAGAATAAAAAGAAAATTGGTGAAAGATTACTGAACCGTTTATACTTAGCAGGTATACATACCAGCAGGTATTGCTCTTAAGGTAAGTCTCGTAGGCCACTCTCTTATTTGTATAAAAAAAGTTCAAATGCATGACAGGCGCCATTTAAAAAATACAAAGCTTCCACTACTAAAAATGATTGCATTTCAAGACAACAACATCCGGAATTATATTCTTTAAATTATATGAAACCGGCTTAATTTTTATTAGCCCTCAATTAAATTAAGATTATCGTGAAAGGTTGAATAAATATATTCGTCCTTTACTTGTTTAAGTCCTATAATTACAACGATAGGATGCATCGCATGTTGCATTAAAACTCCTCTTATATTATGTACTACTTTTAATTGTTAATATAGGTGTTCACTCAATTACTTTCTTTTATATTTATTTCTATCAATTAATAAACCCGAAGCAGGTTGTAAGACCAATTCATGCGATAAGTTATGTTTGGTAGACACTTGTATTTCTTCAGATGACGTAGTTTTATAGTCGGTTTCTGTCTAAATTTCTGTCAATATTTGAGAGAATACCAGTGGAGATTCCGTTCGTCAACCCCATTAACATCATGCCTAAAGCGATATTAGCTGGCATCATCATGCTGAACTTGCCATGCACAATATAGAGTTCACCTTATGGGTTAACAAGGCACTACGTGAACAGTCTGCAAATTGTCATATATCATATTAATATTTCGCTTATATAATAAATGTGTCGCTTATATAATCAATATATAACATATATAATTCTTTAGATAATACATATATATTTGAATATATGCGATTTTAATGTATTTATTTACGTCTAGATGGAAGTTTGAAAGTCACTTACTAAGTGTTTTCGTTGACGTGTTCAGTTCATAAACTAATATGTGGTCTAATATAAATCAGACATGAGTAAATTATTGATTGATAAACTTGCTGTTACTATTTTTATTTAAATATCATTTTACTTTTATAATTCTAAGTTGAAATCAAATTAATGTTCATCTCAATATTTCTCAGAAAGTAATATTTTATATTAAGGTTGGAAAACACATTTGTATCGCAATAATAATCAAAATGTATTACAACGATCTTTATTATATATAAAAATATGATGTAACAAATAACAAATAAAGTATTGTTTATTGTTTGAAATGTTCGCCTGGTATCTTAATAAGAATTCAAAAATGTATTTAAGAAGATAATAATTAGAAGCCAAATTATGATACTATTATGAATAAATAATATATCAAAATGAAATAGAATAAAATAAATTATATTTATCTAAGTTATCCGGTACTGTTCGTACATAATTTTATAAAAACTGACATGTGAATCAAACTTGTTTGTATGCAACGATTGATAAAAGAGTGTGTTTGTTATTTCTATTACAAAGTACAATTGATTAGACTGATCTAACTTTGCTATGAAATCTTTAATCTGTGTTATCATAATGTGGCTTGATGTATGGAATGTAAACTAAAATAATTATTCAGTATTTTTATATACGAGTCCGTCATATATATATATATATATATATATATATATATATATATATATATATATATATATGTATACCATAAATTGAAAATATAAGTCATTATTAATGAAAGATTATTTTTTTTAAATTTAATCTTATTAATTTCGGAATAAAATTCCATCATCAAAGTTTACCAGTATTGTGTCTTTTTTTCTTCATAAACTAAAAATTAAAAAAACTTCCATCTTAATCTTGCATTGATAATGGCTTATATGTTCAATTTATGATACACACCCAGCAATGCTTTTATTACCTACGAGCACGTCAATCTTTTTCTTCGTTCGATAACCAGAATTTTAATTCACAACCGCAAACAACATCGGCGTGGAAACACCACACCGAGGACATTTATTAAAGTAACAAAAGAAAAAAGTTTGTTTTATTTTTGTTTTTGAGGAAAAAAAGACACCCTATTGGTCAACTCTGATGATGAATTTTATTCCGAAATTAGTAAGGTTTAAGTAAAAAATAAAAATAAATAAATCTGGCATTGATAATGGCTTATATTTTCAATTCATAATACAAACCCAGTAATGCTTTTAAACTAAACGACCTATTTTATATATATATATATATATATATATATATATATATATATATATATATATATAGTGTATAAGGTGGTATATGAAAGGAAATCAAATAAAGTGCTCTATCATATAAGAGAGCTAATATAATTTATTTAGATACTGTATATGTAATATACAGTATCTAAATAAATTACTTATATTTATATATATATATATATATATATATATATATATATATACATATATATATATATATATATATATATATATATATGTGTGTATATATAAGGCTGAAACTAATTTCAATTACTCTAATAAATTCCTATTGAATATTTGATTCAATATGAATAGAAAATAAGAAATCAAACCATTTTTTCTCCTTTTTTTTAACTTCGTTTTTTTCTTCAAATGTTTAACAATAAGTGTGTTTCTTTATTTTAGGAAATCATAGTTACTTCTTGTATGAGCCAACTCCTTATGTGTATTATTATTTTTGGTATCTAAATAAATCTGTTTATTTTCCATGAGAAAATTATGAGTTAATAGATATTAATTCTTCTGAGGAAATTTTAAACTTTTCCAACTCTAGTATTATTTGAACAACCTTGTTTATTCGATCGTAAAAACTATCAACATTGTGTTCGAATATATTTTTTATTCGCCGATAGTTTGTTTTTCTATATAAGATAGGAAGGAACATAAATTTAATAATAGAACTTTAGTGATGCGAACTTCTCTGTACATAATATAAATACCAATCAAGTTTACAGAACGAGAACAAGCTATTTCAAATAGCGCCTGGTGAAATATGTAGGAAATAATATTTGATTTATGTTAATTCTTACTATCTTTTAAAGAAATTATATAACTATTTTTAATATAATTATATAAACGATAATAAGACTTACCAAAATATCATACTCTATATATTTTCTCATTTATTTTTATTTAAATGCACGCAGGTCCCCATTCAAATGTAACACACCAACAAAAGGTGTAACCTTCGCTGCGTCTGTCGACACTATTACAATGTTGAGGGGTTCAAAAGTGTTATTTCTGTTCAGGTGTTTATTATCATAATTGATGATACAGTTCCTGTACAATATATTTGAATAGATTTCAGTAAACCTCTAAGCAATCGAATATACATCTATATTGAATGCTAATAAACTCGAATTCGATTATTCTGGTGACAGGAGAATCATGCAAATGCTTGATTAGATGAAATACTTAGTGTCCCATTTATTCTATCTAATGTTTTAGAAAAAACATGTATAAATATTCCGAATAAATATACTTAATGTGTTTATTACATACATTGTTCAAATATAATAAGTACCATTTAAATAAGGTTTATAACCTTTCAAATTCAATCTAGATTTGGGTAGCTACAATCACAGTATATCTATTGAGTTAAATGTTGTTATACCGTTCATTGCTTTTAGATATATTTTAGTCATCCTGCTGAGAATAGGGTTACTTAGTAGTTCGCATTCAATTCTGCAGATAAAATGTCCTACTATTCTTCATAATTCGTTCTCAAAAGGTTTACTTTTTATCGGTTGGAATTATTTGATTTTTATGATTTGCTTTTAAGGTAGAATGCATTACTTTTGTTCAATATAATGTAGATGCTAGGCTTTAATAATATAATTCCCTTTATTAGGATTTACTAGAATTTTGTCTAAGTTATGCATAATGTGTTCTGGACATATGAGAGTATAGTCTAACACTGTAGGAACTAGCTTCTTCTCTCTTCTTAATTACTTCTTAATTTAAAGAGACCACTCGTAAGACAGTGTTTGTTTATGAAGATTCTTCTTGTACGTTTCTATTTCTTCTTCTCTAACTTCCTGGAATAAATACATACCTGCGTAAATCTTTAATGTATTACATTTTCTGATAATTAGATGAATTGTAGATGTGTTTGTTTCAAGAGAAGCTGCATTTGTATGAAACATTACGGCCGCTTTAAGAACATAATGTTATGTATTCCTTAATAATTAACAAAATGATTTTCGAAAAGTGCGTAAGCATTGCTTTTTAACTTTCACTTTTGAAACCTGATTTAAAGGTTATTTAAAATATGTTATATATATATATATATATATATATATAATTATTTTAGATAGATAAATGCTTTATATTATCTGCAAACATATATATGTTTTGTCTTACCAGTGACATTCATCATTAAACATAGGGAAAAAATTCCGCCAGTTAGACGATTCAAACTCCAATCTAGATATAACACACAGGTGTTTAGTGTGAGGTTGTTGTAGCAATACAACTTCTAATGTGAGAAAATAAGTTGTGTACATCGACAGTGCTCGATCAAACTTAAGAATGAGAAATCGCTACATTGTTGATGTGAATCTCAAAATTAATCAATTAGAAACTGATCGGGTTTATTAATTTTAACATTTTTAGCATAACAAATAAATATATTAATACCTATAGACATCTATATGCTTCCTGTTTATATACCAGTCATCAATATTGATAGTACAATCGTTTCGCTAGTCAGAAGTCGAGTACGCCGGATCCGAATATTACGAACCAGAACTTCTTACTAACCTTCCGCGACAATTCTGCTTCAAATGCAGGCTAAATACGTGCGGAATTGTTATTTAGAAACACAAATAATAAGTCATAGGAAATGAGCGAAAATTCACAAATACGCAAGATGTGAATCCCACATCTAATCTCTCTAAGAATAATCGTCTCCTATATACATATATATATATATATATATATATATATATATATATAGAGAGAGAGAGAGAGAGAGAGAGAGAGAGAGAGAAAGAGAGAGATGTATATGTACAGGGTGGGCCAAAATAAGGGTCATATCTTTAAATTTGAATAACTTGAATTTGAATAACTTCCACAAAATAAAAGTTAAACTCACCAAACTTTATGTGTGTGTAGACTGACCCTTCCGAGATTTTTTGAAATAAACAAAACAAATTTTAGCCGAAAAACACTTCTTAAAACTTACAAAAACTAAAGTATTGTTTTTTACACTGTTTTGAGTTTTTTAGCAAAAATAATGTTTTCTAAATGAGGGTACGTTCCTTAGGGCTAATACGGCTCATGCTTGCTCTGGAAGGGGTCCTTTACTTATTCTAAAAAAAAACTTGAAAAAATCAATAAATAATACAGTTATGAATTTTAAAAAATAGGACCCTTATTTTTGCCCACCCTGTATATATATAGACATATAGTTATGTATATATAGAGATGTATATATTTATATATTGTTACAAAATGTAGGGAGAGCTATCGGGATTCGAACTCACGACTCCGGTTTACGGAGAGAGATGGGATTCATTTTTGCATATTTATACACGACCGAGAAATTATAATAATGCGACTCGAATGACGTCAGGAAAAGAGATAAAAAGAGAGAGTGAAGACAAAAATAAACTTTAGCCGCACGCGAAGAAGAACAGTCGACAGGAAGTAAACGCGAGACAGAGGACGAAGTATGCCGGCAAGGAAGTACGTTAGCTGCCGGGTTAAGACGGACATATTTTGAGGACAACTATAGTCAGTCTTCCCGAGTATCTCTGCGCTGAACGGGAAAGAAATGAACAACCGTCGACAAGAAAGTCGCGAGGAAAGGCAGGGGCCTTTTAGTAAATGGAATTTGAAGATGGAATTATAGCCGCCCTCGGCTTGGGCGAGAGAGCCTGTTGAACCGGGAATTATAGCCGCCCTCGGCTCGGGCGAGAGAGCCTGTTGAAAATGAAATTATAGCCGCCCTCGGCTCGGGCGAGAGAGCCTGTTGAAAATGGAATTATAGCCGCCCTCGGCTCGGGCGAGAGAGCCTGTTGAAAATGGAATTATAGCCGCCCTCGGCTCGGGCGAGAGAGCCTGTTGAAGATGGAATTATAGCCGCCCTCGGCTCGGGCGAGAGAGCCTGTTGAAGATGGAATTATAGCCGCCCTCGGCACGGGCGAGACGACCCGCTGAACTAAGCGGAGAAAAAGTAACCCGCCAGGAAATGTATTCCTGAGAAAAAAAGGTATTCCAAGACTACATGTGCAAGGAGGTACGGCTACGACGACATGCCGGAAATGTCGACTCTGGGTCGAACAATGCATCCATTTGTGAGTAACAACCTGAATATCTCTTCACGGACATTCGCCTCCTAGGGCTGTTATATATGTGTATATTTTTTGTGTAGAAATGAATCCTGCTACTATAAGGATAGGATAGACACTCCCCCCTCTTCTTAAGAATATACTTTTGTTTTGATGTTTTATTTCGTTTTGTTTTATAGAAACACTCCCGTTTTTTTCTAGTATACAGTTTTATTAAATAAATGAATATAACATTTAAATCCTAAAGTATTTTGTCGTTTCTTCGCGTCTTTTTGTTGTATTTCCTGACGGTCTGATATTGGAGAAACCCCCATCCCATATCATTTGGCATGCTTTATTTTGAACTTGGGAACAAACGAGCCACTCCGGACTTTTTTTTTAACTTTTTTTTTTAACTTTTAATTTATCATTGTCACGTAAATGTCTTTCGGTGGTCCCGACCGGCGGCATTCGTGACAAGATATATATATATATATATATATATATATATATATATATATATATATATATATATATATATATATATGTATAGGTATATATATATATATATATATGTATAGGTATATATATATATATATATATGTATAGGTATATATATATATATATATATATGTATAGGTATATATATATATATGTATAGGTATATATATATATATATATATATATATATATGTATATATATATGTATATATATATAGTGAGATAGATAGGGGGATTTATATATATATATTATATATACATATATACATACATATATATATATATATCTATGTATATATATATATATATAAATAATTAAGTATGTATATATATGTATATATATATACATATGTATATATGTATATATATGCATATATATGTATATACATATATGTATATATATATGTATATATATGTGTGTGTATTCATATATATGTGTATGTATATATATGTATATAAGTATATATATGTGAATATGTATATATATATATGTATATATATATATATATATATATATATATATATATATATATATTCATATTCAATGGGCACATTTGTGGGCATATTATAATCTTTTATCAGAGAAGTTTGAGGCCATAGATATTAATATAGACTCTTAAATATAAACTTTGACTCTTGGTTGATCAAATAAAGTTGTTAGTATATCAGTCGATATTTTATTTTACTGCTCCATGTGGTATTCGTCGTCAATCAATGTTTAGGTGCTCTCTTTTTTAGGTGAAAGTGTCCAGATTAGTTCATAAATATTGTCAACTATTTAAATGTCCTGAAAATAGTCTAACAGTTAGATTTACAAGATATCTAGATGTGTTTAAACTACGTTTTTATTAACATCAATCACAGGTGCAACGTCTATAAAATCATCATCTTTATCACATGCATATATATGTATATATATATATATATATATATATATATATATATATATATATATATGTGTGTGTGTGTGTGTGTGTATCTTGGCAGCATCTTTTCTTTTATACAAGTATAACAAAAATGACGTACATCTTTTGTCTGGTTATTTTTTCTAAGATCCTTTCCGTTTTTCTGATTATGTCCTTAGTTTAAGACGGATAATGGTATGTATATATATATATATATATATATATATAGATATATATTGTGTGTATTAAAGCAGCATTTTTTTAATTCATGAAAACATTGTTATTGACAACTCTAATAAATCGTTAACCACTTCTACTCATAAAAAAAACCAGCTTAAATACTAGTTTTTTTATTAAATTTCAAAAGCAAGTGTCCTTATCGATACAAAATTGCTATTGATTGCCATCTATGTAACCGTGTTAAATATATTTCCTCTTCTAGAAAAAATAATATTTGTGTTATTAAAAATATAAAAGAAGTAGTTATTAACAATGAATTTTCTAATTATATCCTTAATGAAAAAATAAAATTAATGCGTCGAAACTTTAAAAAACACAACTAGATAAATAACAATATTCATCATATCAACACGAACAATATTAACATATACTATTGTAATCAAATACAACACAAATGTTGGATTAAAAGTAAAAAACAATGAAAATATTATACACTAAAAATCTCGAAATAAAAAAAACAACTCTTCACCAACCTGAAAACCACTAGAGAAAAACAATGTTATTCATAAATTTAAATGCCCATTTGATAGAATGTTTAATAATAAAGCTAACAGCTACAATGGTTTTACAAGAACTACCCTATGCCACCGCCTCACCAATCATCTTGTAAACCGTAGTTTAATTCACTTACATGTAAATATAACATAACTGCCCTCCTTCTGAGTTAAGAATAAATCTAGTTAATAACACATAAACCATACATTCTGAAACGAATTAAAATAATTAAAAATACTGGAAGCTATCACCATAAAAACACAACCACCTAAATTAACAACATCACATATGAAACCAGTGGAAACATTTTAAAATGCTTAACGTAATTCGATGTTGTTCTGTGATGCCATCAAGTGTTGCTGAATTTAAATCGTTAACGACCTCCTTGGAACAATGTGAAAACGTCTCTTGCGCGTTTCTCCACTCTCTTTTTAAAAAGTACCTTCTTTCTCCAGCCTTTGTGTTCATTTGCTTTTGACACCTGAGGATGATCTGACAAAGAATCGATAACATTCGTGAAACCTTTGAAACCTATTAAGCATTTATTGATTTTTCTTGATTTTAATACAAAAACGACCATCAGAAAATATAAACAAATAAAAAAGTATAATTAAACAGGAGAATTTTGTTATTTTTACATTTTATATATATATATATATATATATATATATATATATATATATATATATATATATACCCGATAAAGATTCCTACAATATCGCACCAATCAGTGCAGTTTAATTGAATGATTGCTTATATATATATATATATATATAAATATATATATATATATATATATATATATATATATATATATACATATGTTTGTATATATATATATATATATATATATATATATATATATATATATATATATATATATATGCATATATATATATATATATACATATATGCAGAATTGTTCTCATCCTTGGCAGTGTTTAGCAATGTGTAATGTGATATTACCAGTTATCAATAGCAATATATTAATGAACTTTTCGTTGACACACGATAATTTAATTTAGAAAACTAAGAATGACATTCCACGTTCATTGTGCAAATGTTGTACGTGTTAGAATCTATGATTGTTGCGAGAATTATGAGGTCGGTTCCTTGATATAACATCGGCTATGATTCCGTAAACAATATCTCATTCTATGACTGCATACTTATGTGCATATATACACACAAACACACACACACCCACACACACATATATATATATATATATATATATATATATATTATATATATATATATATATATATATATATATATATATACGTATATATATATATGCGTGTGTGTGTGTGTGTTTATACATATACATAACTTTGACTAACTTAAAAGACACCATGAGTGAATGTCTTCGGATTCTCTGTACAAGGTATTACCAAAACATCCTAGCATGAAGATAGTTAACTTTACAAGTAAATTGTTACTAACTATTAAAACTAAGATAGTATTCGAAGTCCAAATATGATCCTATTGATACGACTATACATTGGGTCATATGATAAATTGTTCACCTGTAGATATGTTACTTAAACTAAAGAAACTTAGCTGGATACTCCGCCAGAAAAGATAATTACTTGTCCTGGAATCCAGTAAAACCAAAACACCCAAGAATATATACTATAATATAGTTAACTGGTCAATTGGCGAGGAGAAAATTAATGTTCATAACAACGTTTGAGAGATAACGGAGAAAGAATATTCGAATACTCATATATCTCATATAATGATCAAGATATAGCCCCAAAGAGAGGGTTCCCGTGAATTCTGAAAAGCATCGACTGAAGAATAATAAAACAAATAATCAGAACAACGAATGTTTTTATATATATATATATTTATATATATATATATATATATATATATTTATTTATTCTGGTACAGAAAAATAAGTACAACATTCGTACCGTCGGTTTCAAGCACGGAAGGTCTTACCCATCCGGCTCTCTTCAGCTTCTGTTGTCAACAGAAGCTGAAGAGAGCCGGATGGGTAAGACCTTCCGTTCTTGAAACCGACGGTACGAATGTTGTACTAATTTTTCTATATATATATATATATATATATATCAAGAGAAAGAACCATGGAAATTGTAGTTGAAAAACTTATCAATGTTATAAATTCATAAAATGTGCTAAATAAGAAATGATCTAATCATCCTTAACTCCTGGATTGTCAAAGATAAATACTTTTTCAGCAGAGGATGAAAAGCGGTTATTTATATAATACTGGTGGAGATAACTTTGAAAATTTATATATAGTAAATCGTATCTGTTTACCGTCTCCGTATCTAATTATTGTTAGTTTTCATTTAGGCGCTATAGCTTGTCCTGTTGTTATGTTTTAGAGATGTGTCTCTTTTTTAATATTTTCGAACCCTTTCTTATTTCTTCTTTGAACATTTATGCCTGGTTGTGTATCTTCAATTATTCTTACTCTGATTTGGATCTATAGACATTTAATTTGGATCTTCCAACTTAATCTTTTTTTTTAGAATATACCACTTATATCTACGCATTTGGACAATACGGATTTCTCTGATTGCTACTGTTCGGAATACTCGGATTTTATGAATTACTTTTGAACATTTCAGTGTTTCTATATTCTATTTTAACATTATTTGTATTGAGTAGAAAGCTCTCCGGCATCTGGGGACCTCCACAGTGAATGCATGGGATTTAGTTGATTGTCGAGTTCGTCTAGTGAATTTACGTTGAGGGGGCACTAGAGTAACCAATTCATCAGAGGATAAGGCATTGAAGCATTTGTAAAACAAGCACAAGGATGCCACATTGCGGCGATGGGACAGGGACTGGAGCTTGGTTGACAGTGAGGGACCTATTAGGTTTGACCCTCTTTTTTGGACCTTGCCAAGGAGGGAGAGTAGTAGATGATGCAACAGCCCAGATGGCACAACAGTACTCCATTCATGGGCGGATGGTTGCTTTGTAGAGATACAGGATAATGTCAGGTGTGAGGAGTTTACTAGAACGGTAGAGGTTGCCAACCTTCTTTGCAGCAGCCTTAGCAATGTCTTCAATGTATTCTTTCCAATTCATGTTACTTGTGATGGTAAGGCCGAGGAGTTTGAATGATGAACTCTCAGGTAGGGTGTTATTTGCCATGACAATCGGTGGTTGGAGAGGTTTCTTGTAGTTATTGAATGGAAAAGAGCTTCGTGTTTGCGGCATTAAAAGTTACCAATCATTCATGACCCCAATCCACTACAGCCTGGAGGTCATTTTCTAATGATTCAGCCAGGTCCTCAGATATGCAAGTTTCATCATTAGTATAACTTTAGTTAATTATGTTTTCGTAAAAATTATAATACTTAGACGTAACGCTGCAGACTATTTTATAGACGATGTGTTTTTCTTTGTTTTAACAAAGAAACACACATCGTTCATTAAAATAGTCTGCTGCGTTACGTCTAAGTATTATTATTATTATTATTATTATTATTATTTTATATTCATATGTATTTAGTTTTCTAATTTGAGGAATACATATTTATTTCATTCATTTCGATTATAATTATTTTTTATTGATATTTAAATTAGTTGATGTACATTCGACGATTTGTTCAATTACAAAATAACTTAATCTGCTATTTTTATTTTTAGTTATTTAGATGAGGATACAACAGTTTATCGTTATGTAATTTCATAGGGAATCATAGCTACCATAAAAAGATCACGTTTTTTCTATTACTGGCTTTTTACTTCTATTCATTTTACTTTGATGCAATGTTTTTGTAATATTACTAATCTAAAAAGTCGTTACATAATTATTTTCTGTTTCTCTATTTCCGTGTTCTGGTTTATTCGCGTAATACTCATTTCAATTTTCATTTACCGCCTGTGTCACATACTTACCGTTTACTTTGAATTAATCTGACTCATCTGTAAGTTGTGAGAAATAAAGAATTTGCGAATTGGCAACGAGAAAAATAAGTAAAGCATTTCTCAAGAAATAAAGAATGGTTTAATTGTAGTTATACTCATTGCTTTAGGTATTTAGTCATACATTAAAATGTCGACATGAAAGGAAATATAGTATCATGTAAAAATCACTTAATCGGATGTTAACAGTATTTTTGTTATCAGCACAAGCGACCAATGACCGATTAAGAGAAGTAGTGTATAATTTATAAAGTGTCAGCACGATTCTAATAATTGTACAAATAAAGTATTTGTTTTAATAAGTGTATTATTAAAACATATACTTTATTGTTACAATTATTAGAATATATAATTATTAGAAAAAATAATATAGTGTTATCATTATTAGAAAATATATTATTATTAGAAGAAATACTTTAGGTATACCATTATTAGAATATATAATTATTAGAAGAAATACTTTAGTGTTACAGTTATTAGAATATATACTTATTAGAACAGCTACTTTATTGTTACAATTATTTGAATATATAATTAGTAGAACAGATACTGTAGCGTTACAGTTATTGGAATATATAATTATTATAACAAATACTTTAGTGTTACCATAATTAGAATATATAATTATTAGAACAACTACTTTTTTTTTATAATTATTAGAATATATAAATATTAGAACCATCAGTTTAGGGTTACAGTTATTATAACATATAATTGTTAGAACAATTATGAGAACATATAATTATAAAAAATATACTTATTAAAATATATTATTATCAGTTTTATTAAATTATTAATTCTAGGATTTGTTTACGCAAAACCTTGCCAATTATCGCTCATGCCTAAAAACAGGCGGGGTTTACAAGCGTCGGAGTGTCAACGCGTCTCTTAAGATGTCCAATAATCTCAGTATATTTCGGTTATCAATGTAACTCGATTTTCGTGTTCACACTTAATGATTACCATTGATGCCCTACCGTTTTAGTAATGTTTACATTTCGCATAAGATGGAGTTCTTCTTCCACACATGGAGAGAAGCAGCTCATATCATCCTTTCGTAGCAAAACACAAAAGGTTAACAAGAATAACCTATTCTATTTACAATTTAATCTTTCTGCATTTATCTATTTGCCCCTTTCCCCGTCCCCCGCTCCCCTATCCTAATCTGTCTTCTCCGCTAAGCTCATTCGACTTTCCTGTTTTAATGAAAGTCATTTACCATAGCTTTCACTTTAAAAGATATTGGTCCAAGGCAACACTGAATTTATAAATTCACTCCCGTAAAAATATAATAAAATCTATATTTGTTTTGATGTATTCCAGGCAACACCGAGTTTCTTATCTACTCCCTTTTAATTAATGATATAATGACACCTATAGTTGGTTTGGTGTATTTCCGGACAACGCTGAGTGTATGGTCCATCTTCCACAACTGACCAAGTCTAATAATATGTTTTAACCCATACACATTTTTTATAACGTATTGGTCACTTTTCCATTTAGCATATCTCTTTTAATCAGTGTAATATTATATTATTGCCCTCACATCTTCTATCTAGGGTATTGGACATTATTTGATAAAACACATACAAACTACTAAAGGTAAGATTGTAGTATACCACATACATGTTCTATATAAAGTATCAAGTACATTGGGATTCCGCATCTACCACGACCCAACTGTATTGTTAGATGATTACATAATCTATACTATATAAGGCATTTAACACTATTAAATTCAGCATATACCACTTATCGAGTCTCCTACGGTATTATCAAAGAATGGCCCCAAGAGACACATATTTTGTAGTCTAGTATACTAAAATATAACTAGGATATTGAGCACATTTAGATTAATATATACAATAAACCAAGTGTAATAGTGCAGTCTTAAAGTTCTTGGTTCCGGGCAACCTCAACACAAAAATAGAACATAACAAAATGCAGCTTTAGATAAACTTGTACCCTTACTATATCCAATACTAATGTTACTGTTATGTTGAGTACATTTTCTTGTATACAACAATATAACAAAGCACATTGAAGTAATTTGTGTTGGGTTACGTGGTGTGCACCCACACATGCTCTATTTATGTTATTGAGCGTTATATATACAAATTGACGTTATATATACGAACTACCAAATGTAATACTGCAGTATGATTGATATGGTACCAGAACAATGCCGGGTACCTTTTCTTGTGTACTAGAGTTAACGCTGTGATTTAACATACTTTCTCAATGTAGAGTATTGACCACTTTTGCTAAACATTAACAACTTTCTAATTGCACAACTGTATTAGTACTAGTACTGCTCTCGGGTACAGACGAGTAACATTTCTTGTATGCATCACTAGAACAAAACATAATTAAGTAATTTCTTCGTGGCAACGCGGTGTGTAAATATACTTGTCCTATGTAGGATATTTATCACTTTTAGATTAGTATATACCACTTACCAAATGTAATGCTGTATAATTATTGATGTATGTCTCCATGGCAACATCATGTTTTTTTTGTAAATGTTGTAAGTACACATGTTTAACATTGTTTTTACTATATATGGGGGTATATTACATAGTAAGGTGCATCTCTAAATATGATCCAGTTTCCAAATGCAAATATGTATTAGTGTTATTATCATATACTCCAGGATTCTTTATGCTGAGTAAGTGTTTTTATTTTATCATTATTTTTTTTGTGTTATGTTTTCTTTCCTTAAATGTTATTAGTATGGGAGCTTAACTCTCTCAAAATATTAATTGTATCAGATAACGCGGTGATTAGCCACTATATAAATGCGATGTAGTATAATGGGATAATTCAAGCAATATTTTTAAAACACGCTAGTGCATGCCTATCGAGATATGTGTTATTCAATGTATTACTTTACGTAAATTGCCACGCACGATTATAGTTAGAAATATTAACTAAAGAACCGCTTTTGAACGCAAGTGCATCCAATTCTATCTTACTAATTAAATATCCGATATATTAATGAAATTATTTCTATAATTAGGGAAATATATTAATCATTCCCAAGTGCGTTCAGGTTATCGGTAATTACACAGTATTTTTTATCATCATTATCTGATCGAATTATAATAATAATAAATTTACTGTGAGTTCATTCATTATTTTACTATTTTCTTTTGCGAACGTTATCCTTCACTTCATCTAATTATAGATCATTTTATTATTAATTATAATTATACACAAGCGCACTTCATAAACAACATAATAACGTTTCCAAATAATGAAGATAACTTGTTTAACTTATACGATCATGAATTGATCAGCGAGAGTTAAAAAAACATCAGACGTGTGTTAAGATAAATTCCCGACGCTAAGTTGTTGTCTCAATGTCTGATAAATGCATAAACTGCTATCGGAATATACCAATACATAATTTTCGTTGAATGAGCAGCGAATACACCAGACCCCTGAGTACAATATGTAGTTCAAACTTTTAGGAAACTAACTGATTATTATGCAGAGAAAGTAGACCGAAACGCACAATAACCGGGACTTTGTTAGAAAAATGTGCATATATATATATATATATATATATATAATATATATATATATATATATATATATATATATATATATATATATATATATATATAATGTAATTATATGTGTTTAACTGTTGTCAATGTATACGTAAGATTATACAACAATTATGAGTATAGAATTTTTTACACTGAAAAGATAAAGCCTCCGTACTGTTCAGACGAATATATTTCATCCCCGTAAATGAATTTACAGATGACTATCAGAAAAAAAAAGAGGAGTCTTTATCTCGATTCATTGATTATTTAGTATACATTACTTTAAAACTGAAAAGTCAGATTTAATTTTTTACTTCCTAATTATAAAATAAAATACGTATTGTTTGTAATTGACAAAGATCGGAAGTATCAAACTTTTTACGAAGATGGTCCACCATCATATTCTCCTCTTTGCATAACACTATAATATATTAGTACACACAACATTACCACCATTTACGCATAGATGCCGTGTTCTATAATTCAGCATGGTCTGCAAGTTAGTTTAGGAGTGAATCCTCTACATACACATATATAAAGATGTTGATATAAGTATAGCGCTTTCTTTAGCGAATTATTCACAGGGCATTTCAATTGTCTTCTAACCAACCGTTTCGTTAGAGATCACTAACAGGTGATAGCATTAAACTAATAGTGTTGCATTACCCGTTCTTTCGGGGTACTCGATAAGATCAAACAAGCCTACAGAACGTATATCGAAACACTTTGGTTTTCTTTATTTCCCATCACCGGATGGTTTACGCCGGCTACGCGCACACATATAAAATAAATATTTTGACATACATTTGTCTCATTAAAGTGTTTTTCTTGCTGAGGGCACATACTTAGTGTCGGCTGTAAACTCGTTCATGTATACATCCGACAGGAATGTAATTTGCTCTTCATTGTCTATCCGAGCGTGAACTGAAGCAGTTGTTCCACAAGCCCTTCCAATTGTCTGTTTGATGAAATACAAGGCAGGGGATTCCTTCACAGTACCAACAGCATGAAAGCATAACAGCAAGACGAGATTGTGTACTATAGTCAATAAAGCTTTATCGGTGCCATACACATCGGTAAACTTCTATTCTTCCGGTACTTCGATACTCCTATCACCAAGCGCCCTTGCTCTTTGCGTTTCTGAAACCGTCGCCTTTCCAGTTTAGCTTGCACTGCGGAACCTTCTCCTGTTTAACAATCATGAAGTCGGTTTCTTTCTTTCTCGAGGTACCACCTACAATGGACCTGTCCACCATTCATTTTTGCCACTCTTCATTATCTTACAATAACTAAGGTAGATAGTTTTTCTTTGTTGTTTACTACCATTGATTCTTATTTACTTCATTTGGTTTTAATTTTCTCAGACGTTTGTCTTACTAAGGCTTTAATATACTCTATTCAATATTTAATCTGTTTTGTCTGACTATAAAACGTAACCTTTTTAATAGCGATACTTTTTTCCCATCAGCAAAATTCTTAAAGACATAACGGTGATTCCAGTTGTTTGGTTTCTTTTTCTTTTCCTGTTTATTTTGACTACAAATATATATAATGTGTTTTTTAAAGTTAAACAATGTTTTATTTTATGTGCTTGTGTGTATGCTATATAAACGGTGTTACTTTATGTTACCTGCCTCGCCAGTCTTTAAGAAATAGTTTTCTATAGACTAGATTGTTTTATCATGAAAGTAATACAAAAATGTAGTGGCACTAGAAAAGGGGCAGGTTAGGACTACCCTACGCACGTGTACCTTTTATATAGCCGATATTCAAGCCAGAAAATACGTATAAATATTAGTGTAAGTCAGTAAAACGGATAAAAACTGTTAGAAATAATTGAGTGTAGAAAGAATAGTTCCAATTATACAACAAACATAGACGATAAAGAGAAAATAGTGAGAGGTAGAAGGTTATGCTGAAGTCATCTATAACGTGTATTCTTTTAACTTGGAGTTTATTTTTAAGTGTCCTTTTTACCGGGGGAGTAATTAGAAACATGCTTTACATTCTTACGAGATTACGTGGCAGGATAAGAAAAAGTGATTACGTGCTCTTTAATTAGAAAAGAAAAGATAAATAAACACAAGGAAAAAAAACTCTGCCACTAAATATAGAAAAGCAAGTTAGAAAAGATGAATTAAGAAAGTTGGATAATTGTTTTGTAATTAGCGTGCCTTAAAAAAGCTAAAGAAAGAAGTAAAACACTGGCAGGTTCAAGTTTTCCCAGGAGCTATGAACTCTCCAGATGTTAACGCACGGCTCAATTAGGCGATGATCTGCTATCATGAAGTTAATTGATGCGTTACAGAAGCAAATTGACTAGCGAATTAATTTCGAAGTTAACAGAAAACAGGAAATACACAAGAAAGGAATCTACACGCTATAACCTGCCATAAAATAGCTCATATCTAGAATGTTAATTTTTACTAAGCTTTCATTCGTATACCATTTTATCTACAATAAAGTAAATTGAATACTTACATTTTCCCTATAATAAACAGCAAGTCATTTTAAAAGCATAAACCTTTAATTATATATACTCTACTAAATTTGAATCGATACCTGATATGTATAGTATATGCGATGTCTACATTGTGATTAACCCACAGTTTATATTGTTTGTTATGTGATTTTATTTCAGAAATATCTGAATTATTTTATAAAATTAACAAGCAATTGCTAACGGTTCAGTGGACTATTTAAAGCTGTGAACCAGAGCTGATTCGAAGACGTCGGAAAATAAAAAGGAAATTACAATAATATTGTTTTTTCACGTCGAATAAAACCATTTCTAAATTATTTGAAAAAGAATTTGGAAGTGATTCCTGGTTAACTTAAAGTCCGGTGACATTGCTTGTAAGAGAGTGCAGGACCTGTTAGATTTCAGCCAATATTTGGACCCTGTCTACTGGAGAGAGATAAGTGGGTGATACACCAGTCCATATATGGCGATTATTAACCATGTATGGACGAACGGTGGCATTGTAAAGATATAGACTATAGCGCTAGAAATCGTCCACCTTCTTTGCAGCGCCTTACAAAGTGAATTCCGTTTTCTAGTTACTTTTTTATTGGTTAGACTATGATGTTTATAATTACAATTTAAATCTGGTCTCATTTAAAATTAAAATAAAGTCGTTTTACTTGTATTACTTTTCTTTTCCCACCCGACTTCAATGTTTCTATAATTTTTATTTTCCCTTTTTTAAAGGGAAATATTCTCTTAACGATTAAGCTTATTTAAAATAAAAATTTTGTTTTTATTCGATTAATGAATTTAGTATGTTTTTCTTTTTAATACATTTACATATTGACCTTAGTTATTGTGAGTAACCTAATATATAACAGGAAACTATGAAGCGGTTCGCAAAATATCCTGTTTGGAAAAAAAGTATAGTTGAAATATAAATTGTTATTTTTTTCTTTTCATGTAACAACGCGCTTACTACTTACGATGCGGAAGGGTTTGCCTCAACATTATCGACATAAGCTGGACACTTCAATACACAATCGAACGAATATATGAAACTATATATCCTATCAAGTGGCAAGTTAATAATTGACAGTGTGAATATTCAACGTGCTCGTGTGTTTTTAATTGGATTCACATATAAATATAAAGTATAAGAACTGACAAATATAGTGATACACATTACTATTTGGAGTCTAAAAGTGTATTGAACTATCACAAATATATATTTAACAGTGTTATTCATACTTTTAAAGCATTCTTATTTTCAATGCGTACGTTGGATATATTGGTCAAATTTCTCCGAATAATAAGTAGTGATTATTTTTCATATTTTAAAACTTGTTTAATTTGAGTAAGTATTTACTATATTATACGAAAATTAATTGT
>OY744528.1:90360909-90495909 GCA_963556195.1 Sepiola atlantica
TTGCAACGATGGATGCAAGTCACAAAGAAGAAGAAGAAACTGTTCAGCATCACTCCGAGAGGGAAAACAAGCAAAAGTGTCATCAACGTAACGTGTGTAGAAAGCCGGCTTGGTCACTTTGGAAAATAATTGGTTTTCCAAAAATCCAACGAAAATGTTGGCTAACGATGGACCAAGAGGGCTGCCCATGGATATACCATCAATTTGCCGATACATTATATTATTGAAACTGAATGAAACTGATTTAGTAGCAAGTTCCATCAGTTCAACAAAAATTCGTTCAGGAAACTGTGGAGACTTTAAGGGGCCGCGGTAAAGATAATCTGCACATATACCAATGGTTTCATCCAAAGGTACATTGGTAAACAGACTACTAATGTCAAAGGAAGCCAAGAACTCGGTGTCCTTTGAGAGAGATAATTTGTGTATAGAAGACACAAATTGGAAGGAATCAGAGATACAATAGTCCGAATAAAAAGTAAGTACGGGCTTAAGAATATCAACTAACCATTTACCAAGTGCATGTTGTGCAGAACCCAACATTGATAGAATAGGCCGTAAAGGAATGTTAGGTTTATGAACCTTTGGTAAGCCGTACATTCTAGGCCTTTGAGAGCCGATAGGTCGTATTCCTTCATATATGTCTTTAGAAATAAACTTGCTTTTATAAAGTTGAAGAAGCCTTTTCTGGATTTTTATTTCCATACGAAAAGTGTCATCGTGGCTTAAACCACCCATCTTGAAAAATTTATTTTTATCATCCAAAATGTGTAACATTTTGGAGATATAATCTACTTGGTTCAGGATTACAACGCCTGAACCCTTGTCTGGACGAGTGATATAAATATCAGAGTTCGACTTAAGTAATTTCGCAGTTTCAAAATGATTTTTCTGCCAAATACAATCGCTAGATTTAGTACGTATAGCAGAAAACCTCCGACCTAATTCACCCAACTGGATTTTAACGCTAGTTAATTCATCAGTGGAAATAGGCGAATGTCTTTTTAGTTGAGAATATAATAGTTCAATCTCACTAAATATGTTGATTTTATCAACACGGAGGGGAGGAATGCAAAATTCTAAGCCGGCAGACAAGACAAATTTTTCAGTATTTGATAGAGCATAAGACGAATAATTAAATATATGTTTATCCGAATATGCTCTAGTGCCGAACTTCTTGGTAATCAAATTCTGCAAATATTTATTATATGAAGAATTGGTTTTGTTGAGGGTGAAAATATCGCCATTAGACAGAAACTTTGAAAAGCGAAGTTTGTCAAAGAAAGAAAATTCCTTCCAAACCATAGCCCAAAGTATAAGATATTTACTTCGTAACGAACTATAAGAATCGGAGTTAAATAGGATTTCGTCTTGTAAAAATACACGTTGAACTGCCAACGAATTTCTACATTTAATTTTAGAAATTCGGTGACAGATATAACCGGGAGCTACATGATTTAAGCGGCAAGATTTGAGAAAATTTATCCTACACCTCAAAACGATTAATTTATTTTTAATGCGTATGACGTTATTTAACGTTTTGATGAATTGGGGGTTGTACCGACCTCGAAAATATGTAAGTAAATTACGTGTACAACAGAATGGTAGGATTAATTTTTTAGAGGAAGCATTATTAAAATCAATGAAACAGACGAGTGAGGAAAAAAAAAAAAAAGGAAAATTGTTAAAATTACCTTAAGGCCTTGTCGTCTGACCCTCTGAGAGGAAACGTCAGAATGGTAAATTAAAAACTAAAAGTCGAATGAGAAATGAAGGGGGTAGAAAAAAAAAAAAAAAAAAAAACTTATTTCAGTTGGAGGAAACGAATGAGAAGGGAAAAAAAAAAAAAAAAAAAAAAAAAAATTAAATCTCTCAACGTTATGGTGGCTTTGAATCATTAAAGATCTCCAACTGATGTTTCAAAATCTTTTGTCTACACAGGCTAGGTCGATAGTTGTTAATGACTAACGCCTCAAGAATATTGAGATGGTAGTTCGACCTGGCACTGTGTAAAACAGAAAACCACCCATCGGAATACCTGTCAGAACAACTATTTGTACTAACGAGGTGATTACCGATGGCTGATTCCTGTGCCTGGAAGTTCCCGGATGATATCGAAACCTTGTGTAGGCGAATATCACGTGGTATGTGTTGGGATATTCTAAATTCTAATCTTTGGGATGTCTTGCCAACGTAGTCAGCTCCACACTGACACATGAATTTATAAACTACAGAATTCTTTTGAATGGCTGGCAAAACATCCTTACGAAAAGAAGAGAAAAAGGTTCGAGTCGTGTAAACTACCCTCAACATGGTTGCCGGAAAACAACGTTGAGTAGAAGAAGAAATCCTTTTAACAATGTCAAGGCCGTCAGAACCCAACCAAGGGAGTTTCAAATAAATAGGGCAACGTGACGGGCCAATAAATTTACCACCATTAAATAAAGCAACTTTACGTGCAATGGTGCCTTTTATAGTATTGATGGGATATCCATTGGCAAGAAAAATATTAGTAATCTCACCAAGTTCTGCATCGAGTCGTGTTGGTGAACAAATCATAAGAGCTCGATGAGTGAGAGTACCAATAAGATTTATTTTTCCTGCCCTTGGGGCGAAGGAAAACCAATTTAGATAAAGGCCTGTAAATGTTGGTTTTCTATACACACAGGTTACAAATGATAAACCAGATTTAGACACTAAAACATCGAGGAATGGTAAGGAACCACAATCCTCGACTTCCATAGTGAATTGCAACGATGGATGCAAGTCACAAAGAAGAAGAAGAAACTGTTCAGCATCACTCACAGCATATATATATATATATATTTGAGTTGCAATAAAGGGAAATTTCACTTAAACGGAGGGTAAAAAGACGTTCTGGAGTGGCTTCATAATTTTTTTTTTAGATTAAAAAAAAAAAAGTATTTCCAGAATGTCTTGGAAACGACCGTACACCATACTAGACTTGTTGTGCTTATTGTTTGAACAATTGGAATGTTCTAATTCATTAAATAATTTTATATATATATATATATATATATATATATTAAGCGACGTCGAGCCTGGCCAGTACTAAATGGGTGACTATATGTGCTCTCTGTTTATCTCGGCATTGTTTCCAGTCGTCTTGAACTACTTGCCATTGGAATCAAGCAGTGTCGACTCAGTATAGGTGTTGTTTGCAAGTAAAATCACATGCTCGGGCAGCCCCTAGTGGAGGACTCATACGTCGTAATCGACGGGAGAGTCCATCATATATATTTATATATATATATATATATACATATTACTGTATATGCTGTGCATATGTGTGCTTATTTGTGTGTGTGAGTGTAAAATTGTTTAGAACACATTATTATATATTATTTTCTTAGTTTATAAGTCACTCATTCAAATTTGGCAAGTGATTTGTTTCTGATATTAAGCGAAAGTTCACTGGTACATTTCTGACCTTGAAACTTACTTAAACCCTTGCTTTAAAAATATCGCGCCAACGATATATAGGGAAAAAACGCAAACAAAAATGACTATTTTCCCCAGGAGGAATATTGGAATTGAGCAACGAAGGAGATTACCAATTTGGAATGGAGTCTCGTCTATACCTATAATTTTCTTTCGCAATTGGTTCCATTCCAATTCTAATAAGGAAATCTCAATTCCAAACAAGGATAATTCCCATGTCTCGTCAGAAATAATTCGGCAAATAATTTTGGTAGGGGGATCAAGGCCCTGTAATTTGCCGCCAGGAATTGGACCAAAAATGATCTTATTAAAGACTTTTTTGTTTTTCCTTTCTTGAATTCCGCCTTTTTATTGGAAGGCAACAATTGTGGATGACGCCGACTTATCAACTAGAAACGAAAGAAGAGACAGAAAGATGTATTTTAAGATCAAAGAGCGTTCTCTATTAACAAAAAAAAAGGTTTCTTGGGAATTTAACCAATCTAGCCGCCAACTTTACATATACTGATCTATGTGCCAAGTATTTCATGCATATAATGTCTGAAATGGATTTTCTGTCCACAAGGTTTTAAGTAGACAACTTACTGGTGTTGCTATAGAACTGGCAGCTCACGTGATGACGTCCAATGAAGCGAATCTAATATAAGAAAGACAAAAACGCTCATGAACAAATAAAACATAAGAATAGAAGTAAAAAGTAGTAAAATGAAAGGAATTAAAAAACAGAAAAATCTAAAGAATGTTTAAACCCGAAGCGATATAGTGAATATGCGTCCATTCAACCTACTTGTTTAGAGATGGAAATATTGTTTCACACTTCCGTACGAAGGACAATCAGACTGACCAACGAACGGAAATAGCTTATTATAGAGATACGTCGAAGCATTAAAAAACATCGGCATTATATTTGTTGGATTATTATGACTACTGTTCTAATCTTACATCTAATTCTCCTAACATTCTTCAGTTTGCCCATATAGCTTCCGACATTCTTCAGTTCATTTTTGTACGCATAGACCCGTGGATCAACGGATAAAGTGCTAAGTAAGAATCAGTACTAACTTACAGTTTTCTGCAGATTAAAGGTTTAGTCGTCCGAACAGTATTTACTAATTCTATAATTAAATAATTACTTAGTACTTCTAAATTGACATAGTATCCGATACAAAAATAAGCTACTCCTCAGATTACATAAAATGCTTAGTTCGAAATTCAATACAGATTCTTTAGTTCGAAACAAATAATCATTAGTTCGATAAAATACATCTGAAGAAGGTCGGATGTTACATTAGCGATAAGTGTGTTACAATTATATTCAGGACGCGAACGGTAGTTTTAATAATCCCAATAATACAAATTTGTAATCTTTACTTAAAACAAATTTCGATATAACAGCGACATCTAAAAAGTTGTGTCAACTATAAATTACAATAGTGTGTACTTGATCTACTGAATACCGTCGGCGACGATGCAATCGGTTATACTGCGTTCAAATCATACAGGGTGTATTCTGTTCCGTGTTAATCTAATAAGATGCAATTAATCGCACACAACTGATTTTGGTTCGATCATGATGCCCAATATACACAAAACTTTAAAATAAACAAAGAAAAGCTAACATGTAACAATAGCAATTCAAGATAGTTATGGTAGCCGTGGTTAAATGGATACATACGTTGAGTGCCAGGTTCGAACCCTCTCGATTCAATAGCATCACAGTTTATTGAGGATCTTGGCCCCTACCACATGGAATTTTCTTTGTAACTTACTGATTCAAAAAGACAATTAGAGAAACCAATGCAAAACAATCGAATTTAGCCGTTTAAATGAAGTTGTGCTAAGTTGATTCATACGAATTGCATTTTACGTGGCCCTTTCAAAGATAGAGACTTTATCGAGATAAAAATGTTGAGGTATTATACCCAGACCATTTATTTTTATTCAATCGAATTTAGTTATAGTTAAACTATTAATAGTTTTGAGTATTCTCATACATTACTCACCATATTTCCGCGACTCCACGTCGTCAACGTTCGGACAAGTTACTGAAGCGCCGAGAGTAAACGAGGCAAACACTGCCGAACGCTAAATTGAAGATTGACAGCCGATAAATTACGACAAATAAATATTTAACTGATCATCAATTACTGAAGTCACGTTATGTTTGCAATTCCTCAAATAAATAGATTAATGCTAAGTAATCGGATTTAAAAGACACACCTACAATGCTTTTTAAATCTACAGAGGATAATATCAAACATGATTTCTGAAGGTATTTCGTGTCAACTCGTAACAGAAAATGTTCTTCTCACAACGTTTCGCTTGGTGAAACATACCTTATTCATGAGCTCAGTCCTCTTCATGGCAAACTTCGTAATCTCGTAAATAATTATTTATTTAATCCACCGTTGTACCATGTGCTCGTTCCGTCAGCTAGGAATATGTTGCATGATGCAAATATTAGCTTTGGCCTACTAGAAAATAGAACGATGAATGAATGGAAAATCAGAATGAACTTTTGTAAATGCTGCCTGCGTCGTACACGCCACCCCTTTCCTTTAAGTGTTATTACTACATGAAATGTAAAGTAGATGTGCCTGATTTGATAAGACATGTAAACTTAGGACTCGGGCATACCATTTTCTAATCTGTCATGTTTAATAGCACTGCATTGAAAACAATGTTCGCTTATATATATATATATATATATATATATATATATATATATATATATATATAAGTGTGTGTGTGGGTGGGCGTGGGTGTGGGTGGGCGTGGGTGTGTGTGGCTGTGCATGTAAGTGAGAAGTTTGCCAAACAAATGAGCTCGGCAGTGGAAAATTGCTATTGGGATCGAACGTACGAGTTGGGTTCTGTTTAAAACCCTTGCTGACGTACTCTCGAAAAGACGTTCAACCCCCCCCCCTTCCGCAACCACAGTAATAATACACTTCATCATTTTAAATGTAGTACCAGTGCCGACTACGTGGGCATAATTACGTCAAGATTGTACAACGGAGTACCGAAACAACTCCCTAGAAAAATTAGGAATTGAAACTTCCGGTCAACGTACGTTCTACAAAACACCTACGGATATTCTATCACTGACTACTTGCTTAAAAGCCTGTCTTGCGAAACGAAATCCAGCATTAACTAATCTACAATCTTAAGTCAATTTCCCATCGTAACATCTTGGAGACTATCTGTGTACGTCTTAAACGAGCCGTCCGCTTAAAACAGATGAAGTGTATATTCGTGTTGAGTGTAATTAGTATCTAAGCAACACCCTCCATTGAAAATAACATAAAGCTGTTTTTGATTTTAATTCATAATTTCACCCTTTTTGCATTGAACCCTTTTAAAATCCCACGATACAGTTCTCGTTAAGTGTTGGCAAAACCTGCAGACTGGGGCTTTTCCAACTTGTATCTTTTAACAATGATAGATACCACTTGTTATCTATTCGTAAATATATATATATATATATATATATATATATATATATATATATATATATATATATACATTAACATATGTACTATGTGTACTTAGTTTTTTGTATTAAATTGTCTTTTTTTTAAATACGGGCAAATACTTATACACGTATATATATATATATATATATATATATATATATATCATATATATATATATATATCATATATATATATCATATATATATATATTATATATATATATATATTTATATATATCATATATATATATATATATTTATATATATCATATATATATATCATATATATATATATATTTATATATATCATATATATATATATATTTATATACATCATATTTATATATAATATCATAAATAATATATATATATATATATATACATATATATGTATAAAATAAAATATGAAACTAAAAGTATACTTTTAGTAGATAGAATCTATAGTGAAATGATTTAAGCTCAATATACGAGATAGAGCAATTATAAAGATAGATGAAAGAAGAGGGATACACATGTACGAATGAAAAATGTATTTCAACTTCGATTGTTCAATAAAATCCGTTTTAATTACGGACCCCCTTCTTCAAATACTATATCCACTCACTGTCCTAAATTTAAGTTCTGCCCCCTACTCGCATCGCTTTTAGTGCTTACCAGCAATAAACTTCATCCAAATCCTCCCTCCTCCTCTCCTATCCCAGCATCAGCCATATCTCATTCAACTAACCACATCGCCCTCTTGGTTTATTCTTTATACTTTCCCATCCGTCTTTTTCATTTGGGCTCGTTTTCAACTAAAGGATTTCGTCTTTCTTAGAATTATTAAACTGCCAACGTTCAATGTACACATTTCAACTTCAATCTCTCCTTCGGCCAACGGAAGTATTTTTTAAATGACCCGAATTCTTCAAAATTAATTCTGAATAAGTGCACTCCACCTACTATTTGAACTGAACATCTCACTATTGGATGTACTTACTCTTGAACACTTTTCCATGCTGACTTCACGAAAACCCTTCTTTTCCATCACTAAATCTTCTTTCATTGGACACCTCATCAACAGACAATTACCAACTGGGGTTTCCCAACATCTTTTTACACAAACTTTTTCTCACTATCCATTACTTAATATTTTTTCAAATTTTGAATTTTGGCTTTTCCACTGCAAAATTATGTATCTATGTCATTCCTCTGATGATAAGATGTTGATCTTTGAAAAGCATCGGCTTAAGGAAATAATAATAAATTTAAAACCTCAAACGCCCGCTTTTCTAATGACAAGCATGGTCTTTCTAAAACGTCAAACTGTTTATTGTATTAAGATGGGTTTATAACTTTAGATACAGAAATCAAGTGTTTTTAGTTTACAGATAAAAATGATTCAACATTCTTTTCAATGAATTATCTTCTAAGCTTTTTTTAGAAAATATCAAAATGGTTGACATGTATGGCGGATTTAATTTCGTAATAACTATCTTTTAAAAGGGAATTCTAAAAAATGTTCGTTTTTTTTTGCTATTCGATTTTGGATTTCAATAAATATTCGATTACATTTTATTAATTTTAACCGCGAGAAAACACACGCACGTGAAGTTGTCTCATGATAATATTTATATAGAAATTATAAATATATTCCATTGGCTGGCCTTATCAGCATAACATGACCTTTAGAAAAGGGGCAAGTAATGTGCTATGCTGCAGAATTGTTCTTCCACAAAATAAAACATACATTTTATTAAACGCCATTTTCGTATCAAATCACCAGGAGTGCATATGGGGTTTCAATTAGTTCATGAATCCACATTACCGAAGGAATTTAAGCCAGAGTCTGTCAATTGTATTATTTGCCTTCTTTTTATTCGTAAGGTAATTTCGTTATCGATGGAAATGTCAGTGCAGATGTCGCTGGCTAAGTAATTGAAACTGCCAACGTTATTCAATGAAGAATTCTCAACGATGATTGCTGGGTAAATACGAGGTAGGAAAGTGGATATATCATATTTAATAATGGTATTATACAATACACATATTTTTTTTAAATGATGTAAAATACTATGAGCATTTTAATTAATGGTATACTATAGGTTAAACGCACACACACACACACACACACATATATATATATATATATATATATATATATATATAAATATATATACTTCTTTGTAATATACCAGGATAATTCCCAGCAGACTGCTCGATAAATTTAGAATTAAAATTAAAAATAAAAGAGCGCAATATTAATTTATTTTAGTACCGAAAAATTAGAAGAAAATTGAATGGCTAAATCCGTCTGTGCTTGAATCCGACTGTACAAATGTTGTACTAATTTACTGTACCACTATATATATATATATATATATATATATAAAGATAGATGGACGAAGAATGATAAACATGCACGGATGTCCAAATTCATTTCAAACTTCGATGGTTCAATGCAAGGTATATTCTGTAATAAAATTATGTTCATTATTTTTTCCTTATCCAAAGCTTTTCAAGGCTTTTAAATTTTAATTTTAATTCCAAATTGATCCTCAACCCTAAATTGTAATTTGATTAAGTGGGGCAGGCTAAATGTCTAACTATATATTAAGCTTGTCTTACTTATTTATTTTTTATCTGATTTTTTATTAAATTTTTCAATTTACTTTTGGGCTGGTCTTTTTTAATCATACTCTTAACCAACTGAGAATCCCTTTTAAAATCTGCAGTACTTTTAAATCTTTTAAATATATAACAATATATCTCTTCCCGGCTTAGTACTTTTTCAAAATTTAAACTACTGATTCCCATTCTTTGAAATCACATTTTTCCCCATCGGACACACACTTTTCTTTTAATTTCGAAATTATTATTGTCTCTTACCCTAAACCCGTCTTTAATCACGCCCCCCCCATAGTTCTTCTTTTTCAAATAATAAATCGGACTTAGCATATGCCAAACATAACTTTATCACTAGAAACCCCCTTCACTCCCCACTACTCTTTTTTCCATCAGCAGTCATGGCTTTTTCATCTAACCCCCCTGCTATTGTCCCCACCTTCCTCTTTCCTTGCCACCTCCTAATTGTACTTTGATTTTAACTTAGGGTTTCTTTTCTCAGAACTACTTCAATTTTCCATTGCAAATGTCATTCGCTTACGACTCATTTCTTGGCCGAGGAAGCTTTGTTTTTAAATGGCCAGATTTCTTCATTTAAATTCCGTTTGAGTTCATGTTATTTTTCAAGGGAACTTGATTGGCAATCTCTTGGAATCAGTTTTGTAAACGTTTGCCAAAGTTAGGAATAGCTTTACTTTACTTTAGTTATTCAGTAGAATGTAATCGATTACTCACCTTTACCCCAAAATTCAATTCATTATTTTACTTACTTTACTGTTGGTTGATAAATACAATTGTATCACATTTATACTAAATTTAATGTAATTTATATGGCTTTCCCGTTTTTATGAATGTTTTTAGTTGACTAGTAAAGGTTATTAAAGGCATTTTAAAAATAATAGCCCATAGATGTACGGAGCGTTAATGGTGTGTGAGATAGTCTAATGAAAGTAATATTAATTGAAACTGATCACAGCCCCCCCTTCCTCTCTACCCATCCTCTTTTCCCTGCATACACCCCCCATACACAAACATTCCAACCTACTTTTTCCCCTTCAATCTTGAACCGCAGCCATCTGGTCAAACACCCCCTCCCCCCTCTTCTTCACCTCCCTCTCTGCCATCCACTTTACCCCTGCTAATCCCCCACCTCTTTCTCTTACCACCAGCTACAGTAGTCCTGGCTCACCCCATCCTTCCATTTTTTCCCCACTCATTCTTTTCTACATTCATTTCTATTTCTCTAACAAATACGGACGTCCACCCAGTAGTTGGCCACTATTTCATTCTATTTTTCCCAATATGTCTACCCTACATGTATCAGTGCTTGCATGACATTTTTTCTCTATTTTATCATCCGGATGAAGTCTTATGAATAAAGACAAAACGTTGATGTACACATAAAAAACATCCATTCTTTGGTTTTCCTTTTTTATTTTCCCATATATATATATATATATATATATATATATATATATATATTTATATATATATTTAGGTATATTTGTCGCTCATCCTAAAATAAGTAGAGCACTCTAAATGGTAGTACAAACACAGCATGACGTCACTTGCTTTATATGCATCATTCCTTCTTTAATAGTCGTAGAATGCCTGAATATCGTCCCGCTTTTAAATGTGTTAAATTATCATTGCTTATCGGCTATTCAAATATTGGCCGCGCGGTTAACGACGTTGTATTTAAGTTGAAAAATACTTGCAATCCAAGGTTCGAATCGTACGATCGGTAGTGAATTGTCATATCTCTATGCTCATGAGTTGCGATTAAAAAGGGACGAAACGTATACGTTCATAGATAATAAACAATAACATATATATATATATATATATATATATATATATATATATATATTAAAGAAAGATGAAGATAAAGAATTGTACATAAATTAATACAAATTTTATTACATCGAAAGTTCAGATGCAAGGAGTTACATTAATCCTTAAACCATGGTTTTTCAAAGATAAAACTCTTCTCGTCAGAGGATAAATTAGTATTAATTTATGTACAATTCTTTATCTTCATCTTTCTTTAATATTGATTGCTCTACTCAACGTATTGAGCTTTATTTTATCGAGATAGATCACTACGATATTTCGCTTATCGTTAATTCTATTATCATTAGTATATATATATATATATATATATATATATATATTATAGTGCCCCTTTTGGTTACGTCAAAAAGGCAGATATGTAAAATAATATAAATAAGTAGAGTTCTGAACATCATATTGGCCTCTTAATATTGTGGTTGTATTGTTAATTTGACTATCTAGATGTATAGTATATTCTCGAATATATATGTGTAAAATATATCCAATGTTAGTTCATTTTGGGTCATGAAAATCAGTTTTCGCTACGTTCATTACTGGAAATATATTTCCAAAGTGTGACATTGTGGCATTTAGCGTTTTGCGTAAGATTTTTAGACGTTTAATACTGAAACAATGAATTAAAATAAACAATTAATGAATTCGATAATATATTCATGTGGCCTGACACGATGTTTACCCTCGAACAGAGTGAATTTCGTGCGTTTGTATTCCTAAAAAAATAGATGGATGAAACACATTTAAACTTCTAAGCCTTCATGTAAACTCAATATAATTTAAGTGTCAACAATATAGCAAACGAATATTTATGTCTGTCAAAACTGTCCTGAATTCTAGAAATTCTCCCAATATCAGTCGATTCAGATAATTGATAGCGTTATCCAAGTAACACATAGTACTTTAGCATTCTATTATTCGATATCAGTTAATATTGGCCATACGAGCGCATATTTCCGCTTCTTCAAAGTTTCCAGTTCCATAATCATTAGACAGTCGAGCACTTATGTTATTGGTTAAATAATATGTGACGATGTGAAACTGTAGAGAAGTGGGCAATATCCGTTGCTGATATTAGATCGCAAATAACTATTTGTCAGTGGAAGTATCTCCCTGGAGCCTCTTTTACAAAGTAGTGCGCACGCTTATCATTCTATTATAAATTATTATGATATATTGAACAGTAAATTGTTTTTTAAAATATTATTTTCTAATGCCGTAATATTTCTCTAAGAGTTTCCCACCGGAAATAACACTTTTTTCAGACAATAATAAAAATACATTACAAAATAAGTGTACTATCATTTTTCGAGGGGGTTCAGATAAGATAGTTATGAAGTGGGTTTTGACATAAGTTCAGTGAAGGCGGATACATAGAGCAATCAATCAATCAATATAGAATGTCTACATATACATATATATATATATATATATATATATATACATATATCTCTCTCTTCCTCTCTACATATATATATATACATACAATTATATATATATATATATATATATATATATATATATATATAGATAAATGTATGTATATATATATATATATATATATATATATATATATATATATATATATATATATATATACATACAGTTAATATAATTCGTTTCAAATTATTATTGGCAAGCTTAATTTTCAGAAGTTTAATTTTAATTTGTAGGAATCCTGTATAATGTTTCGAAAAAAAGCGACAGTTATAATATGCTTTCTTAATAACATTAATATGATTCAGTATTTAAATAGGTTTTAGTAAATCTACTCTGATGAGATTAGGCTTACTTAAAATTCGTGCAAGAATGTGATGAGAAAGATGTAAGATAGGTGAGGTGATTATTTCCGGTTACGAGCGATTTATTTTCATGTAGATAATGTTGGTATTCTCAGGCACTATAGCAAGTCTTTATTGATTTTAAAATAGTATTCTATCAAGAAATAGAACCAGTTAGTAATATGGTGCCAAAACGATAATTTTAAGTTGTATGGTTCAGAGAAGTAACGTGGTAAACTTTAAAGAATAACATACTAATTTTTTATTTTTACCGAAATAACCCCAACGAAAATAATAATTTTATTGATTATAATCAACTTCAATATTTATTTGTTTCTTTTTAATTATACTCCGTGCATTTTATTTTGAAAAGTAAACTGCTGTTGTATTATGTATTAGTAAACGCTATACCACTTTACCTGATACATAAAATTAGATTTGACATTTTTCTGCGAGTCCCTGGAAACACTATTACGTTCTTTACGGCAAAATGGTAAAAAGATTAAAAAAACGAAAAATATTTAAAATTAATACTCAGAAGTAAATTTATATACTTAACGTAAAGTGAGCAGTCACTTTGCGAACAGATATCGTTTTAATAGGTAACTAATTTATGAAGTTCATTACATTTATTTCTCTTTGGAGAGCGTGTATTTTGAAACCCGAAGTAAGCATTAGTTTAAGGGTTCACTTATACACAGCATATTAAGTGGGGGTATTGCTACTGGGTTATACGTTTACTGGAAGTGTTAATGACTTAATATATTATCAAACGTTAGGTGTGTTAGCCTATTTCTTTGAAATCGTGTCGTTTTATTTAATAAATAGTACACACACATCTATTCGGAATGAGTAATGTCCATGTATTCAATATTGCTTTAAATCATTTAGTCATTGTCATATCATGAATCAGTATTTTGAGCAACGTGTGGTTCTCCCATGACTACACTACTATTATCCGTATATGTTAGACAGCGTAGTCTGGAATTTTTACGTTTACATTGTGTTCCCTAAAAAATAAATATACCATTTATCTAATGAAATACATGTTTCAGGTATATGTATGTTAACAGAATGTTGCTAAAATATCTGATTTATGAATTAGTGATCATTTGTCGTCTAATATATATGCAACATTTTTATGTTAACTTAAATTCTGAAATGGGTATTTATCAATTTTCAGGCAAGTGTGTTCAGGGTGTTTTCATTTAATCATTTAGAAATATAAAATGTCATTCTTAGCTGAGGAAGTAATACGAACACCGTGTTTCTCAACGGTTTATTATAAGTTAAACCTTTTAAAGCTTAATTTGTACAATACCCTCTATCGATTAATTTACAAATTTAATAAAATAGTTACAAGAATAAAAATATAGTAAGCGACATTTTAATATTAAAATTTTTTTAGTACAACTTTTATATTTGAGTCACGTAAATGGGTTCATAAATCCTGTTTGCACAATTACGAATTAGGAATTTAAGGTTAAAACATAGAATATAAAATATTGTAGACATTTTTTAAAATGTAGAAAAAATAATTTCACACATTACAAGTATGCTTACTCGTAATGTCCGAAAAATCATTGATTCAAATAGAGATCTAGTATATCGTTACGATATTGAATGCAAATATATACATCAAGTATGCTTATATATATATATATATATATATATATATATATATATATATATATATATATGGGTGTGTGTGGGTGTGTGTGTGGGTGTGTATATATACATGTGTATATATGTACATGTATATATATATGTATATATATATGTATATATATCTATATATGTGTATATATATTAATATATTTATATATATATATATATAATTATATATATATGTAATTATATATATATATATATTCATGTATATGTATATATATGTATATATATATATATTTGTATATATATATACTTATATCTAAGTATATATATATATATATATCTAGATATATATATATAATTACATATATATATATGTAATTTTATATATAATTATATATATATATATATATATATATATATATATATATATATATATATATATTTGGCAGCATTTCATCATCCAAGCATATTAGCAAACACGGGTGCATAGCACAAACAGCCTGGGTACTAATACCATTAATTAATAGAGTAACTTGCGGACTCATGCTTAATAGAAGGAGACTCGGGAGTTGTATGTCCCCTGACCTGCAACGTGCCAGAAATATAACTGTATAGATGTGCTCTTCTGCCCATGAGCAGGCCCTCACCAATATGTAATTAATATCACTGCGTTGCGGTTATCCGTATGTTCGATAAAAACTAAGAGAGTAAACCCCAACAGAACATCTTAGTGTAATCCCAACAGGCAGAAAAGCGCTGTACTCAGGTCTACTCTGGCAGCTTCTGCAATCAACCTTGTGCCGGGCAACATCAGTGAAACCGATATAAGGATTCTGAAAATTGGACAACTCAGTCTCTTCATAGATCTTCCTGGGCAGCGCTTTTGAGAGAAAACTTCATATATTAATATGTATAGGGCCTAACAGGGTAGTGAGAGTTACCGGTTGTAAAGCTACATCTCAATTGTCATTAAGCTGGGCGCCAGGGGTCGATACTGACTGTTGAAGAGTTTAGTTAACCTTATTGGAAAGCTACCGCCCGCCATGAAGCTAGGTAGCCTTCACTCAGTAAGGTGCCATCGCGCAACTGGCCACCTGCCGTACTGGGTGTTGAAGACATAGGATTATTTCAACAAGTGGTCAGCACCATTGCATTAAACCAAAACAAAAGAAGTACAAATAACCAACACTTCTGCTACGGTACTGGAATGTTCGTACTATTGCGACTGGCTTATTTACTGACATAATGACATCTTGTATATCTGAAAAATTGAATTCATCAATAACGAACTATTGAGATTCAAGGTAGACATCACCGCTCTACAAGAAACTCGCTTAGCAGACTCCGGATGTTCAACAGAATTATGTTATATGTTAATCTGGCAAGGGAATTATGAAGAGGAAGTTTGCGAACACGGTATTGATTTCGCAGTGAGACACTCAGCGCTTCAAAATGTCCAATGTGATGCAGCAATTATTCTATTGTGATGGTAAGCCCAACACTTGCGGCACCTGACGACAGAAATGACCATTTCTACATTCAGGTCGATGGCACCAGTAAGACATTCCCACAGGATGACACACCGGATGAGATTGAAGCACTTTAATGCACGTGTAAGTGTATACAACAATGCCTGCCCAAGCTGCCTCGGAAACTTTGGAGTGGGGAAATGTAGTTACAATGACCATCGATTGCTAGAACTCTGTGCCTACCACGAACTCTGCATTACAAACACATCACAGCGTGTCTTGAAAATATCACAGGGAAAGGCGCTAACACCAGTTTTACTTTATCATTATTAAGCAAGGTAACTCAAATATGTTATTGATGTCAAGAGCCTACCACAGGACCGTTTGTGATACAGATTATTCCTTATTGTGCAGTAAGGTTAAACTGTAACGAAACAATTTCAACCGCACATTACAAGAGGGTGTTGAGCGTATTGACGTAAGCAAGCCTCTACACCAAGACTATAAGGCGCAATTCAACGTTATGTTTTCTTCTGCCTCTAAAAGAGATCATAATCGGCCTGATTTTGACCAGTGGGAAACTAATGAATGATACCCACTCTACAAATCTCAAAGCCTTTGGGAGGAAGATATGATGCTAACGACATGACTCGGCTGATGCAAATTCTGCTACTCTCGACCCTCTGATTGAGGCAAAACGTTAGTACTTGCTTTCATACAAGGCCAACCCATCTTCTACATCGCTGGCTGAACTAAGGTCTTCCAGAAGTTCAGTCCAAAAGCCTTTCAGAAGGGGATATTAAGCTGTTCGCTATGGACATTAACACATGTGAAGCCTCTGAAGCTTACACGCCACGAATACGCCACGAATTGATAATCAGTGAGTAGACTCTCCACGATTAAAGCGCTGCAGAGAGAGCTAAGAACAGAGCGATCAAACAGACAGTTCTCTAGCCTAACTGACACCGTATACAGCAGCCTTACAAAGGCTTTAGTAGACCATGTACATCAAGGTTTGGTCTATATAGTCACACAAGATGATGCACACGAGCAACCTATAAATACGGCGCTGATCCATAGTCGTTTCGACTGACGGAGTCCAACATACATATGATGATATGTCAGGAAATATAAATCGAAAGAAATTAAAAATGAAAACCTTGCAAACAGAAAAGTTAATACATTCATCAACGTTTTGTTTTAATGTTTAGACTCTCTGAATATGATTTATTTAAAGAAAAAGATACGCGTAAAACATATAATATATATATATATATATATATATGTTATATTATTTATATTGTGTATATATATTATAATTATATATATATATATATATCATATGTATTACACATATATTTTACATATTTTATCTAGGTTTATCATATATTAAATCGATATATTATATATATATATATATATATATATATATATATATATATTATCCTACTAAGAGACGCGTGAGAGCGCTCTATCCCTTAATAGACTTCAAAAACGGCCTATGCTAGAACTTTCATTTCTTTGACCAATCATAACTCAAAAACAATAAACCAAATTAGTTAAAACTTTGCACAAAACCTTATTTGATAGGTTCTATACGTGTGTAGAATTTCAGCATCATTAGTCAAGTCAACACAGAAATCCAGAAAGTTCAGGCCTGATTTTGTGTTATCCGTGTGTACGTACGTACGTATGTACCACCCTGTATCTCATCAACTATTTGATGCATTCAGCTGATTGTTGGCAGAGATAGATGGGTTTAACCTTAAAAAATGACCATTGTAGTGAGGCATTGCATTTACAAAAGTAGTGACATTCCATGGTAAATGTCAGTATACTGAAATGATATGCCGTTAATAGGGTTAAGATGAAAATCCATATACACTAAATTTACAAAAGCAAGGAAATTCCCAAATTTGTACACTTGTATTGTCATTAAGGGTATGCGAGCACAACAGGGCTATGTATTTTACTGGTAGGAATTTTCTTCAGCGCACCTCATACACTTTATCCAGCCATACATATAGATGTATACTGTAGTGATGTGATAATGAAATGGTTTGGTTGATATGTAGTCATACCCGTAATTAATGACAATAAAAGTGTAAACAATTGGAAATGTCCTTGCTTTTGTACATTTAGTGTATATGAATTTTCATCTTAACCCTATTAAGGGCATACGATTTCAGTGTACTGGCATTTATCATGGAATATATATATATATATATATACATATATATTCATATATATCAGGCATATATATAATGTATATATATATAGATATGTATATATATATATATATATATATATATATATATTATTATTAATATCATGAATATATAATATATATTAATGATATGCATATGTTGCGTTATGAAGACCCCTTTTATTACTTAAAAGGGTGTAAGTTAGTGTGTATAGACTGTGACTTGGGTGGAATTGTAGGAGTAAGTGAAGAGTTCAACTGACATATATTTTGAATAAATAAACCAGTACCTACGAGTAATTCATTCCATATATAGAGACGTTTCAGGCATGCGGACTTCAGAGATAAAAATACCCTTTAGTGTTGGCTGGTATTTTGTTGAATGATTCATTCTCAATATCATAATACATATATGATTTACCCGATATGAAAGATTCAGAGAGAAGGGAGTCAGGCTGACAGAACAAAAGCACTAATAGGTCACTTGTTTTTCGAGACGAGAGTCGACATCAGTCTGTCATAGGATGTTGAAGGAAGATGTCCAGATAAGTCTGACATTTTGGGTTACAAAATAGACGGGAATGAGGTACTCCATTAATCTTCCTCCCTATTTTGTTTGAAAATAGGTTAATAAAAAACAAGAAACAAACAACTGGAAAATGGCGGCTCTCTATCAGGCGTTTTCAAGAAAGATCAATAAACTTCATCATATAACCCTGGCAACATGTTTTCTGAATCCATTCTGTATCGTAGCAAATATTTTTCCAGAGAACATATGCACCACACCAGACGATTGCGAATTTTAAACGAAGAATAAGGTAAGGCAATCTAAGAAAATCAAAGAAATCTAGACGACCACTAGGCGGATTAAAGCCGAATGAAGATTACAGAATAAGAAAACGAAAAGTAAAAATGTCAGGTAAATTATGAACTATTGTATTAAAGGACATTTTTGAGAAATCAACGTGTGCACGTATTGATTGTGTTAAAATAGTGTAACACACGTTTGTATTGAGTTTACATCATCGTATTATCGATGGGATGCATTTTAAGAGGCACACACACGCATAAATGCCCACCCAAAAATGCTCCTCGTTAAAAGAGACTCTCTAACCCCATCGTTCCAGGCGGCAGAGATATGCAAGAAAAAGTATATGAAAAAGAACTGACACTTTAACTGTTTTATTATTGGAAGTGTAAACGCTTACAACATACTTGAAGTGTAAAAACGTTTCGAACCAGCTTTCGATTTCGCGAAACGTTAGTTAAAGTATGTACGTAATGAATCAGTTTCATAGATAACCTTACACATATATTATATATATTATTTGAATATCATATAGATATATATATATATATATATATATATATATATATATATATAGAGAGAGAGAGAGAGAGAGAGAGAGAGAGAGAGAGAGAGAGGTAGAGGGGCATATATATTGAAAAAGAAGACTACTAATGACTTGTAACTACCAGACATATAGTCTCGATCGATAAGAACTCTTTCATATATCTGTGTTTTTATAGCGATAAGTAGACTTTCATCCATCTATCTCTTTCTGTGTCCCTCTCTTTCTCACGTTTACTTGAACTCTCTTCAAAGGTTTGTATTATATCGCATTACTTATATTAATTTTGATTTTACTTTTGAATTCTTATCGCATATATCTATGACATTTACGCAGCCAGTTAAAAAATATAATTGCTGCATATATGAGGAGCGCTTTATATTTAGAAAACGCTTTAAGTCAACTAAGATGTTAGATATATTGTATATGTAAAGTGTGATAATTCTCAGGGTTCTAATCCTAAATCATAATCGAGTAAAAACGAGGAAGAGTTTATGTATATAAGAGTTCATTACTGAAGTGTTTTCGTAAATAAGCAATCGAAACATTTCCTCTGAAACAATTTTAAGAAAACTTGTACTAAAGACAGTACTTAGTTACTTTTTCATTTTATTTATTTGTTTGTATTTATTTATTTTATTTTGCTACAATCATTTTTTAACAGAGGGAACAGAGTACATTAGGGATTCAACCTGTAAACCTCCGTTCCCACAATTCGTCTCCCAGTTCTGATTTACCATGAGTGATGTTTCTGACACAGGCGAAAAAGCGCCCTCTACTCAGTTAGCAGTATTGATTGAGCAGTAGTTGCAGATACATTGAGTAATTTTTTTTTTATTCTTTCTTTTTCTATACTTTTTGCCATGCCACTCATAAAGATGCTAAATGTAAACATTTTACATGGGTTGACGTTATCAGCTTGATAGTCAGGGACCCAAATCTTGCCAATAAGGCAGTCCTATCAGTAGGTACAACATACTGAGGTTTCTATATTGTAATTTGGTTTATATAACTATGGGTCATGCAGTAGTATCAAGTGGGGCTTCCTATATTAGTTGGAACTGCTACGTCGTTTCTATCTTCAATAGTATTCAAACAAAATATTTTTCTTCTTTAGTAATACTCTCTCTCTATCTATTTATCTATCTATCTATCTATCTATCTATCTATCTATAAATCTTTCTCTCTCACTCTCACTCTCGCTCTCTTCACTGCTCTAAACAACCCTGTCGACACTTTCAGCAATTTCCCAACCTCAAAATGACAAGTGTATTTAAACAACATGAACTTACACCCAGAAACCGAACTTACAACGAAACACCCACTGCCAGGTCTTTTGTCTCAACATCGAGGGTGTACGTTCCAATCTTCCAGAGATTCACATCTAATTACTTGCGACCAAACCCGATTTGTTGTTGCTGTGCAAAATTGTTATTGCCCATTCTGTATTTGTAGACTATTTCACAATTAAAGGTTACTGTAACATCACATCCAAACCTGACTTTGAGATTGTTATGAACATGGAATATGTGCCTACATTAAGGATGGATCTTCATGTGGACGGGACATCCTTAAAAAAGGCTTACACTTGCCTAATGTATCCTTCCGAATAGCACTTACTCACAGAACCGCATTCATATTCGCCCTCTATCGTTCTCGCAATTACTGGGTCACTATTTTTGAGAGTATATCTGAGATACTTTACTTGATAATGTATATTCATCCTGCTATCAAGATGCACGTTTGTGAATGTTTCAATGTTCACAATGTTTAATTGCTAGTTTACTAAAACAAAGCATGTGATGAAAGTGTGTCACTATTGCTACCGTTGCCTATGATGCACCACAGATTGCTGACACACCTACTCGCGTACCCGGTCAATTTGCATGTCTTTAAATATGCTTATCTACCGTTCTGTCTCCGCTGCGATCTACCGATCACATAGTTGTCTCAATTACGAGCAAAACAATCTGCAATATAACTTTTGAACCCATCCTTTATAGCACAATGTATCGATACTCGATGGCTGTATTGGACAGCTTTAGATCTTTCATATCAGAAATACCCCTGTACGTTATGCTTGAAAATAATGTGTCCTCTATCGCTTACGACATACGACACCTCAGAATATGCCGTTGTCATTGAACACATAAACCACTATTTCAATTGCTGTCAACGAAATAGATGTTCTGAAACTGAAGCCGATTTTAAGACTGCCAGCAACTACTGCAAAAACGGTATTAGAAAACTCGAATCAGTCAGATGTCAAATCCGTTAAATCTAGAGGTTGTTACCACAAGTGTTGGAAAATAAGAACACAAGGTTCTGAACATATGCGTTACTTCTATCCCAACTATCAGCAATGGTACTAGAGTTATTTCCTCAGCATTTGACAAAGCCAAACTTTTTGCTAAGAACTTTGAATCAAATTCTACTTTTAACGAAAACGGTGGCCTACCTTTATTATTTCCCACTAAAACTGTATATATTCTGTGCAACATCCATATATTTGTTTGGAAGTTGCTAAACTTATCAAGAAACTTGATGCCATCAAAGCAACTGGCCCTGACAACATTTAAACTGTAGTGCTTACAAAGTTACAACCGGAACTAGCGCCATTTCTTACAAAGCTGTTTAAATGTTGCTTTAAATATTAATGCTTTTCTAAACGTCAGTCTTCCTAGTATATAACAATACTGGAGGCCAGTCTTCTTCATCTCAATACCGACATATTAGTCCTATGTAATGCAGTATGAGGTTGTCTTAAATCCGTGATACATCGAGATGTTGTCATTTATTTCAACAAACACAGCCGACTCCGTAGCAAGCAATATGGTTTTCGTCTTGCGAGATCACCAGCGTGTGTGCTGACAGTAATATCACACAGGATACGTGCATCTATTGACGGAGGCGTCGTTTCTAAAGAAATATCTCTTTACATATGAAAAGTATGTTATAGGGTTTTACATGATTGCCTACTCCACAAAATTTCCAGCTATGGAATATCTGGAAATTGCTCCTAGACCATCAAATCTTTTCTCTCTGATAGGTTGATGAAAGTAGTCCTTGATAGGCAGAAGTCAGAAGCTTATGTTATCAACACTGGCGTGCCGCACGGATCAATTCTGGACCACACCTTCGTTCATATCGTAATCAACGATCTCCGAAATCATTCTAAGATCATACGTCGATATTCATACAGAGGACACTACAGTTTATGGTAACAATTCAAAGAGCAGCAAGGACTGAGATTTTTCTGATGATGTTATCTTGCGATCTTAAACACGTGGTTAAATGGGGTGAAACGTGTCCGGTTACTCTTAATCGTCAAAACCCTAAGCTCCTTTCTTTTCACTACCAACGCTCTTATCCCCACTTGGTCTCAATTGAAATAAACGACTCTCGTTTTACGGAACCCTTCTGCGTTGAAAAGCTTCTGGTACATAATTTCACTCTTGACCGAAAATGGAAGACTTACATTAAATCTGTTTCTAACATCGCTAAAAAAATGATTAGGCCATTCTACGCATCCTGAATGTATATTACACCTAACGCAATCCTCTACCTGTATAAGAGCCACCTACGTCCTTAGATGGAGCAACGTAGCCATATCACGGGTAGTGATATTCTAAATATATTCCTGCCTTCTAGTAAGCGATGTCCTATATATATACATGTATGTATATACACATACAACCCCATAATAACATTAAAGTCTCTTCGACACTAATATAAGCCATCGTGTTAGTTTTTCATGAATAGAGTAATTACTTCTGAAATTTGTAAACCTTATATTTCGAAACGCTAAAGCACCATATACATATATTGCAATTACTTTATTGTATTTTATTTATTTTTATTATTTTACAATTCCTAAATTCGACAATCAATAAGCATACATCTAATTCATTGGGCATATTCAATATCAGATTTTTCTTTTTATCAAAACTTATATGTACTGAAAGTTAGATTTGTTTAAACATAGATATAACATTATTTCTTCGAAAACTTCAGTATTGTATTTGGTAAAATTTATTGAGGCCTATAAACAATTCCTGACGAATAGCTGCCCGACGGCCAAATTTGCTTTATTTTTAACTGTTTTTCGACACAGATTTACAGAAATGGGAGTGTTTACCTCTTCCCTAAGACGAACAACATTCAAAAGACATATTTTCTGAATAAACATATCCCCGGTGGGTTGTGCTACTTTATGGGCGTCGTTTCTTTGTTTTATACAAAGGAAATAATCTCCATGACTAAAAAAAAACAATTTGTAATTTAAAACCAACTATCGTCATGTAGACTTACATATGCGAAAAGAGCTGATAAAATTCAAATAGATGTCATCGTAGTTTATGATATTTTATACATAAACAATTAAAACGTTAATTAATTAATTAATCAATTATGTTATATTTCATTGATTTATGATCCTAAAATGCAGGAGCTGTGGCAGCCAATATGAAAGTAGAAAACAAGAAATGTCTGTTATAGCTTTAACCCTATTGCAATATAATGCAGATATTCTTTTAAGTAACTGTGCTTTGCGTACACAGTCGGCACTGCAGTCTCTGCCATAGGGAGCGGAAGGCGAAAAGTGTTCTACCCCAAATTCAAGATTAACTCTCGTTTTTCTTCCGACTCCCTCTCGATACGTCACCACAATTATAAAGATTGTTTTTATGCACACATTTTTTAATTTTAAATAAACAGAACACACATTAATTGTTCGTTATTCATTTTTCTTATCAAACTTGAAATATCCCAAGCGCAACAGTGACATTCCAAACACGACATCTACCAACTACACTTGGTTAAGAACAAAGCGTAGTAGTGTGTTGATGCTACACTTAATCTATTCTGTGCTCAGTCAGTGACGGAGACATTCTGCAATACTAAGGGAATTTGTATTGTTGTTGCAATCCAGTGTCTCATTTCTTACGGTGCTTGATTTCCCCACATTAACATTTAACCTTCTGTTTAACTTTGCCATCGTGGGGAAACAAATAAACAGGATCAACCAACACCCATTACCTGCATATTGTTACACTATGCATTCCAATTATTATTAACTATCCTGTTATCCGTTACTCCTGGTGATTGTGTAGCATAATCACTTTCTGCATACCACCTTAATAAGAACCGGTTTTGTATTTTATTCATCTCTATTCTTACAACAATTCATGAAAAGCAAAACTCCGTATAATAATTTTGATTCTAGAGATACCGATACATGTTCTCTGAAATTTCTGTTTCACTGTAGTCTATGCAAACATAAAACCTTATCCTTTTTACTTGTGTCGTTTCAGGTGTTGCAGCTATAAATATTTATTGATCAGTCCCAATGCATCTAATGCCAGCGAGTTCCGATAATTTATTTGTTCTGAAGAATTTTCAATCTCGTATGTGTTGGCTTAGTTTTCTAACAAATTCACCAGAGGCCTATTGTCAGCAGCGATTGCACACTTCTGAAGGCAATTACTAGCTGGTTCCTAAGCCCGTATAATTCTTTTTCTCTTGGAAGGTTCTCATATGAGGCGAGGTTGCTAAACTTACACATGTACACAATATCCAGAGATGCTCAATGATTATTCGCCCGAACATTATACATTCCATTCATTGTTTAACTTGAAACAATTATGAAGTATCATTCTATGTGTTACACCGGCCGTTCTTACACAGGAGAAACAACACCGGTTGTCACTATAAATAGTGCGAGACACTAGAAGACAAAACAGTCTTTTAACTGTCTAGCCAAGAGCTAGACACTTTCTTACTTTGTTAATACACTTGGTAAACCAACCCTCGACTTGACTTCCTTATTTATTATTTACTGTGGAACAACTTCACAACACTAGGAAACAAAACTTAATACTATTTTAGATGTTAAATGCAATACTTCATATCAATATCATATTTAATTTACTTTAATGCCAAGTCATTTAATTTGTACAAATGCGCTATCTACCTAAAACGAACTCATAAAAAATAGTTTGGCCATAATATATATTTACATGGTCTGTTACTTATATCATGTTTTTTTCAATTATCTGTTATTCTTGTCTTAACTTTACCTGGAGCATCCTACTTAATGCTAGCCATCCATTTACTGTTTCTGAGACTCAACCTGAGAGCTCATTTCAGGATTATACGTGTCTATTTAAGTGCAATCTTTGTAAGTTTGTTGTACTTGGTTCACTGGATAACTTCACCAGGTAGGTTTTTAAATTATTTGTCCTTAGCCCAATGGCTCCGAGTGTAAACGAAATGATTGAATCATTTCTAAGTTCTAATTTTGTGCATGTCGTAAACACATCTTTGGATCATTTACCTTCTCCTTAAAAGCTTTGTTTAGACCGACACCATCAGAAATAAAGACTTCCGCTTTCTTTTTCTATGTCTAATTTCACTATTCCGAGTTCATAGTATAGATGTGTAAGTATTGCATAGTACGAATGGGTGGTGTATGACTTATTTAGAGTGCTTCCTTCTGGTTTAAGTTCCCAGAGCTTATTGTTATACTAAATGTTATCAATATATTAACATGTGCCTATGAATGTATTTTTTCAATTTTAAGCGTCACATATCAATGGATATATTCCGGTGTTAAATAGCAAAGTGTCGATGAAATACACACACACATACATACACGCTAATATAGACGAATAGACACATATACAACCCCTAATGCAAACTTAAGCATAAAAGATGGTCGTGAATGTTATTCAAATCTAAGCGCAGGAGACATACCGAACTACCTAGAGATAGATACGTTGACGGAATCGCTAATAGAGATCAGAGAATAGTACTAAACATATAAATAAATATAGAGGTCCAGCAGATTAAATCTTAGAATATTTATAGGAATAATAAAAGAAGCACCTGCTAACGCTTATAGCGAGCCGGTGAAGAAACGCTTACACTGGAATCAACAGCGTTTCGATGAGTTACGTTCTCGACCGACTTTTAGCAAATCTTACAAAGCTGACTTCGAAAATATATTTTATAACATCATAAAACGATTTATTTATGTATAGGATGTCGATGTACTGTAATTTTAGCTGAAAATAATGACGAAATAAACAAACTACAGGCTTTTTTCCCCATAAATCTCCGTTCTTAAATTAACAGTGACACTTGACGTGAATAAAAATTCTCACTTATGTTGTGTTTGATTTAAACTACTAAACAACGGTCTTTACTTCTATTAACCAATATCCAACAAGTTGAAATTCTAGTCCTATAGATAGCAAAAAGAAATGTTCAATTGCTACAAAATAGACATGTTAACACCCACTAGACCGTGCTGAACTTATATCCTGAACAAGAAAATCACATTTTATTTAATTATATAACAAAACAAGTCCCTATTATTAACAAATCATCTTATTATATATTGATGAACAAATCAAATTAATAATTTGATTCTTCAAAAACTATCACTACAAATAATAATATCATAGCTTATGACCTAAATCAAACTATCCTATACTATTGCAATCAAATGCAAAACAACTTTAGATCAGAGGAAAAAGCCATAACACTATTCTACATAAATACATATTTCCAATTGACAATAACAACATAATTAGACTAATTATTTACACGGAATTAAAGTCCTAAAATCTAGTAGTTAAAAACGCCCTCTATTTAACCACTTAACATATTAAAAAGAACCAAGTTTATTAATAAGTTTATATGCCTCATACTACTACGCCTTAAAATACTATAATAATAATAATAATAATAATAATAATAATAATAATAATAATAATAATAATAATAATAATAATAATCCTAGTGAGTACAAATAATAATAATAATAATAATAATAATAATTTAAAAAGAAATAATGAAGCTGAACCCTACGCTACGCCTATCCTCTGTTAGGTGACGTCAGTACTTTGGCGTTATTGAGTCCAGTTGGTCAGCTGGCACCGCTCTGGAAATAGTTGTTGTACTGATGAAGGCCAAATAGATCAAATAATCCTTGTCTGGCAGTAACCGCTCTCCAACGTTGTGATTAAAAGATCAGACGGCAGCTGTCCGGCGCTGGTCACCAACTTGTTCCACTGAAGAGCAAAAGGTAATTTCAAAACTAAACAATGTACGAAAAGTAATTAACACATTTATCGGTTTGTTTTTGTATACAAATACTTATTTGGAAAAGAAAAGGTGGTTCAGTTAAAAACAGTGTACTTTCAGACTTCTATCTTCTACTTGTGTGTTTCGGAGCGGCAAATCGTCAAAAGATATGTGCTATTTGGGTGGGACGATATAACACCTAAGTCCGGGGTCCGTCACCAAACGATGTGAACTCCATGGACTAGCAAAACTGAATCAAAATGTGTCTGTCGGAGATCTATTTTGTTACTGACTCAAGGCTTGTAACGCTTACCTTACATTGATAATTAGACGGGCATGACTTCGCACCTCTTCCAATAGAATGTTATTCCATAATGAAACAACTATATATTATTGTTAATAGTTCTTACCATATTTGTGATTTACACCCGCCTGTACCCCTCTATGAGATGCTGAGTGATCAGTAGATTTTACTACGCCGTATTATTTCCTTCTTCTCCATCTATCTGTTTCTATATCCCTAGAAACTTATTCATATATAACATGTATTTCCATTAATTGCATTAACGATTAAAAAAGGCAAGTCACATACTGCATACACTCCACCTCCCCATCACTTTACACGGCCACACCAGGTCCGGCGATGTATGGGATCCTAATAAAAACAATATAATTGTCATTTCTTGTAAAGGTTTGATTTTATTGAGGTCTGTTGCCTCGACATATAAACGTCAATCTAACGCTAAGAATCACGACATCTCTGCCTGTTAAGTACACCCTAACCATTAAGAGGGGCATTTATTTCTGACCCTGACCCTGACCCTTTAATACTTTTAATCTTAAGGAAAAGAAAACAACTCTTTGAATCTCTTATCAATTTTTGCTGGTTTTTTTTTCGTACAAAACTATTATTTTTTAATTCCTTCTTCGTTTTCATAACTTAAGAAAACAAGACTATTCTCATTTTTATATCTTTCAATCCGACAATAGTGTTACAATTCGACACGATCCCGGTAAACACAAACTATTGAATTGCGACATACAAAAGTCAGATGTCCCATGACGAATGCAATCGCTTCATTTCGGGATTTCCTATCTCCGAATATATTGAGAAAAGAAAAACATCTATTTCTTCCTCTAATCAACTTTGTTTGTTTCTCAGTGCAACATAAACTTACAGTCGACTAACACTGAACGTGATACACTCTATTTCAATTAATCAACATTTAGAACAATACTATCCTGCCTAGTTTTCGACAAATTTTAGTGAATACCACTGAAATACTTTATTCTTAAACCAACTTTAACAAATTAAATTACCCCAAAACAATTCTTACTTTCACTTAGCAACTTTCAATGAATAAAATCATCTATGAAACATGTAACACCATTTTAAACTGCTTAACATGATACTATTAATCATGTGATGCAAATTCTGGCTACGAAATTGAAATTGCTAGAATTTCTCCTAGAATGGCACTTGTATTGTTTTTTGACGTATAACTAACTTCATATACGTGTTCTTCTCTTCTTTTTCAAATAGTTTTTTTTTCTCGTGTTTTCTTGTCTATTTGTTTTTCCAACTTGAAGACGATTCGATGAAAAATCGAAAACGTAAGTGATACATATATGGCATGCCTAATTTCTTTGGAGTTTTACACATAAATGATCATTAGTTATATTGCAAAAATAAAGATGGTATTATCAAGCAAATGATTTTGTTATGTGTAACAATGTTTGCCTTGATAAAAGAATGCCGATTAAATACATACAATGTATATATATATATATATAGTCTCGGAAGTTTCTCAACCATTAAAACTATATTAAAAGAAAAAAAAACAAAAAAAAACTTATAGTCTCAAGTTTTTCAGTAGGAAATCACTCATGTAAGTCAATTAATTTTTTACAGTTATTATATTAGTTTGTTTCGAACACTATTTTAAGGGATCATCAGTTGTTTACCATGAAAAACTGTTTCGGGAATATATATATATATATATATATATAGAGAGAGAGAGAGAGAGAGAGAGAGAAAGAGAGAGAGAGATAGATAGATAGATAGATAGATAGATAGATAGATAGATAGATAGATAGAGAGAGGGAGGGAGATAGATAGAGAGATTAAGAGAGAATAAAAGAAATGTAACAGAGATATAAACTCAGTGTAAAACGTGCCGGAAGAGACCGTTTTAAGTTTTTAGAGGAGAGGAGCAGACAAATAGCAAACAAAAAACTTTGCCGTCTGCAATAAATTCAGGTGAATATTATCAACTCTATTTTCATAAATAGAGTTTTCTTTTTTTCTTTTTTCTTTCAAGACTAAAGTTTACGCGATTTTTCCCTTTTTGTCTTATAAATTATTCAGCTTGACCCTATTTTCTTTCTTTCGGATTTATTTCATTAATTTCACGGAAGTATAAGTTATATAAATGAATAAATGCGAACTTATTTGTTCGTTTATCAGAACGGGTTAATGTTATTTAAATCAATAATACAGCATACATATTGATATTCTGTATATATATATAGTTGAAATAAAATATTAAGATGTGTAAAACCATTCATAATTAATAAATGTTAAGTATTATTAATTTGGAAGTGGATTGCTTTTGTTTGCCATGTATATGCAATAGGTTCGTTAGTTTTAAAGATTTACCAATGTTATTTAATAAATACATCAGAAAAATAAGAAAAAACAACATAAATTTTAACTTATCTCGCTCCCAACGACCTTACCGAAGGTTGTGTCTTGCTACGTGCAAGGCAGAAGCAAGAAGAGAAAGTGGGAGTATGAGGGGTGGGGTGGGGTACGGTTAACTCGCTCGCTCGCTCTCTCTTCTCATTTTTAGCCCTGTTTTGCTAGTTTTTACATTTCCGTGAAAAATAAAAAAATAACTTGTTTCATTAAGTTAATGCGTAATTTATAAATGTAAACAAAAGTTTAGTAGCATTGTGATCCGTCACGATTACGAAAAAAATAGATTTATTTTAGTATGATTGTAGATTAACATTTTTCGCTCAATCCCCCGCTTACAAAAAAGTAATCTGGCATTTTTTTTACTTGATTGAAAGAAGAAATGAAGAAAAATACAACACGTATTTTAGAATTTTAAGTTGGGGAAAATGTTCGTATATGAATTCAATTTTTCACTGTACGTTTTATGGTAGTTAATTGATATTTTCTTTGTCATGGGAGTTATTTCCGCTGCGTTGTTTCGGAAGGGACTGCTAATTTTTTTTTTATAGATTACGCGTGGTTGTTTACCTTCCGACTCGGTCTTACGGTAAAATAAATTGTTCTATAAAAATACAATGGTGCGGAAATGCGGAAACCTTTATACGTAAAATATATTTAAAACTGATTCCTCACTCTAAATTCTGAAATATGTGTTTTTCTTTATTTCCGTGTTCTACAGTGTTGACACGTAATCGCCTAAAAATAGGATGCATTTTTTTCGGTGTGGTGGGGTATTAATAGAATTTTAAAATTCACCCATATTTAATGTGTGTAAATCCTTTATTGTTTTTACTATACAGCCCTTATTTATTTAAATTTTAAGCAACTGATTTTAATTGTGTTCAGCTTTCCGGTCAACATTAAATAAATAACTAGTAACCATAACTGGTGTTTGAATGTTACTTGCTCTAACGACTTATAAAGTTAACAGCATTTATTTCTAAATCAGGCCAATTTCAACTTACAAAAATACACGAATCTCATTTATGTCACATTAAATATCTGCGATAGTTACGCTTTCATACATAGATTCTTTACAAACTATATTTTCCAGGTATATATGTTAACATATATTTATACATTTGAGATTAAACAATATAATATCTGATTAAGCCTGGGTTTGAAACTAATCACAATCGCGTAATCTGAATATTAACAATAACAAACACTACATAAAATAGTAATTAAATGATCATCTCCTTAAAATTAAACACTCAGTTTCACTACAGCAATCACAACATGTGATTTGAAGTGTACAGAGTATGTCCTTCTATTGAAACAACCGTTTATTCCAAAGAACACTTATTCTGCTGCACAAGTCTGGTCACCACTTCTCAGAAACTAGTATGGAACGCTCGATATCTATATTCTTCTTTACCTCTTTGTGTGTCACATGTGAAAAATGAACCTTATGCTCTTCCCAGCTTAATATAGTTGATGATTTCTCTGCTGACCGTCTGTTGAAGGTATTTTATAAAAAACGGCTGTCGATCCTATCTTCAATAATTGGTATATTACTGAAGGGCTTGAGAACAACGATGACACCGCAAATTTAAAACTCAACTCGACTTGATTTACTAAACTGGGAGTCTATATGTACAAATAGCTGGTAATCTACACTTTCCATGAATAATACACTTCACTAACATTTGGTTTGAAACTGAAATTGAAATCCCAGGCATCCCTGAGTCTCGTAAGTCCCTAAGTCTCATCCCTAAGTCCCTAAGTCTCTTAGTAAGTAAGCCTCTTAGTAAGTCTCTTAGTAACTTAGTAACACAGTCTCTTAACTCAGTAACTAAGTAACTAAGTAACTAAGTTAACTTAGTTAACTTAGTAACTAAGTAACTACGTAATTTAGTTGTAACTTATTAACTAAGTAACTAAGTAACTTAGTAACTACGTCTCTTAGTAACTAAGTCTCTTAGTAACTAAGTCTCTTAGTAAGTCCCTAAGTCTCATCCCTAAGTCTGGTAATTAAATTAAACCGTATATATTTTTAATACGGTATTAGAAACCCCACATAAGTTAAACCCCATGAATGAAAACTCTTCAGAAGTGTGGCATTTAAAATTATAACTACACTTACAATTAAATTATATATTACAACCAAGCCAGATAGAAACACATAGGCATGCATCTTCCTATCTTATTTGCTATACACATGCTTTATTCACACTTAAAATTGATACACAAAAAGACACTTTATTTCAACCAAAACAAATTAAAATGCTGATAAATTAGTAGAAACTTACGCTCAGCAGACTGATCGATGGACGCCCGAACCGGTTATAGATTGGTTTCTGCTAAATTTGTAAAACTGTAATATTGCATTTTTTTCAGAATTAGATCTCTAGTTCTATTTACTAGTATTCATAACTACTCATGAACGTACGCACCATTAAGAGGATTTAAAGTACGTAGGCATAGCAACGATGTATAATTTCTCATGAATGTAGTTACCTTACATATTTGATAACGACTAACGGATTTTCTTTCGTTAACGGTTACAAGGTGCGTTATATTCTATCAACTTGTTTAGCAATAAAGACGACCATATAGCCAAATATGTGTTGGACATAGATACAGTGTGATCAATCAATATATTGACTAATCAATATAAATGGATATCCTATTATCGAGATGCTTAGATGCATCGAAAAAATCGACATGTTACAGCAACACTGATTTGTAATACGAATTCAGCACTCAAAATCAGTAAAAACTAAAAAATATATTCCATATAAGCTTCAGAGCACAAGTTATTTTTTTTGCAAATACGTGTCATTCTAATTTCGAAATGAGTTAGTTTTTATCGTTATAAATATTAAATTAATTCCCCCGTACGAAACTACTTCGTAAATTAATCTTTTGAGAGCATTTAGCAACGTTCTACTCCATAAACCTGGATTTATTAATGGAGTCAAGAAAAAGTGCAAACACACTTTTCAGTTGTTTCAGATATTTTTTATTGCCAACTTTTTTCATGCAAAATAGTAAATATACAAGAACAGATTCAATTTAGTAATTTAAATTGGAAACAAGGTGCGGTGAAGAGGTGGTCCGAATACCTAGCTTAAAAGAGAAAAGAAAATAGATAGATATCAACAGAAGGTACTAGAGGGGGATATATAAAAGTAGGAGCATATATGTAGCTGGTAGTGAAGAATTCCTGAAAAATGTATGCATACACACTCACACACACACACACATATATATATATATATATATATATATATATATACATATATATACATGAGTAATAGAAAAAGAGTAAAAAACAAAGAGATATTTTTTTTATATATTCCTCAACGTTTCGTCCTTATTGTAAGAATTCCTCAAGATGATAATTTGAAGAACAATATCATGCAAGTACGTCGGATGGAGAGATAAAAGAAAGTAGTAGTTGTGGCTACTGTGATCGTTAAAGGAGCGCCCAGTCAGGCTGTGCATAAGAGTGCCCTAATAGCGTACATACATTCAGGGAGAAAATATTCGCAGTGGGTAATGGCCCATTTACAGTTCGCGACCGTTAGTTGTATGCTTTTCTATATTGTATCGTTATAGCACTCACATTAGGCGTTCCCCGATTGCGGCTACTCATCGTTCATGAAGAAACTGTTCCAGTCGTTCAGACATAAAAGAGGCTCCACGATCTGCATGAATGTAGGCTGGAATACAAAATAATCACAAATAAAGATCACAGGCACTGTATAATCGAATTGGTTCGGATATGTCAGGACAAGAAAATGCGAATGGGGATCATGAATATTCGTCGATGACGGTTAGAATGTAACGATCTCTATTATTAGATGGTAGTTGATCTTAAACATCGATGTTTATTCTGTCGTATGTTTGAGTCGTTTTTATCAATTGCCCGGTTTTAGGCCTGAATAATTGTCGTTAATGTTCTGCCCATATTGTATATGATTTTATCATTTTCTTTACATCATCCGATGAATATAGTAGATGTTTGGTTCGTACCACGTGTGCAAATGTTGTTATTCCCGGGTGGCACAATTTATTGCGTAGGGTACAAAGAACATCCGTGTTAGGTATCGAGCAGCATACTCTCATAAACTGCAGCATTCTCTTTACCAGGTCGTTAGATTGCCTCAAAAGAAAAACAGGGCAATTTTATTTCTCACCTCGCTATTTTATAATTTTTAATTTTTTTATCAGTAATTAGGCTAGAATATCGTCCTATCAAATAGTGTGTCCACTTTCTGAGTGCGTACACTATAGAATATAAGCCTCTTTTTCAATTGTTTGAAAAAAGGTCCTTGAAAAAAAAGCGACAAAGCGTCCGGATTGTTTTAAAGAAGCAGCGGTTGCATAATGAGATGCATCTGTCTTCACTGTCAGATAGATAGCGAGGTCTATAGCCGTAATTGCTGCGTTGTCTATATCCTTTTTAATATTTAAAAAAAAACCCACTGCTGTGTGCGAGAGAGGAAAACTGTCCGTTTGTACTAATAGGTGATTTTTACTTGGAAATGGAAGCAATTTACTGTGAGTAATGTGCAAACATACCAAGGGTTCGTTTTAGGGCACGCATATTATTAGGGATTGGTAATTTTTGCAGCGGCTTCAATCTCTCTGAGTTTGGTGACATACATCCTTTGCATTTATTGTTATTTACTGTCATGATGTTTTTGTCAATTGTTGTCATTAATCGTTACATATTACGATTACCATCTGCATCGTCTTGTCGACATATTCTTACATTATCAATGTAGACAAAGGTGCACTTTAATTATTTATTGCTAATTATTTTATCGATTATTCACTGAAAACTGGCAAAGTCATTCGTTACTCTAAATGGAATACTTTAAAACTAGTAGAGGTAGGCATTTGTCCTAAAAGATGTGTAGAGTCGATCGACTGGTTTGATAGCCACTTTGTGACCGGCACTTCTGATGTCTTGTGAACTATACAATTTATATTTGACAATTTCGCTTATAATTTCATCTATCCGTTGTAGTGGTAAGCATAGCGTATGATACATTTATTTATGGTTTAAGAGTAATCAATTATTAGTTTTCTTGTTGTTTTGGGGGGAGGGGTCGGAAGATGTTATTACACCTTGGGGTTTCCACGGAGTCTCACTCATTTCAACGGTTTCTTCACCAGGCTTTTTTTATGAACTGTTTTTATTTAAGTAAGTAAGTAGCGTCTAGATTTCATCGCTATAAATTTGCAGTCTGGGGATAAATTGTTAAAGAATGATGTGTACTGAACATTGACCGCTGTTAGACAACAACTACTAAGAGCTGGTTTGGGTCCTCCAAAATAAACTTCAATACGAAAATGATGCTTAAGCAAAGCGTGCCACTGCAAAGGTTTTTATTATCAAAAGTGTGATGTTTTTGTATGAAATAGTTTAAAAGGATATTAGCCAGACAACATCCAATTATTTGTGATGATAAAGAAGCGTTCGCAATAAATACACGAGTAGGACAAGACACTATTTTTCAGTTATTAGTTGCTACAATATTAGCATTAGTTTACTTACTAGAGCTTCCGGTGGCAATTAATGCATCATAAAAACGCCATTCATTTCAATCCGCATCATAAATATCGATGGGGAGTGTGGAGACCCAGTTGATATCGTAGCTACCATGAGAGAGACGATATCATTTTTAGAAACATTATTCTTGGTAGACCTACACACCTTAGAAAATGTCCCAACTTCCCACACATGGTACACCTAGCATCTTTTGTAAAGAGAAAAGTCACATAAGAGGTGTTCGGAGAAAAATGTATACAAGAGGAGGGCGAACAACAAAAGGGTGTATTGTTCAAAGCGTTTTCCCGTCTCGACTTTCTTCGGCAGACATTGATCGGGAGTTATAGTACTTGCTTAGTGTTCGAAATTCCTTTAAAACTACCTGAGAGATTCGTAATTTTTTTGTAAATATCACGAACATATTTCAGGGGTCTGTAATGTTGCGTTAGCCTCTGCAAAAGTTCTGCAGTTTATAATAATGTCTTGTATCGTGTGATATGCATAGTAGGTTAGTAGTCTGAATTTCTTGTCTAATTTACACCGCGTGATTTTATTGCCATTTTTTATTAAAAAGATAAATATAATGCAAGTACAAAAGACAGGAAAGTAACAATGATTGGGGTATAATGGTAGTTACCTCAAAAGGAATTGTTGAATTCGACGAAGAATGCACATAACATGGAGGGAGTCTTCGTAGATAGGCAGAAAACGTGTGTTTATCAGAACTCTGACAAATGTGAGGGAATCCCATACAAATATAAAACCAGATAAAATACTGGAACGTATCAATGTATGAATATTTAAAATGTCGGTTGCGATGTTAGACATAAACGTTTTATTACCAGAATGTCTGATTTGGTGGACCATAACCGAAATAAAAATAAAAGTAAACAGCTCAGGTGTATCATATTGCGAAAACATTAACATTTAATAACACTACGGACAAAATATGTGACTCCCAGCATGATTAGTTTAGTGATAGTGTTAGAGAGATTATAATGTGCTAATGATTCACATAGCCAAGATGTAGTTTATCACCAACGGTTCAGTACAAATTTTAAAATAGATAAAAACATCGCTAAACATTTCAGATAAACAATCAGCAAAAATAGAAGATAAGCAAATTAAGCCAGGGTATCCGCCAAGAACACCAAAGATATAATGTGTTTACATTTACCAAAAAATATAATGAGTATAATGATGAGAAACACTCAACATCAGCAAAGTTAGTAAAATTGATGAGTGAATTACTTAAAACGACAAATGCAAACAAAGAACCTTATGCGATTTAATATATAAAGCACACTCATCAAAACTATCACATTAACCAAATTTTTTTCACTGATATAAAATTCAAAACAAATAGTTTTACATGCAAAACTAATGCTACATCACGATTGTATAATTGTTATAATGAACCAAAACATGCCAATGTTAAAGACGTGGCTTAATGCATCGTTCAAAGAAAAGAAATACTTATGACAAATTAAATGTAGTGTGTATGCCTCTAATATTCTTCGATCCATATCATATCGCTCGTATGAATCACATTTGAACAGACATTGTATTGTAACTCGCCAACTATTATACAGATTGAGCAATTTCCTAGCCGTCTGAGATATGTAATACTGAAAATTAGAGGACTACACCCATATATGAACCCTCTTAAGTGTGTATGCCGTTTAATAGAAACTCAGGAGTATAATACTTTCTGACAGTTATATAAGTCTACAACACAGTGGTATATGCCTTTGCTGGAACATGAATAAGTCATTTTAACAGATACTGCCTGAATATATTACCCCTTGCAGACAAATAAAAACTGCCTGTAAAACATATTTTCATATATGATAATTCAACTCAGGAATAAGAAATCTACAAAGTAAACTATGTAACATGCTCATCAGATACACTTCCAGAGGAAGCTACTGATTTAGCAGAAACATATCAGCTAAAGGATACATGCACGGCTGATTGCTAGTCAAGATATGATGGTATATGATAATTATGTGATAAAAGCATTGTAAAGTTTAGTATATGTAAAAAGAAAGATCTGAATAAGTGCACTTGCTGTTTGCTGTTGCAATATATTAAAATGGTAAATATTTTGAACCTTTTTCCTAGGGCTGAAAAAAAGTAACTTCATCCCCCATTTTGTTTCATTGTATGCCATGCAACCCTACTTTGCTGCTGCAAGTTTTAATATGAATTCCAAGACAATATGTGCATACCAACTAAAAGTGTCAACCTTGTCAAAATACTATCCTAATTTGTATTCTTCTTTTACAATGGTTTATATGTGTTCGCCGTATTATTAGATATTGGCAGGACTTACCACTTGCAGACTAACAAGAGAAAGTGTAATAACAAAATAGAAAAACATCATATAGATTAAATATTTACAAGTCGACTGTTAACAACATCAAATTATGCAGCAGTGTATAAATAAAATAAATAGCCTAAACAGGTAACTGACACATGACGAAAAAGAGACTGCAAGGATACAGTAAAACTTTTGGAAATCAGAAAAACTATTCCAGCAGATTTGATAGGTCACTGTTTAGTATTATTTCAGATGTTGTGGCACAAGTTTTAGTACATGTAGATCGAGCAGAATAGGTATGCTATGAAGTGTAATTAAGCTATTGAAAGAAAATAGTTATTTAACAATGTATGTAACAAATCTTTTACATCAAAACGCTGTAGTTATCTAACATAATTATTTGAATCCACTGGGTTTCCCAGAAGTGAACGCAAGCTTTCAAACCCCCGCCTGGTGGACTATTTGTCTGCAATATAGAAGCATTACTTCATCAGGTCATTTCCCATCATGGTCCTACATTCAAGAGATATGGTATGTATTTATTTAATATGTGCAGTGAAAATATAGCGAACAGGGCATTGTATTTGATCTTTAGAGTGTACAAACGTCACTCAAAGGTATGACTCAGTTGAGAGAAATGGGATATTACTGTGCCTGCTGACTGTAAATTGGTATGGTTTCAGCATTGACCACTGCTATTTTCTTGGCCAAATATATCTAATAAACATAGAATTATACATATGTTTATACATGTTTTGAACACACTAGATGTAAGTGTATCAATGCCAAGTTAAATGCTGACTGCCTTATTGTTTAAACTGCTGCCAATATGGGCACTCAAAAAAATGGTTGTTGGTGATGATACAGACACATGAGCTCCTTAATCACCATGTCGATTAAAGTAACAACACTGTGTTAATGCTGCATGAACCAAGGAAAGGGCCTTCACAAATAATCTGGAAAATAAACAATTCAGTATATATTTAAATTTACCATTTATTCCTGTCTTACTTGGATTTTATAAACCTTCTAGCTTTTTCAATTAAGGAAAATAGATATAAAAATACAAATATATAGAGAGTTTTGTGCAGGAAGCTGTCTTTAGATTGGAGCCGCAAAAGAAAGCATTATTGCATCCGGTGAAGATACTCTAACAGACGAACGCATAAACTGAACTTGAACAAGCTGCGCTATCGCCGGTTTTCTAAAATGATAGTCAAAAACATAATACCAATGGATTTAAATGTCTTGCTTCAAACATCAAATGCTGCAAAATTACATTAGATGCGTACATATAAGGCGTGTTGTTTTAAAATCTCATCGATTCCGGATGTCAGGTGATCATTGGTGTCATAATAATAAACATGACTAATATGGTACCAGCACCAGCATTTTGTTATAACTTTATCTGTAACAACTACAACATAAATTGAAATGCAGCACGGTGTACCAGTATGTGGCAAATTATAACTTTTTAATAGTATGCGAAAAGTGTTGTGGTACAGTTTGAGTCAATTCGTCAGGGAATAAATATAGCCTTGAGTTAGATGTTGAAAAAGTACTCAAAGAGCACAAACATATGCAAGTCTAAATTGCTCATATGTTGAAAATTGTGCCCCTACATAAACAAATGAAATAGGATCTTCTATGTGAAAATTAACAGTGCTACCAAATCTTGAATTGTTATTAGATTCAGATCAGATTTAATCGAGGGATATGTAATCCTATCTGACACTCATGTTTAACATTTCATAAAAAATAAAGATCAAATCGATAGGTATTTGTTTTAATTTGACAATAATGAAAAATAAAAGTTTTGCGAATTAAAAAATATCGAGATCCAGACATTGTACCGGTGACTTCCCTTGGTTGAGACACAGCTACCGTATGAAATCATTAAATATGATGATTATCTTTTGCATAAAGTGTGTAAAAACGAACGGAAGATCTGACAAAGAAATAAATAAACAATAATTATAACGTATTTGAGATAATTCATCATGTATTCATTATTATTTTTATTGAATAATATAGTTATTACAGTATAACGAATGATATTTTTTCATAAAATATACCAATAATTTGATAATAAGAGAATATTCTTTGAATGCATACTGAGAACATATATTTAAACAAAAGAAATTGTCGTTAAACTTAATATTTACTCTAAAATACATTGTATACATGATGATAATTGCTCTGAGATTAAAGAAACATTCGTTATATATAATTTCATATTCTTTATTTACAAACTTTAAAAAGATGCTCTAGCGTAATATATAAAGAACATTACGTCTCCTGGAAACGCACATGGAACGGTTTAGTCAAAGGTGCAAAATTTGTTTTATTTGGTAGATTTTTTTTTTACTTTGAGTACGTTAAAATAGAGATTTTATAGAAATGCATTGTAAAAAAACACGTGTGTTACTCTCAGTATGCCATTTTGTAAAAATCAAGTCTAACCTGATTGCACTATACAAAAAATTATCTCAATAATCCTTTTTCCAGTTTGAATCAAAACACTTTATATGCTTTTGATTCTTAAAAATCTCTCAAATTGAAATCTTAGCGTGTCTAACAGAAATAATGACATTTTGTGAATCTTGCTAAATTATTCTCGAATTTATATAGAATAACATTTAATGCAAATTTTATATATTGTAATGTTAAAATTCATCTTTATCAACACTCTTTTAAATAGACTATGGACACCGATATTTGGAGAAATGTCTGTTACGTATTGTAAGCGAAACAGGAACTATCTGAATGTTAATGTCGGTGTCCACTCTTAGTAAATAGAAGATTAAATGATAGCTATTTTTCGCTTTGGTAGAAACACAACAAGGGTTCGCTGTAAATTAGTTTTTTTCATTTTACTGAAGTTTCATAGAATCACCAATTAGATAAAAGGTATCCGATGTAAATCAATCCAAAAGAACATTTCATACTAATTCCAATACATTTCGCATGTAAAATGTAGATACTCGTATATCTTTTTAACAAGAAAACCCAACAAATTTAAACAGGCAGATAATGACGAATGAGAACTGGCGTAAAAATCAAAACGAGGCGGCGTTGAACAAACAATTTTGATTTGTTTACGAAATAATTAATTAAAGAATGTTATTTTTTACGACAAAGTTAAATTTATTTTTATTTTTTTCGGTGATAATCCAGCTTTAAAAGCACACAGAACTCTAACATTATTTATAACTCTAACCATAACCTTACAATAACTGACCCTTACCTTACGGTAAACTAACCTAAGACTAACACTAAACAACCCTTATATTGCCCTAACTTTTCCATGAACTAAACTTTACTTTACTCTAACTTTCTTTTGTTGCCTTTGGTATCACTTAACTTTCACTATTGGTATTGTGATGCAATTTTTAACAATTCATAATTCACGATTCAATCAATTAACACGTTAACATGTCGCCGTCTTTACTTTCCTTATTGGCTAAGCACTTCTGATACGTCAGGCTGTTTAAATTACCTGTCGTTAAACACGGAAGCAAACAATCAAGTTGTACCAGTACTGACAAAATTACTAATTAATATTAAGATGTTTTATGTTTCGTATTTATTATCAAAAATGTCCACAGAATTGAGTAAATATCTTATTCAAATACGTGTACATAGAATCATTGAGATTACACTTGTGGTAACATACAAAATATCGGAAAGATAGAAGACAGAAAACAGAGAATCGAGTAAATAAGTCTATTTAAGTTTTTAAACTTACAAGATGACGTGTAAAGTATATTTGGAAAAACTTTACATAGAAGAAAAAAGAGGTAAGAACATTGCGGAGGGATCGTTGGCACTGGCATTGATGACACGTGTGTTAGGTGTAGTCCCAGTCTCGTTTTCCTAACGTTAAAACCATGTATTCCAATTATGTTTAGTATTTTTAGTATTGTTGGTAAGAAAGATTCTGTTCATTATTTGTTTATTTTATTTTATATTTACTTTTTCTAACATTAAAATCAAAATTGAAATAGAGAACGCTACCTTTTAAATGTGATTGGTTTACAAATCGAAGCCTGAATATAAACTGACAATCGACCCATGTAATTACTCGCTTTATGTACACCCATGTAATGTTTCTATATACACAAATTAACGTACATTGATTTATAATCGCTGTATATTTCTAGACTTTATTTCTATAAAATAATCGCTGAAGACGAGTAAACATACAGTAGAAAACAAAAGGCATGTATGCTCAATATTGACGTTTTATTCTACTGGTATATACTTGCGAGAAAATGGTCTCATTATGATATTCTTTTGACTCAATTTCTTGTGAGGTATGAACAGTCCGATTACATTAGATGTAACTTTTATCTATTTTTACATGACGATAATGACAAGCCGATGGAAATAAAACGGATTCAAATTCCGAAACACAAAGAGAGAAACAGTGCCATTTTGGTGAAGTCCTTGCCCAATTCAATGGTGTGAATCTTTGCTTTGACAGTGGAATCGCCGTTTAATCGAACTATTCATATATATATATATATATATATATATATATATATATATATATAAGAGAGAGAGAAGGAGGGAACAACAATAAAATAGCATTCATAGTAATAAAAAAGCTGGGGTGCCTATACACTTGATGCACTTAATATATTGTTTATGAGAGTAATATATAATAATACATTGCGGTTAACTAGAATTTTACTGTTGTCTTTAAGTTTATCCATTCTTCAGATGTTTATCAATTAGTTCATGAATAATTTTAAACGTTTTTTTTTATTTATCGATCAGGATAACAATCTGCATGCAATAAAAACGAAAATAAAGCTAAATTTATAATATTGTAGTCGGAGTTGCCCGAGGCTACACAAAGAAAATATCAGAGCTTGGAAAGTGTGCGTAACATAATTATATTGAAACTCCCATTGCTATACCTATCATACTCTGTATCTCAAAGTTTTTATCTCCCCCCTTCTCCGTTTTTAACCATTCCTCTTCCCCATGCAATGTAACCTACGCCTAGCCCAGTCTTCACCCTAGTTTTAATGTATTGAACACAATACTAATGTTAGTAATTCACATGTGCTTTGAGTTTTAAAATTATTGCGCCCGGGAAACATTTACTTACTTCCCCACACGCTTCCGCAAGAAAATAATGAAATCTTTATTTGTGTTGATTTATTCCCGGGCGACGCTGAATATCTTACCTTCCCACTTTCTTTTTATAATACAACTAGCAGGGCTACCCGGCGTTGCCCGGTCGATAAAAAAACGAATGAAAGAGTGTGTGTAACATTTTTATATAAAAACTTCAATCCCTCTTCTTTCTCTAGTCGTCTCTCTTTCCCTGGTCCTCATTATTTCCCTCCCTCCTTCAACTCTCTATTTCCCTTATTCCCATATGATTCTTCTCTTGTTTAAATGTGTTAAAAACAAATAATAATGTAATTCACGTAAATTCTCTTTACTAAATAAATATTTTATGTAACTGTGGATTTTCTCAAAGAAATATGTTATGTAAAGAAACAAACATTTAGGATGAAAGTTATTAATTATTCTTACATTGTATTTTTGATCCCGACATAACAATATATGTTATTTTTTAAACACTTTAAAATCGAACTTGAATGCAATGACTTGGTCGCTGGCGGCCATGTTGTAATTTCATATAATTTTCTTTCGTAAAATAGTAGTAATAATTTGATTAGCGTTTGTCGCTTATTTAAAAAACAATACCAAAAAACTAAACATTTAGAGGCGCATCCTAGGCGCTAAGAAACGTTACATAAAATACGGTTCTTATATAAGATATTATAAAATGTACATGCACATGTATTTGTGCACATACAGAGTGGCAGGCAGTGGCGGCTAGTGGCGGACCCTCGCATAATTTCTTACCCACCTCTATGTAAATAGAATTGACGCTAAGAAACGTTAAATAAAATTAAAGGTTATCTCAAAGTATTACGTAATTAAAGCAAAATATGACTAAGCAATTTCTAATTACTATATAATAGAATGAAACACACCTGAAAACGACCCCCCCGCTGATAAAATCTGATCCATAGACCCCTAAGGGGTAGGTGTAGAGATTCAGCAATACTCCCATCATCTTACTCTGTGAATTTTACATGAGAATACACTTTTATATGTCATGTATATTTTCTAACCTTGTTTTAAAAACCTAAATTATGTTTTTAAACGTGAGTTAACGTTCTTCCTTAGCTATACACGAACAAATAAATTTCATTAAAAACATAAATTGTTTTAGTTACTTGAGGTATAATTTGCCGGACAATGCCGAATACTGTTCTTATATTAGATATTATAAAATGTATATGTACATGTATGTGTGTACGTACAGAGTGGCGGCTAGTGGCAGACCCTCAATAGTTTCTTACCCCTTCATGTAAATAGAATTGACTCTAAGAAACGTTAAATAAAATCAAAAGGTATCTCAAAGTATTACGTTATTAAATTACAATGTGACTCATCAATTTCAAATTACTATGAAATATAATGAAACATAACTGAAAAGTCCCCCCTCCTGATTAAATATGCCCCATGTACCGCTAAGCAGTGGTTTTATAGATTCAGGAATACTCTCATCAACTTACTCTTTGAATTTTACAAAAGAATACACGTTTATATGTTATGTATATTCTCTAACCTGGTTTTAAATAGCTAAAGTGTGTTTTTAAACGTGAGTTATCGTTCTTCCTTATATATCCTCTAACAAATAAATGTCATTTAAAACCATGAATTGTTTTATGAACTTAAGGTATTACGTAATAAAATTACCATATGGAAAATGTTATGACAAAGTACAGTAACACTATTTCTCCCTGGAAACGCATCGTTTATAAACACGTGCTTTATGTAAAATTTGTCAAACAAAAATATTCATGACTCTCAGGCAACGTCGAGTAAGCACAGCTGCTCTATTGATCGGGCTGAGCAACTTGATGAATGTATACCATTTACCAAATAACAATAAGTGGTATTATTATGCCACGCGGACAACATCGAGTGTACAAAAGACAGATAATTTATTTCTCCCGGACAACGCTGTGTATAAGCAGAGCTGCTCTATCCAGGATGTTGTGTTATTTTTGATTACTATACACAACTTACCAAATGTTTAGCTGTAATCTTATATTAATTGCTCCCGCAAAAATATAATTAAGGAGGCATTTAGAGCCTTGCTACTTCACAGTCCCCTTCCTCTAGAGTCCGAAGAGAAGCAAATGTTACGATAAATAATTTTAAAAAAAATGCTGATCGGAACGAATACATTAAAATTACAATATATAATTTCCAATTTATGGCCGAAAACGCATCACAATTTCCTTCAGAAAAACTGCCGTATAGCCCCATGAGTGATAGACTTATACATTTCGAAATACTTTCATTATCTTCCCCCAGCTACTATTACATACGAATATATTTTTCGATTTCATGTCGAATATTTAACGGGTTTTGCTATAGGATATACCCGAACACATGTACACACGCATTAAGTGTATGTATGTATGTATGTATGTATGTATGTATGTATGTATCTATCTATCTATCTATCTATCTATCTATCTATCTATCTATCTATCTATCTATCTATCTATCTCTCTCTATATATATACATATATATATATATATATATACATGTATATATATATATGTATGTATATGTATATATACATATATATATATATATATATATACATATATATATATAATAATTAGTTTGAGAAATGTCATTGAAAAGATATTTCGCCACTGATATATATATATATATATATATAAATATATATATATATATATATATATATATATATATAATCATCAATGTGAAACATCAACAGGGTAGTAATCCAAAGAATTTCAAGCGGGTTTATAAAAACTGCTCAATATCAAATACATGTCTTATATATGATTATTTTTATTTACACAGACATGTACACAATCTGCGACACTGGTATGTCGATGTTATCGATCAACAGCTATTATAAACTGAGATCTCATCAGGGAGAGTTAGAATCCGACCATAACCTATAAACTAATAACAAGTAGACTCCATAACGATCATTTTATACCAGATTCTATACTATACTTGATATAATTGTTATATCTAATCTTCTATTTGATGAGAATCATAATTAGAGTCTATCAGGACGCATTAACATCATTATCAATTGCATAAGAAATATATAAATATAAATATATATATATATGTATGTATATATATATGTATATATATATGTATATATGTATGTGTGTAGGTGTATACATATATATATATATATATATATATATATATATATATATGCATGTGTGTGCATGTATATACATACATATGTTAGTATTTTTATTATCATTGTTTAATTATATCTATTATTATTATAACCGGTTCTACTATTATTATTAGTTTTATAAATTAATATTATAATTATTATCACCATTATTGCATGTACTATTTTTTATTATTATCATAATTATTATAACAATTATTAAGAATATTATGGTTGCCATTGTTATAGTTATCATTATTATTATTACTATTATTGATATGATTAGTATTATTGCAACCAGTAATATTTCTATTATAAACATTTTGTTTTATCATATTTACAACCACTATGATTAATATTATTACTGTCTTCATTATGTGTATTATTAATAAAAATAATAATAAATCATTATAAAAGAGAATGTCATGTGCGTAGAGGGGAGGAGGGCAGATGAAGGGTCGGCGTTCACACAGAGAGAGAGAGACAGAGAGAGAGAGAGAGAGGGAAAAAGAGCGACGAGCAGATGACGACTAGAACGACAGGGGAGAAGATGCGAAGAGGAGTAGTTTTTAAAAAGTTGCGGGCAAAATTCAACAGCGTTTTTTGGCTGGACGTTCCTAGGGACGGAGATACAGAGAGAGATCTAATGTAACGGATTCTGGTTTTCTTTCTTGAAACATTACGAACTTTGAATATATTTCGCCAAAAAAGAAACACTTTCGTTGACAAGTTTTAACCGCTGATCGTTTCTCTCTAAGGCTTTAGCCAACACTTTCGAAGATACTCCACGAACTCCCCCGTTGACGGTTCAGGGGGAAATACTCCGCCCGTCGAAAATCAGAACAGGTTGTTGTTTTTTTTCTCGTCGAACAAAAACTTGTTCGACCACTAGAGTTCACCAGGTGAAGTCGAGGCAAAAGGATGCAGACACGATGAGTTCACGATGGAAGCCCATAATGTAGAGACGTATAAGCTGGTCTCTGCAGTGCGAGTTATGTGTGAATCGCGAGAGATCGGCTAAACTTACTAGAAAATAGCTAACTTCATCTAACCTCCCACAGTAAGATGTGAATGTATGAACCGACGACGGGAACCCCCTCCACTTGAATGATGTGTGAAATAAAAAGAACAAAATAAATCTCTCTCAGAAAAACCGTATTCGAGTGTCTCTGTCCTATGCTTGAAAATAGAATCTGCTCCCAAAACAGACACTCCACGATGAGCCAACAACACAGATGAGGTCCCAACGCACTCACGATCAGCGACGAACGAGAACTGCAAAGGTAACTTTCTTATTATGTAAAATATCTGGGAAATGTGTTTGAAGTGACTCTCTTAAAATATGTGTTAAAATGACGCTTAAAAACATGTGTTTAAAATTGACTATGAGAAGTGTCTTACAGAAAATATTTTACAAAAGTATTAAACACAAAGAGTGACATCCTTAATAATCCTCTCATGAACATTTCGTATTGTTTTCGGCGCGGAGAGAAAATAATTCGAACTGTTGAAGTGGTTTCGGAGAACTGCCTAACTCGGGAGGATAAGTGACTTTGTTAATAATAAGCTCCCCCCCTGTTTTAAGGGTTATGCAACAAATCCTCTTTTGCTGCCACCCCTTTGAGAGGTTATGTAGCAGAATCAAGTCTTGACTGACTGTACTGTTCTTTTTAAATATTACGATATATCATAAACACTGAACACATCAAAGTCTAAATTAACTAACGCATATTTATAAACGTACTAATTGAGAAAAGTTTATATAAAAGATTGTCTGTTTACATATTCTTACGTAATCAATCGAAAGTATCACATTAAGCAGAATCCTCATTACTAGATAACAAATACTATCGATGAAAAATACCATTATAAAATCGATATAGAGTGATGGAAGCACGCGGATTAAATGTTTGTTTAGTTTGAGAGTAGTAAAATACAAACGAAAAGGTGATGAACGTTCACTACACATCAAGATGAATCTTTAAAAAATAGATAAAAAGCGGTGCATAAAATAATAGTAATAGGAAGGGTTCGTGGTTTCATATCACGTGATCTCAATGTTTACAGTGCAAGAATTTGGGACTGATCAAATACATTATCAACAACATTTTTAATGAGTTGAATATTACAATTTAAACATGTTTATATATATATATATATATATATATATATATATATATATATATATATATATACGTAACATTCCGAATTTAAATTTTAAATTTCTTTTCTTTTTTCTCCATTTCATTCTTTCCAAATAGTATCTAAGGTAAAGATCGGATTCTTACTCTGCCTGATGAGATCTCAGTTTATAATAGCTGTAGATCGATAACGTCGTCATGCCAGTGCCGCACATTTTGTGCGTGTTTGTGTAAATAAAAATACTTATTTATAAAAGCGCTATTTGATATTGAGCACTTTTTATAAACCGTGTTAAAATTCTTTGGATTACTACACTGTGAATGTTTTACCTCGATTATATATATATATATATATATATATATATATATATATATATATATATATATATATATATATATATATATATATATATATGATATTTATAAATACAGCATGGCATCACAGATATAAATGCATCGTCCATTTCATTAAGTTGAACGCTCTTATGACGTCAAGCCGCCGGATAATGTGTTTACATTATCACTGTTTATTTGCTATTCAGCGTTACCCGAGTAGTTCTATACGTCGGGATTTGAGTTTCGAATCCTGGGTTTCGAATCGTACGACCAGTAGTAAATAGTCATATATCTATGCTGATGAGTCCCGATTATAAAGGGCGAAACGTATACGTCCATAGATAATAAACAAATCAAATATTTATTATTTGTAGCTCAAAGAAAACCCGTCTAGATTGGAACTGTAAGTGTAGTATCAACACAGCGTTACGTCACTAGCTATAAATACACCATTACTTTCATTAAGTAGAACGCTCTTATGACATCAAGCCGCCGGATAAAGTGTTAAAACTATCACTGTGTATTCTCTAGTCAGCGTTGGCCGAGTGGTTCTCTACTCGTAACCCGGGGTTTCGAATCGCATGGCCAGTAGTGAATAGTCATATCTATGCTGATGAGTCCTGATTATAAAAGGCGAAACGTATACGCACATAGATAATAAACAAAACAAGCATTTATTATATACAGGCAATTGCAGACAAGTTGATGTAAGTTTATGAAATAGAGGTAGTTCTATAGCATGCGTTTCATTTACAATTCACTATTAGTATACGATATAAGCTTGTCAAGCCACTTGCGCCCTTTTATTTACTACTTAGTAACTACTTGTGGATACGTGATGAACATACTAGATACCCTCGCAGTTTACTGAATCGCCTATAGTTATTGCAATCTTACAGGTTCTAATGTTGTTCGTTATGCATCATAACTGCTGAGACAGTTATACACATCAGTGATAACATTCGTTAACCTAACATGGGTTCAATCTTTTGTATACAATATATCAGTTTTTACATGAAAAAACACAATAAGGGTTTGAAACAAACCCATAACAGACACAAATAACCAGTCCTATGACATAGTGCCTGCCATTTACTAGGTCACTGCGCATATTAAAAGTATATCAATGCTTAAAATACTTCCCACTGACTGAAAACATTTTTGACCTCCTGGCAAGTGATTTATTTCAGTATAAATTATTTGGGTCATCGGTAAGTATATTCTTTCTTATTTTGGTAAATACATGTCTGCAGGGGTTTTACAAAATCTATACATAAAAGAGTTTTCTATTTCAAAAATGGTGCATCGCTTAAGGCCAATAAATAATAACATTTAAAAAAATAAAAATAAATGAGGTTGAAAGTCTGAAAAAGCAATGAATTGAAATTAGTTTGAGCTTAAAATGCAGTCTCAGAATGGGCTTCATGAAAAAAAAACTGCGACAAAAACATACCCTCGTTAACTTAGAAAAAAACGTCACTAAAATCGAAAGACACTGCTATTACACAAAATCAATTCTTTGAAATTTCTATATAGATTTTATGTTCTACTTTTTTTTAACTTGAAATGTTTATTGGTGCTTTTTATCTATCTTTCTTAATCAATTCCTTCCCATGTTTTCGATGTTGCGGTTATATTTTTCATGAATCGACATTTCTTTTTAAAATGTTTTATATGTGATTTACTTTTTTACGCCCATTTGTTAAGCTAGTATATTTATTTTGAATGTACACAGTTGTTCATTTTCTTTTTTTTTACCTTTAAACTCGTTTCAATTTGTATACACTACATTTTCATTTTTGGCTGATTTACTGACTTTGAATAGAATGTGTATAATATACAATGCATATATATATATATATATATATATATATATATATGTCTGTATATAAATTCAACTAACAATGATAAACACTTTATTTTATTTGAGGATCTAAGTTCTCTGTAAGATGACTGTCTAAGGTGTATTTGCACTTTTGCTCGACAGTTGTTCGCAAAAGAACGCTATGGTTTCTGATGCGTCGCATATATAAAATATGTCTGTTATGCGTTGTTATATATATATATATATATATATATATATATATATATATATATATATATATATATATATATATATTGTGTGCGTGAATTTAGTCAACATTTACTCATGTATGCAAACATTGTTGATGTTATGTTTTTTTGTGTTTTGATGTAGATAGCTTCCAGTATTTAATTACTTATACATTAGTTTTTCAATGTATTATTTTGTTCTTATTAACCAGAATTTGTCTTGAAACAGAGGGAAAGCAGTTATGTTTTCGTAGATGTTTGTAAATTGAGATAAAGTTTTAAAAATTCATGGTGAGACGGCATGGTATGTTAGTGGTGGTACACCAATGTAGCTATTAGTTGTATTATTATTATGAGAGTTACATTCGTTTAACGGCATTTAAATGTATTAGCAACATTGTTATTTGGTTGGGGAGGAGTTGTTTTTAAACACAATAGTTTGGGTTTTTGATTTCTAACAGTAGATAATGAGTCTAATTTTATTGTTATTGTCAATTGGGGATGTTCACATGAGTATAATATTTTAACTAATGCAACTCCTCTAATGACAATACAGCGAATACCTACATTGGTTTTACAAGAACTACACTATAACACCGCTTCACCATGCATCTTGTAATCTCTAGCTTAATTTACCAACACATTCAACAAACATAACTTCCATCCTACTTATTTAAAACAAATGTTAGTTCAGAAAATTAAAATAACACATTCCGAAATACATTATAAAAAACTAACACATGATGGAATCTATCTTCATAAAACCCTAGCAACTTAAATATATATATATATATATATATATATATATATATATATATATATATATATATATATATATATATATAATTAAATAAACTACTGAACGCGTCGAATCTGTTGGGTTGTCTCGCTTTCATTTAAACGTTTTGTTAGTCATTTTGTTTAATTATTTTTGACTACGTTTCCTTTAATATTGTAGACGCTTTTTCGAAAACCTTAATTGCCGGGTATTTAAGTTTGCTTTGACTTTTCGTAATATCAACATTTAACTGGTATTAACTCTATATTATTTAGACTATTCCGATACTTACCTTAAAGCGTTTTATATGCATTTCTGATTGTGTGTTCATCTAGCTAGTACTTCCCCGTAAGACGTGGGTGTTTGTGTGAAACGTTTTTTTTTTAAGTATGCTGTAAATTTTCTCCGGTAACACAAGTAAGATTTATTTCTCCGAAACTTAATTAATTTCAACTATGCTATATAACTAATCTTTAATTTTATTCATAAATAATTTAATTTTGATTGATATACAATAAATACAATCAGTCTTTAATTATTTTAATATTGAATATAGAGATTATATTGCTTTTAAAATTGATTCGTCAAATCATCTTGAGGCGGTGTTAATTTTGGTTTCTTAAACAATATGTGTTTACTGTTGAGCTTTGTTTATTATTATAACGGCCAGTAATTTACAACTTAAAATGAACGTCTATACAATTAAGATGTTACATGAGAGCGTGAGTACGTTCTAAGAGCATGCAAGATTCAAAAGTGTGATGGCTTCCCCGTTAAAACATGTATTACATTTTGAGCGCGTTAAACTCGAAAGTACTCGCAAAATAAGAACAGAAAATGGAACAAGACACACAAGGAACTTACATACGGCAATTTGTCCGAAACACTAATTGTATTATTCGAAACATTGACAAAGAAAAAAGACTAATCAAGCAGAAGCAGTCCGTGTTATTTAATAATGTTTGCCTAAATAAAAATATGCTGCCTAAATACACAAAATATATCATTTTTTTAAAAGATTTCTTTGAAATTATCTGATAGCAATTCATGCTTAAAACGACTCCAGTTTTTTTAATGATACAAACTTTGGAATAATGCAAGCATTCAAATGTTAGATGTAAAATATTCCGTTTATACTGTAAATAATATGATATTAAAAAATGCATTAAATAATTGTATAGGCCAACTATTTATAGACAGGATTGACACCGCAGTTTTATTGAGCATATGATGTTGTTTGATACTCCCATGGAATTGTGAAATATTTCATCGTATTGGTGTAAGAAGATTAATGAATGTATGTGATGTATATATCTCTTTGGTTGGGAAAGACATTTTAAAACAACATCAATATCAATATTTGAAAAAATGATGTTTTAATAAAATGTTCCGAAAAATAAATTAGTGTTATTTATGCATGTTTATTTACGATAATGTTGTGTGGTTTGTGTTCGTGTAAAAAAAATGCATAACGAAAAATGTATAATTGTTTACATTACAAGCATAACTACAATTAAAGAATATTTATACATATGCGCTTATGAAGCGAAATACTTTACGAAGGACTTCACATGGGTAGTCATTAACTTTTGGCAATGCCACAATGCGTTATATAAGCTACTCCTAAGAATAAATATTAAGATAAAAAACACATGCGTTAACTCAAGCTGTTTACCTTGTAATGCCGTATCTTACTATTCACGTATATTTTAGGAGATGAATTGCCATAGAAACAATAGGAAGAAATTACCCATGTTTCCAATGACACTATTACCTAGCTCAAAATTTATAATCATGTTTCTATTGATCCAAACAAAGTTAAGATGTCAATCGTATGAATTGTATCGTTTCGATTTTGTTATTCAATCAACATTAACACCTAAGCAAATATGTCTCAAACATAAATAACTTATATTTAAATTTAATTCAGGTTTGGAACAATATTGAGCTAGAGGTAGTATTAAGGGCGATTGGAACTTAGTACGACAATCTAGGTCGTTGAATAGCTACCCACGAAACGCTAATTCAATATCTCAACTAACATGTGACTTTTCTATTAATGTGTACATCTTCAGTTTAAAGCATGTGCGTTATATGTCAATCAGTTATATATGCATGTGTACATTAATTAAACTTTATTTTCGGGTTGTGTGGGTAATCGGTTGTTTTAAAGAGTAAATTACATTTCTTATTTTAGTATTTATAAACTCATGTACTAGCGTCCAGATTAAAGGGTTTATCTACTTGCGTTGCACACACGATTCCCAGCTGTTATATATTGTTAAGGGGTGCATGTGATAATCTTATTAAGCCCTTCTTTTTCAACAGAACAAAAGCAATATAACTTTACAAGCATTAGAGTGATTTTTCAGAGATATTGTAGTTCGCATCTGACACTTTGCCTAACATTTGTCCATATATCACAAGAAAGTGAAAATACTAATTATGCTTTGCACGTTTGGGAAAACCCTGTTCAATCATTTGGTCAACGTGGATGAGCTTCAACAACATGTAGTTAAAGACAAAACCCTAAGCGCATAACTAAACACTGTAAAAATGTAAGCGATTGCATAAAAACGGATGGTAGTTCCGAGAAATAGGGGAAATTGGAGCTAGAACCTCATAAACAGGCTGAAGTTTAAATATACAATTGGAAGTTAGCGCTAACATAACGGAATTCAATCAAGAGGGCGCACATAAATACCAAGATGTAAGCAAAGGTGATAGAACTGATCACGGTCATATAGCGATGAAAACCATACTTTTGTAATCACTGAATAAGATTTTAAGCATAATACATTTAACGCGAAAACACTGCAAACATCCAAAATAATAAAATAGTTCAGAGAATTAGTTTTCACAACTGAAGTTCCAAAGAAAAAACAAATGGCATTAAGGTGAAGGCTAATTAGTGGCTTTTAAAATAATTGAAATTGAATATATATATATATATATATATATATATATATATACAGGGTGGGCCAAAATAAGGGTCCTATCTTTAAATTTGAATAACTTGAATTTGAATAACTTCCACAAAGTAAAAGTTAAACTCATTCAACTTTATGTGTGTGTAGACTGACCCTTTCGAGATTTTTTGAAATAAACAAAACAAATTTTAGCCGAAAAACACTTCTTAAAACTTACAAAAACTAAAGTATTGTTTTTACACTGTTTTGAGTTTTTTAAGCAAAAATAATGTTTTCTAAATGAGGGTACGTTCCTTAGGGCTAATACGGCTCATGCTTGCTTCGGAAGGGGTCCTTTACTTATTCTAAAAAAAAAAATAATCAATAAATAAAAAAGGTATGAATTTTTAAAAATAGGACCCATATTTTTGTCCACCCTGTATATATATATATATATATATATATATATATATATATAGCTTATGTTTCTAATTAAGTTTACATCTTATTATAATTAAATATAAACTAGATATCGTTAATCGGCTAATATTTTCTTTAAAACAGTTCAAATGTGCAAGATGTCCAACTGCGTATAGATAAACACATAACAATATAACAACTATCATACAAGTGAGCATACGTCACTGAAATTGTATTGTTCGAAAGCAGTTCATTAAATCTAATGAGGCCCAAATAAAAGATGCGGAAGGACTGGTCAACATCTTCTGCTAGGTAAATAATTGCTACACTATTTCAATTCAAATGATGTAACTATCGTTGTAGTCTCATTTTTCAAGCATTTACTCGCCACGAGCACACGGATATAAAGGAAATAATTGTCAGTTATGACCCTGACAATGTTTAATAAGGCATACATTTATCCTTACAGACAGTGTAATACGTCTTACAATAGTTATATATGCATATAATTTAGCAATACACATAGGCAAAGCATAAACCTTACTCAAAATATAATATTTTATCTAGTTTGGCGTAAGAAAGCACAATTTTAAAATATGTTATGATATTTTCATGATATTTTTTAAAAGAATCGTTAGAAGTTTTATATTCTAGACTTAGTGTGACAGACAACTGATTTATATAATATACGCCAATCCGCACGGCATTTACGGCATTTCTAAATAAAAGAAATATCAAATCGAAAAAGTATCGACCACAAACTAAATACAATACGTTCCCAAGTTTTGAGTAACGATCTTAAATCAAACGCAAGCATATCTGTATCGAACAATTGTCAGTAACATATATCTAAACGTCTGCTCAACTGTTCCATTCTCTGAGGAAAAATACGAAACATATTTCTTGTCTTAATGACTTTTACTAACAACACGTTCCGTATAGAACATGCCCTTTATTACAGAGTAACACAAATTAACTGAGACATGAATGAAACAAATAAACTTGTGTATACTTTTTACAATTAGTTAATTCTGAAACGCTATTCTTCCTCACACTAAACTGCATATACTTTCATACATAAGTCATGGTGTCTGATTAATACTGTATTTACATGATTTATTACTCTATTGATAGTATACAGTGTATTCTTATTGCGTTGATGTTAAGTTATTTATTGTTGGGGCATCGTATTTGTGCGTGAAGCTTCATAAAACTAATATTCACTTAATGTATCCAAGAAGATATATACTTTAAACAATGATACTTGCCCGTCTGCAGACACGCTGGACAATGTACACCAATACGATTTTGATGTATATTATATTGCGATGCTATGTGTCAGACTTCATAAAAATTAAAGTAAATCCTTTCTTAAATTGGTCGATACAAATATCCTCAAATTGGTGTTAGGGGTCCTAGTACGAAGATTAATTTTTTTTTAAATTATTAATTAAAGAATGCATGGCTGAGTGTTTTTTTTACAAATGAACCGAAATGCATTTTGGCTGGTATTTAGTTACATACTAACATTTTATTTTTCAAGAAGATATTCAAGAAGTGTTATGTAGTAGGGGATAGTAACTGGACTGTCAGCTAGAGAGCGGTTGCATGTGAATGCTAAGGTCGGATTCATTTGTTTTTGACGTGTCGTTTCACTAAGGAATAACAGAGTAATTAGTTTACCAATCAACTGAAATGCATCATGGTCGGATTATTATTTTGTAAGATAACACTTTTCTAATAGGATATAAAACAATTAACTGTTTTTGGATATTCTTATTATTTCGCTCGGATTATTGTATTGTAATTAACAATTTTTCATATAGTATTGAAAAAAACTTTTTTTTACGGGTACTACTTGTTTTTTTTCTCTTGTCTGCTGTGTTTGTGCATTCGTTTTCCTTTTATTTTTTCTGTACAATTTAGAACTGTATGTCAACGTTCCGGAAATGATGTCAACGCCCAACATGCTAAGCTTTAATTCACGATACACACATTATTAATATATATATATATATATATGTATATATATATATATATATATATATATATATATATATATATATATATATATATATATATATATATATATATATTAATAAAAATTCCACAAGTCCTTTAGTTAGAAAACAACAAGAACAGTAAATATAATTGTTCAACAAAGTTTGCACATTACTTAAAATTGGACTTACATCACATAAGTAAGATCAGTATATCAGTGGAAAAAAACTAAACCACTTGAGAACGGGAATGAGGCGATCAAATGTTGCTATGAATAGATGCGGCGACATAACATATCTGAATGTGAAGAGCAACGTTGTCTAGTCTGTCCCCTACTGCCCAACCGGTGTAGCTTCAAAGATCTTGCAGAATACAATAAAACTAATAGAAACTGTCATCTGACCACATGCTTCAGAAACCCGCAAACAAGAAAAAGTATATTAGCAATGTATTGATATTCTATTTTGCGGATTTAAAAGCGGCGTATTATATCACTGTAAATGCTAAACTATATGCATACACGCATACACTTTGATGGCTTTGATTTACATGTGTTCATAATAAAACACACTCTTAATAAGGTTATTCTAATGGTAGAAGGTGGGTCGATATGTAACAACTTCAGAGATACGTTTCTATTTACACCCTTAGATTCGTGAATGTTTACTATCATACTTTTCCCATATAATTCGTATGTGATTAACCAGAAACAATAATATATCAGCTCAAAATATTTGGTTATATATATAACCCGAGTATTCATTATGCCAACCGCACATAATATATATGATCGATAAAAGTAGTTTGATCGATAGTAAATAAGAATCTATACGTAGTCATGAACTGATGTAAATTCATCCCAACAATTTGTAAACATATATATATATATATATGTATATATATATATATATATATATATATATATATATATATATATATATATGTGTGTATATATATATATGTATATATATATGTTAACATATATATATATATATGTGTTTACAAATACATATATAAATATATATATATATACAAATATATATATATATATATATATATATATATATATATATATATACCCATTAAATAAATAGAGTGTTTATAAATACCCTATCTTATTCAAACCGGCTTCACCTCGTCTGCAGACATAACGTGATCTTCTGACCAAAAAGTCCATTTCCATCGGACGATGAAAAAAAGGAATTAAAAAAAAAAACTCTTTTAAAATGAGAAGTATATTCTCGAAAGCTAAGATTAAAATAAATTTTATTTATTTTACACCACCATTATTATCGTTTTTCAAAAGAAATAAATAACATATATATATATATATATGTATATATATGCATTGAAATAAATAGATTGTGGCAGACATTCTATCGATTGTGTTTAAATGCATATTATATCAAATAAATGTTACCACATAATTTATTCATTGTGTTTACCTGTTAGGCTCAGAGACATTTATTTCTAATGTTTTGATATATATACATAAATATATATATATATATATATATATATATATACATATATATATATATATATATCATTACAAATAAATTGTATCGCATAAGCTATTTTGTATTTACCTGTTAAGTGTTAATATGGAAACACAATAAGTCATATCATTGATATAATTTATGTATTCTACATAACTTGTAAATGTATATGTTTCGTTCTATTTCCTAAATTAACATTTAAAAATGTTCAGTATGTTATGGTCGAACAAAATAAATATAATGGTAAATAAATATATATATACATTAATATATATTTATTGTATTCATTTTTTAAAGAGTTATTAGCTTTTACTGAACGAAACCCAAATATTTATGTCTAGCTTTCAAATCATCATATATTTCCATACACATATATGCATATATCTATATATATATTGTCGCGTGCACATTAATACACAAATACGCGTAAGGCAAAATATCGTCAATCAACGAGACAATTAACTGGTGTATCTAGGAGAAAATATTTTCAAAAATGTTGTAAACTATAGGGTTTCTTTTTGTAACGAAATATACATAGGAGTTTGTCAAAATCTTAAGTAAATATGGAACTTACTTCTGACTCTGACAAGAGCAGCACGCACAAAAATAATACGAAACATTAAAAGTAAAGCTTACATAGTTATAGAAGTATTTACAAAGTTGCGACTGAAATTTGTGACGTCATGAGATAGAAAACGAAACTAACCTGGTTGCATCCTAAGGCTTTCATAGTTTTACTAATGTGAATAAGAATGCATTTTTCATTAACAGATGAGAGAATATAGTTATAGTTTGTGCGATTTTATAATGCGACATTGTTAGTTAATGCTGTTGCAGATTCTTATGGCAGAGTAACTGTTTTGTATCCATTTCCTATGTAGTGTTCTTTAGATCCGTGTTGTATAGAGATCCCCGAATAAACCATATTTTGAGGCGCACGCTTTTTATTATTACATACTGTATGCGCACGTGCCCTTGATTGTACTTCCTATTTCATTTAAAAGTGAAAATCGTCTAAATAAAATAATTATATCAAACAAAAGAAGCTAACAACAACCAGATATGCCACAAGCTTGTCATAAACTATTAAATAAATATTAATACTCTCATAATCGTTTAATATACAATTTATTTCTATATTATCTAATACATCTATAACTTTAATCTTGTATTTAGATTTTCAATTAATTGACTAAAACTCTTTTTTATATTACACTGGAATAATATGAAAATATCTTAACACTATTAAATACTACTCGTTTATTGAGAACGTATGAATTAAATACAGCAACACATATAGAAACGAAATATTTCATGCGATTATACAAGTACACTAGCGAAGGCCGTGGAAATCACACAGTTTTATTCCAATCTTTTGTATATTGATGCCGTCGATTGGATGAACGCATACACTAGAATATTATTTGTTTTTAACTGAAACATCGCTATCGAAATAATTTGGTAAATAAAGCCTCAGAAGATATATAATTATGAGAATTTATCTTTTAAATTCGTGTATGAGTTTGTGACATATACTTATTTTACGGACGTCCGGCGGGAACAAAGACCCAACGATATTATTAATGAATATTTGGGCATAAGAGATGCTGCTACCGAAGGCCGAGAATGAATATTTTATTTCGAATTTCACGTTCGACACAATACCAACATCAGATGCACTCTTTGAACTACTTTGTTTTCATTGCATAATCATATGTCGGGTGAGCCCATCTTTTAAAATAGGGATGGGCTGTAATAACGTAGTACGAACATGCCCTTACATCAGAGTATTATTGTATTGATAATATACTACAGAAATGCACATGAATACATATTACAAACAACTTATTCACTAATAACTACAGACATGCGATTCTGTATATTTAAATTAAATCGGCGAGTAAACAAGGGTTAGAAAAAGGGAAGTTGTAGTTTTATATTTAATTTGGCAATGCTAATTGTATGTCAAAACAAACTAGAAAATTTGTTGAAAGAAAGATGAGAGCTTAAGTAGAATACAACAAATAAAATATATTGCTATATGTAAATAATAATATATTTTTTCAACAAATGATTTAGCATTGATTTATGTATATCAAATAGCATTAAAATGACATTGTATTGGCTGGTTATAATTTTGAAAAGAATTGCGCGTACAAAAATAATATGTAGCCTCAGCCGTGAATCTTCGTGCATTGTTCTTGGAAAAAAAGAACGTCTGCCGATTTTTTGGAAATCTTTACTAGATTACGTTTTGCTTTTCGTCTTGCAATGTCTTGTTCTTAGCTAATGGGTTATAGTTAATTATCGATTCTTTTGTCAAGTATCCAATATTTAAAAAAATGTGTACCTTGATTACACGATACAAGATCGATATATTCGAACTGAGATTCACAGTCGTGTATCTTGATGCATTGTTCTACGAAACACACCAGTCGATTGAATTGCGAATCTATTAATTTCTTTATTCTATTGAAACAGCTCATAAGTATCAAATATTTAATAAATATATTTGGTGAGCGATTCAACTGCTCCATAAACTGGTATTGTCTTGAACATTAGGGGTTGATTTCCGCCGGTCCCTGGATCTGTCCTGTACAGTTCTAGAAGATCCACCCTCTCAAGATTTGCCTTCTCATTATTTGAGAAGGAATTAGTTTATTGCTAATCGCCTGAGGTGGCTCTACCGGGCAATGCCGACGGGGCTGCCCAGGTATTTTTTGTAGGCCAGAGGGCTCACGTTCTCGGGCGTTGGCTTTTAAAATCCCACTTTCCCGACCTTGTGTCACATCTTACTTTGCGGGAGGAAGATAAATTAGATGCCTGCGTCAGCTTTGTCAAATAGTCGGCTCTGTTCAAATAACTGAACATTAAGATAATGTTAAACAGACACAATTAAATATGGTTTTAATCCGTAAATATTTAATTATCTAAACAAATATGAAGAAGAATTAAATGGAGGGTATGTTTTATCATGTATCCCGGCTATAAGCTAATATTTTTAATATCCAATCTGACACATGGTCAACATTTACTGTTTGGGACGTTGTATATTGTCTGTTTGATACATCGTTAAAATGATCAATGAGTGTTATATACAAACCAGTTTATGTCAATGTATTATTTTACAAGAGATGAAACAGAAACACTTCTACTTTCAAACAGCCGAATTGTGATGATGTGTCTAATCGGATATCCAGAAAAAGTAAATATAGAAAATATATAGTAGTTATAACAAACAATAAATAACATTCAGAGACACTTAGAGTGTTGTTAGTACTTTAATATACCAATAGCATATGTGTTATTGCCTTCACTAGTGTTAATTCATACACAACAAGGAGTGTGTATCATGCAATTAAAAATAGGCCTTAAAGTAAAATTTTAACGTTTAATATAAAATGCCGTATTGCTAAATATAAAGACAAATAACATCATGTATGTATTTTGTCATTTTTACAAACAAAGTATTATCTACTTTATCGATGATTAGTCATAAATCGAGGGTCGAATCATTACATATAAATCGATAAATAGTTATACAGAAATTATTTTATTATTAATTTTAATTTCATTTAACTTTCAAGATACGATAACGTTATATTATTCTTATCTTTCATACATACCTGTTTTGTATTTTATTTATACTACCAATAAATTAGCAGTAATTGTGTAAGTATTGGATCATGGTTAGCTTTCAATTTAAATGTGGTTGAAGAACAGGCCTTTCCACAAATAATAATGAAAATAGATGTTAATACTGCATTTATGTGACCAGTCTAATGATTTTTCTATGAATAGAAATGAAATAAACTAAATATGTACTTTGTATTAAAATACCAGTTTAAATATTATATATCGTACATATTTTTCAGATAACATATGCAATACAGAATATTATCGCATATTTTTTTTATTCGGCCTCAGAATGAATATTTCCAGACTGAGGCAAGTACATGTTGTTTTGAAAGCTGAATTAATCACAAATACTATTGAAAATCGTCTATTCACTATAAATAGTATAATGTTTTTTTTTTCTTAAATAGAAGTTAAACCAATTTAGCTTTTAATCACACGCGTTTATCATGAACATTAGAAATGCACCCACGTGTAAAAGCTGATGTTTGCATGCATTAAATGTATATTTAAAAAGTAAACAATTACCTCTTCTTATCTTCCCGCATGTATGAATACATGGTGCTATATATATGTAAAAGCTTCACACAGAATGTTTCCAGAAAGTATAGCAGAATAAATTCCAAATGGCGGAATAACATTGACATACCCCGAGCAAGGGAGTGTTCGTTATTTAGATTAAAAAGCTAGTTACTCATATAAACATAAATACATACTCTCTGGAAATACGCATGAAAGCTTAGTCTAATTAAATTGCGTAGGAAGGTTTAGATTATTACCCTAGTATTTATTTAGGTGGAAGTAAACGTTACGTTATATAGATAAGCCAACATCAACGGTAATTTTGTAACATAGAATAGGGTGAATTATAGCATACAAACCAATTTTCTTTTTAATATAATTTCAGAAACTTTGAATAATGAGCGAATTTGTATTAGACTATAATGTTTCTGCAGGTTTTTCTATAAACGAATAAGAACCATTGTGTACTACTTTTCCCTAGCTGAAACTCTGATATTACTATGGTTAGCATTTATTTTATTTCCATATTTTTAAATTTTAAGTCAGATATATTAGTAAATATGACGTAATAGTTGCTGTTCTTCAGTGTGATGCGCTCTTCATACCCCGATATATTATTGCATATCCTCCTAATATTAAATTAGTACTTATATTTCATTCCACCTTGAATTTTATAAAGCTTTGCTCAATATTGCTTAATTTTTAATCGTATTACAGGAAAGATTCAACGGTATAACCATATACAAATACACCACATACATTTAATTCATTTCATATAGCCGTTTGGTTAATTATTTCCTAAAAAATAAATGACTATCGTCAAATGATTTTAATAAAAAGTCTATTCTTTTGACAGGGACCCGACATGTTTAAGTCATTTTAAACACATTCAATGCAATTATTAGAACGTTTAGCTGACAATAGTATCATTTATATTTTCTCATAAATCACTTATACTTTTGTAAAAATAGGGCGCTATGTTGTATCATAAAAAATACATAAAATGATTATACATTTTATGATGATCAACGTTAATGTAGTGTGTATCTTAAAGTGCGTGGTAAAGTTTGCTGGTGCGTTACTAGTATAACTCTGGGTTATCCGGTAAAAGAGTACACTCAACCCGGCTTCCTAGAAGCAGACGTTACGGAACATGGCTGAAAGATTGTGATAAGGAGAGAAAGAGAGAGGGAGAGATATAGAGTAAGAGATACATAGAGAGAGTGGTAAGTTTCTAAGTTGTAAGCTTCCAGGCAAATGAAACTTGTAGAGAATGATCTAAGAATAGAGGATAAATGGAAAGGCTAAGAGTTTAAGGTATCCGTAACCCGGACTATCTTCCCGCCTTAAGCAGAAGAGAAGGTTTCTTCAACATCTTAATAAATGATCGTTCTTCAAATTCGAGGATATCATACTTTCTTTTAATTTTGTTTTAGATGTTTTATTCCAGATTTCAACGCCACGAAAAAAGCGGCGATGCAAGATTTGATGTTGTAATTTGCATTTGATAATACGGTATGTTTTTCACCCATGTATTGTGTTGAAATTGTCACATACAAGACATTTGCGAAGGTATATGTCGCATTTGAACCATGATATTCGTGTTACTTACCATTGATATGCATCTAAATATGCTACTTTAACATTTTATCAGATATATAACATTATTTGTTTCCGTTACCATGTAATATTAATTCGCGATTATTATGTATGTTAAACTAAGTTTATATTGAAACATAATTGAGTTTATTTAGAAAGAACGGCTTTAACCCCTTAACCTATTCATGGTATATACCCCTGAGGGTACAAGGAATAGTGCTATTCCATCCTTTGGGATTGTTTGGCGCATGGCTAAGTTACAATTCCCGTGGAAACGGAATGTTTCTTCAATCTTCAAATATCTTGAAATAACGTTGTTTAGTTAAACAATAAACAGATTATTTTGCGCGCGGTGTTCTAGCTGACCCGATTTACACCTTGTCACTCATTCTAGATAGACAATGGCATATGATACTTTCTGACAATTTTACTTAAAAAAGTGGATCACTGAAGTGTTAGAAACACATGCGTACCGGGGAAAACAGAAACGATTCATCCGATAGATGTATATAGTAGGAATACATTTATACCGGTTTGCGTTTCGTATTTGACTCGTGAATCTGGTAGTTGTGTTCATTAAACACTTTTAAACGTTAAAACTCAATCTCGGATAAATGTTTATACAGTGTACAGATTGTGAGTTGAATTATTATGCGATGAATGAATAATTAGCATTCAATTACTTATTATGGTAGTTTATTACTACTATTTAATTGACATTTGATTAGGGGATTATCATATTTAAGACCGCACGGACAAATCTGCTGATTACGTGTTCCACAGATGAGAATCATTAAATTACAGATTCGCCTTTTCATTAATTCATTGATAAAGCAACCATTATCATATTTAATGACTATGTCTACATATTTTTAATAGTTATTGTTATCTTTCCAAAAGTATTTAAGGAAATAAACTAGGATAAATAGGTTTTTAGATGAACAGTCTTCCAATAGATCAAGCGTAAGTATTATGCTCCACTCATAGTGCAACTATCATACTAGTATGTTTAGATTGTTTTTCCTGAAACTATCTACGCATAATTCTGACATTTGTTGCAGCAATAAAAAGTTACCGTTTACGGAGAAGAAAACTATAACATTCTTCAGAGTAAAATAGGTAATTTGATTTGTGTATTGTGTTCCCATGATAAACAATAACCACGGCGTAAAAGCTACTTCCTCATTCACGCTGTTTGTTGTTTGTTATTCAAGGCAGTATATCGATCGCGATATAAATATATTTGATTTGCAAGGAATGATACATGAAAAGTCAATATACTTGAACATCGTTTATTTTATTTCGCCATATGTATATTGTTGTGATGAGTAAGATACACAAATATAGTTTCATAAATACGTTTTCTTTTAAAATTATGTTTCTAATTTCTACTATGGAAAAATGTACACAAAGGACACTAGATATGAGAGCAATAAAATAACAAGTTTTATAAATGTTTTTGATAATACATTGTATATAATAGTGAATAATAATAAAAAATAATATTTACCTTGGGAATGTAATAACATGAGGAAGGAACATCTTCCAAAATCAAGTAAACTTAGTTCATTGTTTGCTTGAATATTTTGATCGTATCCAATGAACATGTGAACATTTGTAATTAAGGGATGATGAGGGAATCCGATATTGCAATAGTATACTTAGAAATGCAGTTGCGAAACATACGAACCAGTGACGAACCACTACTGATATTGTGATTTTGCATTAAAACAACTCAAAGTGGATGTTGTGCCATTAAGTAAAAAAATATAAATAAATGTAGACCAGTTTTTCTGTTTGTATATTTATTCCATAAATATTATCTTACAAATTGAATTATCTTTTATCGAAATATATATATATATATATATATATATATATATATATATATATATATATACATATATATATATATATATATATATATATATATATATATATATATATATATATAAACGGGATATTATTTGAAGTACTTTGAACTGGTACTTGTTTCGGCTTGCACTTTTAAGATTAGGCCGGACCCTTGATTCACATTGCCACGGATGAAGCATTTCATGAGTCCGGTTCCATATAAACTGAGCCACACCTTTTTTTATCGACGTACACTATAGACTTGAGGGTCAATGAGAAAAGTGAAATTGGCTATGACTGTGGCACCAATACCGAATGGGTTGGTTATTGAGAACATTCCTGAGCATAGTTACGTCACGACGTCTTCATACGTGCCCGAACAATCGCAGGCGGTTTCGTTTCAGACCTCATTTAATAGGTTGAATAGTGCACCGTGAACGGATAACACCATTGAAAGCTCGGTTCAACAGGGTGAGTCACAGGCACCTCCGTAAATATCTACGGCTTGGAGAAACGAGGTCTCGCATGCGTACAGCAGAATGCTTTGTACTGATATGGATATCACGCCGACTCCATAAGCGACTGTTTAGATGTACGAAGGCCGAGCGTGCGCGGTGGATACGTCTATCAATTTCAGAAGTATTCTGGCTATGTGCTGGAGATTGGTAGACAAACAGGGTGACTTCCCCGAAGGGGACGCCGATTTAGCATGATGACTGATTTATCTTCCTCCAGCAGACATGCGGACAATTTTCGTTTGTCAGCGTTGATGCGAATGCCAATCTGCGATGCGATCGAGCCAACACGATCAAGTAGAAGTTGATGCTCATCGTAGTTCGAGGCGATAATTGCAATACCATCCGCGTAGTCTGGGTCCGAGATACTGATATCAGTCAAGATGGCAACTCCTTCCTGTCCATGTATGGAATTCTGCATGATCCAAACTATTCCATAGTAAAACAGAGTTCGAGACAGGGTTCAGTCTTGTTGCACACCGCTGATGGTAAAGTAAATAAGCGCTATCTTCACCGTACATCCATACAGTCGCATGGGAATTGGAGAAAGAGGCTCTCAGCTAAAAAGATAACTATGGAGGAATTCAACTAAGCTGAGAGATCTACCACATGCATGATCTATTCACCGAGTCGCACGAGGCAGCGATTCAACAAATGCAATGACTGTATTCTGCTGAAATGCACGCTTTTGTTCGGGAATACGTCTCAAGGTTAAAAGCTAGTGTGTACAGCTTCTGTCGGGCCAGAAGCCGCACTGGTTGGGTCTAGAGCGGGCATGGCGAATGCTCCGGAAATGCTAGAGGATGATAAGCGAGACAGATGCCCCGGTAGCACGAGCATTGAGATCAATCCTCCTTTTTGATAAGAGGAAGGACAACTAGTACTTGCCCTATGGGAGTATTTCCGCTTCCCATACTTTCAGGATGTCACGATGTAACCTGGCTGCTGTAAAGCTAGGACTTTCTTGAAAACTGGGCAGGTAGACCATGTTGGCTGGGGCCTTGTGATTTCGGAGGTTTGCGATTGTTTCGTTTACCTCACAAAAAGTAATAGCTGGCAGTTCGCAAGATATACGTCCACATTGTTAGGTTCGGAAACCATTGTAGTTGATGGTGGAACTACGTTGCGAAGAATGGAGTAATGCCCCCCCCCCTCTGTGTACAGCGCTAAGTGTCAGCAATCACACTCCCATCCAATTCCCGAATAGTCGGGTGTCCCCTGTTTCCAACGTATGTAGCGTATTTCAGAGTTTTCGAGTTTCGCCAATAGCTGATGCACGCTCCATATTGAATGCTACTTTGTTGAAATATGTGTTCCTATCCTCACGAAATCAGCAGGTGGCTAAGCGGTGTTAGCTTCTGCATGCATCAGCACGTCAAAGACGTGCAGTTTACACTTGATCCGAAATACGAATAGTTCTACTCGAGATCCAATTTTCTGCTTGAGCTTGTAAGTGTTGCTTAATATGTGAAAATTCTGATTTGAAATCTACACTGTGAATGCCAGAAAGAAGCTCAAAACAGTAGTGCAGTTCGATGCTAACGCTGTTGCAGACAGCCGTATATTTTCGTTAGACAACAACAAAACTTCCCAGTGGGTGTTGGACTATTGAACTTTGAAGCACAGACGAAATCTAGCTCGGAGAAGTGCGTGGTCAGTATTAGACTATTTGCAATGCTCGACCCCGCAATACGCTTTACAGTGGGTGGCAGACGATGCTCATTTAGCATCATTCACTGGTATGAAATCTATGTGAGTGCATGTGCTTCCGTTGTTCGACCTCCACGTCCGCAAATAATAAGAGTGATATTGGAAATGAGTGTTGATTACTACTAGAGTGTTGAGGTAATCTAGTTTTAACATACAGTAACTATTGTCACAGCAGGTGCCGACTAAATGATTTCCGATTAGGTGTCTTGTCGCTGCATCATTCTGCGCAACTTGGGCGTTCCAGTCGCTGGACAATATGAGGAAACTATAACGGGGGACTCGGTTTAGTACTGCTTAGATCTTGCAATATAATTCATCCTTGTCCCCGTCTTATGAGGTAGAGGTGAGAGCAGCTACAACTGTAACGTCAGTATGGTAACTGCGGAGCTTTAGTCGGGTGGGACGTGCACTGACAAGTGTCCTGTGGATGATGGGTTCGGGTAACGTATCTGGAATGGCGACATATATCACATGCTGGCCGGGATTGTCAGTGTGTCCATTGAGGAACAACTAATAGAAGCTATCGAATCCGTGAACTCTCATCATGAACGAGGTTTCGCCTGGTATACTGACTACCGATAAGCAGGCGATATCACATCCGTACTAATATAGTATACGTATGGTTAGGGCGTGGGTCGCCGGGTTGAGAAATGTGTGTACTTTTCAACATTCCACTGTGGTAGTTTGGCGAGTGTGTAATAAGCTAGCCTATAGATATGTGACCTGTGCCGCCGGCTTTAGTACAGGACCGTCAGTTCTCGACGACGAAGTTGAATGAGCCGGAAAATTTGTAAGATTCAAGTATATAAAAGTTTCTTGGGAATCGGTATTCACGAGCGGTCCCCGGGCACAAGTGAATGTCTAGGGGACGACGTTATCCATAGTCTTTATGCCGCCGATTCTCGACAGACGCAGCGCAATTCTGACCAAAGAAATGGCAATTGTCGGACAAACATTTCTTGGATTTGGTGTGATTTTTTAGCAGGAAATTGCTTTAAACGGCTTAATTCGTATTCACACCTCATATTTAGTGACTAAATATTAGTGAGCACCGGTTTTGCGACATAGACGCCTAGTTTGGGATGTATTTGTTCGAGGCTATACGAGACGCTAGCCATATGGAAATATTTACGAAGACAGAGGTTCCTCAATTTCACATGGCCAGTTCTGGCAATAACATAATATTTAACACTTTATTTGGACTCAGTGTTAATAATTTAAATGCAATGTATGTGTATACTAACTGATGGTGGCCTTTACGCAATGTGTACCTACTTGAACAGCTGCTGTTTCACGAAACTTATATTTTTCTGTAGTTTCAAAATTTTTGAATAGTTTAGTTGGCTTTTTTAGCATTGTAAAATGAATGAATAGCAAATATATTTTAGGAGAAATTTTAAACAGATCCGTTTAAGGAAACTAGTTTTTAGCAGCTTTTAATATTCCTAATGGTTATTGCTAATGTTGTAGAAAATGCCAAACATCGCCCAGTCGTATAAAGCAGGTCATACTGATGGAAACGTATTCCTCATACGTCGGCGGATATTTTCAAAAGTTTCTCGTCACCTGCTTATCTGTACTTCAGATATATTTTATAATATTAACTTAAGGTGCTTTTTTCTTTGCTAAAAGTTTAATCATTTTTTCACAGCGTCTAAAACAACCGTTTAACGTTGCCAGTTATATGCTGTTATAATTGCATGAATCCTGCTATGTCTGGACGTGATGTAAAAGTAACGATTCATAGGAAGCCAATATTTCAATTTCCTTATTATTAACACGAACATAGTTTCATAGAATGTTTTACTTAAAGAAATTCTATACATACATGAAATACAAATAAGTATGCCATGGAACTAATTTAGAAAGATTGCGTATCATACCCTTCTTTGTTAAAGAAATACGTTTCACAGAAATAAGTGGTACAAATAGCAACAACATCGACCTAGAATAACAATAAACTGAATTAATCCTATAAAAGTTCACTAATCAGTTTGGCTAATACATATTTTTTCCATAAATTACTATAATAGATGATGTAAAAATGAATACTGTCAAGACTATAACACCTATTATGTAGAATTCAAATCCCATCGAATGAATTATGGTTATTCATGCAATAACAGTGTTCGGAAATTTGTCAAACAACGCTTATTTCCAGTTCCAAATAAAATAGCAACTAGTATTCAGGTCATCATATATATGTATGCTATACTATGTCATTGGATCGAGATGTTTAATGATCCCAATTTTGTGTCGAAAATAAAATTTAAAAATAAAATTACAATAGTGTGTAGCTCTGTGAATCTAACCGACACTTTTTGACACTCATGAAATATATTAGGTAACTTTTATTATTTACAGGTATTTGGACGACTATTCTCATGTTTGATATTATTTTCACAATGTTTCCACCGAGGAAACCTTCGAACTTGTTTAAGTGCAGCTGGTCGAAGTCGGACATCTTTAATCGAAATAATACAACATATCAATTCTCATCTAAAAATTTACCAACATATATGAAATTCTGAAAATAAAATAAAATATTCAGAAGTAATGCAAATTAATACAATGTCGCTCTTGATATAGCATATTTAATAGAATCCATCAAAACATAAAAGGGCAGTAATGTTTAATAGAAAGACGAGAACCTTTGGATTGGATAACGAACAGCTAGTTTTTTATGGGTTATATAGTAGGAGTGAACAATTCGGGTAATGCTGTGTGCCTTCTGTACAGCATCCGGATACGAATAACACCTAAAAATATAAGACAAAAGTAAGATAATAACAAAAATATGAATAATGCACCAGCCCATACAACTTTGTCATAATTTACTCGGCATTGATTAAGTGTGGCGAATAGATCGTTCCTGATAAATTTTAATGGTAGAAAACACACTTATAAATAAATAGTGGTTTTAAACATACGTTTTTTTATTTACTTCCTAGTCAAAGATAACCTAGATACTTACATATGTAACCATGCCGTAACTCAGGAAACTTTGTACTTGCACTTTCGTCTCGCTTATAATGTACAGGCTTTTAACGTACTTTAAATTTTACTTAGTTTATGTATACGTGTGTGTGTGCACATTTTTTTTTTACTTTCAAATGAAATGCTAAAATGCTCATTATAGATATGTGAAATACTTTTACTCTTCATTAGTTTCTCTTTCTCCTCTTTATTACTGACGTATTGCGCGTCTAGATCCTTTGTTTCAGCTTTCTCCTTTATGGTGGTGGCTGCCCTTACCATGTTGATGTGTCGTTTAATAAACGTCGCTGCATTAATTACTTCATCCTCATTTTCTCACGATTCTAATGATTCGTCTAGTATTCTCTTCGGTGTGGCTAGCTGAAAGTCATATTTCCTCGCATAGAAAGCAAACGAGAGAGTTCGCTGAGTTTTTTTACAGTTAATTCTTGTATAGAAATACTTTACATATGGAAACGAGACTAACATTTTTATAACTAATTAGTTAACACTCGGTTTATGGATAAATGGTTTGACACACATCTTCGCCTTTTAGCGATTTTAACTCTTCAAACTATTACATCATAGTATCGCCTTTCCACCAAGCTGGAACTTATCATAATGAATGTCTTTGCTCTCAGCGACAAAATGTGACGTCCTTCGTAACCTCGACTTACATATTTGTCTTACCTATTTTACCTCATAATGTGTGTTTTAACATTATAGGTAATCCTATCTAATGAATTTGTCGAGAGAACTGGTTTATTTCCAAAATTTCGTGTCAATCTGGCCTGTCATTTTTCGACCTATGTAAAGATTAACACTAGCTGATGTATTCGTTATCTGAAATAGACCCCTACATAATGTACAACATACACTTATTTAGATTGTGTTGGTATTATTATTATTATTATTATTATCATTATTATTATTATTATTATTATTATAATTATTATTGGAATTCTCACACAGGTCATCCTCAGAGATTATTCACTGATAATAACTGATGATGTTCCATGGCGTCTGAGTGACAACTCTCCCCAGATTTGCAGTAGTCTCTAACACTTTTAATACCCTTTGCAAATGACTTTGCGTTATCGCAGCAGCCGCTTACTATTGATTTCTTGCTGGAAACGATCATTGCTCTTCAGAAAGATTTGGGTGAAGGAAAACTACTCAAAATCCCAGTAGTATCCGCACTCTTCAGTGGAAGTTTGGTTAGCGCTCTCACTCGTCGGCATCTCCTATCCTCCTCGCCTTTTGACAACTATTTTGTTTGATATCAGCCAAGGCTAATTCCTTTTTTCTGGGGGGGGGGGAACATTTGATAATATTCCTTGCAGTTTCAGTTCCCTTGGGTGCCTGTTGCGTTCATTCTATGTGTTTAGTTTACTCCTGTTGCAGTTTTACTGTGCTGTTTTGTGTTTGCACTTTGTGGGGTGTTTTCTGCATGTAATAGTAAGTGTTGTGGTCGTGCTACCTTTTAAATAGTAGCGGTGATACCATTGTTTATACCATTACACTCTATGAGCAAACCGGTATGTCCGGGGTGCGTCATGCTTAATTCACTGCAATTTTTCCTATATGTAAGCCACATTTTTTTAAACAAAGTTCACCCCAAGCAAGGCTACCTTCCACTATAGATGTAAGGGGCTACTGAGAATTAGGGTGAAGGTTTTGAGGAAAATCCTAAATTTGGGGTTGTGCGGCGAGATGCCTCTTCACATAAGTTTAAAATTTCTGCATTTTGGTACAGTCGGAAAAACGAAGAGAGAGGTGAGGATGTCAAAGTCGGCAGCACGAGAATAACCGTTATTCAAATAGAAGGCTATCCATCAGCTCGTGAACTCCACAGTAAATGGATGGGACTTAGCTGTATTTACGTCGTGGGAGTACCAGAAGAGCATGTTGATTGGGGCAAAAGAATGAAATTCTCTAATTGGGAGCGACAGGGTGATTGTTCAGCAGCCTAGATGTGACATCAGTACTTCATGCATGGACAAATGCTGGCTTTGTAGAAATATAGGATACTGTCAGGTGTGAAAAGTTTTCTAGCAAGTAGAGGGAGCCCACCTTCTTTGTAGCGGAATTGACAATGCCTTCTATGTGTTCCTTTCACTTCATGTTAGCTGGGAATGTTAGGCCGATAAGTTTGAACGTTGAACTCTCGAGTAGGGTGTTATTTGCCGTAGCAATCGGTGGCCGACGAGGTTTCCTGTAGTTGTTGACTGGAAAGAACCTTTTCTTAGCAGCATTAAATGTTACCATCTATTTATGACCCTATTCCACTACAGACTGGAGGTTACCTCTAAGGAGTCAGCTATGACCTCGAATATGTGCGTATCCGTTTTGCCTACATTACCTTATAATTGTTAATAAAAAAATGTGTAAACACTAATGTGTTTTTTTGTATTCAAAAATAACTAGGCTAGTATACGATGTTCATTTGTTAATTTTCTCTAACTTTCGCAACATTGCGACAGTTTTCCATAGAAATTAACTACTGTTTAGCAGTATTTTAATTTTCATTTACTCTCCAAAGATGCATGCTAGGGGTATACGCAACTATTTGAAAATAGTATTTTGAAACTGATATATATATATACTACATATTCTCTTTTAATAAAACAGTTTAAATAAGTTAATTACGTAATTGATATTTGCTATTTTAAATTTTACTAACTACGATGAGTTTTAATAACACACACATATATGGGATATTCGATCAAATATGTAATAGTAATCAATAGTTGTCAGTAAAGCTAAAATGGGAAACATAACATATTTTATTTCTTTTGAATTGATTGCATGTATTAAACAAATGTATTTCGATATTATGTCTTAGTTTATATCATTGTAATTCTCCCCAACACAATAAAGCTCGATAGTTATGTATTCTGTTCTTTTATTGCCACTAATCAAAAGAGTAATATAATACATTACTTATTCTCTTCCAGAGTTAGCTCGTCTTTTTTTTTTACTTCAAATGATTATTTGAGAATGTTCCTCCATTGCCTTTCTATAATTAACATTATATAATTAACTTTCTATAATTAACATTTTACATAAGCGCTTTCTTATTCTAACGATCGTCAGGTGCTAGAAGAGTTGCATATAGTGTATTTTTCACGATTACTTAATCGTGAATCTATCAGACAATGGACTATCGTTGGTCCTAGAAAAGCATGCCTTCGGCTATTAGTTATATTTTATTTATCTGTTGATTCATTTATTAATTTGTTCGTTTCATTTCTTCACTTCATCATTTTCACCTAATATCTACAACGGTTTTCGTTTTTTGTCTTTGAAGCGGTTTAAGTAAAACCTGAGGTATTTGGAAATTCATAGTATTCCTCTACCTCCCACACAATATTTCTATCCCTTGGTCACTTTACAAAACACTAGTATAACACCTTTACTATAACATGTGAATAACATGAATATTACTGTCGAGTACTTATTCATACGTTTCTAATTAATGATTGCATGTTGGAATGAATGAATATTTACTTACAGCCACACTCATTATATAGTTTGATAAAGAAAAAAATATGCCAATACGCACAGCAGATGTAACATATGGTTTAAGTGTATACTTCTATTTTAGATATCAAAAAATCAGTAGCGGATAAAAGACGTAAATTAAGTAGATTCATTTCAGGTCAGAGGAGTATTACGAAGTGATAAAACAAAGTCGTATACAGCTCCACTTTTATACATAACGCTTAATTATATTATATGATAAATTAGTAGGTTGCGAATTGATTTATGACTGTTTAGAAATTACACAGCCAATGGCTCTCGAAATTAGAGTATGATGAAGGCGTAAGGAAGAGTTGATGAAGATAGGCAGGGTAAGTGGTTCGTGTTCCGAAGAAGATGTTTTATTTTTTAGTTACTGCGTGATGAATATTTGACCCCATTTCCGGCATCGTAACAGGTAACGGATATTACACGGACACAGACTTGGTATGGTCAAAGGAAAATTGTATTTTAAATAGTCATAGTGCGTTTCTAGAGATTTAAGCAGCCGGCAAGCCTATTTTGTGTATGTATCAGGACTGACACATTTATTGAAGACTCGATGACAGATTGCAATGTGTATCGTTCGTTGAAAACAGTCAGTAATTACTATCAATATATTATCAGGAGCCGATGTAAACTACATGCTCTATCATCCGGGGATGCATCCGGCTCTTCATGCCAACGTTAGTATATTGTGTTAAGCCTAGCTGTAGTGTATGGAACATGCGGTTAAAATGTAAAATAAAAGCTAGGTATTTTCTCTATTCCTGAGAGTAGCCCATTATTATAAATAAAACAGAGAAATGTCTACTATCCAGATACTTTTACTGCTAATGAAATGTGACTGCTTTTCAAATAAGCTGTGTCTGTATTCAATAAGCATATCCGCATCTCATGATGTTTTGTAATGTTTTATAAATGTTACATGTGCGTATGTGATGGGTGAGAATAAGAGCATACAAAGAAGACAAGGAATCTAAGAGATTTACAAAGGCAGAAAACATAATTGATTGCTTCTGGTGGTTCAGGGTTTTTAGAGCCAACGATAGTCCGGTATGTGATTGATTTATTCTTAAACAATCGGTAGAGAAACCAACATAAAACTGAGTTGGGCGTTAAAACATATGTCTGAATCGAATAACAATAAGTTAGCGCGCACAAAAAACATTCAGCGTATAATTATACTATGGAAAATAAATGCGGGGATAAAATATATCAAAAGAAGATTTAAAAATGAATCATTCAAAGGTGAAAGAAGAAATACATTCGACGAAGAGGGAAACTATGATTTTATGGCGTTTTTTGTGATGGAAAATAAGTAAGAATGAATGAATCAAATTAATATCTTACTTCGGTTTTCAAGACGTTTAATAAAACTCAACAAAGGAAACATAGAAATGCATTCAGATAAATGCCTGCAATTAAATAAGAAGCCACAAATGATATACAATTTAGTATTAAAATAAATAGAAATAAAAAAGCTCTGTTTTCTATATTGGATTTGCTGTATAATTTTCTATTTTCATGAAGAGAAACAAGAATGTTTGGGAATAGCATTAAGAATCGAATCAATGAATGTTAAAACTTACCGTTAAACAAGTCAGCAAATACGTACTAGCTAGATCTGGTGAAAACACGTATCAAATCAAATCTATTAGACAAAACTGTGTAATAACAAATTCGCTTCAAATCGGATGGCCTATAATACCCACATTTATTCTGAAAATAATGACATTATCCAGATTAAAAACGACACCGCTTACTCTCGATATCATATTAAATTATTACCAAATCTGTACACACTTTAACTTATTTAAAAATGACTTCTCGTGCTTTATTATAAAGAGCGTGTGTTGCAGGGGAGTTCGTTAGTATATGGTCAAAAATGCTACTGTAGATTCTTAAGCTGAAATTAGCATCAACTGATTTCACATATGACTATTTTTTTTACTAATTAGTTTAAACTCATAAAGGCTGAAAACACTTTGGATACGACTTCATCAAATTGATAGATTTACAGTTATTTAAAAATTAGTAATACCATGAGTACATTCGAAATAACCAAATATGAATTACTTAAAACAACAACACATACATGTTTACTTCTTCGTCTGAAACTTAACCCATACACTCTAAGGCTCAAAATGGGATATAATAATGCACTAAAATGTATGAAGTGTGTTTTTTGTGTGTTGTTAAGTTCTTAAAAGTAAACATTTGCAGACATGTTGTGATCAGATCCATAAATAGCCATATCTTTTCGGTCGGATAGATTTTCTTTATTCTTGCAGTGACTGGAGTAGGACAAAATTATACTATAGAACTGAACACGTGATCAACACATAAAACTACTTCAAATTATGTAAGATATTATATCGGAAAAGTTAGTGAGGCGGCGGTGCTTAAGTGAAAATTACACTGACTGACGACCTGGTTGTTTCAAGTTTGAATCCAGTTGATTCCATAACACCACTTTCATTTAGGGATGTGGGCAACCATGACGTGATCCCTCTTGCAAAAATGCCGATAAGAAAATCAGACCAATTCATATGAATTTACTTTACTTTACTAGCAACAAAAATATATTTAAGAAGTCCTTAAACATTAATCACACATATAGGGTGTTATATCTACATTGAATATAAGTAGCAATATGCCAATAATTATGATAAAAAAATAAGAGAAACAGAAATATAATCTTGTTTACACCGCCCTATAACCAAATGCTAAAAAAACTAAATTAGCTAGAAATTATTAAATCTCATCAGAAACACGTATTCGTGATGTATACCTTGCACAAACTATTCAATAAAACATATTTAAAACTGTCCTACACTTGATGCCTAAACGTAGAAATGATAATTAAAGAACACAATGGATAAATACTATAGGATTGCTGTAGAGAAAGAAAACAATATCCGAAAAAAGGATGAATATAGTAACAATGAAAATAACACTTATGAAAAGAACGATAACTATGGGAAACCAAAATAAAAGTGAAAATTATGAAAAGAAACTCTTTAAATGTGTGCAGATAATTCACTACAAAATCACAGCCTTACCAAAAGAAGTGTTCATCAAGCCAAAGTATTTAAAAAAAAGCATAAATAACAAGAGGAATTTTGTGAGTATGAACTCCTTGATTTTAAAAACAGATATTCCTGCCATAAAATAAGATTGAGTAGGACAAAACGCCGACGGTAAATTGCACTGGTAATTCATTATTGGGAACTGAAAGAACACAACGATAATTGAGTAAAAATAAAAGTAATAGTGTCGTGGGACAGTACATGTAGATATGCAGACGACCCATGTAGATCACGTTTTAATTAAAAGCTTGAGATTCGAAATTTGAATGATCCTAAAACGTATTTAACTGTAGAAATGATGAAGTAAACAAGTGTATACTGATGAACACAATTACCTTCGGATTACAATACATCATAACAATAACACAAGAAAGTAAATGAATAAAATCCTAAACAAAACCAACCCCTAAAATAGTAACGAATATCAAAATGAAAAGCAATTAAACAATTCTAAGCACGCACGTGTTATAATAATGTAACGTGTTGGTTCAAGTGATTCACTAAAGGGGAGCGTTAACCTATTACAAAACAATACAAATGAAATTTATTTTAGAGCAAAAATAAGCAGAAGACTTTGTTTAAGATAAGTTCAGCCATGTGTTGATGAAAACATAAAATAGTTGAAGAGAATAATTACGAATCTTATAGGTTAGCTAGCTAGACTGCATACTTCGTGGATATATATGTATATATATATATATATTTATATGTAATAATTTTAATTTACACATACATGTACAAAATCTGCGACACTGGCATGTCGATGTAATCGATCAACAGTTATTATGAACTGAGATCTCATCAGGAAGAGTTATGATCTACGGTTAACATCGGATTCTAACTCTTCCTGATTCGATCTAAGTTTATAATAACTGTTGATCGATAACATCGACATGCCAGTGTCGCATATTTAGTACATGTCTGTGTAAATAAAAATAATCATATATAAAAGCTCTATTTGATATTGAGCCCTTTTTATGAACCCGGTTGAAATTCTTTTGATAACAACCCTGTGGATGTTTTACCTGCAGTATTATATATATATATATATATATATATATATATATATATATATATATATATATATATATATATAAACTAATTAACACAAATGTCATGCACTTGACTAAACCATACCCACGTGGATGAAAAGCTGACGCTTTTGTGTTTCTTTATATATATATATATATATATATATATATATATATATATATATATGTATATATATATATATATATATATATATATATACCATTCAAGGTTCATAAGAATATAGTACTTTAACAAATATATATGCAGAAGCCAACTTACTTGAGTAAGTTGTCACACGACTTGGGGCATATATTTAATATATTTGACTCCAAATTAGTGAATGGAATTAAAAGTTTAAAAGAAACTTAATAAGCTTCAATTATTTTTAGACAAAAATTCTGTCGCTGTCAGCAAACTTACAATAGGAAACTTTTTTTTCGAAAAGAATGAATAGTACGACAAAAGTGTTCAATGCTTAATATTCAAAAGGTATCTATTCGTATTTCTGCTTAAAACTTCAACGATGATAACAGCAATCTTACTTACAATACTGTTGTGGTGGCAACCACTCATTTGCATATACGAATAACGTTACACTATAAATGGCAAGCCTAGGTTGGCCTTAGTGTGTGTTACCTAAATGCCACAGGAAGTGACGCCGAAGAGCGTACATGCCCTCCCACCAAGACTCTCTGACTCGACACCTTCATTTGTACATACTGTAACTATACCTTTTCTTTAATACACTTATTATTGCATTCTCCTTGTTGTTTGCGTCTTCATTGTATTCCTCACTAATTATTGTTCAACCTTGCAACCACAACAGTTGGCGACGAGATATGAAGCGTCAAATATAACAGTTTGACGAAGAACTATTGAAAAGAAAAAAGTACAATGCAAAGTGTTGACGTGCAAACGAATATAAAAGTGATTTTTTGTTTTTGTCGCTAAACGACAAATCTGTTTTGTATTACTAAAGGACCAACTTGCAAACGAAAAGCGGATTTTGTTCTGTCGCAAAACGATAGGTCAGACTCGTATTACGAAAAGCAAGGAAGTAACCTACGAAAAAAAAGTTCACCAGTGGATTCTAATTACTGCTCCCCGTAAGCAAAACAACAACTAAAGGAATCTTTTAATTAATAATTTGTTTGGCGGCGGTACTAAAAGGAAATATCATAGCTAGAAATTAAAGCTCAAGGAAAGGATTTTTTTTTTTAAAGTTGTCACTGGATAACGGATAATACAGAAAAACGTCACGAAGAAAAAAAAAATGGAAGACTTATCAAAAATGTTCATGCAATTTTTACAGGCACAAGTAGACCGCGAGGAAAGACAAAATGAACGTTTTGCTAAAACACTGTAACTACTAAAGAGTAATCGAGAAAATGTCGACAGTGTTAATTTCTCCCATACAACTATCTTTAATAGTATGGACACATTTAATTATGTGCTGGAGGAAGGAAACACTTTTGAAGCATACTATACAAGATACGAGGATGTCTTTCAACTGGACTGCAAAAATTGGCCAAGTAGCCAGAAAGTGAGCCTCTTACTCAGGAAATTGGGTACATCAGAACACAGCAAATTCATAGATTACATATTACCTAAAAAAACTGCGGAATTAGAGTTCATGGAAGCTGTGAAATTACTAAAAGAATTATTTAATCCAAATATATCTCTTTTTCATAAAATATGGTTGTGCATGAATCTAAGAAAGATGGACAACCAAGATTATTTGACATACGCATCAGTTGTCAATAGAAACTGCGATAATTTTAAGCTTGCAGAACTAACGGTAATAGATTTTAAATGTCTAATCTTCGCACAAAGGTTAGTTTCCACGAAAAATGCAGAAATACGCAGACGAGTGTTGTCTAAGCTGGAATCTGAGCAAGATTTAACCCTCCAGAAACTAGCAGAGGACTGTGAAAGGGCCATTACACTAAAAAAGGATTAAAAAAATATAGAAGAATCCGGAGTGGCATATGTAAGAAAAGTTAGAAAACCATACACACCAACCAAGAACTTTACAAAGAAAAGCAATCGAAATGGAACGGGATATTACAATCCTAATAACCATAAATATAGGACAGAATATAACACGCCTCTTCCTAGATATAACTGTAAGAGATGTGCAGAAAAGCATTGGGAATCAGATTGTCCTTATAAGAAGAAAAAATGCTACATTTGTAAGAAGGTGGGACACAAAAGCGATTACTGCAGATATAAAGATTACACCAGAAAGAGAGTACAGCAAACAAAATCAAATACAAAATTAGACAAAGATCGGCGAAAATACGTAAAAGTGGAAATATTTAAAACACCAATAAAGTTACAACTCGACTCCGGCTCCGATATTTCTATTATAAACCTGAATACATGGAAAAAGTTGGGTAAAAAACCAACCATGATGAAAACGAGTAAATCAGCCCGGACGGTAACTGGTAGTGGTATAAAATTTGAAGGAGAAGTTGTCCTTCCGATAAAATTAAAAGGGATTACGAAGAAATTAAAAATATTCGTACTGAAAAATAGTGAAAATATGTTTGGAATAGATTTAATTGAGAAATTTGGACTATGGGATAAACCAATCAATACATTCTGAAAAACAATAGAATGTTCTTCTCCAACAACAGTAAATATAAAAGACGATTCAAAAGATTTATTTCCTGAAGCATTCACGACTAACTTAGGTCGCTGTAATAAATTCAAGGCCTCGTTTGAACTTAAAGAAAACGCCTGCCCAATTTTTAGAAAAAAGCGAAACGTTCCGTTCGCTAGGTTGGAAAAGATTAATAAAGAATTAGATAGATTGGAACAGACAGGAATTCTATCAAAAATAAAACACAGCGAGTGGGCAGCCCCCACCGTATACGTAAAGAAAAAGAATGACGAAGTTAGAGTGTGCGCAGATTTTTCGACCGGGGTCAACTCCCTATTAAAAGATCACCATTACCCTCTACCAAGCCCAGAGGAAATATTCACGAAGTTAAATGGTGGTAATATCTTCTCCAAGATAGACTTAAGCGATGCATATTTGCAAATACCGGTCGAGGAAAATTGCTCAAAAATACTATGCATCAATACGCATAAGGGATTATACAAATACAACCGATTGCCCTTTGGCATCAAAGTAGCGCCTGCCATTTTTCAGCAAGCGATGGACACCATGCTAAGTGGTATTGAGTGCGCATGTGCATACCTGGACGACATTGTTGTCAGGTGCAAATCCCTACAAGAACATAAGGAACATTTGAAACAAGTATTTACTCGAATACAAGAATTCGGCTTTAAAGTAAAAATAAGTAAATGTGACTTTTGTATGAGCGAGATTAAGTATCTTGGACACCTAATAAACACACATGGACGACGTCCAGACCCAGACAGATCTGCGGCAATAAAAAATATGCCAGCACCTGATAACGTAACAACCTTGCAGAGTTTCTTAGGACTCGCAAATTATTATCAATCTTTCATTGAAGGAATGCACAACTTGCGAGCCCCCTTAAATAATCTGCTTTAAAAGGATACACCTTGGAACTGGACGCAAGAATGTCAAACCGCTTTTGACAAAATAAAGAGCGCACTAACATCCGAATTATTCTTAACGCATTTTGACACAAAATTAAAAATAGTCGTCGCTAGTGACGCTAGTTCCTACGGCTTAGGAGCATGCATTCAACATATTATGCCGGATGGGTCTGGAAAACCAATAGCGCACGCTTCGAGAACGCTGATACCAGCCGAGAGGGCATAGTCACAAATCGAAAAAGAAGCATTGAGCATAATCTTTTCCGTGACTAAATTTCACCGATATTTATATGGTAGACAATTCTTACTTGAAACCGACCATAAACCGTTAGTCACGATCTATGGATCAAAAAAAGGATTGCCGGTATACACCGCAAATAGATTGCTGCGCTGGGGTACAATCTACCTTAATTACGATTTCCAGCTACAACATCTAGCATCAAAAAAGATTTGCCATACGGATGGACTGTCAAGACTGATACCACAGAAACACAATCTGGAAGAATCAGTCATTGCAGCAATTCGGACAAATGTTGAAGTAAAAAATATGGTAGCAAACATCATTAAGGAACTACCCGTAACTTTGTCGGACATTAAAAGGGAAGCCGAGAAAGACGAATACATAAAGGACATAAAAGAGAAAATTATAACGGACACAAAGGTGCAGGAAGTTTTCTCCATATGTAACGATGTGTTACTGTACAGTGAGAGAGTGGTAATACCCAAAACATTGCAGAATAGGATGTTAAGAGATTTCCATACGGGACATCCGGGGATAAATCGAATGAAGTCGTTAATGAGAAGCTACGTGTACTGGCGTAACATGGACACTGCCATAGCAACAACAATAAATAAATGTAAAGGATGCCAGTTAGCAGCAAAATCCCCACCTATAGTACACTAACATTGGCCGAAAACCGACCAACCATGGTCGAGAATCCACATGGACTTCGCTGGTCCAGTAGGAGAAAACTATTATTTAATTGTAGTGGATAGTTACACAAAATGACCGGAGGTAATGCGTTGCAGGAATCCAACAACGGACAACTCAATAGGGTTCCTACACGAGTTGTTTGCTAGATTCGATGTACCAGACACACTGGTCACTGACAACGGAACGCAGTTCACATCCGCAGAGTTTAAGGAATTTTGCGACCCGTTCCGAGTGAAGCACATCACGACTCCGCCGTATCCTCCAAGGTTGAACGGCCTTGCGGAAAGGTTCGTGGACACGCTAAAACGAGCGTTAAAGAAATCCATTGGAACACCAACAGAAAAAGCATTGCAACAATACTTGCAAGTTTATAGGATCACACCACATCCTAGAACACCATCAAACATATAACCAGCTGATCTAATGTTTGCCAGAAAGGTAAAATCAGCGTTTGATAAACTGTTGCCAAGACAGGCAATTATCCGAAACACTACACACACGAGAAGAAAGAAATATAACTCGGGAGATCGAGTATATTTTAAGTGCTACAAGAATAACACACCCTACTGGGAATGTGGAGTAGTAGATAAACGCATTGGTGATTGTACATATATGATTAAAGGTCCACAGAGTATACATAAAAGGCACCTAAATCAGATAAAAAAACGTCATATCCAAGATGATGATTATACGACAACAGTCGAAGAGGAGGAAACCATAGATGTCATATACGACACCTTTAATTTGGAACCGCCTCAATATACACCTGAACCCCGAAGATCAGGTAGGAAAAGAACATTTAATGAACCATTGATGGTAAACCCAAAAAGAAAAAGATATTGAAATCTGTGTGACTTCAAATCTTGGGAGGGGGGTGTTGTGGTGGCAACCACTCATTTGCATATACGAATAACATTACACTATAAATGGCAAGCCTAGGTTGGCCTTAGTTTGTGTTACCTAAATGCCACCGGAAGTGACGCCGAAGAGCGTGCATGTCCTCTCACCAAGACTCTCTGACTCGACACCTTCATTTGTACATACTGTAACTATACCTTTTCTTTAATACACTTATTATTGCATTCTCCTTGTTGTTTGCGTCTTCATTGTATTCCTCACTAATTATTGTTCCACCTTGCAACCACAACAAATACAAAAGCCCACTTTTGTGCAATGTTTTCTGTCTCTTCATATTAACAGAAGTGTTTTATTCCACAGCCACGCCGCTCGATGTTACTCTCATAAAGAAATAAGTTAAACGGTACTATGACATCAGTCGAACGCTATCTCTATAGCAATATTGATAAATATGTTTGTTTACTAAATTTATTTAACTAGTATAATCAATGACTAATGTGTTATTACATTAGTGTAATAAGAACTAATAATATTAATTAAAGAACAGTAACTATCACACAATATAAAATCAATATTAGAAAGACGAACAGATGAAAACATACTATGTTTAACAAAATAATATTTGAATATTCAGACATTATAAATCAAATAGAGGCATTTTGCATAGATACGACACAAATTACAATAACTAATTTCACTATTAGATGAATTTAGAATTTAACTTCATCATATATATTTTTTAAATGTTAATTCTAAATAAACACTAGTACGTGATATACCACATCTATATATGCGTGTGCTAAATATACTGAAGTCTTACGGGAACTGCCATTTTTCTCACTTGAGATCGGGACATCTAAACATATTTTTAGTCCAAGTAAAGAGACATGAATCAATAAAGTATGTTATATGCAATAAATGTATGTTTTTTTATACTAAATTGTCATTGGTATTTCTTATGTGTGGTGCACATTTGTAACGAAAAATGCTCACAAATGCGTCAACATTATTGTTTAATGCAAACCGAACTTGAATACATCATATGGCAACACACATGACGAAGTACAAGACCATTTGTTTCATTTTGATTCACGTACTCTAATTTGTTAAATGTGAATTGTAATAAAAAATGCATACCTGCAGTAAATGTTGAAAAAACATCCAAATCGACTTACATAAATGGATTAAATATGAGATACACAGACTGCTTACTCTCTGGAAAGAAGAAATGATCGGATTCACAGCAGTATATTATAATTATTAAACAATAATATACGCAGTAATAAACAAATAGCGCGTATTTTTAATAGCAACCATACACAGACATTCTGATGATGTTCTGTATTGATGTAGTTGATTAATTTCAATTGAATAGATAAAACATTGTTCCTGCTAATGTGTAACACGCCTACTTCTATGAAGAGACATTTTCATAATTAAAACATTTGATTAAATACATTTCAAAGAAATAGTCAAACTTCAAATATCCTTAGAATTCGCGATGTACAAGAACTCTTAGATTAAACCATTCAGCAAAACAACCCGAGCCTAAATATTCTGACACCTTATGTTACATCTCGGCGTGTAATTATTGCTGCTTGTTAGGCAGTACTTGACGAATATTAAAAGAGTTAAGTGTTGTTTTACTTGACCAGATTATCTTAGAACTGGGGAATACACATTTTAAACGAAAGAAATAAGGTAAAAACACCCTTCTTTCTCTCGTTAAAAATGTAGTATATTCCCCAGTTCTAAGAGTATCTAGTCAAGTAAGAGAACACTTAACACGTTAAATATTCAGCAGGTACTGCCTAACAAACAGCAATCATTACAAGCCGAGATGTAACATGACGTTTCATAATATGACTATATATTTTTACTCACATTCTAACAAACAAGCGGACTGGTAAGATAAACACATTATCGCTCACAGAAACGCGATAAAGGGGATGACATTAAAGTGCACCCTGTTGTTAGCCTCCAATTTTTAAGATGTGTTTGCAATATTCTTAATGACGCAGTAAAAATGCATGTGTCGTCTCATAACGATAGCTAGTAAAATAATTAAAATATAAAATAAATACACATAGTATTTATATTCCAGTTTACCTGGCATTCGTGAAATATTTATATTGCAAAAGACACGTTTGTAAAAGTTATACGATACTCCTTACACCATTTATATTTGACAAAATAAACATGGCGACCATTAACATAATTCGACCGCAGTAAATGTTAAAAAGGTGTTGCAATAAAATCAGACTCATAATCTTCAATTGAATCGTTGTTTTTGTTCTTTAATTGCATACATATATGAATGTTGACGGTTTGTTTTCAATTACACCAATTAAAAAAATAAAAAGAGAATTGTTTAGCTGTATACAACACACACATAGCAGATAGCGATTGATAGGGCAAGACAGAATGTAACATAGACGAAGCTGAAAGAAGTAAGCTATTCAACAGATGGGCACATTGGATTTGCAGGTTTCTCTATACATATATACTTTCTATATATAATCGTGCAATATAGTCTATCAGACCGATATCGTCTCTACTAAAATGTGTACACGCCAATTAATATGCTATATAAAGCTTAGCTATGAATTACCGACTAAAATCGTTTATTAAAAATGTTTGGGAAGACGACGAATAGACATATTATATTATTACACACATTCTAAACAGGATGTACGCATTCTAATGAATGCTTTATGAATTTATAATTGTCCTAAAGGTAGATCACTGTTTGGCATGTAAAATAGTGTTGCAATTGCAGCGATAAGCAAGTCCCAGTCACACGTTTAACATTGTAGACGATAAGCCACTTCCCAGCCTCCTAAATTATTGTTCATGTCGATTTGTAGCTGCAGTGATTTTCTGGGCGTTGGTCTGGTAATCCTAGCATGAGGCTACAGACTGCCTTCAAGCCTATGCCACGTCTATAGACGAATAAAAAACTTTCATATTTAGTAAAAAAAAGGATACATATATATATATATGTATGTGTGTAGGGGGGTGTATACTGGCCGCTAAACCATAGCTATAAAACTATTGGTGCTCGCGTGCTTTGCATGATACGACCTATTTCTAAGCATTTCGTATTGTAATTCCAAGTTGCCTTATTCGTAAGGGAATCGAGATTGTGAGTTAAATTTGACTCTTGTTCCGAGGTTAGAATCATTCAACTAGATTGCGTAGTTATCTTTACACTGATGATTCGGAAAATATAAAATGTATACGGCTGTAGATGATTAAATATTTATTTAAAAATAATTATAATTATAATCATATATATATATATATATATATATATATGTATATATATATATATATATATATATATATATATATATATACATAGAAAATGTAAAAAAGAAAAACCAAAAATACTATTCATGTATTCATAAATATTTCGTCTTTATTTCTAGACTTCCTCAGGAGATTTGTCTTAAAAAAATAACACACAATGTAAAAAGTATTTAACAATACCGCTTATGAAAATATAAATAATGAGCTGGAAATGGAAGGTAACAGTGGAAGAAGTTGAGTGAACTATAAGAAGTGTGGGGAAAATGGTAGTTATAGTTTGTTAACCATTAGAGTAGGGGAGCGTGATGTAAGCCAACAACGGTCGAAAAAAGTAAGTTATGTGCTCACAAAGATGGTAGCAGTGGGAGATATTAAATCAATCGGTAGCGGTCGCATTTGCTTATACCTTGAGAGAGGAGCGGGGAAATCTCCGTCATGTTTATTGATGTAATAAAATCTGTATCGAAGCAGGTGAATGGGAGAGTATGCCATCAAGGTCGCACCACCGCCTACACCACCCCATTCTGCGACAGTGATGTTTAACCCTCCCGTTATCCTGCTTTGATACAAACTTTATAACTTCAATAAACATGACCCAGATTTCTTCCCACTCCCTCATGGTTTACATAACTGCGACCACAAAAAATGTTAACCCCCGGCAGCTTCTACAGTTTATTTGATTTATCCACTACTACCATATTTTAAGCTCATAACCTATCTTTCATAGGCAACTTTTGTCGGCTTAGATAACTCACGCTCAATATCCCTATACAATTGTTTAATGAATCCGACCGCTACTATTTATCCTTAAAACTCTCCAATATTAAATAAACTTCAACCAGTGCTACCATATATATGTAGCTCATAATGTATCTTTTTATGCGCGGTTTTCTAAGCTGTTGTTTTCCGACAACCATTGTTTCAAATATTTTGTATTAGTGTATTATTATCTTCAGACATTACGATTGAATATTAGTTACATTTTATTATATATATATATATATATATATATATATATATATATATATATATATATGTATATATGTACATATATATATATATATATACATATATATATAAATATACATATTACAATCATCAGTTTAGAAAACAGTTACAATTATAATGTTTCTTCGAGGAAATGAATAGTTTGACAGAAATGTCTAGACATGTGTATGTTTCATTGTTTACCATCGTTATGTTTTGCATGATGTTAACATCTGGGTACAAATCACCACCTAAGTAATCAGAATAAGTCAATATGAGCAAAATATTATAAACAATAAAATACAATAATAAGAATATGTATGTATGTAAATATATACATATATATATGATTATAAATTAATATATATATATATATATATATATATATATATATATATATATATAGTATTAGTATTTTATGTATCCACATAAAATTGTACGAGAAGATAAAATTTTGTATGTATCAATTTTCAGTATTTACTTCAAGAGTGCTCGATACGTAAGTAGAGCTAGGTAGTAAGCCATGAAAATATAGTTATAGCAATTCAGCTACACAGAGGCTCCCGCATTTAATCCCCTGGCCAATCTCTTGGCTAAAATGCATTTTAGTCTGGAGATCCCCCGGGGATTAAACGCAGGAGCCTCTGTGTAGCCTAATTGCCATAAATATATTTCCATAGCTTACTATATATATGTATATATCTATTTATATATATATATATATATATATATATATATATATATATATATATATATATATATATATAATACCATGATAAATGCCAGTATACTGTAAAAATATGCCCTTAATAGGGTTAAGATGTAAATTCATATACACTAAATGTACAAAAGCAAGGAAATTCCCAAATGTTTACACTTGTGTTGTCATTAATTAAGGGTATGGCTACATATCAACACATCATTTTATTATAAAACTACAGTATAAATCTATATGCAAGTGTGTGAGGTGCGCTGAAGAAAAATTCCTACCAGTAAAATACATAGTGATGTTGTGCTCGAATACCCTTAATTACAATAACAGTCTTACAATTTGGGAATTTCCTTGCTTTTGCACATTTAGTGTATATGCATTTTTATCTTAACCCTATTAAGGGCATATCATTTCAGTCTACTGGCATTTATCATGAAATATCAGTAATTTTGCAAAGGCTATGCTTCAATACAATAGACATTTTTTAGATTTTTTTTTGTAATTTTCTGGAAAACTAAGGTATATGGTAAACTGAAATTATAATGCGATCAACTAGACCCTAGAATTTCTATATCTGCCCAAAATCAGCTGAATCCATCAAATAGTTGAGATAAAGGGTAGCACATACGTACGTACGTACGTACGTGCATACACACAGATAACATGATTTCATGATTGAACTTTCTGGATCTCTGGGTTGCCGTGACTAATGATGCTGAAATTCTACACACTTATGGAAGCCATCAAATAAAAAATGTGTGCAAAGTTTTAACTAATTTGGTTTATTGGTTTTTGAGTTATGATTGATCAAAGAGATGACATTTCCAGCATAGGACATTTGTGTAATCTATTAAGGGATAGAGCGCTCTCGCGCCTCCCTTGATTAGTTAATCAGATGTAAAACCATATAGGCGATGTGATGTTTTTCAATAAATGACACGTTTGATACTTTTTGTATTTATATAAAATGTTTGACATAAATATGTATTTTTCAGTGTTTACAGACAATAGCATACACGCTGGTAAGTTTCAGCTTAATACATCTGTGTGGTTACTTGAAAATCATCGACGAGTGAAAATCATATAATCAGATTTAAAACGAGGTAAGTGATGCGAGATGTTATCAATAAACGAAAATTAATTTTTATTTTTTAACATTTAAATCAAGTATTTCGACGTAAAAATGTCTTTTACAATGTTTACATACATATTATTTCGATCAGCCAGGTTGTTCGGACTTAAAAAAACCCTCCATTGCAATAGGGAGAATTCGTGATCTATGATCGGCTTTCATTATAGTTTATAGATCTATTGACGTACCATAATTTACATGCATGCAAATAATTTAACGCAACAAAAAAAAATAAGTATTGCGTTTCAATATTTCAAAATACACAATTTAATGGATTACTGTTAAACAGAAAACCAACTTGTACCGATAGATTTGAAAATATTTTCTCACGAACAAATAGAGCAATATTGTTCTCTACACGAAATAAACTTAATTTACGTACTATGTGACCTCTGTAGCGTTGTTCATTTCGTTTTGAAAAGGCATGACTGAGAATAATAATATTTGAGTATGGGAAAAAAACGTATTCATCAATAGTTTTAATAGTAACTTGTTTATTATATTGAATACAATACATCGGTTCACATAGATAGTGTCACTACCTGAACATAATACAACAAATATAAATGTATCTCCCCCAAAACAAACAGAAACAGAGAGCATATCATTTCTATGGGAAACACAACAGTGATCAAATTAAGCGCATTTTTACAAGTCATTTGAAATATTCGTCCCGTGATTAATATTCGTCACATGATTAATCTAAATGTTAATCGTTATCCTATTTCCGATTTATAATAACATGTACAAATATATATTTATAGCAAGTAAGCTAGAGACAAACAGTTAGATATTCATTCACGAATGAAATGAATAAATAAATAAACGTTTCTGTGTACTTGTTGGCCATGAGTACATTTTAATACTACCACGAAGATCTTCTCGGCTATTGAGCACTATCGAAATAAATACTATATATATATATATATATAAATATATATATATATATATATATATATATATATATATATATATACGATATTGACATAAAAACGTTGTTTGGGACAAAACAAATGAAACGAACCGTATTAAATATATCTCCCAGAAATGTTATGTTTTTTGGTAATGTGACAAAAATTAAAATAATAAAATAAAACCATGGTTATTGGAATATAATATGAACCTGACTTATATTTATATATATATATATATATATATATATATATATATATATATATATATATGTGTGTGTGTGTGTGTGTGTATGTGTGCGCGCGTTTTGCTGTGTTTAAATCTAAATTAATAAATGCGGAATTGTATTTCCATCTCTCCTAACTATATTAATAAAAGTCGCTTTTATTTACTTCCATGATACAGTTTAAGGTTTTGTAATATCGTATATATAGCAAAATGTAAACACCCACCGCCACGTTTAGGGCTTCTTAATTTGAATCATAATTTTATAAACACGTTGTTATGAATTAGTTTTCTGTAATATAGAGTTGTTATTATTTATTGTCATATTTACTTATACATACGCAAGATTTTGATCGATAGAATAACGCCTGATGTCAGCGGAAAGCTGAGAACCAATACTAAATATTGATGTTAGCCAAAACGCCAAGTAACCATAAAAATGTTTTCATGACCGGGAATTTTTAAATGAAAAAAAAATGATTTAATCTATTATTGTATTATATTTTAATGGGGGTGTGTTGTTTAGTATTTGTTCTATTGTCATAAGACCGTACTCGAAGGAGTTACCTACTGTTTTTTTTTCCGGGAATGAGGTAATGTTGCATTTTTTCTGTTGTACCATATCCGTTTAGTGGTTTGAGGATAGCGAAGTGTCTGCTCTATAAACATGACACCACACTCAGATGTATTACCTTCTCTTTCTATGAGGCAATACACTCCTATGGCATTACTTCCTCATTTGCAGGTCAGTGTAGTATATGTTTGTTCACTATAATATCCTCGCAGTCTAACGAAACTATACGACCGGAGGATGCACATATCGGTTAGTATATAAATAAAATAGGAAAATACCTCTTAAAATCAGAAAAAGAAACAAATACATACGGATAGACAAGCGATACAATGTCAATAAACTGATTCGTATCTCATTGGATAGAGCTGTCTGCATATATATATATATATATATATATATATATATATATATATATATATATATTACTATTTTATGTATCCACATAACATTTTATAAGGAGATACAATGTTTTATGTATCAATTTTTAGTATTTACTTCAACAGTGCTCGATACGTAAGTAGAGCTAGGGAGTAAGCTACGAAAATATATGTATGGCAATTAAGCTACACAGAAGATCCCGCGTTTCCTCCCAGAGGGGAATCGTCAGGGTAAAATGCATGGAGTTATTTTTGCCGGGTGTTTTATATACACGGCTATTTAGTTAACCAATCCGAGTCTCTTTAGTGTTTCGTTAGTGTTACTTCCTATATCCTGTTCGTTTTTTTCTGTTTTCGATAGATTGGCCTATATCCTGTTTCCTTTGTTGTATAAATATAATCGGTGAAGTTATTTTTACACGTGGTTCGTTGTATTTCTATTTTAACTTTTAATTTTTACATTGTTAGTTTAATTGGTTTACTTATGTGTGTATTTATTTATTTATATATCGCTAGGCTATGGTAACTTTATTTCTGTGTAGGCAGCTGTTTGCTATCTCACGTAATCCAAAATCATCATTCATTGGTTCAAACGACTTATGGAACAGAGTTTGTGTTATATGTCTCATTTTACACACAAAAGTAATCTATTCGAATTAAATATCGATTTCTATTAAATACGCGCGTGTCATGGATGAAGTCTGATAAGAAATTTGAATCAATTACTTTTGTGTGTAAAATGAGAGACGAATAAATATCATTGAAGTTCAACAATGAATAAGTTTTAAAATCAATGAACATAATACATTTAATTTTAGTTTCCATGGTAAGTGTAATTCAAATATAAAATATATATGCTCTTAATCCTGAAGCACAGCGTTATTGAGCTTAACATTATAGAATTTTAGATATTATGACGAGCATAACGTTTTTGTAAATATATATCCTTTGTAAACACCTCCACATCCCCCACCAATATATATATTTTGAAGAAGTGTTTTAATTACCTAGTAGAAATCATATTCGATTGTCGTCGTTATCACTGGACAAGGGTGTGTTAGGTAAATCTGACATGAGGATACTCACCCAATAAGTAAACCTTGACGAAATTTATTCAAATTTACATATTATTCAAAGCCGAAAAGTCGCCTACGTATGGCTGCATAGTGGCTTATACAAGGATTGGCACACCTTCGCAAAGTGATGTTGATTCTAGTAACAGCACTTAGCTGGATACTCAAGCAGACTAGATGAATTCTTTTCCTATAAGAACTATATACTATATATATGATATGCAATGGCATAAGTAACTGGTACCAATTGGAGAGTGGATAATGGATGTTCTTCACTTTTTTACCAACTTCAAACAAAGTAAAATGAAACAAAAAATGAAACTAAACAGGGGTATATATATATATATATATATATATATATATATATATTTATGCAAACATTGTAAAAAAACATAAAAGATTTTAAATAACTTTCTGATAATCTTTTTTTGTATAAAAATCAAAAAAATAACAAATGCCCCAGAGGTTTCACAGGTTTCACGAACGTTTTCGTTTTTTCGTCGAATCATACTAAGGTGTAAAAAGCAATCGAACAAAAAGCTGGGGAAAGAAGAACATTTGTAAAAGACGGCGGAGAAACGCGCATAGAACGTTTTTCGCATTGTTCCAGGAAGTCATTGACGATTTAAATTTAGCAACGACGGATGGTATCGCACAACAACATCGCATTACGTTAAGCATTTTAAAATGTTACCACTGGTGTTCATATATGGTGTTAATTCTAAGTTGTGTTTTTATGTAGATAGCTTCTAGTATGTTTACGTGTTTTAATTGGTTTCGGAATGTATCATTTTAGTGTTATAAACTACAATGTTTCTTTAATCAAATAAGTATTTCTCTTAAACCAAATATATATATATATATACATATATATATATATATACATATATATATATAAATATATATATATATATATATATATATATATGTATATCATAATAATAATAATAATAATAATAATAATAATAATAATAATAATAATAATAATAATAATAATAATAATAATAATAATAATCTAGGTAAAATATCCACAGGGTAGTAATCCAAAGAATTTCAACCGGGTTTATAAAAAGTGCTCAATATCAAATAGAACTTTTATATATGATTACTTTTATCTGCACATACATGTATATTCACCAATACTTGCCAGCAAGAGAAGGTGCTGTTTAGATACACACACACACCCACACACACACACACACATATATATATATATATATATATATATATATATATATATATATATATATATATATATATATATAATAAAGATCTGTTATGTTTTATTATCTATGTACGTATACGGTTCGTCGTTAATAATCGGGACTCATCAGCATCGAGATATGACTATTCACTACCGGTCATGCGATTCGAAATCATGGATTAAGAGTATTTTGCAACTTAAATCCCGACGCTTGAATCAAGTTGAACAGCGAATAAACAGTTATAGTTTTAACACTTTATACGGCGGGTTGCCGTCATAGAGCGTTCGACTTATTGAAAAGAACGATGCATTTAAAGCTAGCGACGTCATCTGTGTTAATACTACACTTACAGTCCTCTTCTAGACGGGTTTTTCTAGGAGCTACAAATAATAAATACTTGTTATTGTTTATGTACTCGTATATATAAAATTATGCATGTCTAACTAGCGTTCGAAAATGTGTGTACGCGCATTTTCCTGTAACCTCGGTAAAATAAACCGATTGGTTTAATCAAGCATCTTTATTGAATCGTTTAGAAAAGGTATTGTGCTTTGACGCTAAATAAGCTGAGAAGAATAACTTTTTCCTTAAACAAAAAACAATCAATTTATCACATTTTCTCGCAACGACTAATTGTGTACTAAGTGAACTACAAGGCCGTCTTCTTTTTTCCTAACAAAAAGGAAAAGGGGGAGAGTTCTCTGTTCGTAATTGTGCTTCGGTAATTACTAACTTTTATTTATACATAGATATTTGTTTTTGTCTCTTCTCGAAAATCGGAAAAAATCTAAAATAAAAAAAATCGATTCTGATCCCTGCGGTCACAAGCACTTCTTAACCTTTCAACTAAGAAGTTATCACCCTGATATAGACGCCTTCGTTACTTTGTCGAACACAAGTTAGCAGGGATTGGCGAGAAAGCGAATAGAAATAGACGACCCAAGAGACAAGAACTTGGCCACCGGCCAAAACAAACGTTGGTCATTACTAGACATACGGTGCCGGCATGTAATTGCCTTATTCATACCCAAGTCGGGTTTAAAAAAAAGGCAAACATAAATAAATTGACACTAAAGAGCATTGTTTTAAATACGCATAAGTATTATGTAAAAAATAACTTTTCCTCGTCGTACTTATTACGATTCACTATTTTTACACAAATGTGCATATAATTCCGACACAAAAATATACTTTCAAAAATAATATGTATATCAAAATCTAGCAATATATGTTGATCGATATTGACTTTCTTCTTTATCGGCATAGTAATTGTGTATGATCTCTTATTGGTCCCCCGATTTATGAATTTTTCTCCGCAACCATCCATTGAATTTCTCTGAAATTTTGCATGAAGTTGTAACTTTTGTCAGGTTATAAAGTGACATTCTCCGATTTTTGAAAAATATCTGGTTACCCCCCCCCCCCCTCAGGGCGTGAAAAGGCTTCGAAATGGCAAAAAATGACCTTTTTTGCCCCATAACTTTTAATCCATCCATTCAATTTCTCTGAAACTTGGCCAAAATGTGGAGGCCATTGTTCCTGATAAAAATAAGTATCGCTGACTGTGGTAAAAATCTGGTTCGCGCACCCAGGGGGTCAAAAACACCCAAAATTGCACAAAATAACCCTTTTCTCCCATAACGTTTGATCCATTCATTCAATTTTTCTGAAACTTGGCCAAAATGTAGAGGTAATTGGCTTGGATATAAAATGAGCATCCTTGACCTCAGAAAAGTTCTGGTTCTCGCCTCAAGGGGGTCAAAGGGGAGGGGGAAAAATGCCCCAAATTGCCTAAATTTATTGCATTTTACACTCGCCACATCGAGTCACATACAAAGGCTTGTTATTAAATAAGACTGTACGGGCAGTATAACTGTTTATGAACTTTTTACAGAATGTCAGCTTTTATGAACAAAAATAAAAACACAAACTAGCATTACATAAGTCAGTTCATTGGGTAACGATGAATCAATAAATCTGTATACAAACATCTATATATAGAGTATTACACAGTAAAAGAAGAGTTGAATGATTGTAGAAAGTAACCATATCTTACAAAGGGAGGTAATCCAATCAAAACACACACTCTTGTATTTAAAAGTAAACATGGATGATGAAGTTGCGTTGTTTTTCTTTGTAAGATATACTGATTTCATACACAGCTTCCATAGAGTTCTTTTGTATTTTCCCTCCAACCACTAAAGATTATACACAACGTCAGAAAAGTTTGATTTGAAAAGCCGGCTCCTTAGAGTAATAGCAATGTGGCAAAATCAAAATTGCATGTGCAGTTCAGTGGGGGTGACTCATTCGATTTGTAATAAACTAACCCCTTCTGTAAGTGCGAGAAGGTAAAGCCTGGGATAGTCGGCCTGCTAGAGCTGATCAGTACCATAACTCAGACCGACAGAAAATAAGAAAATAAGTGTAGATATAAGTGTCAAATAAAATCAACTTTAATAATTTTTAAAACCGAGTCCTGGTGAATGACTGCCCTTCTTATTAGTGCAGCATAAAACACAAATAAAAAAGAGAGTCTATTAAATTGTACATTGTAACTATCAAATGTATACACGTTATCAGGGTACATTTCATCCCACATTGCGTTACACATACATTATAGGAGTGAACTTTAATCTTACTGAAAGTAATTTATTTTTAAACATCATGATGTTTACATCTGCTGGTTTAAAATTACGGCACTTGCTTGATTTCAAGGTTAGATTAATAAGCACGTAACATCAATACGTGTACTGTGTATGGTGCAGACACATATAATTAACTTCTGATTTATATATTCGACAAACTTTTTTTAGGAAAGTAAACTTTAGTAGTTACAATCCGTGCAATCCGTGTAAATAATTTAACGTTTTATAAGCTTTGCTTGTTCTTCTTCTTCTTCTTCTTCTTCTTTCGTGTGAATCAGATGATTCTGGTGTTGGCATTAGTTTCCCCGATGTCTTTCTAGTTAGATTTATTTTTGGAAAGCCATCGGGTACTTACGGGAAGGACCACGAGTTGGTTGCCAGCATCCCTAAGTGACAGTGATACTGTGCAACCGACTGGATTCGAACTTGGAACACCCAGGTCTTCAGTCCGTGTCGATATCCACTTAACCACCGTCACCTCCCATAAGTTTTGCTAATATTATACTTGTAAAATAGTGTTATTATTATTATTATTATTATTAATAGTAGTAGTAGTAGTAGTAGTAGGAGGAGTTGTAGTAGTAGTAGTAGTAGTGAATCTGCGCTCCGGTGATGAATCATGCTTAATAGTGTTACAATATATTGTTGAGTTTTAGAAACTGTGCGTAACTACTGACAAAAAGACCGGCAATCTATACTCAATTGTAATATACAATGAAGTTATGTATGTGTCGTGGCATATATGCATATACAGTAATGTTCATTCTTAAAGATTATTTGTTCAATGGTATAAGTTCGTTTAATTCTCTGTGATAACTTATAAAAATCTGATTGCATTTTTGAGCGCAAACTTACAAGTGAAATATATTAAATTATAAATATGTTCAGCGTGGAAATTACGTTCATGATGGCGTGAAGGTTGAACACCTCACGTATAAGAATGCCGCTTACTAATTGCTATACAATAAAGTATTTCAATAAAACTGTTCAATTCGATATAGACTGTACATTTTATTAATTTTCTATAATTATGTGGGCATTCGAATAAAGTCTGGTACAAATGTAATAAATAATGGATCAGACGTCGGAGTGTTTTTTTATTTAATTTTAAATATTCTTCTTTTCTATTTCTTATGAAACTTTTTTCAAGATCAAATATACTTTTGTGAAATGTAGTCGTTTTTTTCTCTTAATTACGAAGAAGCGATTTTTTGCACACGTATATGTTGCGATGCTACTAAATATAAAAAAAGTTCTTATACCATATAGACTTAGATTCAATTGAAATTAATTTTGTAAATCCAATAAAAGTGATGCATGTACATGTACAGATGTATGTGTGAGTGATTTACGTCATAATTTACTCTTTTTTTAAAATACACTTATATGAATATATATTTAAATACGTGTATGCATTTCAATTATAATTTATATGAATATGCTATATAATTTAATTATAGTCACATCAACATATAAGACATGATATTATCTGCGACGTTAATCAAAACTACCGTGCTAATTTTTATTTTAAACAACTTTCTTTATTGATTAGAGTCTAGAATGTACTTATATTCATTTACACTTATTTCATAGTTGAGGAAATAACCTTACATAGTACTACACTTCAAGATTATATCCATATGCAACTATATATATATATATATATATATATATATATATATATATATATATATATATATATATATATATAGTTACATGGTAAACAGCTGATGATCCCCGTGTTAATATTAGATGCTTACGTTAAGGTCTCCTGTTTTTGTTTCACTGTTAGATACTTAATCCCCATTTTTATTTTATTTACTTACTATTATATATTTTATTTATTTATGAATTTTCCAACGAATGTTAAGTCTGCACTATATTGGATTTAGTTAGTTTTTGTGGGAATTTAAACTGCATTTTCCTTTCTTTTTTGTCTTTTTGTTTTAAAATAACTCAAAGCTTCTTTAGACTATATATATATATATATATATATATATATATATATATATATATATATATATATCTATATATATAGTTGGACAAGATTATGACTTAATGTGTAGATTACATATTTTACTAAATTATTTAAATGAAACTGCATGCATATTAAAAATAGCGGTGTCTATCTATTTTATATTTTAATCAAATATTGGTAAATTCTGGTCGAACTACTTGACCTAATATTTAAAAAAGAACACATTGTTGGAGATTGCTTAGCGGAATATATTAATTGCCTGTTAGTCTGTAAACAACTATATCAACGACTATGGATGATTTAAGTAGCAGAGTAACCTCCAGAAATCGCAGTCATTCCGGTTGGACATACACACTTTCTGAGAAGGACTGCCAGATATTTGCACGCGTTATAGAGAAACATCATCAAACTACTCACGCTGACTGAAATTTGAGTTTAATTTAAATTTGGCCATTGTCTTGCCGACCATACCCGTATTTCTGAGCTCAATAACATCGACTGAAATTGCTGGATATTCTCTGTAACCTTGATTACAATAAAACAAATACTCAAATTACCGTGTCAAAACATAGTATATAGACACACATATATGAGAAACATTCGAAAGTGTTTAAGACATAGTCAATATCACTTCTATACCTCACGTGACGTGTGCCTGCTATCATACTGCATAGTTAGGTATCGTATTCACATTATAGCAGGTTTATATTAAAAGGGTCTGCCAAATCTAATTGAACTCTTCGGCAACCGTGGAAATTTGACATCAGGTTTGTCTGGGTATATATATTAACGTGATGTTCCGTAGCCATTTACTCTGTTTAACATGATTGATATATTAGTTTATCATTGACACACTTTAATAGACCAAAATAAATTATATATGATTTTAATTCGGTACGCAGATTTCAAATTTCGCAGGGATATATGTTATGCCAATCAGTAACTTTGCTAAGTTTTATTCATTAAGATAATGTTTAGATCGTTTTATATGGCTAGGGATTGCTGATTTTCGAATACATAATAAACCGTTTTTTAAAAAAATCTGGTTTACCCTAATTTACCATACAATTTAATTAACTGAGAACTACCATATTAGGTGTTGGTTCGTATATCTACCTCAAATGCACGGCTCTCAATTTTTTTCTTAAGGATTCATCATGTGTGCATTAATAACACAAACTATAGATGTTAAAATAAATTGTATAATTTTGTTTTATTCAAGTTTAATCGGTAAAACGTTCTTAGAATAAAGAGGATTATAAATACTTCTTCATCAATAAATATACCATATTCATCAATAAGTAAATTGTTCATTACATTAAATATATAATTACTTAAGAAAAATACATGCTATGTGAATATTTGCTTAGTTTCTAACTAATACTTTTTTACTAGAAATGTAAAGTAAATTAATATTTATATTAAATATAATTAATATGAAAATCACTTATTTAATTAGTCAAATAGAGAATATACTTTATTTCTTATATAAAGGTTAAACATATATCCCATGAAATTAATTAGAACTTAAGTCAGATTCTAGTATTTAAACTGAATTTTAATAATATATTTCTCTTGTAGATTATGTTACCTTTACAATGTGATGAGTCACAAAATAGGAAATATATATTTCAGTCAAAACTGTATTAAATAAACACGCATTCTATCACGTTCAATTGTTCTACTGAACGAATATGTAATGGGAGCGGATAAACGTTGCATGCAATAAGTTGAAGCAAAGCCTTATATACTCAAGGTCATCGTTACAATACCCAAGAGTTTACTCTTCTAAAATCATTGAACCAAAACATATTTTATAATGTAGATGTCGCTAAGTAATAGCTTGAACCCTTTCTAGTTCATTGTAGCATTAATTCTAATTACGGACTAGAGAAATCGCAGGCATGCTATCATTACACTCATGTCGATAGAAGTTTGAAATCAGAAATAACCACTTGCGTTGTCTAGACAATCAATGTCGTTGTTTAGCAACTCAGGAAAAACAATTGATATGTAATCAAACATTAATCCATTCCTCCTAGTTTTACAATTGTTTCATTTTAAACAGCCGTTATCTACTTTTGATAATTACATAGATATGTCTAAATAAATTGTACTTAAGTCTGTGTGTTTTAGATTAGCCTAGTCGATAAAAATATTTAGACTATAAATATTTATTTGGTGCATTCGTTTTCTGGTGATACTCAAATAATATTCCTATAGATACATTTTGAAACAAAAACACGAATCCGAAATGACGGCAATTGATTCATGAATATAAGTTGTTTTTGTACGGATATTTTCTTGGTATAAAGCTACCAAATAACCAAACACGGAGCATAGATTACAAAACACTGTAATAAAAACTAAGTAAAAAAAATTATATTTCTACAAATTTTCCTGAAAATTATATTGAGAAACCAAAATGAAAAGAAAAATAGTCTAGTTATATAAAAACTCTACACATATGGTTGCATTCGAAACAGCCGATCTGAGTTGTCCATTTGTCAATTCAATAAATGTAATATGCAATATTTTATAAGTACAAGTATTTCATATATTGTATTGATTTTCTTTTTAAATTGATAAATATCAATGTTGAATATTAATTCCGTAAGTTGCTTTTTTAATTTGACTACTCTGCTCAGCATGCCGTTTGTTTATTCGCTAATGTCAAATATAATAGTGGGTGTTCTATGTTAAAATGTACTGACTATATAAACAAATGAGTTTGCCCGTTTAATTAACGTCTCTTTATATGTGTTATCAAAGAATACCTCATTATTTTCATGAAATAATCTATTGTATTCCTAATATGAGAAATTGCGCTGACGACATGAGCAATCCCATTAACACACCCGTCATCACATTACGGCGAAGAAGTAAACTACAGAAAAAGAACACCAAAATAGCAGAGACTAAAAACTAGAATATAATTTCTTCATACAAATCGGTCCTTGTCAAAAAATGAGGAACACTTTAAATGTTAGTTTAATGATACGCTTGGACATACATAGTCGTCATTGGGTGGGAAGTACACTTGATAGTTATACTGATGTTGAACTACGTAGTTATTATAAAACAGGGGCAACACCAAATGCTTTTTATTGGTGAAGTTTCGTCTACAATACACAATTGAAAAAGATAATTTACGTTTAAATTTAATAGGAGTTTATGATACAACACTCTGATTGATAAGCTATTATATAACTCTGTTACTATGTCATAGTTTCATCATTTGTAGTCAATAATTGATTTCAATAGCAGTCACCGACATGAAATATGTTAGATGTATCAATGCGTGGGGAGTCCAAATTAATTTTTAAAAACTGACCGAAAAGAACATTTGAGATAAATGCACGAATAGTTAATGTAATTCTTCTGCGCATATTCTTCTGTATTATTCTGTCTAAATATATAATAAACATCTGCTGTAAGGGTGCTACCACATATCTACTTAACTGACTAAGTCCCGTCGCAAATAGGAAGTTCATATCTTCTGGAATAAATCCCGAGATAATCAGGACACATTGTGTTACTTCAGAGTGTATCTTGTCCTAGACAATTCCTCTCTAACAAAGATCTTCGAGTCTAATGCTCCCTTCAGTTTAATTCATGGCAGGTATATGGGTTCATAACTTGCCCAAAGATGTAAGTGTATGTGATGCACTATCGGCAAGCGAATTCGAACCCCACACGACCAATCTACAATTAGCGCCTGTAAAAACTTAAATCTTCAAACCGGATATGACGTACACTCCTTTTAGAAAAAATTAGCTAATTCTGTTTGTATATTTGAGATGACTCAAGAAAAATACGGGGTTTGTTTAATGTTTCAAGAAAAAAATCATTAAACTTTCCAACAATCTGCATACAGAAAAGATAATTTAATGTACAATATAGTAATTAACATGTAAGTTTGTTGTAATAAACGATTTAATGTTATATGATGTAATCTCGTAGAATGATAGCGACTTTACTCGACTTTAAACACAGACTCCGGTATTACATTTACCTAGTGTAGTATTATATCTAGTAACTAAGCCCCTCAGGATGAAACTGTAGCACATATTTCTACCATCGACTTTATTTATTTCGTTCTACAAGTTAATTAGTAATATTTATAGTTTTGCTTACTTGCTTCATTCCTCTATTTCTATTTCGTCATTCAATTTATAAAGTCAGACAAATCTATTTGAAGCCAACTAGTTTTTGACATTCAATTATTCGTTGGAAAGCCTACATTGCTATTAAACCGATATCTCGAATTAGGAAGAATTTAGAGATTGTTGCAAGTCTCTGAAGACATACACACCGTCTCCAAGAATTGCCATGAGGAAAACATGATGCCAATTATGGTTGGTGCTAAATAAATACAGAAATTCTCAAAATACTTCACAACCAATATTTTCTGTAAAGTATTGCCTCATTTGCTTTCACATAATGTAAAGACGCACTGTAATTGTATTAACACAAACATAGTTTTCTACAACATAATAACGTAGGGGTTTAGAAAAGTTTCGATTTAGTTCAGATTATACTTGTTGTTTCATCAACGATAAACACCACTAACAAATAATATAAATACTTTTCAAGAGTCTTATTACCGAATTAATTTGTTATAAATGATTGCACATGTATCTATAATAGCAGACATAGTCGGATGTGAAGCTATCTTAAAGAAGATAAAAATACAGTATAGACTACCTGAAACAGCGTCAATGTTTAGTGCAGTAGCTGCAGCCATACACTTGACTTCAAAAATAATAGAAAGTTACTAAAACTGATATCTCCGCTTCCTTATCCGTACTCATGTCATTGAAGAACTAAACTATTTATAACAACATGCAGTGTAACATTAGCTTATGATAGATACCGAGCAATATCGCCATTCGTGGGAATGAAATAGTAGATCGCGCATCAAAAGAATCACTGAACATGCTACCTACTAATACTAGGATTCCATACACTGATCTTTCACCTTCTGTTTACATGCTACTCAAAGAATCATGGCGAAAATTCTTGGATAAATATCAAAGTTATATATTACACAAGATTAGGCCAACTGTTTATGAATGAACATTAGGCTAAATAGAGGCAATAACAGAAGAGGTTATAGTAGCCAGATATCATAAAGTCATTTTAATCATAATCCTTTTATGGCAGAGCTTGTGCAATGCTTTGGATATATCAAACGATACCGCCTTAGACTCACCTGCACTGTCTAGTGTATATGCGCTTAAAAGTTACCGTTAAGGCATCCGCAGTCGATCGTGCTTGCCATAATCCATACTTATAGCAAAACAAACGTTTAGCATTAATAATGTGAAAGTCTATCGCTACATTGAATCAGGATACAAAAGTGTCAGCAAAGAGCGAGGATAGATGCAGCGATAATTCTAGTAGTCAGTTCTATCTACAGACTTATTTTAGACTAGTACCACATACGGCATTTTGTAGCTATTAGGGAAGCAAGATTCGGAAATACATTTGTTTTACAGTTGGAAGAGGACATGGCGCGTCCAGCTGATCATTTCTGTAGTACTATTCGGTGGATTAGATCAGCGCCACATGCTTTGGAGGTGTGAAGGTTTCTTATAATATCGACAACATGCGATAGGGTGATGGACAGGTATATCAAGTGTAGCTTCAGTTTGCAATAGGAACTCTGGGAGGACGTGGTTTGCGAAATCTAAAGTTGATTTGAAGGCGAACCGCTGAGCAAGTAGTTCAGCTTCAAAAGTTGCTGTGCAAACAAAATCATTGTGATTAGATAGCGGTCAATTGTTGAATACCTATTGTTTACTACAGTATTGAAGATTTTCCAAAAATGACGCGTACCTAGTTAATGTGACTAAATGCGTTTCATTGGTATCTCTGTATACCTTTTCTTTGTTACATTTATTAAATTTTTACAATAATTTATTTACGGAGTACTTCCTGCTTCTAAGCAATAGCAGCTGCACAGTTCGAAGGTAACATTATAGAGAGTAGGGCGTACTGTAGAATGTGTGCATGGGAATATGCGTTTCAATGCTTGCTTTGACCGATTCGGCTAACTCATTTGCGCACTGATCAGCAGGGAGAGAAAAAGTGTCAGTCCATGAAGCGTATTTGATATGATCTCTGATAGATTTGGCACAACATTCTAGGGTGACTTGGGCATTCGTCGCACAAGCGTCGGACAATGAGTACAGGACCAGGTCGAAAAGTAAGGCTTACTAGTCAACACAATCAGGGAAGCGGGTCGGCAAGCTGACATTATGTGAGAGGGGGTGCGCTATGGAGACATTATACGTGGAGTAACCCCCTGCGTCTGTATAGCTGTAAAATCCAAGCCAGTCACCGTTATGTAAATTTAAATCCTCAAATACATGTATTTTGGAAGTCGACTTATATAGAAATGTTGTATCTATACTTTCTGAACATAGTTATGGAGGTTCGAAAGAGAAAAGTACAAGAAATGTAAGTAACTAACGCTGTACTGTGAAACTAACCCTAAGAACATGTATTATTTTAGTCAAGAACATACACTCCTAGCCTGTGTATATGCTTGGCAAAGTTTTACGACAAGGTTGGAGATATCCAGTAATGTTAAAATGTTGTGAAGATGTGTGTATGTTTGTTTCACTTAGTGTTATGATATCAGGAGTGTTTACTATGAGAAAGGTGTCTACGTTATGTGTGTTTGTTCTAGCCATCAAGTATTTGTAAATGCTAGCCGCAAGAATAAAGATGAAGATAGGTTTGGTGTGTATCATCTTTTTTGTATTGCCATTTTGGTTTTATATGAAGGTGGGATAACAAAGTAGGGGGTTGTGGTGTGCCAATAAACTCACAAATAAAACCCATTAGTCGTGACTTAATCCATAGAGGATGTGGCTTCTGGAAAGCCCACCGGGGATAACTATAGGGTCCATTCCCATGCCGACTTGACACTTACAATGTATCCCGATAGTATACAACTGTTGATGTAGCGGCCGCTCATAGCGCTACCTAAGAGGTAGACCTCCTGTACTACCAGTTGGATACAGTAGCATGATACGTTATCTAACCTGTACTCTAAACTTGTCTGAATAAGAGCGACCCAGACTAGTCATGTGAATCTTAGTGACAAAATATTTCCCCAAGCTGCTTTGATAGAAAGACAGAGAGACGGCGTTCATAGTAAGAGTTAGGAAACGAAGCAAATCTCTCGGCGCGTTTGAAGTGTCATGCGCTAGTACCTCTGCACCTTGCTAATAGACTAAGTAAAAGTACAAAAGCCGGGCGATGAGAACACACCATTTACTAATTATGCAATTTTAGGTTTACAATCTGGATATTTTTTCGAGACTCCAGCTCTAGGAAAGTTGTTGATCAGAACACAGGAATTCTTCCTCCTCCGACAGTTTGCTGTCAATATATAAATAGTTAGTAGTACACTTTTTTATATTAGAGTATATTATCTCCTAGATTGATTACATGACCAGTTGTGCGTGTCCATCATACCGGCGGGGGTAATCCTGTGTCGATGTACTAGTTAGGTATTGAAAAACCCATGCAGGTATTAAATGACATTCGATGTACACACATATATCTGTAAGTAGAATTAGTTTACACGTTACCTCCAAGAGATTACAAAAAATTAAAGATAAGTTATTTTCTAATAGATAAGACTAGGACAGAGGGAGGGGGCATATTTTGGGTAGCATACCTCGTATCTACGCTAACTTTTCTCTATAAGCACTTTTGATATTCAACTTCAAACGGTATAGTTAAACAAGTTGTAATATATATATAATGAATGTTCACAAGTTGAGTAATTGGGTGGGAGCGTAATAGCCTCTTGTTTATACTTATATATTTTTTCGACTCAATTCTACGTTATTGATTAGAGGCCTGAAAGTATATTTCAATTTACATACATATATCAATAAATCCCGTCGATTAGATGGAAAATAACAACCTTTTCTCAGTTATTAGCGTTTAGCACATCAAGAATTATGTATTATCTTTAAATCCGGCTACGAGATAAGAAAGAAAAAAGAGAAAATCAAATCAAAATAAACATCTAAAGATATTAACATGAAACAATGGGAAAGAATAAAAGAAGGGCTCTAAGAGAAAGGGAATGAATGAATATAGATAGATTAAACATCGCTACTTATCAATTTTAGCGGTTATGGGACGACCAGATTCAACATTGTAAACGTGTTCGCTTACTAACAGTTATATTGATGAGGGACGGGACGTACGGTAGCCCGTGAAGCCACTTTCTGGATAACACCGTCAGCTATAATTAACATCTTAACATTATTCCTGATAGCCTACATTAGATTACCTGCTAGAATTCTCATCTTCACATAACTGTTAGTGTTCACCGTTTTTTACTTTTCAGTACATTCTTTAGACTACACACATGGCGTCTACTATAAAGATAATTATTAATTAAATCATTTAACAGAATCAATCACTTCTTCTCCATCAGTTAAATGGTTTGCTTCTGTCGATCCATATCAAGCTTACGTTTACAAGCGACATACTTCCGACCGTTACAGTTCATCTTAGTATATTTTAAACAATGTTAATATAACACACACTTAGTAATTAAGTGTATTTTGATTACTACACATAACAACGTACATCAACTTTTAAGACGTTTTCTTTTCATGAGACAACATGTTTTATATCTCATCGAACAGTGAAGGAGAACTCATTCAAGACTGCGCAAGTTATTCTTTTGAGCCTAATACGAAGTGCTCCTTTTTGTCAGGAGAATGATTTTCCCAAATGTTATATGTCAACAATTGTGTACTTTCACCCTGCAGTTTATATACATAAGATACAATAAAATTTGATTTTAACATGTAAATCCTATTTGAAAAAACGGTCCGGGTCCATAAACTGCATAAGTATTATTTTATCTCCACAATTAGCGAAAGATAAAAACCTTATAAACTGCGCTATCTTATTTTTTTGATCCAAGTTCTCCTATTTTCAATGAGATTGTTTCTCCCCAATTAAAAAAAAACAGTCTTTTTTGTCCAACTCTGCCCTAGATTAAAATATAAGTCCATTGATATGAGGCATTTTTGAACTTTTTTTACGATTTCTCCATTGTTAAATATTCAGCACTTTCAACATGTTGTTCGGATTTACTTGCCTTCCCACATTGGCAGATTAGACCATAATTCGTTTTTTCAATTAGGAAAAATACATCTTTCATCAAAACGGAGCGCTTCTGATTGTGAAAGAAACTTTTACAAAGTGTTCTCCCAAACTGACCCAGGAGAGAAAAGGGTGCCTGCGCAGTTTACAGACCCGTACCGTGATATTTTAATATAGGACTTTCCAGTTAAACTCAATTCTTACGGAACATTTTGTGTATAAAACTGTTAGATAAAATACTAAAAAGAAATAACAAAAAATTGTATTTTTAATTATTTTTCTGTCCAAATGACTGCGATTGATAAAGTATGCGATCCTTCTATTATATTATAATTCTCCCCGGCAACGCAAAGACGCGGGCCTTGCTAGTAAATAATAATGACAAATCTATTTGGTTTTCGATATGATTGCTACAGCAGGTAAAAGCAAAAATATCATAAACCTTAAATACAAACTTATCTCAAATTGCAATCACAAACGAAAATTTTAATACATCAATTTAATTACTCCCTCTGACACCCTCCTCCCAGCCAACAACCTCCCTCTAACATTAGACTAATTCTTAAATGTAATAATTTGTGAACTTTTTACTCTTCGCCTATATAACATTGCACATATTCATCCTAATAACATAGCGAATTATCTCCTGTGCACCTAACAACTATTTTACCCAATAATACTTTATGTAAATTTAGCCCTAATATGATTATTCTCCACTCTACTAATCCTTAATCCTCTCCCCCAACACTCTAATTCATATTTTCAATTACTAGCTAACCCCCTTACATACTTATACATTGCCTCTCTTATCGCCCTTTTACATGCAATCCATTGACTCTGTGGACGCAGCGCTTTACCGACAATCTTTTTCTCATAGATTCTCTAACTCTCACCTTTAAACTGCGCTCCCGGTTAGTTCTATAATAACTTATTTTTCCCCTGCCTTACATATATCTGTAATTTCAATACACCATGTCATCACAGCGGTGACATAATTCAACCCAATCTTACCCCATAATCCTTATACTAGAACTCACTTGTTGCAAACATATTTACGCTGTTTTCTAATCCTACTTCAGTAATATATTAAATAATTTTATTTAGTAGCGCGTCGAATATCAACCAACTGAGAAACCCATAAATTATTTAACCATTAAACTTCAAAATACTATAATTGTCCGGATAATTGAATCTAAAATTAGGTGAATTCCAGATTTCAAATCGTTTGAGCTTTAATTCCTAATTTGAACTCTTTGAAACTTTCGTAATTATAGGTAATTTTCTCGTAACAATCTGTTTAAAGAAGGGGAAATTGTCCCCTTACCGAACTGTCTACTTACTGACCACAACGCTACTATATTAGCCGATTAAAACTCATAACTGAAGCTAGTCTAGGCCTCGATTATAAAATTCTCTCTCATTGCTTAGATTTCGATCGAAGTAACTACTTACACTTTTCACTGACTGATTGAAATATATACAAAATTGTAGACTCGACTCCTTAGAAACCTTTTTGATTCGCGGTCCACGCAATTATTTTAAAATGCCCTTAATTCTCTAAATTACATCCGAATAAGTGATTAATCTACGGTTGAACTTAACATCATGTTATTGAATTTACCAAATTTTTTAACGCAGTCCTTATGAAATCCCTCCTCTATCTAAATTTTTTTTGTCACCAGACAATTTGTCAACGGACATTCACCAACTAGACGAACACTATATTTTGATAACTTTTTTACACACACGCACATACTTACTATTACTTTATATTGTTTCTAAATGTGTTTAAAAAAATAATTTTGGCTATTTCCCTGCTTACTAATCCATCTATGTAATTCGTCTGATGATAAGATGGTAACCTTTTAAAATCCTGGCTTAAGGAAATAAATATTAACCTTCTTTTATTTAGTACACCTTGTATTGAACAATCGAAGATGAAATAGATTTGTCACTCGCATATCTTCATCTCTCATGTATTTTTATAATTGGTCTATCTCGTATATTGAGCTTACACCATTTAATTATAGGTTCAATTCTCTAAAAGTATACTTTTAGTCTCACGTTTTATTTAATGCTCTTACAAAGTTAAGCTTTTTTATCCTATTTGTGACATTTTCAGCAAGGAATTTATCCCGCTCTAAGCTTAAAACATACCTATACATTTAAATGAAGCATATATATGCCAGCTCATCGTGAAAAAATGATTACCAACGTAAGATACAAAGCCTCCCAACATGAATTACACCACAAATCTTATAACCACCAAACTAACAAAAATAATAGTTCACCTCCAAATGCCCATGGATTTACACTTCCTATTAACTCTTCCAGTGGACAACAGAGATCGGAAAAGTTAACTGCATCCAGGTACGGTCTTATTCCAACTTCTTTTGCTAAACAAAATGAGCACTTCAGCAAATTCGAAAACGATTTATTCGACCTCATTAGGCGTATCAAATAAAAAAAATGCAATAAACATTTCAACCTGTTTATAAAAAAATCAATAAATTCACCGACAGCATTAAGAAATAACAGGATATAATTGTCCCTGCAAATAAAACAAAATACTTTTTCAAACTGAAATACACTGACTACAAAAGTTTAATCTACAAAAAAACTTAACAAATCTTAAAAAAAAACTACCTCTAGAAACATTATCAATAGCATAAACAATGAAGCTAAATCCCTACTTACATCTTTAAATATCCTTAATTACATAGAAATACTTACCCCAGCCACACCGACATTCGCTTTAAAACACCACAATAACAATGTTCAAGAAAACTAACTATTAGACACATCTGCCCATCCAAATCTTACGTAGACATCATAAGTATACCAAGATCTTAGAGAGAATCATCCCATACTTCAAACAACACATTTCATACACCCTGTGGCAATCCTCCAATGAGGTAACTAATTGGTTCCTAAACGTTAGAGATCTGAACTTCACCACTTTCGACTCACACAATAAGTATCAGTGCATTTGCTTCTAAACAAAACATTAGTATCCGCAAAAACCAAATCAGACATAATAGGGATTTTCTGTGCAAAATTATTAGTTTGATCTCTAAGTCTGTACTTAGAGATCAAACTAATAATTTTGCACAGAAAATCGCTGTTATATAATTTGACAATACATTCTGGACTAAGAAAGATACTCCTAATAATTTCGATATTACTATGGGGTTCGAACTCTGCTCAGACTACTGACCTTGTACGTGTGTACTTATTAAGATTATTAAAATTTGACTAAAGACATTTGCACTGTGAGCTATACAGAAACGACGCACTTTTTGTACTAAGGGAGAGGTCGAGGCAATACAATAACTCTATTAAAAGTCTACATAACTTCTTTAAAATATTTGATTAACTATTTCTGTAAAACCTAAAAGAAAAACATATCATTTCCTTGACCTAACATACGCCCTTAACTCCGAAACCTTTAGGCCCCGCCACAAACAAAACTTAACCCTCTTAAAATACATAAGCTATCATTAATATAATAGTCCCCTAAGTAACTAATAGAAATTCTAAACTATCTACTAATATATCTATATACGTACACCATTTTCATTTCCACAATAACATACTACTTAATTCGGGCTACATTGATACCATTAAATAGAAAAATAATCCCTTTATCAAGGTAAATAACACTTTATGTGTAATCGCACACAACTTTGCCAAAATAGATGCCAAATTATCTGCACGGACGGAATTTTCCTCTGGTGTTTATTGTTTTTTGAAAAAGGGAAGTTTCTTTTCCCGAAATATTAAATAAATGATCTTTATAATCATCCTGACATCATACAAACACCTAACACCGCACTTGCTATCATGTAAGATGTTAAGGAAAAATAAATAGTGAGTCACATTTCGTATTCGATTCATTATTGTTGTTCCTTCCAGCTTACATTTTACCCGGAATGTCCATTGACAACAGCCTTTTAAAAACATACTACTAATATATATATATATATATATATATATATATATATATATATATATATATATATATATATATATATATATGTGTGTGTGTGTGTAGTGTAATACATTTGTCCGGCCTAGGTGTATCGTTCCATCGATTTCTCAACTTTTTAACCGTATTCACAGCTAACTATCTCTTGGCTCTTCAGATATATAATATTGTAAGTTCAGATAAATAATAGAATTATGTTAAATTTTTGTTTTTACTATCATTCAGTCTTTGTTAGTTGCAACTAATTGTCTGTGGTGTGTTTAGTTTCTGATGATTCTTCTTCAGTGGGTGTTATTGTCTGCTTATAAGTATTTCCTAAAGTTCCATTATTCATATTAGTTCAACTTCAACCTTGTATTTTGCTGAGGAGTGTTGCGTGGGGTTATGTTATTATAATTATTTTAAGCGTTTTGCCTACCCTTTTCATTTGGAAAATTCCACTGTTTACTGTACACACACACACACACACACATATATATATATATATATATATATATATATATATATATATATATTGTGTGTGTGTATTTAGGCAGCATTTATTTCATTAATGCATGTGTTGTTAAAAACAACAAAACTCTTCTGTTTGGTAATCCTTTTTTTCATTTTCCCATTCTTCGAATGATATTTTTAACGTTGACATGGAATGAATTAATGTAAGATCTGTATGTTTGACAAACGTTTTCGATTCTCTCCGGAATCATCATCAGGTATTTTTAAATGTCACAAAATGAATTAAAAAGCGGGTCAAAGAATGGAAGTGTTTTAAGAAACATGCCGACAAACCGTTCACGTAAAAGACGAACGTCTACATTTTGAAATGTTACAGATGAACTAGTTCTTAATGTATTTATTTATTTTTTATTTATATATATATATTTTTTAACATTTAAATATATATATATATATATATATATATATATATGTATATATATATATACGTAGGTATTTGTGTATGTGTTTCTTGTTTTATTTTATTACACTCTTAGAAATAAAAGTGCGCATTATTGGGGCTAACACTTGATGTCTATATGATACACATATACATTCGTTAAGGTAGTAAAGAAGTTAAGAACGTTAATTTTCATCCTCGTAATTTACCAGTTAACTAGGTATATATTTCTTGTAGTCTCTTGGTCTTTCAGCATTTCAGGGCAAAAATTCATCTAGTCTAGTATCCAGATAAGTGTTGTTACTTGAGGTAAAATCACTGAGAGAAAGTGCAACATTTCGTTGTGTAAGCGTGTGTACTTCCGTATCGTGGTGATATATTAATATTTGGTCAGGGTTTAGTTGCAGGGTGAATCATCCTCATGTCAGGGTGGCCTGACGCACCCTCGTTCTGTAAGACCGAATACACTCGAGGAGTGTGTCTAGTTGGTAATTCAAACTCTCCTATGAATATTTATATATGAGTGAGGGTTTGTTAGTTTATTATATCTGCATTCCTCTCAGTAAATTACAAATTACTTGTGTTTACTAAGTGGCAGGTTCTTTTTGGAAATGCACACATTGTGAAAAAGGAAGCTGTATTCTGGTCTCTATCGTGTGTCATTTAAAAGTCAGCCTGTTTTGTTTTTATCTATGCTTCCTTCTCATCTGTATTCATTGAAATCGTGAAATTACTTGCAAAGACGGACGTGAGAGTTTAACAAATACGCGAAAATGACAAGTCTGCCAGTCAATTAGCAAAAGGTAACACACAGAGCACTGAAATAAAACAGGAAAAATGTAGAATTATTGCTTACCAATACAAAGAAGAAAAACAAACTGACAGTGTAGCTAAAGTGTATTTCCCATTTCCTGTGTATCGAGATGTGCAGAGTTATAAATCAAATCATGAATAGGGGAGAGCCGACATAGTTTAATAGACCTCAACCTTTTTTCTTTTTCTAAACGGGGAATTATTTGCGATTTATTTTGTGAGTCGGTACATTATTGAAACGAAATTGAATTACAAAATAATACATGAATGCAACGTTTTTCAAAACTTGTTCAAAATGACTATAATTATTTTATGTCATACCGACAAATCTACTCCACTCTACATTTCTTATTATTAAAATCGTCCTTTCATATTAATGATAGCACTAATTATTAATGATTTCTCCGTATTTCTTCCGTAATCCAGACAATTCCAATTATAAAATATAGCACGTCCATATACGCGCTACTTCAGTTTTAATATGCAACTATTTGTACATCTACGTTATGGGTGAGACAGATGATTAACGTAAGATGAAGACAAAAATGTACTTGATATTAATTATTACAAAAACAGTTATATACGCTTTTGTAATACTAACTCATGTATAGCTCTCTTGGACCGGTGTTTGAACGTTTTCTGTGTAGCGCACTGTTCCTATTTGCTCTATATCAAATTGTGGAATTACGTGTGAAAATACGTTAAGTATTAATTGGCATGAGAGTGCAACTAACAACGATGAGAGATGTATGTATTTCTGTTATTGGCAACAATTATTATAAATCAGGTATTTAACTAAAAAGTATGCGCTTTAAACTAATGCCGTATCCTTTTTATGTCTACGATTTTACGAATTATCCAAGAAAAACACTTTGTTAAAAAAATATTTATCTAATGTTTTTTATGTACGATTTTACGTAAATTTCTTAAAATTTAGAAAACATGTATATTGTTGTAAATTTTTTGATTAATTTGAGACTTAAACTCGGATATTCACATGGTAGAAACTAAACCCTTTAGTAATATGTTTTATGACTACTCCTATTTGTCAACGAATTACATGTTTCTATTTGCGTACGAACAAAAAATGTATAAATGCACTATAGCTTTTTACCGGTATATAGAATTAAAATGTATTCAACAAGAATCAGACTAACCTTTTCGTTTATCCTAATGCCATTAAATAACTACGTTACTCCCAAAAGTCTAACACATTTCTAAACCCATTACGTCATACATACCGGTTAGCATAGAACAATATGTATTTTTATGAGTTGAAGGATGTGCGACCCGTCTGATGTGTTGCATGTATTACATGTGGCAATATAATTTAATTGTTATGGCATTGTACAGATAGGCCGAGTATTACAGCTAAAATTAGAAAATAGTTAAATGTTTTAGCAGTCATTATAATAAATAGTGTTTCAATTATTGCATAATTTTAAAGTACAAGATGATTGCTAATGAACCGCCTCCCCTCTAAAAAAATATATATTTCTGTAAATTTCATCAATGGAAAAACATAATTCACTTATGCAAACCTAGCTCATTATCCGAAGATATATTTGCAAATATGTAATTTTAATGTACATATTACCAGATTATCCTAACTAATGTCGTTAAATCTCATATACATTAGTTCCGCTGGTGTGTGTTCTGACATACAAATAACTGTTGGATCCAGCAATTCTAAAAACAGTGTTTATAATCCGTACGTTTACACCCGATATTAATATTTTATTAGACTTAACTTAGCTGTAAATATTAATTGAAGTGGCATGTAAATATTACATTTATAAATATTAATGAACATTTACAACTTCGTATCATTTCATAATTAACTAATGGTATTTTAGCAGCAACATACTTACATAGAAACTTGAAGATGTGTTTGGTGAGAAGGAAGTATAATAACTGTGTATATCAACAAAGCATAGAAAACAATATAGTATTTGATATGAATAATAATAATTTGTATTTAATTCAAAACTATTATGATTCCAGAAAAGAAAAAAAAGTAGAAACCCACATCAGAAAATAAACAGTGTAATAGGCTTCCAATGTTTACCTAAAATATACTGGTCGAACTCGTTTAAATTCATTCACGGATAAAAGCGCTTCAAACGGCACACAAACAGCCCATTATCTTGTCAAAAAGAGGTGGCAATGCTTGGGTGGAGGTACTCTCGTATACAAAGCGACTGTGATACATTTGGAATAGTACAACCGTGGTATATTTATATATAAACACTAACATTATAGCCCGGTGGCAATATGAACGGAGATAAAATATGTGCGGACGTTACTCCATAGTGTAAAAAACAGATGAATATCAATTTCGCGGCGAAAATCTCTCAGCCAATAAGCAATGAGCACATCGTCCATAAAAATAGGAGGTAATGCCCGGGAGGATATCATCCCGTTACATTTTGAGCTGAGATACATTTTAAATACAACTAATTAGCTGTGGGTTTATATATTACCACTAAGCTTACGGTCAGTTGGTAATTCTAAGACACTAATACAAACAGAAAGATAGCACGGTGTGCATGCAGTTTGCGTAATGGAACCGGCAAGTCAATTGATAACGACTCAACAGCAGGCAATGAAAACATCATCTTGCCAGAAGTAGGTTCCAATGACTTGCAAGATGACCGCAAGTGACCGTTGCAGCGGCGATAAGATTGATTATACAATTAGTAAAATGTATTATTTCCAAGGACATTTAATTCGAGAAATATTCTGGAAATGCTATCCAATGCACGTAAATGCCTTGTTAGAAAAATATGTCTACTAAATAACTGATAGTGTTTTTAACCGGGAGTTGTCGTAGTGCAATTCAAAATACCAACTACAAAATTAATCAGAACCATATCAACCATTCTGAGAAGTACTACCTGGTTCGGACGAGACCAATTAAGGAAAAGACGCAACAGGTTCAAACGAAATGTGGAGATATATTCCAGACTGTAGGGTTTGCTTGAAGATAGAAATTTACAACACTATGCTATTAACTCGTTTATGAATAAATACTCTATGAATATATTTAAAGAAAAATAACTAGTTAAATGAAACGTGTGTTGGGTTTGATCAACATTTAGTCACATAATTTTTGATAGAAAAATATTTATTATTATGCAATAAAAAAACAAACAAACTAAATTATATTTCGCATTTTTTTAGATGAGGGTTTATAATGTGTGGAATTTGGTATAGTTGGACTACTTTTCTCATCTTGGGTGTTTTTATCACAACCTTTCGGCCGATGTAACCTCCGACTTTCTTAAGGTGTACCTTGTCGAACTCGGGAATCTTCCTGCCCAACGCGGGAATCTGGAATGGAATTTCAAACGGAGACCTTTCATTAAATCCACGGGGGAGCAAAGATTGCCGAATTCCAGAAGGTACACTTGACGAAAGTTACATCGGCCCAAAGGTTGTGATAAAATCACCCAAGATGAAAACAGTAGTCCGAAATAACCAAATTATACAAATTATCAACCCTTATCTAACAAATATCCGAAACATAATATAAAATCGATACGGATCCGAAATAATACGAACATTGGAAACAAATCGAAAATGTGTATCAAAAACTGGCAAAAATGAGCAACCACCTTACATTGCCATACAGACGCCGTGACCTAAAGATAGCTTCATCATGTGTAACGTTGAAACTACCAGTCAGTTCCAGGAGAAGACAAAATATCGCAAAACGAGTAGGACATGAGCTTGTTCGAGATAGAATCTACAACATCCGGTGGAAGAAACATCGATTACAAACTGAAATTTCAAGGGAGCCCGCCTCTTTTCTGGAAAGTATATCATGGTCGGGCGACCAAAACTCGCATCCAAGAATACTTGGACACATCGTATAAGCATATATTTAAGGAGGTCAAATCTGCTGAGATAAAGAAAATGGAAAATCTGAAATCTAAAGATATAATACCCCAGGTCAAACCTTCACCTATAATAGCCATTGTCAATATGAGTAAACGTCAGCTGGTTTCCTTTAAGGAATCAGTGGTAAACAAAAGTCTCAACTTTGCCACAACCATCAGGCGAAGTCAATACTTCGACATGATAGCTCCAATAGAAGAGGCAGCCTTCAGTAAACCCAAAACACAAAGAGATGTGTTAAGGTAGAAAGTGAGACAAGCACTCGAAAATTCTAAGCCTCCAAAACTTGACGTCTCAAATGAAGAAGTATTGGCTACTAAGTCACTACGTAGTCATGAGGATATCATAATAGTACCAGCAGACAAACGCAATGCTACAGTGTTAATCAATAGACCGGAATATTCCAAGAAATCTCGTGGGATCTGGTTACTGTAAAGTAAAAAAAGAACCCGACTTTGAAAACAGAGAGAAAGCTGTCACCCATCCTTAGTAAAAACAACGACCGAATTCCACCTGCAAAATACAGGCAGCAGGTACACAAATACAGCAAGCTACCACACTAATACGGCCTTACTAAGATTCAGAAAGAACGTATTCCATTAAGGCCCATTGTCAGCGCCCGGGTGTCAGCATGCCATCCAATCAGCCGATTACTGGTAGATATAATAACTCAACTCAGACAAATCTCAATCGTATGTCAATAATTCAGCTCATTTCGTGGAAAAATCAACAATGCTCCGATTCATTCTAACCAGATGGTGAATGTAGATGTAATGAGTCTGTTCACAAAAGTAACCACTGATGAGACCCAGACGGTGGTACGAGATAGGTTGACTTACGATGCTTCACTGAAAGAACGCACTTGCATCCCAATTGATAATCTAATGGAGATTTCGACTTTCTGCATAGAAACTGCATACTCTGTGATGGGATATAGTGTATACCGACAGAAACAAGTCTTACCAATGGGTTCACCATTGCCCACAGTACTGGTAAATGCATACATAGCATACTTCGAGGAAATAGCGTTACAATTAACACCACTACAGCTAGCAATGAGGCTACGATATGTAGATGACACATTCATATTCTGGCCTCATCAGGAGGACGTTCAAATATAACAGGCCCATGTAAACTCTCTTCGCCTACCTGTACAGTGCAAAAAAGAACAACGACAAATTAACCATCCTAGATGTGCTGATAACACGCACTGACTAGCTGTTTATGTCATCTGTGTATCGAAAGCAAACTTGCACGTTACAATATTTAAATTTACACTCCCACCATCCATATAATGTACAGAAAGTAATTGTCCGGGGCCTACAACATCCAGCAAATACAATATGTAGTAACAATGATAGATATCAAGAGTAAATGGATAGTTTAAGAGAAACTTCAATCGAAACAACTATCCAGAGAGCATGACATCAGCTCCGACAAATCTATACGCAACACCAAATAACACCACCTAAGAACTCACCACAGTTTGTATAGCATATATGAGCAGTGTGTCGGAAGAAATCTAAAGAATATGTAATCAATGTGACAGCAGGATAGTATACACGAGTGACTCAACTCTCCGAAAGAATATTGTGAGAGTCAAATCCCCCACGGCAAAAAGTCATTACTAAGAACTGTGTGTATGCGATTTCATGTAAGTGTGGAAAAGTATACAACGGTGAGACATGTCGTCCTTTAAACATAAAGCTAGTACAATTCAGTTCTAAGTGACAGTGATACAAAGAATTGCGAATTACTGAAGACTTCTTCCCAGTCATGGCAGATGGAACAATAGCATGCTATCCCCTGTGTATTAAAAAAAAAGTTTCCTTTCGAAATTCCATCAAGATTCCCCAGTTAGACAGAAAGATTCCCGAATTTGACAAGGTACACCTGCAGAAATATGGAGGTTACATCGGCCGAAACGTTGTGATAAAAAGACTTACGATGAAAACAGTAGTCAGAATATACCAAATGATACAAACTAAATAATAAATATTATGTAAATGTAAATGAACATTGCTGAGTAATTGCATTATATACACCGAAGGCCGGTTAGTGTTCTTAATAAATAAGGGATTTTGCTGGCCAAAGAATGTAAATTCTGTATAATTAAATGAAATGGTACTACTCACTTTGGTATTTGTAAGCCGGTGTGAATCAGGAATGTATTAGGAACAATAGACACTAAATTGTGATTCGGAAATATTTTGTGTGTTTACAAAAATCACATGGTTGTAAAATGTAATATGGAATGTATTAAAATACACAGACATAAAAAAGTAATGATAATACAAGGGAAGAGTCAATAACACACCCAAAAATAAGAGTTTAGGTGAAAGAAAATACCTGGTTAACGTTTAAAATGCGGGGTAGCTTACATACAATAGAAAGATTAAAATACAAAAAAATAACGTTGATTGGAACTATGCTCCGGTGCTATGAAGATGACTATTCGTTTAACATGAGTGGCAGTTGTAGTAGTATTTTAACGTGAGAGGGAAAATTCCATCAACTTTTTGTATGAAATACCTTTCAAGAAACACATGTTGAGTCGAACAAACTATTAAATTTTGAAAGAAAACTAAAAAACACCTACTTTACTAAAATACTCATCAATTATTTATTTTGATCAGTAAAAATTCGCATATAAAGCTCTTAGATTTTAGATTGAAAGGTATAATAACCAATGTAATAGTAGAATAGTGAATATACTTCATAAAAAAGTACCCGTCAACACCATATTTTTCAAACTATAATCTGATCTGGGAGAGTTCAAATCTAAATAAAGTGTATTTTATTAACTTTGAGTCGCGAAAAACTTCCTCATCATGAGATGAAACCAGTTGGCAATAAACAAGTCGATTATTAAGGTTTATCGGCTCCTAAATAATTTGAACACGATAGTCGCTGACTGGCCGAATTTGTGAGACGGACCTCAATATAGCATAAAATAGTGGACGTAAAATCGAACGCTTTATTCCCGCGGCCACAGATCAAACGGAAATATATTGTCTTTTAATCTACTTAAAACGGTTATGCGTTCGACGAAAAATACAAAATTCAAAATATATATTTGACCTCTCCGTATAAGACATAAAAGAGTTCGTTTGTCTAAAATAAACAGATAAATATAAAGTATTTCTTTTATTTAAAAATAGATGCCGATAGTTTGATAGGTACGAGTAGGTACGGTTATTAGAATAAAAATAAAACCATATATATGTGCATGTGTTTATTTATTTGTATTACTTTAAACACACTTATGATAATTTGAAACGTTTAAGATTATGATGAGCATGTTTTTCGGTCTGCTAATAACAGACAATATTAAACAAAATGTAAAAGGTGTTGTAACATTTAAATACATTGGATAGAAGGTTACATTGTTTACAAAAGTGCGAGTAAATGGTTTCTATTTTACTTGTGTAACTTTGTGGTACACTTACAAACATTTACACGCATTGGCTTGATATATAAATATATATCTTGCATCAATCGAACTGAATATGTTATTATATTAAATATGTATCGCTATATTTACAAATATTAACGTGCAAATAAAAGTGTTAACCATATCTGAAAATCGGTTACTCTTACTTAGTTTGGCTAAGATCAAAGTGTAGTATCTGTTCCGACGGATACTGCACCCCATAGACTGGCATTGTCTTGGACTTCGGGGCTTGATTTACGCCGGTCTATGGGTCTGTCCTGTGCAGTTGTAGCAGGTCCAACCTCCCAGGCTTCGCCTCCCCTCTTTGGGGAGGAGTAAATCTATTGCTTACTGCCTGAGGCGCCCCTACCGGGGAATACCGACGGGGCTGCTCAGGCAGTTTTTAAACCCCACTTTCCCGACCCGACCTTGGGTAACATCTTACTTGTCGGAGTAAGATAACAACTGGTCTTGTGCCTAACTCATGGAGAGGAGTAAATCAATACTCATGTGATTGGATATAGTCGATTTTTTTTATCATATATCTTAAAAATGTTATTATAAAACTCACAGTGTAGTTAATATTCTTTCAAATAAGATGTAGTAAAATGCCGAAATTGGGCGGCGTGGAATAGGGGTCGACTGCCATTTTTTAGGTCTATTCTCTAAACTACTTTCAGTCACCAAACTTCTACATTCAATCTATTGGTGAACACTACTTTACATTATACTTAATGGTTTGACGTTTTATATTTACAAAAATATATATCTGTACAAAGTCCTCAGTTTGGATATTGCTGACAAATACAATGGTAAGGGTGGTGGATAGTAAGACTCTCAATTATATCTAAGTATGAGCTGCTCACGGTTTCACGGGTTGTTTCAAGAGCCGAAAATAAGCAGAACTTTTTCTAAGTGCGGAAAAAGGGACCAAAACGTATGTGTATAACTAGCTAAGAGGCTTTGATAACTGGCATGGAGCCTGAGAAACCTCAAATCGGCGTGCACCATGCCTATGCGGGGAAATTGTGGTAACATTTAGTTCATAAAAATCCACATAAGCTAGTGATGCGAATTCTTTCTTTTTTTAAATAGTGCAGAGGACAATATACTCTTCTCGCCTCTGATTTACACTCTATGTTGAAGTTTAAAGTGCGAAATAAGATCGTAATCAGAAGACAATCAACCCCACGCGATATGTCGAAGCGGAATACTCACACTACTAGTCTAGGTACGGTAGGGTAGTAATGAAACACAATCTGTATCTCTCTAGGCCACGAAGGCATCAAAGTACACACTACATATGTTACAGCTAGGGGAACTAACAGCTCGTGCACGATGCGATCTGTCACCTCGTTCACATACTTCCAAAATGCATGCAGTTGCTGCAATTGAAGAAAGCTTGCTCGACCGTTCATCTCTCAACACCCGTGCAGCACAAGAAAAAATGTTTTAATATATTGTTTGCTTTGAAGAGTTCATCATTAAGAAGCAGCACAACCCTGAACCAATCGGCAGGTCAGAGAACACTCAGTTATTCAGTTATCCGGTGTCACGTCCAACTTAACTGAGAGCGTATTTTCTCCTCCGACCATTCCGACCGCTTCCTAAGCGGATGCAAAGCAGTACCCGCCACTATCTCCCGATATAGCGTCTGCCCCGATCGTTCAAGGTAACTGGACCTCGGCAGTCATCTAAGCGCAGCTGAAAATTTGTTTAAGAATTGCGATAGATCCCCTCGGTCTACGTCGGCATCCAATCAAATGACCGCATATGAGGTTGAGAAATATATGTTCTAGCATCACTGCCCACTTAGACTCCTCTAGAAAGGTTCGGCTCAGGAATGGCTATCCCCCGGAAAGTCCATAACTTGTCAAGTTGGTCATCCTTAAATACTTCTATTGAGATCCTAAGTACAGACATATCTACGGACTAGCGGTGTATTTCTCTACAACAAAAGTGGAAAGAGCTGACGCATAATGAACCGCCAAGCGGTCCGCAGGCAGAAGTAATACAACCAATCGTAAGGGACGAGAGGTAATACGTAAGCGATGATCGCCTCAGCTCTTACTTTTGAGGAGATACCTGCTGCTTCGATACATTGGATATAGCAGATGTTTGAAAGGATAAATGTGTGTTCAGAATCGGAGCATAAGTATGATACGCATTATGTAAATAGCTTAATAAATAGCGCGCATGCTCACGTGGAATTGTTCTCGCGTTGCAACCAAGGAAAATGTATCCATTTATGAATACACATCAGTAATGCAGCTAAACTTTTATTTGACTTGGTATGTTCTTGTTTCTACTGTAGCAGCGTGACTACTGACTTGTTAAGATATTAACTTTGCTTATCTAAGAGAAAATGCTAAGTTCAACGCTTTCAATTTAATTGCGAATACTACGTTTGAAAATAAGAACATGACTATAAAACCATGTATTTGTTAAATGAAAGAAGAACACATTGTTTAAGAAACACAATATATTCCTATATTTAACAAATTACATTTCATTAAATGTAAGTAATTGTCTATTTGAAATGTTCACTTCTCATGAAAAGTTCACTGTGAAATATTACGATCAATACAATGGATCTGTTTATGTCTGTTATTTTTAAGTGTGAATATGCGTGCTACATTGTAGGCATTTCTGTGTGCTGCATATTGCTCGAGGCGCGTAAGCGTAACACTGTGTGCACGTGAGATTAAAAATACAAGAGAAACAGAAACGTATTGCTTTTGTAAACGGTGTGCTATTAATATACATAACCGATTTTCTCGACGGAAATCTGAGCTTACATAATATCTTATCGGATCCAGACTAATAATTTGGGGGGGGGGCGAAAAAATAAGAATGGAAATGTTTCGGCGGACGCAGTTGAAAGAAGATCGCGTGATTGGTAGTTTTGCTTAATCTTGCACTGGGAGCCGGTTTTGTATGAAAAGTGTAATTGCTTTTTTATGTGCTTTTTGGGTGTGGCGTGTCTTTTTATGCACACGCGGTTGGTCGATAAATATTATAGCATTGAAATGAATGTGAATTATATAGTTCAATTATTTTTTTTAAATACACAGATCTGCTCACGATATAGTTACTTAAAATACAAAGTTTAATCCGGACGTTTTAACATAAGTAAACGTCATCAATAACGTACACTGTAGAAATGAATAGGTTCTTTACCTACCGCCTTTTCTGTCATGTTGCCGTAACATTCTTTGGCCACTGCATATTTTTTTAAATACATAAAACAAACGTTTCAACGAAATTATTCATTGTAATATTCTAAATCTTTCAAAGATAAATTAATTTCATTCCATAACAATATTTGTCAGCAAAATATCATTTAAATACAGAAAACAAACGTAACTTTTTAGTAGACGACAGCAGCATAATTCTACTGATCATAACTCCTTCAATTTTACACCAATTTATTTAAAATGAATGTGATATGTATTATTTGCTGCTGGCAGCAGTAAACAATGATCTATATATTTTTTTAATTGAACACCAAGTGATCCGACGATATCATTTATTAAAATCGGTGGGGAATGTCATAACGCACATAAACACGATAATACACTTACATTATTATACAGGCAATAAAATATACAGGGTGGGCCAAAATAAGGGTCCTATCTTTAAATTTGAATAACTTGAATTTGAATAACTTCCACAAAATAAAAGTTAAACTCACCAAACTTTATGTGTGTGTAGACTGACCCTTCCGAGATTTTTTGAAATAAACAAAACAAATTTTAGCCGAAAAACACTTCTTAAAACTTACAAAAACTAAAGTATTGTTTTTTACACTGTTTTGAGTTTTTTAAGCAAAAATAATGTTTTCTAAATGAGGGTACGTTCCTTAGGGCTAATACGGCTCATGCTTGCTTCGGAAGGGGTCCTATACTTATTTAAAAAAAAATTAAAAAAATGAATAAATAAAAAAGTTATGAATTTTTAAAAATAGGACCCTTATTTTTGCCCACCCTGTAGTATATTTTTGAATATCAGCTTGTATCAATGCAGAACGAGCGGAACGCCGATTTCTATAGTGTACGTGTCAGCATATCCGAGAAATAAACGTTGCTAACATTTATCTACCTTTTTACCGCCTTGTATGTGATGATCCGACATTAATAGACGTTCGTTATTCTTCTCGTGTACTCTGTATCCGTTATGTTCATAGTGCTGCTCTACAGAGAAATCTATAACTGTGGGCATGCATTACATCACATCATGTATGTTATCAAATACTATAAGCAATGTAATGTGTATGAATACCTGCATCTTTCTTGAAGAAATAAGAACTAATGCATATATATGAAACAATGCGAAGATACTCAAATCTGGACGAGATTGTGAAGTAAATATAGCTCACTAGATTCAATAAAGGATTCCTTTTGAAATTGCCTGAAGGTTACCTATTCCAACAGACGGCATAAGAAGCCAGAAGTATGCAGCGAATGCAACGTCTTAAATGTAACAACCAGGAGAGACGGACACATACGAATGAGATGTATACAAAGAGAGAGATGACCGGATGAAATATTTGATTATAGATACGCATTTCATGTCTCTGTTAATTAAGACTTTTTGTAGTTTCGTCTATTTTACCAATGTTGTCGCTGCAAAGGCAATATTCAACTTAACACTTATGCGAAATAGGTGTATCCGGGTGAATGTGATAACATTGAACTTGATGAAAAGGAAGAACATAGTTAAAAAATCATAAAGCATTTCGAATGGACGTAAAAAAACATTGGCTGAAAAAATGAATGTGATTCTTAACAGTATTTGTAAGAAACGTATTATTTATAAAAAAAAGAATATATTCATTTACACTACTGTATAGTATCAATAAAATATTGATAATTTTAAATACTTTGCAGGGATAATATAAATTAAACATTGTCTTTTTTGGTATGATAACACACGTAAAGTCGAAATATGTATGTTAGTATTATTTACGTATCGTTAATGAACAAAACTTTTTTGACTATGTATATATATATATATATATAGTAAGTAATGAAAATATATGTATGGCAATTAAGCTATACAGAGGTTCCCGCGTTTTATTCCCGGGGGAATCTTCTTCTTAGCCTGAAGATTCCCCCGGGGATGAAACGCCGGAGCATCTCTGTAGCTTAATTGCCATAAATATATTTTCCTAACTTACCAGCTAGCTCAACGTACGTATCGAACACTTTTGAAGTAAATACTGAAATGTGATACGTAAAAAATATATGTACTTATAAAATTGTATGTGGATACATGAAATAGTAATATATATATATATATATATATGTATATATATATATAATAACACGAAATTACATAATCATCGATGCAATAATTTATTTCAACCTTGTGGTTTTTTCAAGCATCCGATCCAGACTATTACATTTTTGAAACTGAATAATAGAATTAAATTCACAGTCGACAATTCAAATATAATTGGAGAGAGAGGGGGGTAACAACCTATTTAATACATATTTAGACAGGGGGTGGGAAATGTAAAGCATATCTAATCTGTAAGTATAAATTGAGAGGGAAAATTGCATAATTCATTACAGACCGTGAGGGGAGGGCATATGTATAATTAGAAATTGTAAAATTGGGCATAGCTGGTGATGGAAGAGGGTGGGGGTTAATGTTTTTCAAAAGAATCGGGTTTTGAATATATATATATATATATATATATATATATATATAGGTATGTATTTATATAATTATGGTTATACATATACGTGATATCCATATATAGTAGTAGTAGTTGTAGTAGTAGTAGTAGTAGTAGTAGTAGTAGTAGTCTTTCATCAGCCATGTTCGTCCATGAATGATACTTGCAGATGATGCCGGCTAGTTACAGTATGCACAGTCTTGTCAGTGCTGCCCATGCCTCAAGGGGCATACTGCCTTTACCAAGACATTTCTTGCTATGGTTGAGAAGATCTATGCGGACTTTGCAGTCTATGCCACAGTTGCCACAGATGAAGTACGAGGGTAGATGAGGAAGCTCACTCGATGTTGCTCTTTCTTGCTTCCTTGCACGCTTACAGCTGCTTTTGCCTTCCATTTTCCTTCCCCGATGTCAAGCTGTCGTTTGAGGGTTTTTTCCATTTTTTCCCGTCAGAGGGAAGGTTTTCCCAAGGTGACGGATCAGAGTCAAAGGCTTTTATTTCTCTCTTGCAGACATTGCTATAACTTAGGAGAAAGCGACAACGGTCTCTTTCACTCCTTCTTGTAACTCTCCATAAAAGAGATCTTTGTTATTCTGTCATCAGCCCTTCTGTGAACGTGACCTAGCCATCTCAGTCGACGTTGCCTCAGCAGTGTGTACATGGATTTCAGACCAGCTATTTCAAGCACCTCAATATTTGTCTTTTTGTGTTGTAATTTGATACAAATGATAACACACAGGCTTCTTATAATTAGTATATGCAACTTTGCTTCTTGTTTAGCTTAGGGTGTTCATGTGTCACTGTCATACAGCAAGATGCTTATAATGGAACACTATATATTGTCATTTTTGTGCTGACTTTGAGTAAGGAGTGTTCCCAAACTCGACCATTTGGCTTAGACAAGGTGACTGCTGATTTAACAATCCTTTCGTTGAGTTCTGTCCAAACGAGAGATATTCTGAGATGTGTGAGACAAAATATGAGAAATCGTAAACAACACTCATAGTTGTCAATTTTGATATAAATCTTTTAGTTAACCCCTAGGACAGTATTCTTGTCTTTGGGATGCTAACGATCAGGCCAAAATCCTTACAGGTACTGAGAGGAGGTTAATATAAATTGAAGCTTCTCCTCAGTGTGAGTAGCAATGCCTTCATCATAATGACTTGCCTTAGATTATTTTTTTATGAGTCTGGAAAGGTTAAATGGTCACCTATCAGCTCTTGTACTAAGAAGTATGACATCATTTGCATCCCCTAAAGCATTCTACAGAAGCATTGAAAAAAGAAGATCCCCAAGAATGTTGACGCTAGTACACAGCTTTGTTTATCTTGTTTAATGGTTCATACAGGTTCCCATCAAATGTTACTGCCCCTTTGTATTTTAGTGGAATGATCTAACGAGACTGAATCGTTTTGGGGGACAGCTAATTTTAAATAGTGCAAAGTAAAGCCTTTCGTGACTGACAGTATCACATTTTTTGAAATACACAAAAGCAATCTGCAATAAAATATTTTGTTCCCTACATTTCTTTTGAAGATTTCTAAATGAAAATATCATGTCTACTGTTGATTACACTTATATAATATACATTTACATATACACACAATATGTGTATGTCAATATCGTTTCTGCAACACTACAACATCATAAGAAAACTCTTCAAATAATACAAAGTTCTTGGAATTAAATACTCTGATAAACAGTCGCTCATTTATTCTTACGCAAGCAAATTAAGAAAAACAAACAAAAACGAACTACCTTGTGGGGATAAATTCACTAGTACGCAATGTTGATGTTTTCATTTCATCGCTATAACATGTTAACAGTTTTGCGAACATTTACACATTTTAACTCAGTAATATTTATTTTAATAGTTAATAAATTCTATCATTTATTTACAAAAATTCAAATTCACTTGCAAACATTTTTTTTACTTGTTTAAAGTTTCATCAATTTGCTCGCGAATGCCTATTTATTACATTTGAATACGAAACTAAGTACAGTGCTTATCTCATTTTACTTCAACAGTTTGAAGCTAGCTATATATATTCATCCATCCATTCAATCATTACTAAGATTGTTGTACACCGTTGGTTTGGTGAAATATGATTAGTATTTATTCATACACCGTGTAAATAAACACTAATATAATATCAATAGCTCAAATTACTTCACTTAAGTAGTAAGTTTTTTTTAATGCGAAACTGACAAATATAATAATATTTCAAGAAGTAAAAAGACATTGTTATTGGAATATGAAATGAACATGGCGTATATATGTTCTGTTGTTACTTATTGGCAATCATCCAACTGAGTATTTTAAAGAGACTGCTAAATAAAATACACTGATAGTATATGCTAATACATATATTGTCATAATATCTACTTGATATACACATGTATTGTTTACCCTTTTAGTATAAAATCAAAAAGAACTACTTCAAACCCGTAGATGAATATCACCGGAACATTGTGTAAATGCTTCCAATATATAATCATTTTAGATGTCTGACGTAGCAAATGAAGTATTCAATCTCATAAAAACTCGCCGATAGATCTATGTTATTTATATAATATGGTAATACTTAGTAATAAGAAAAATTAAATTACAAATTACCCTCCAAAAATAATCTGTACTTAATTTCACTTATATATTAAATAGTAACAACAACAACAAATTTTTAGATGTCCTTAAAGACACGAATAAAACACCTACAAATAAAAATCCGTGCATCCTTACATGTCTTTGCAAATGCCTCTACAGATATACAATAAGCATCAGTAAAAACTTATAAAATCGAGCAAAATAAATGTCCTATTCCACAACTATCTTCCAACATCAACTTAACAATATCCAGCAACCTCTACTGAACAATGGCTTCCCTAACTATATTACTGAAAACAAATCAGACAGTTTAAAAATAATCCCCACAACAATATTAATACACGGAATCCTCTACTTAACGCATCTATTAATAATGGAGATCATGTATCTGTGTGTCTGTCCGTCTGTCTGTCTTGAGCCGAAACTGTATCAGAGTAATATTACTGTTTACTTAGTCTGCCAGCTTCTATACATACTACTACAAAACCGAAAGAAGAAATGTCAAAACTACACTGCGATTCGAACATAAAACGTGTTAAGAATCTTACTTAAACTTTTATTTATCAAAACCAAAATACATTTTACAAAATAGATATGATCCTGATGTGGCACAAGGCCGAAAATGGGTATGGGGGAGAATGGGGGTCGGAGTTCGTCTACAGGGTCTATACCCTAGAAACTAGCTTCAGTTACCACAACACCACATTCACTCTATGGACTTAAGCTACTTAAAATATGCCCAGGTGTTTGAAGTGAATTTTATTTACAGAAAAATATGTACAATGTTGATGATGGGAATGGGAGAACAAAAAACTAATTTATCCCCCAAAAATAAATAAAAAGAAATAGGATGATGAAAAATAAAGAACGAAATAAAATGCTAATTATGGTAAGTTAGTAGGATCCCCCTATCCTATCTAAATTATGAACTGATCGCCGTCTTCCGGTAAAAACCGAAAGCAATAAAGTCAGTTCCTAAGTGGGAATGGGCGTATCTACGGGGATAAAAGAAATGGTGGGATGGGGTGTTTAGTGATGTGCGGTGGCCTCCAGGATAAGTACTATTAGGGCGGGTCCAGGATCAAAAGTAAATCTGGGAGCGGGTATCCTGGAGGTGTTCTGCCACCTTAAATAAAGATGAGGGCACATAACTCATTTGTTCTACTAGCTAAAAGGAACTGATCCAACAGCTTGGATGGTCCAAATGAGTCGGTAATAGAGACCTAAGGTCGATGTGTGCCCCATGCCTAGGCAGGGAACACGAACTCGAATGTATTCCCCGTGAACACGCATAAACTAGCGGTGTGTATCCACCTACTTTTAAATAATGAGGTAGACAACCTTTTTTATCAGATTTTATTTTGATTTTAAGCTGATGCTTAAAATGCAAAATCAAATGATGATGAGAAGGCGGCGCCCCCACACCTTATTTCTAAGCGTGAAGTCCACACAACAAGTCTAGCTACGGCTAAAATTGCGATAAAAACCATAGTTTCTCCCTGGGCCACAAGGGGTCCATGTTGAATACAACGGACGCTAAATCCAGGCACGTCACCTTTTTTGGGGGGTGTAAATATTTTGTTTTGTTTTAACTGAAAATATTACTATATATGGGGGAGGAGAAAATAAAATGGTGAGGGAGACGGTCAAAAAACGTTTTTTTTCTTTTCAATTAAAAATATTTATATGTATGGGGAAAGATAAACTAAAAATAAGTCTCTGTATGTGGATTAAAAAAAATTGGGGGGTGTCAAACAATTTAAAAAAAAAAAAAAAAATTTTAACTAAATTTTTAACTAAAAGTATTTCTATTCATGAGGGAGGGTAAACAAAAATTAGGGTCGACATTTTTTAAAATTTATTTTTAACTAAAAATATTCTTGAACGGAAACAAAGAAAATCAATGTCGAACCACCCAAGAAATATAACTGGGGCTCCATCGGTTTACGGGTGAGCGGTCATTTCTAACGCGGCAACCTAGCAAAAATATGCGAACTAAATAAAACAAACATTAACCTTATAATTTCCTACCGTAAATTTAAAACCGCAAACCTCGATACTACTAGAAATTCTTCTCAGATTTTAAGATCGGACGAAACTCGTATATGTGTTCAATTGCCCATTGGGAAACTGTCTCTGACAGCGAAAAAACTTATACGTTGGCTTAACTACAACAACTTTTTCGAGGACATTAACAATGCAATCATCACCTACCAGCGTCATTGTTCAGCGCCCTGTTGCTCAGCATTCCAGACCCCGCTTCGAATTTCGACATCTCTTAGTACAAAATACCAAAATATTAGAATATATATATATATATATATATATATATATATATATATATATATATATATATATATATATATATATTCTATAAGAGCTTTAAGTAATTTTAACAACAAAAAACGAAAGTAAAATGCAGTTTAAATTCCCAGAGAAACTAACTAAATCTAAGATATTGCATACTTAACATTCGTTGGAAAATTCATAAAAAAAAAAAGTAAATAAAAATTTTAAAAGGGGGGGGGGTTAAGTATCTTACAGTGAAACAAAAACATGAGACTTATTATATATATATGTATGTATATAAAATGTGTATATATACATATATATTCATATATATAAATATATATATATGTATATACACATACAAATGTTTATGTATATACACACACATATATATATATATATACAAATATATATATATATATTTATATTTATATATATATATATATATATATATATCATTATTTAATGAGTGTTATTTAATTATCTACAGACGTATACGTTTGATTCTTGCGGAATCATCAGTGTTGAGATAAATATTCAAAGAAGTCACACATTTTAAAAATCGAAACAAGAGTAACTGTTATTTCAAAAACCGTGACGACCAATGTAGCTCATCTTAATAAGAATACAACCTGATTAGAAATTAACCATATAATGCCTAGACTGCGGAAAGCGATAGGTTCCGCCATAACAGTGTTCAACGGAAATAAAGATGCATTAAGAGCTATAGTTGTACAGCCTCTATTACTATACTACTCATCATGAGTGCTCGTCCAAAAGGCTAACGCGATCTAATATATATGTATATATATATATATATATATATACATATATATATATATATATATATATATATATATATATATATATATATATATATATATATATGTAACAAGCTACCGGAAGTTGCAAAAAAGTATATGTCGTAGAGAACACTGAATAGATCTATTGGTGTGATCAAACCCTTACTCCCATTGTATATCTGCCTCTCTTTCCCTTTCTAAACATGTCTATTTTAATGTGTATTATTTAACTGTGGCAGCTATGTTAGTAGACACAGATGTAGCAACATTTAAAAGATTTTTACCGTTCCCAAAACAATCATAGTATACAAATAAAATATAAAAATATATCAAAGATGCGTTGATAGGGAAGTGTGCGACTTGGAATATCTTTATTCATAAAAAAAACTATTTTGATGACGATTCTTTTGGCCATTTCATGATATTACATGAATGATAACTGTGGATACTGCGTTGTTCTCCCATGTATTAACTTTAGAACGAAAAAAACACAATCTGCTTGTAATCTGCGGATTTTTACTTTTCAGACAACGCCTAAAGTTGTGCAGATAGTGTTGAATGTCTTTCATAGTCGACAGTCTATCTCTCACAGTCTGTGTCTCATCTTGTTGTAATTGAAAGGCACGCATTTTTTTTTATAGATTTTCTCGTTTTCTTACAGCTAGCGTGTTATTATAATAGAGATGCCGACGTTTAAGCCTTAATGCATTAAGATGACAATACGCTTTTTCCTACTTCAAAGAACCGCATTGTCTCATCAGAAAAATCACAGCGGAATTGAAGTAAACTTGTACACTGTTTACTATTCGTAATCTCGCATCTGCGAGACGATGGCGTCTTTTTTGTGAATAAAGATAAATTATCAGTGAATCACCACAGGTAAATCTTGGTCGATAAATTGTCCAGCCGCTTTCTATATACATAGATAAAAGTGTTAGGACATAGGCTATGTAGTTGCGACTATTGTTTGAAGCGTCAGAAAAAACCGTTGGACTTTTTTCAATTACATTAACAGACGAGGTAAATAGAACGCGAATGCAAATAGTTCCGTTATCTTTCCAGTCGGCTCAGCCGCTTACTTCGCCTGCATGAATCCATATGACAAAATTAGTGTATTGTTTATATATATATATATATATATATATACATATATATATCTATATATATAGTCTCGGAAGTTTCTCAACCATTAAAACTATTTTTTTTTCAACCCTTAAGTCCCAAGTCGTTCAGTGGAACATTACTCATGTAAGTCAATTTAGTTTTTACAGTTATTATATTAGTTTGCTGCTAACATTATTTAAGGGATCATCAGTTATTTACCATGAAAAACTGTTTCGGGAATATATATATATATATATATATATATATATATATATATATATATATATATATATATATATATATATATATTATCAGGCCCGTACCCCAACGTTTCTCGGGAGAATTCGGAAACTGAAACGTTTGTTATAGTATCAAAAATGAAAAATAAAGGAAGAATAGTGTTAAGCGAAGACCTGATAGCATGTATCACTGAGTGTGTGTGAACAAAATCCTTCTATATATATATATATATATATATATATATATATATATATATATAAGCCTGAGGGCAATGCAGACTGCAGGGTTAGTTGTA